>LR990609.1:51585929-52812447 GCA_905147815.2 Phalera bucephala
CACAAACCGAGGTGAAAGAGATTAGGTCATACTCCACCACGCGGACCCAGTGCGGATTGGTGGAGGCAGGTTTTTGGCCACCTGCTGTTGGAACTTATAATAGGCTTCCAACTTAACGACTGCCACTTTATAAGGTAACCAGGACGGAGACGCTTAGATATGAAAATACCACAAACACACCTGGCAGGGTCGCCATGCAATCTGGGCCGTTTGGGGTATCACAAATAAAACAGCTTGCTTCGACGTATCCACGTATATTCTCTTACATTACGCCGGTGTAATTTTTTTTATAGGCTATACCTGAGGTATGCACCCGCATACACTACAACCCATCTCTGACCAATTGAGTCGAACGCTACTTAACACCGCGCCCACACAGCCGTAGCGCTATGAGCGATACGATATATCAATAATACATTTCTAATATCGACAAACTTAAAAAAAGAAGCCTAAATGTTCAAAATCGCTCAGATGTGTTCAATGCTAGGTCATTGTAGTAATGCGTGAAGGAAAAATAGTCTTACCTTTACAAAATTAGATAGGCTTATCTAATTTTGCTTCACTTAAATATATTAGTGATGTGATGAAGGATTCCATATTATAGTCCCACAAGGATCTTTTGGCCCGCGGCCAAAATCAGAACTAACGTTGTCATATAAAATGTCACTTCATGACGGTTGCAAAGTTGCCGTTTCCTATAAACTTTACCAAAGTTCTTTTTTATGAGTAACCGTTCGGACATGTTGAAATAATTCCCTGGAAGCAGAAAAATTTTACTTAATAGTAACCCTAATTTCACACTAATGTCATCCATGGTCCAAAAGATCCTTCTATAGCATATTTATTTACACTTTTTTTGCGAATTTTACAAAGTAAAATGCATATGTTATAGGCTTACAGGCGACAACGTTTGGCTTCAGTTCATAATATTAGCCCTGTTCAGAAACTGTCCCACTGTTGGACACGGGCCTCCTCTCACACTGAGAGGGTTTAGGCCATAGCCCACCACGCTGGCCCAGTGCGGGTTGGCGAACTTCACACACCTTCGAGAAACTCTCAGGCATGCAGGTTTCCTCACGATGTTTTCCTTCACCGTTCAGTTCATTATATCACAAAATTATAAAACTAGTCTACCTCCCACGAGCAAAATATTCTATCCCTAGTTTCGAACAAAATGTTTAATTTAGGTAACAAGTTACTAACTGGGGAATTTATTGCTGTAGGTGTAAATTGGAGGTCGCTTTACTAACTTATTTTGTTCTAAAATCTTTGTTCACTTGATTTATTATACGGCAAGTAAACTTAGCAACAAAAGTGATTGATCAGGCATAGATTTTATAATATTCCAAAAGCTCTCCCATCTTTTAGTGGTTGGCAATGATGAAGAGCGATTAAGCGTCCAATCTGATTTCACTTAGTTAAACGATAGCGAAAGCTACCTTTCCTCTAATGATCTGCGCCTGTAGTCAAGTGGACAATCTACAGTCGTTCACGCTAATAGACAGCGAAAAAATGAAAGGGAATGGCATTTTGCAACGAAAAGTCACGTGGTCAAAACAATGCGCTATCGATTGCGACAAGAGAATAGAAACAAAACGTTTGCCACTTGTCTAGGCCCTCTGGTCGTTAAGAGCTTAAACCGCTTTTATTTGCTACCCACGACACAGGAATATTTGTATTCTGGGCCTATTTTTAAAAAACCAAAGTAGTGTTTAATAACATCATCGGAATAAATACTGAGATTTTAGGTACAGTAGAAACTTTCGTTGGAATTATCCCTGTATCGTTGGGGCGTTTACTAACATGCAACTCACAAACAAAAACGCACAGACCGAAACAAATATCCGTGGGTCACCCAAAGATTTCCCATGTGCAGAGATCGAACCCGCGTCTACTCAGATACAGTGGGGAGGCCGCCTTAAGCTGACAACGCCTTTTTTCCTGGGGAAAATCCTGCATAGGACTTCGCGAGCTTCCCCCGAGGCTCGCGGGACGTGTCCGATTCCTACCGACTAAAACCCCAGGGTAGCCTACATCAGCACTTTGGAGGGGCTCCGGGATCTCCGCATGAAACGCACCGGTGGTCCTCTTGTGCCGCGCTCTGCTGAGCCCGCTATCGGAGGGAGACTTGGTGACACGCTCCCCCCCACACTGACGCAGAGCTCACGGCGACGTGGGCTACACCACGCCGCCGTCCTCCTCGGGGTTGCTCGTAAAGGACGCTCAGGGCCCCCGCCCCTTGCGTCCGCGACCCCGAAGGCGCCCCTGCTTATGTTGTTGCAGGGGGGGAAACGTCTACACCAAGCCGTCGGCATTTTAATATTTATAAAATACACTGTATGAAAGTATTATAATCCAGATAAATGTTGTCGCTAATTGTATCTATAACGTATATATATGCATACAGAAACTATAAATCGAAACTGTATATAAATCTCATTACCCGTTTGAGCCAACTAGAGTTCACTTCTTTACTATAATTTTATTACCAGTATAGGTCGTATATTGGAAATATTAAACACTTTGCGATAAAAATAATACCGGGATTTAAAATATTTATGTGTAATAAAAAACCAAACAATAAAATGAGTTTAGAACAAATCCTTCCGCCAAGAAGTACCAGAATCGTACGTGACTAGCCTCGTGCAATAGAAGTTAAGCCACTAAAGCCACTTTATGTACCCAAACACCGGAGTCTTAAAAACTATCTGTTATAAACTGCACGAAGCTACCTAACCACTTACCTACTTTGATAAACGAAGTACACTACGACTGGAAAATTGCAAAATACTCAAAGGTTAGTCGAATAATTGAGATAAGTTTTTAAAAAATATATAATTTAGGGTTTAAGACTTCTATTAACGACATAAGAAACCCTCAAGTACCGCAGTTACTAGACAAAATATATAGTGATTTCATGCTCTTTGACAAAGTAATTCCAACCAGGTATAAAGCATCCAGAATTTCCGATTTATGATTAGTGTTAGTGTCTCGTGCTGCTTTCTTTATCTAGCAAAAAAAATATACATTTATCTTTTTATATATATTTGATGATTTTATATACAAGGTGTAACATAATAAACGCAAGACCTGAAAGTAGGCTGTTCTAAATGTGTAACGGAATTGATTCCAACAATTGTTTTGTGTATCTTTTTTTTTTTAAGTTTGAAAAAGAATCTTTTACTCCTTCAGTGCTCTATAAAAAAACTATATTTATTCTTGATTCATAGCAATAGAGATCAAAAGCATTCTTAAAACGAATTTCTCAAAACGCACACATACACATAAAAGTTTCATTGTTAATTGGTGTAAAAATGTCCTTAAAATAAGGTAAAAACCTTTAAATTTGGAAATTTGGTTTTCGTTTTGAATTTATGAAGCAATCCTCTAATCGGGGTGTCTGGGGTCTTGCGTTAATTACGTTGCACCTTATATATTTGATGATTTTATATACTATATGACTCAATGAAAATAAATAATCTTGCGATATTTAAAAAAAATCTTACTAAACTCATGGATATTGCCGTAATGAAATTGTATGTTATTGGACAATTTACTTCATCTTTGCTTTTATAAATTGACGTGTGTGGACTACACACACTACATGGCTACATACACACATACAAACATAGGAGTATCACACTATCGTGTAATACTCGTATGTTTATAATTGTTGTGTCAGCTTCAAGTTAAATAAGCTTATACTAATAAAGACTTATGTAGATTGAGCATTGCTAACAAAAATGGCCCCAAAAGTGGCCTCATACGCACTATGTGTGCGTGATGTCAGTGTTTGTTTTATTCCAAAGCTATTAACATATGCGTGCACGTGCGTGTATGTATAAGACACACAATAGAAAAAATGGAATGACAGAAATTTTTTAATAACATTTTTTTAGATAAACCGAATATTTGATTCTTAATCAAATCAGAGTACCTAAATATTAAGTTTGACGTATTCTTTTTGTCTAAGTTATTTGAGTGGTTTGGTTTAATCACTAATCAATTTTCCCTTATACCTATTAGCACTTTTTCCATCTTTCTTGGTCCTATAACTTTGTCAAACTTGACGTTGCAAAAATCATCTGTAAACCATGGGGTCATTAACTGAAATTGGAACAGAAACCGCAGAATATTTGAAAAAGTTCAAATTCTTTGCGGAATTGGAGTAATCAGCGTATATAGTATAATATTATACGCACGAAAGATACAAACGTATACAATAGCAACTAAATATTCCACGCCAACTGTACTAACATAGATTAAAACTGGTAGCCCTGTGTACCGCGGTCATGGATGGTAAACAAGGCTTCTCTCGAAGGTGTAAATTGTCACGTAGCGGACACGTCAGCGTTATCTCGCGAATGTTATCTCCACACTGATTTACGGCTGGCTTCATTTAATTAGGGCTGCCTCTCGCCCCGGGGAATAGTGAGCGAGGTTCGGGCTTTTAAAATTAACGGTTTAACGGATTTTGTATGGTATAAAGCGTGTAATAAGATCGGGTATAAAAGTATATTGACTGTGTTCGTCAATATGGAAAATATAGTTTACTATTTCATTATATACTATGTAATAAAAAATTGGCAACAGTTTTCATTAATAATAAACAAATACTTCAGGAGGAAGTGTCCTCCACAAACAAGTGGAGGAAGCCAGAGAGGTCTGTAAGGAAAGAACCTGTTGGTACTCTGTACTCTCTGCCTACCCCGCAAGGGAGCTGGCGTGATGATATAGATAAATAGATACCTCTTACGCTCACTTTTACAAAGGTGTATATAGTACACCTTTGTAAAAGTGAGCCTACACCGATATTTCATCTAGATATTTTGAGTCCCCAATGTGACAGAGGAGGCTCAGGCAAGAATAGCTTGCCAGAAATGGCTTCAGACTCAATTGTCTTTTGAAAACTTTTTCTGAATTGTTTTGGACATGAAGGTTTCCTCACTTGCATGCTAACACAGTAATAACATCACGATGTCATTGCTGTATTAGCAAAGCATTTCCGTCATTTTCTACATTACTGTTAATTTATTCAATTGGTCACCCCTATTCCCAGATGATAGACAATGTGTACTCAGCCTAATAACATTAGTATTATAAATCTAGGAATACCATATAGTTAGGTTTGTTATGCGCTAAATTAATATCGCTAATGGTCCAATCTGTTGACGTCACAGTTTATAGTAACTGCCTATTGTTATCTGAACTATATCGTGATGTTATAATGTATATTATCTAAGTAGGTTCTTATCTTTTTCATACTAATATTATAAATACAAAAGTAACTGTGTATATCTGTTACCATTTCATGCATAAACCGCTGAAGAGATTTTAAAAAAATTTGTTACGGAGATACTTTTTATCCGGGGGAAGGACATGGGCTACCATTTGCTCAAAAAAAACTTAATGATGTGAAATAGGGGATGAAATTTTGTATATGATATCACGTCCTTCATAAACACACCTGAAAATTGCGCGAAAGATTGTGTGTACATCTAGTTATATAATAAATATGATTAATAAACATCAATTGTAAATATTGGGGGTCTGTCCAAGAGCGTGCTCGTCGCGACCCCTGCCAGTCATTATGGCTGCAATCTTGGACCGAAGACGTACCGCAGTGCGGGCTAGGGCGTCCCCCCGAGGCGACGCGTACCGGCCCGCCCCCGTCGGTACGAATATAGGTGGAAGCGGCGATGGGGGCCGCCACCCATCACGCCGGGCCCGAACTGGCGAGTCGTGGGGTGCAGAGTGCCGAATAGGCACTTGGAATGTAAGAGGTGGTATGGAAGATAAGATGCATGAGGTGATTGATGTAATGAAAGAGAGACGCCTGGATGCTCTGTGTGTAACAGAGACTAAGCGGAGGGGCAGTGAAACCTGTGATCTTCCTGATGGAACGATGGCTCTGTGGTCTGGTGTACCGCAGAGCAGTCGTGCCAGCATGGGGGTGGGTATCTTGCTGTCCCGTCGCCTGGCCTCTGGAGTGAGAGATTATGGCCTGTGCGATGCGAGACTTCTCTGGGTCCGTTTAAAACTGGGTGTCACTAGAGTATTTTTGGTCGCAGCGTATGCTCCCGTAAGCTCGTCGACACCCCAGGACCTTGAGAAGTTTTGGGATAATGTCAGGGAAGTTCTGGATTTGGCTGAGGCTAACGAGAAGGTGATTCTGTGTGGCGATCTGAACGGATGGGTAGGAACCAGGCGGCAAACTTGCGACGCTGCTCTGGGTCCTTATGGTGATAAGAGAGTGAACGATGCAGGTAAGCTCATTGTAGATGTTTGTTTGGAAAGGGGTCTCCTTGTGTCTAATACGATATTCCAGCATAAGGACATACATATGTATACGTGGAGAAGGAATGAACAAAAAAGCATGATAGATCTGATCCTGGTTGATAACCGTCTCCGAAGCAAACTACAAGATACGCGTGCGTATAGAGGCCCCACTCTGGAATCAGACCACTATCTCGTAGTTGCGCGATTTAGTGGTCTGTTCAGGAAGTGGAGGCACTGGCGAGAGCGTATCCCCTTCGGAGACCTTGAAAGATTAAAGGTTGAAAAGTTGCAAGATGAGAGCGTGAGGAGAATGTATGAAGACAGAGTCCGGGACAAGCTTTTGACAGCAGGCTCTTCGGACTCAAATGTAGATGAATGCTGGAATAGCCTGAAAGAGAGTTTGGTGGAATCCGCGAAAGAAGTATGTGGTTGCTCAAAGAAGCATATTACAGCAAAAGGTGATGCATGGTGGGATGCGGAGTTGCAAAGCTCCGTAGAAAGTAAGAAGAAAGCGTGGCAGGACTATGTATCTTCTTTGAACCTGAATGCCAGTATGACAGAGATGAGGAAAGAAATATACCGGCAATGCAAGAATGCCACTAAAACTTTAGTGAAAGAAAAGCGTGAAAGAGCCAGTATGATTTAGGAGGAGAGGCTGGCGAAGAACTTCGAGAACAACACCAAACTCTTTTGGAGCAAGGTGAGAAAGGCTCGAGGTGATTCGTCAGGCTCCAGAATGGAAAGGATAAAATCTAAAGATGGTGACATTCTTGCAGACACACAAGCTGTGCTAAACCGGTGGAGTGAATATTTTGGAGAAATGTATGGAGATGACCCGGATGCTGATGCCGCAGACGTGCCTAAAGGCGAGACTGCGGCACCAGAATCAACGGAGGACATCACTATGGAAGAAGTTGAATGGGCGATAGGAAGTATGAAAAACGGTAAAGCTGCGGGAGTAGACATGACATCTGCCGAGATGATCAAATATGGTGGAACTTGCGTCCGGGACGCTTTCCGGGCCCTTGCAAACCTTTGCTGGAGGACCGGTAGAGTCCCTACAGATTGGCGCCGCGCAGTCATAGTACCCTTGTATAAAGGCAAGGGTTCACAATATGACTGCGCCAATTACAGAGCCATCAGTTTGATCAGCTTGGCAGCCAAGGTGTACGGTAAAATTATTGAACGGAGAATGCGCGTGAAGTCCGATGGAATGTTGTGCGAGGCACAAGGGGGTTTCAGGTCTGGAAGAGGATGTTCGGATCAAGTCTTCTCACTCCGCAACATCGTAGAGAAGCATCTGGCAGTGGGCCGGAAGGTTTTCTGCGGTTTTGTAGATCTGGAGAAGGCATTTGACAGAGTTGTGCGAAAGAGACTTTGGGACATTTTGCCAGAGTATGGTATAGATGGCACTCTGTTGCGAGCCGTCCAGTCCACTTATGTGGACTGCAAGGCATGCGTACGGGTGGGTGGTAACAGGTCACCCTGGTTTGACGTTAAAATCGGCGTCAAGCAGGGTTGCGTGTTGTCCGCTAGACTGTTTATAATATATCTGGACAAAAGTCTTCAAAGACTGAAAGCGATGAATGAAGGTGTACAAATGGGTGACTTAGTGGTAAACCATCTACTTTATGCAGATGACGCGGTTTTAATAGCGCCAACAGCCACTGATCTGCAAACACTAGTCACAGTTATGAAAGACGACTGCATGATCAATGGCTTACACTTGAATGTGAAGAAAACCAAGATTATGGTTTTTGAAAGGGAAGAAACCAGAACGAATGTAAGGATTGTGGTTGGTAACGATGTGCTGGAGCAAGTGAATGAGTTTGTATATCTTGGATGCGCCTTCAGTAAGGATGGGAAATACACCGCTGACATAGAGAGAAGAGTGAGTGCAGGGAACAGAGTGAATGGTGCGATGGGAAACCTACTCGGGAGCCGGCACTTAAGCCATAAGGCGCAGCTGGCCATACATAACGGAGTTCTTGTCCCAACGCTGTTATATGGTAGCGAGAGCTGGGTATGTAAGAAGGAGAATGAAAGTAGGATAAATGCGGTAGAAATGCGAGCTCTGCGGAAGATGTGCGGAGTGAAGCTGACCGACCGCATTAGCAACAGCATAGTAAGACAGCGAGTAGGTATGAAAGATAGTATCGGTGTAAAGATGAGAAAGGGCATGCTCCGTTGGTTCGGGCATATAGAAAGAATGCCAGAGGAAAGAATGACAAAACAGATATACAATGTGAAAGTGAAAGGATGCAGGTACCGGGGAAGACCTAGACTATCTTACCACGACCAAATAAACCGAGTCTTATCTGATGGAAAAGTCAAGAGTCTCCGTAACCGGCGAGCGTGTATGAGACGAACTATGAGAGTCGAGGAAGCCAGAGAGGTATGTAAGGAAAGAACCTGTTGGAACTCTGTACTCTCTGCCTACCCCGCAAGGGATCTGGCGTGAGGTTATAGATAGATAGATAGAATTGTAAATAATATTAAATTAAAAAAGAGTATATGTAATACATTGATGATAGACAAGAGCAGTGATAGCCTAGTGGTTAGACCGTTGGACTGCAAAGTCAGAGGTCTTGGGTTCAAACTTAGGCACGCCCTCTGTCTTTTCGAAAGCATGTGCGTTTTAAAAATTAACCATCGCTTGCTTTAACGGTGAAGGAAAACATCGTGAGGAAACCTGCAAGCCTAAGAGTTTCTCAAAGGTGTGTGAATTTCGCCAACCCGCACTGGGCCAGCTTAGTGGACTATGGCCTAAAACCCTCTCAGTTTGAGAGGAGGCCTGTGCCCAACGGTGGGACAGTGTACTATTTACAGCGGTGCCAAATCACTTCAGGATGCCTAAGACGCTGACAGACGCAGACTCTTTGAACTAATTAGAATGCACCTTTGTACATACATCGACTATTCGCCGACGATGTTAGGTCCCAATGTCATATGGGGCGAACCCTGTTGCCATCATACTGGGCACGATGCCAGGTTTCGGACTGATACGGATTTTTTATTCTACAAAAAAATACATTTTGTCCAACCCAGGTGTCGAACCTAGGACCTTGTGATCCCTACGTCTATTATTAGCCACTAGACCAGTGAGGCAGTTAAATTAAGATTGCTGTATTAAATATTCTCCGCTAAACAAATAAAATACCGAAAAAGAACAATAATACGAATATTCACTGTTCATAATATAGATTGGAGGAAGCCAGAGAGGTATGTAAGGAAAGAACCTGATGGAACTCTGTACCCTCTGCCTACCCCGCAAGGAATCTGGCGTGATGATATAGATAGATAGATAGATAATATATTCAATCATTTTATAATCAATAAATTAAATCGATGTTCGCGATTTCCTTTTGAACGTCAATTGAAGCCGCTCCGCCTACTGGGTCGAATAGTCGCGGCTTCGATTCCCGCACGGGACAAATCTTTGTGTGACCCACAATTATTTGTTTCGGTCTGGGTATTTGTGTATGTGAATTTTCATATTTGTAAACGCACCCACGACACAGGAATAAATCCTAGAGTGTGGTTACGATCGCAAAAAAAAATGTCGATTGCCTTTCCTAGCTAAAAGTGGAGCTACATACCGCTCCAAAACTTGCAACAAGATTCTGAGCCCTATGACATCGATTACAATGTTCTTTTAGCACTCGACGTGTCACGCAGTAAGTTTATAAAAGATATCTCTAGCCACTATTAGTAAACTCAAAAAAACAAAACCGGGCCAAGATATTACCTACATAACACTTCTAAAAAAATATTTTCCTCACTAATCTACGCGTGATAAGCTTACCTTAAGCTTTGTAATTAATCAATAAGCGGATCTGCCATTTTTTTCCGAGATTCATCGCACAATACATCTCAATGATATATCGATACTTGTAATTGTAATCGATGTGTTGGTAATACATTTGTTGGGACCTACATAGGAAATAAGATGCTTGTTAGGAATCTTCTTAGGTAGAACCTGGCAATTCTCAGATACATGTACGGTAGTACAGATAGGTACCTAATAATTTATTATTGTTAGACACGGTATTCGATCGGCAATATGGAATATGCGTGTATTTTTTTTATGTTTTATACGATAGATTACATCAATATATAACTGCAAAAAAAATTTAAGCGTCAAAAACAAAATGTAAAGGGCAAAAAAAATGTTGAAGATAGCAAACAGATAAGAGCATTTTAAACGCCCGCCATTTTGGCGCACTTGGCGTGACGTCAAAGTCTATAATAACAATCAATTAGTGAACAGCTGTGAAGTATTTTATTCTGTAATTTGTTTTTATTATGTATTTTGCGACTATTATACAATGGAACAACACTGTGTTGTGCCTAGGTGTAAAAATACAATAATAAATTCACCCGATAGGTAAATCATAATCACATAAGGAGAAAGTGGTTTAAAATCAGAAAAAGTGACATGGTATCTCCATCAACTTGTTTATATTGCTGTGAAGATCACTTTAACCTAAGAATTAACTTGAATAATTTAAACTAAAATTTTGTCTTTGTGTAAATCGACAACAAAAAATAACAATAAAACTAACTTAATAGCAAACATCGAACGAATATGCACTTGTTGACATTTTTATTGTAGACTTTGACGTCATATTCGATCTGACCAATAGCGTAGCGTTCCAGCTACTTTGAATTTTCCACTCATTTTTTGTAGTTTCAATAATTATTTACTTAATAAAAAAGTAATGTTATTAAAAAATATTGGTATAGACATTAATCTAATGCGATAAAGTTTGTAAAAAAAAATCTTATTTGAATTACACGCATATTCCCTATTAGCCGATTTCTACTTTCGCGACTCGTGAACGTGTCCCCTCACTAGTATGAACATGTACAATTCAAATCATTACTAACTCAAGGATAGATTTACTTACATCCAATTTTGACAGATTTAACATACGAAATATATCAAAATTCTATCCATAAATTATAGGAACCAGCCGCTAGTAATTTTTGGTTTATGGTGAGAATTAGAAGAATGATGTTCTTTTCGAATTTTGGTTCTATTCCCGAAACTCTAGTTGAAATAAAATGTATATATAGTGATAAAATGTGACTTCCCAATTTAACCGTATATCGTTAATAATCTGTACAGTATCCATCACTATACGGTTTGGAGTACGTACTTTTAATAATAATTTTATTATTTTTAACATAATATTCACTGGGCAGTTGAATTAATTTCCAAAACTACTTGATTTATTTTGATTTTTTTTTAAAAACCAACCCCCTCACTAGGATTTATTACAGAGTTTTGGGTGCGTTTACAAACATGAAAATTCACATGCACAAATACCCAGACCGAAACAAATAACTGTGGGTCACACAAAGATTTGTCCCTTGCGGGAATCGAACCCACGACTATTAGACACAGTGGGCGGAGCGGCTCCAGCTCTTAACTACTGCGCTAAATCGTGTGTGTGTGTGTTTGTGTGATATACGCTGTTGGCAGTGAGGCCTTTACAGCTTCACCGGACTTAAGGGCGAGCGTGCAACCACTACGCTCTAGCCAGAAGGGCAAGGGGCGACATACTCGAGGGCGCCTCAAGGAGGAACGGCCTCGGTTTGGACTGTCGCTACGGGGGGAGGGGGTGAAATATTGCACCGGTCGGCGGGCTAGGGGATCTACGACTTCGTCGTCGTCGTCCGTATCCGGAGCGGAACTGCGCTAAATCGTCCGTCCTTCCGATGTACGTATTATGCTAGCGGATTGCTATTATCAAAAAAACTTTTTAAAAAAAGGAACCGACTTCAAAAAGCAAAAAATAAACATTTGAAGTCGGTGCTGGTTGGTACAGTCGGTTACTTGGCAGAAGTCGGTTAACATTCTGCTTAGTTCTATAGTAGAGTACATATAGGATTGACGTAATAGCCATATTGTCCCAATTTGCACATTCCTATTGTTTGTCGTTAAGGAGTTCCCTGGTGTATCTTCCTAGTCCAAGATCCAATACCAATGAAATTAAAATAGAGCAACCTCAGAGTCATACTGAACCCAATGCAAAAATAATCATCCAAATCGGTTCATAAGCAATTAAGTTATAAAAAAACACAGACAAATTATTTAACCTCCTTCTTTTTTGAAGTCGGATATCATTCTGCTTAGTTCTATCATATGGTACGTATAGGAATGACGTAATACCTATATTGTCTCAATTCGCACATTCCTATTGTTTGTCGCTAAGGAGTTCCCTGGTGTATCTTCAAAGTACAGGGTCCAATACCAATGAAATTACAATGGGAACACCTTGGAGCTATCGGTCCACAACTGATGGGAGTATCGGTGAACATACATAAAAAAGCATAATTATAGTCGAATATAGAACCTCCTCCTTTTTGAAGTCGGTTAAAAAGAAGAACCACTAATCATAAAGTACGAATTACAAATTAACAACCTTAAAATTTTCTTAAAAATCATTTATATTATAATATATCTTTTTGTTGGATATGTTCCCACGAAGGCGGCCTACAAGTTGCTATGACATAACAAAATAACAAAAAAACTTTGATACTTGATTTTGACCTCATTATGAGAAGGTGTTCAGTGCACCAAAGGATATGGAAGATTTTTTCCAAATTCTTTGCAGTTTACACATTTTTTTTTACTTTCATAACTATTAACAATCAGCCAAACACAGAACAGATTGTTAGCTCGCATATTCTCTAGGGGCGTTAAACAATTTCTTCATACAAAGTTACAAACTCAATATCAAGACCTTTGTAAACCTCATTCTAGATTTACTGAACCCAGTCGTCAACAAACTCAACTTAGATCTAAAACAATAGTGGAATAAAAATAGAAATAAAAACAATCATACCTGCATTCCCCAAGCGGGGATAGCATGTATTGTAAACTCCATATCACCAACGATGTTAGTTCCCAATATTTTTAGCGCAGTGGTTAAGAGCTTAGGACGCTCCGCCCACTGTGTCTAATAGTCGCAAGTTCAATCCCCGCACGAGACAAATCTTTGTGTGATCCACAATTATTTGTGTGGGTCTGGGCATTTGTGTATAGAATAGAATAGAATAAATCCAAGAGTAAGGCTACGTTTTAAAAAAAAATAAGGAGCGGGCCATTATACCTGAGATAATTCCAGACTCCGCACTGCTGCTAAAAATTTCTGGACCTCGTGATCGCCACCGCAATATAGGCCACAAAACTCCCCTATGATCCACTCCCTTTTTACAAGTGTGTGAATGATTTACGCCGCCGCGATGATTTTACAGCTTAGATCCACTCCCATAAGAAGCTCTTAACGTTGTGGTCCCGCGGTGTTCGTAATGATCACCAATGCGCTCAGCGTTCGACTCGGCCACTCTGAGATGGGTGAGTTTTCGTGACATTTCCATTTTCGAGTGTCCCCATGCTTCGGAAGGCACGTTTATCCGTTGGTCCCGGTTGCCACGTCGACTTCTAGTTGTTGGAAGCCTGGCGGCTTGATAAGTTCCAACAGCAGGTTGCCACGAACCTCCACCAATCCGCACTGGGTCCGCGTGGTGGCGTATGACCCATTCTTTCTCACCTCGGTTTGATAGAGAAGGCTTAGTAGGATAATGTAAGCAGATTGTTAATATTTTCTGAAATTCTTTTCTAATGAAATTTTAAGGATTTCGTTAATTTAATTAGACCTAAAGCAAGTAGAGTTCATTCTGGGGATTTTGTTCGATAGATGTAATGTCGTCTTACAAAAACCTTCGTTATATCCGACAAGTTAGTAAAATTGCAACCTTATGCAGTGTCACGAATAAATTACTGGGCACTTTTATCTATCATCATATCACTCCCATTAGTAAAATCTCAAGATTGCCTGGAAGAGATTGATTTTTAGCGATAAGGTGGTGTCGCTCTGCCGCCCATTATGTTACATATAGTCTTCTTTTTTTGTTTTTATTTTAACATGTTTGTTATTTGTGCACAATAAAGAGTTACGAGTATCTATCTGTCTAAAATCTCAGCTCGCACACCTTTATGAAATGGTATAGGTAAAACAAATAAGATGAATAACACGTTGTTGGAATCCCACTATAAATAATAGCCCGAGATTAAGCACACTTGTGTAGGTACATGAATTAATTAAGGATCCCTTCCCTCCAGGAGTGCTGTGATGGATTGTGGTTTAGGAATCTAGGCCAGATAGATTTGCGGCCACTTTTGTATCTCAGCTGCGTATTTTAATACAAGGCGCTTTGTTAAAAGATACATTGTTATCCTAGAAATTAATTTCAAGATACTGATTATTCGCGGACCGCGGAGTTTGTGAAAACGTAATTAGATGATGTTGGGTATTTTCGCTTTAATGTATCTTTTGCTTTCAAACTGCTGTCGACTTACAATATTTTATATATTATTTTATGAGACTACTCAAATAGCATTGATAATGAACTTAAAATCAAAAACTAATTCGCGATAAAATACGAAAATTTGTTTCTTTTAATGTGTTTTTTTATTGCATAACTTAATAACAATTATTTGTTTCGATCTGGGTATTCTTCTTATTTTAATTAATGGCCGCACACTTTAACAGTGTATTTCGCCAATATCAAGTAGTAATAGAGTATAACAGTAAATTATAAAAATTGGCTTCTTGTCGCCAATACGGCAAAAAACCGGGTATTTGTGTATGTGAATTTTCATGTTTGTAAATGCACCCACGACAAAGGAATAAATCATAGTGTGGGCCTACGTTTTAAAAAAAAAATATAGATATTAAAAAACGTTGCCAACAGCATCAATCTAGCGTAACGTCTAGCATGACCTATTTCGTGGCCTATAGCTAAAACCCATTATATTTGTTTTAATATTAATTACTTACATCTATGAACATTAAATACTCGTACACCAAAAACTCCAAACACCCCACTCTAGTACACACCTCAAAAAAGAAGATATAACATTAACTAAACACCCGCAAAAACATTCAGTAAACACGAAACACCTAACAACGCTCCGTTACCAAGATGGATCGCCCCCGTTTGTTCTGGTTTGCCCCCATTAACCCCGCCTTTAAGATACAGCGGGGTCACTCGTCTCGGAAACTAATCTCGTCGTTGTTAATACCAATAAGTTCTGTCTCACAACTTATTGGGGTCAAAACGTAAAGCCGGAATACTTTATCGATGTTTCCTGTAAGCCGTTTGGGCGATACTTACATTAAACGGTTTGTTTAAACCTTGGTTCATTAAGTATATTTAGTTCTATCTATCTATCTATCTATAACCTCACGCCAGATCCCTTGCGGGGTAGGCAGAGAGTACAGAGTTCCAACAGGTTCTTTCCTTACATACTTCTCTGGCTTCCTCGACTCTCATAGTTCGTCTCATACACGCTCGCCGGTTACGGAGACTCTTGACTTTTCCATCAGATAAGACTCGGTTTATTTGGTCGTGGTAAGATAGTCTAGGTCTTCCCCGGTACCTGCATCCTTCCACTTTCACATTGTATATCTGTTTTGTCATTCTTTCCTCTGGCATTCTTTCTATATGTATATTTAGTTAAGTTAAATAATTGTAACTAAGCTGTATTTATACCTACATAAAATATATGATTGACATCTATGGTGCAGTTAAGATACATACAGAAATATTGAGATTGACAATTTAGTGGTTACTGAACAGAAAAGTTTTTTTATTTTTTTTTACTGTGTGTTCTGGTATATTTAAATCGATTTTGATGAAATCTTTTGCAATTGAAATACAAAATGATGATGCATGATTTAACAAAATCACTTGAGAAAAATACTACCTGATAAAAGTCAAACGGGAACAGAATCCATAATACTCCTTACAGAGGCGCGGGCAATGTCTAGTGGAGATACAATTGTAAAAATATTTAACAAAGGAAAGTAATTAATATAATATGCGATAGGGCATGCTCCGATTTGGATATATTTTTTTTATTTTTTATGGTTATTTATATGAAATCCACATTTAAATATACATTATAATCTGCCAAATTACTTAGTAGTTTGTCGGCAGTCGGTCTCATGATACAATGCTAACGTAGATAACATAACATTCAATAACACGCTTCCATAGCCTATTCAGACATCAAACGTAGCATAGTAGTTGGTACACATAGATGGAATCTGACTAGGGGCATAGTGATAAGTAATGCTTTTTAAGTACACACTGTTAGCTGTGTCCGAGATTTTATACCCCTAATCATATTTTGTGGTAGTTCATTTATTAATGTTGGCACCATACACATTCTCGTACGGTTCCCGTAGTAATTATTATATTTAGGTATACATTCAAAGGAAAGAATAATGGCATATATAAGCAATGTGGCAGTGGAAGGTACCGGGGAAAACCGAAACTATCTTAACACGATCAAATAGACCATCTCTTATCTGTTAAACAAGTCAAGAGTCTCCTTAACTGGCGAGTGTACATAAAACGAACTATAAAAGTAGAAGAAACAAAAGATGTTTATTAGGAGAGAACCTGTTAGAACTGTACGCCTTATGATACCTGGCGAGTTGATATCGACAAATAGATAATATTATTCAAAGTCCCCGTTGGACAAAGATAGATCCAAAAATATCTTACTTTCTACCTACCTCAGTAGATCTGACACAGATCCATCCCGTCAGTACAACACCAGGCAGTATCACGTACGATAATAGCGCTAAGATCCGTTTATGACAGAATCACAAATGCATTTTTCGTGTCCCGAAAAAGTGGTGGAACGTTTGCCTCTCGGGCTTTTCGTGTGAACTGGCGCGACACACGGCTTTGTTTGATGCGCAGCAATATTTTGAATATAAAAAAATGTTCTTTAAAATTGAATAAACGTACATATGGCTATTAAACTGAAACTATCGTTAAGGAATTCATTTTATTGTGGGTTTAAAAACGCACTAGCTGCAAAAGGTTTGTTGAAATACTAGTCAAAATCACGCAAAATATAAGTAACTAATATATTTTACAATACGTGTCTCTATCTATCTTACATAATAAGGTATTTTTAAATGTAAAAAAAATAAGTTATAGATATATAGTCATTATATATATACTAAAGGCTAGATTGCTAACGTGAACTCTAAGCGTGAACGTTTTTACTCCATGCCAAGCGATAGAAGGTTGCACAATGTAAAATGTATGCATGATTAAGGTCACTATTTAATAAGGTTTCGGTACCAAATGGAAAAAAAACGTTCTCATAAAAATATTTGCTTTTTTTTCAAGAGCGAGCGTGTAGGATTCATGCTCGTAATCGTTTTGGGTATGAACATCGTGTTCGCACTGAACGCCGTGATTTATTTATACCACAGGTTAATATCCGTACTTACTTTCATATTTGGTTTGTTCGCGCTCTACAGTTTTACATTTTTAGCTCGTAACATAAAGCTGTTTATGTAATTAATACTTATCTACCTCCGTACCCCAAAAATATGTAAGATGGCCAAATAAATAAATATATTCTTAATGCTGTCCATTAATTCGTTCCTGCAGTGTGTGTACTACCAACATAGCAATAGTAAAGTATCTACTTACTCTTTATTTTATCCCGATTCCTAACATTGATTTACATACAGGTGTCTTGGGTATATCAATAATGCATAGTACTTTACATTAAAGAAATCTATCTGTCTCCCCATCCCTTACTGAGATTAAAAGTGTTAAATATACAGAGTGCTGTTTTGTGTCGCGGAATTTGCAGGAGTAACTGCACTTGTCAAATTCGTAAAAATAGAGACAAAAAATTATAAATTTAATTAAAAACTTGACCTGTTCACCCATATGTGTGGTGGCTAGCCCATGCGTCTGGGTCAAGAAAAGCATACACATATCTACCATAATTATTATGTAGATATTCGAGCGTTATAGGATATTCTTTGCTTCAACAAAAGTTATTCTGATTAAATGTCAAATAAGTATTAGTAAAAGTATGAACGAAAACAAAGCCAAAACGTCTTACTTTCTTACACACCTTTCTTCACAAAGAGTAAAAGCACGTAGCAATTACTGTAACTGTTACTGCAACATTAGATAGCTTGCAACACAGCAACAATAACTGTTTATTTTTACAGTAATACCAAAATGCACTCGTTGCATTCATCCGAAAAGTACCTAATGCCTTCAAATTTACATTTAGAATATCCACCAAGCACCTTAAGGTTAGTTGTCGTGGAATATTAACTACTTGTTTTTGAATATATCATGTTCATTTTGGTATGAAAATGTAAGCCAAAGTTTACTCGAAATAGAAACAAGTTTATAGTTCTATGTTGGTTTTATTTACCACGTAAAGTTTACCACATTGTATATCACACGTACCTTTTAGATAGATAATTTAACCACGTATTGCTTGCTTTGATCGCTATAGGCGATGGCAAATCATATTAAACATTATTTATCGATCTGAACCAATCACTTCCACAGTGCCAAGTGCGTTGGTAATAAAAAAACACTGCCGCAAGTTTTTTTTACTATGAAATGTATTGGGCAAGCTTGCAGGCATCGCCATAGTGTGTATCACAGAGAACATTATACATACAGGTGTGTAGAAGCTAAAATCGTTTTAGGCCACGTAGATTTGACTTTTCTGGCCCGCAAGACAGACCAGAGACTATTATAATAATCTAAAGACTAAACCAAGTATTTATTTAACACTTAGTTTTAACATCCTCTGCGAAGCACAGATCTTTATAATATTTCACCGTTAGCAAGTTAATAGCACGTAATTTCGAATAAGTCAGAAATTCGAATTAGCTCCGGGTTTAGCACTTATGAAACAAGCGTTCTACAAATGACATGGTGCTTCATACATAATACTTCAAAACAACTCAAAATATTTTATAATACTGCTTCAAATATATTACACACAATGAACACGATTAATGAAGCCCACATAAATAAAACCTATTCACAAGCTTTGAATCAACATACAAGTAACTAAGAACAAAAAGAAATCCAGAGTTATGGGCCAACGTAATGAAACTCCCCATTTCCTCTGCGTGCTTGAGAAAATAAAAAGGAAAAGTATTCAAAGGAAATGCCTACTCAGAAGGCGAAACACAACAAACTTGGTTCAGAACATTCAAGTCCTTTTAACTCAGACCTAAATAAATACGTTGCCGATTTGTTAATCTAAACTACACTACTTAACAGCCACAGGCATGTGTAAATTAAAAACGAAGATGGCTCAGCATGAAACAATTTACCTTGCATGACGCTATCGAGATGATATGCCATGCCATCCTTTCCACTTTACTTGACGACGTTACGAAAACGTAACATTTTTCATGGTAAGCTTATTAGCACGCCAGAGTTACAACACCAAGACAAACTTTAAAAAAAAAGTTTATTCTCATCGCAAATAAAACGACAAGTCTGCCTTGCTGGTCTAGTGCAGTATAATTGTGATCACGTGATCACTAGGTCGTCGATTAGATCGGACAAAGTTTTATTCGTGTTTTTCTATCAAAAACAGATACAGTACTATTAGTCCGGAGTCTGGAATTGTACCCGGTATAATGTCAATAGCCTCACCTTCTATTACATTGGGACCTAAACTAGTTGACTTAAACGTTTCGCCACATATCCGACGCAGCGCGACGGGAGCGCGACCGTGGCGCGACTTGGGATGTTGTAACATACTGAAATGTACGGGACACGTCACACAGCGCAGCCCCGCTTGGCGCGACGGCAAAGGTCACAACGAACGTAGCGAGTCGCTTCCGTCGCGCTCCCTTCGCGCTCCGTCGCCTATTTCACCAAACCTTAAATTATTTGCAAAATGCACACAGTACACTTTTGCCATCTTTGCTTGAAAAATATAGGTGTGACGTTTATTGCATTGTTAACATAGCTCTTTATTGAGAAATACTAAATGCCTGCTGCAGATTTATGGACCTAGCGTTGTCGTCTCTGACTGTTCGGTCTGTTTTTTCCTTTACTCTGAGCCTTTTAAATAAAAGTTGCCTTTTATCACTGGCTAAAACGTCCATTTCTCAGGGTACCTTCCAAATGGGGGAAGTAGCGAACACGGGAGGACACTCGAGTGCTTTCTTCACAGTTTTAGTTCAACTCAGACGGCTGAGTGCCGGGAACGTGTATCAATTTTCGGCGAAAGGGTAACGTTTTTTTCTTTTATTAATACTTAAACTCTTGACTAAACCATTTAGAAGATTAGACCTGTAGGTTTGGTAGGTTCAATTTCGTAGGCTAAGATGACGCAGTGATATAAAGCTCTATTAGTTTTTGGAGAACTAGAA
The DNA here is from genome assembly GCA_905147815.2 of Phalera bucephala. Taxonomy (NCBI): domain Eukaryota; kingdom Metazoa; phylum Arthropoda; class Insecta; order Lepidoptera; family Notodontidae; genus Phalera; species Phalera bucephala. Next base: position 51,606,467 of record LR990609.1, read on the forward strand.
ACTTTTTAAATTTTATTAACACTTAAACTTTTCACTAGGCAGCTGGTAAAATTAGCACGGTTTAGTAGTCTTGATAGTCTGCTACTTCATAGGCAAAGAGGACGCAGTGCCATAAAGCGTTTTTATTTTTGGGGAACTGATAACATTGTTTGTTCTGGTTCGACTGCCTCGTTGGTCTAGTGGCGAAGCGCATGGCTTGATGATTACGAAGTCCTGGGTTCAACATCTAGGTCGGGCGAATAATTTTTTTCTAACAAAATCTTCCCAGTATGAGTCCAAAGTCTGGAATTGTGCCCGGTTTATGACCTAACATCGTCGGTGAAAAGTGGGTGAACCTCAGTACCCCTCTGCCCGCTTGGGGAATATAGGCGTGACGGTGTGTGTGATAACATGTCTATTAATAGTTGCATTTGAACTCTTGGCTAAGTGGCTCGTAAAATAAGGTGTAGTATACTTGTTAGTCTTGCACTTCCCAGGCAAATATGGCTGGGTACTAGTTTAATGGGGTTTGGGGGAACTGGTAACTTATACAATTATATTACAGTAAACCGCTAAACATCAGAAGAACCAACAAAAGTACAACTCGTAAATTAGAAAGAAAACAATTAGCTTGATAGGTCTAGCAGATGTACTTGTCTTGCATTTCGTAGGCAAAGTGGGATGTGTGCCGTAAACATCTATCGTGTGTGTGTGTGTGTTTGAGTTATATCCGCTGTTGGCCGTGAGGCTTTTACAGCTTCACCGGACTTAAGGGCGAGCGTGCAACCACTACGCTCGAGCCAGAAGGGCAAGAGGCGACATACTCGAGGGCGCCTCAAGGAGGAACGGTTTGAACAGTCGCTACGGGGGGAGGGGGTGTAATTAGTGCACCGGTCGGCGGGCTAAGGGATCTACGACTTAGTCGTCGTCGTCCGTATCCGGAAAGAAGCGATTTCTAAGCATCGGGGGGATCGGTGAGAACATGTCGCGGCCGGCGATAGCGGCAGGGGTCGGGTTCGTAGTCGGCGGCGGCTACGATTAGCGGATTCGCATGGGAAGATGCGTTCGCGAAATGTCGAGTTGTCGCCTTTTTAATATAGGCGCGAATAGATTCGAGACCGAGATCGGAGTGGGTAAACATCTATCATTTTTTGGGGAACTGGTAGCGTTTTAACGTTCGTTATTTATACGAAAACTTGAGACTCCTAAAATTAGGCTGATAGGATTAAGTAAATTTAGTCTTTCAGTAAAAAAAAAAACAAAACGCCCCAAACGGGAGTGGCAGAGGTGTACTGTGTACACCCACTTTTGGCCGTCGATGTTAGGTTCCATGTAATAGGAGGCAAGCCTATTGCCATATACTTATTTATTCATTTATTCAATACTTTATGCACTGTAGGTACATAGGCGAACTTAATGCCTTAGGCATTTTCTACCAGTCTACCTTAGGGTGATTCAGAAGCAACTGAAGTAAGTGCACCGTGCATATACCGGGCACAATTCCAGACTCTGAGCTGATATTGGGAATTTTTCGATATTAAAACATTTGTCCGACATAGCATTTGAACGCAGGACGTCGTCATCACAAAGCAAATTATTAGTCCTTTGGTGTGGGGACTGAGTAATTCATATCGACGTATTTATATAGTACGGCACATTTTCAGGGTTAGATTCACTGTCTTTCATGTTTTTGGGATACCAAAACATTATAATATGAGCCTTTTCTGTCTCACTACTGGCCAAAGGTCTTCTCTCTTGTGAGAGAAGGCCTTTGGCTAGCTTTTCTCTTGGGAGAGATGGCCTTTGGCCAGCATCTTGGTGGAAGAAACTAGGTCCTACTCTACTACGCGGACCCAGTGCGGAGTGATGGAGGCAGGTATGTGGCCACCTGCTGCTGGAACTTTTTAAGCTGTCTATAATGCTTCAAATTTGGCTTAACGACTACTACATTAAGCTGTAACTGGGGCCAACGGCTTAGGGTGCGTTCCGAAACACGGAGACGCTCGAATATGAAAATCCCACAAACGGTCACCCATCTCAGTCCGACCGCACCGATCGCTGCTTAACCTTGGTGATCGGTAAGAACACCGCAGTCGCACAACGCTACGAGCGCCTTGTTGGCGTGTGTGTTGTGCAATTGCGGTGTATTGTTTATGGTAAATACCTGTAAAAGGGAAAAATCATTTAACAAAATGGTGTGCCTTTATTTTAATTTACGACAATATAGAGATCGTTACAAAATTATATTGTAAATGTAATATTATATTACTAAAATAATATGAATCACCGTTACTTTCATCTTGATTATTACACGACACAAAGCCCAATATTAAAACGTGTATTATACAGCTTCCCTTATTATGGTAAACCAATCGCCTATTACAACAATTTCTATAGTAATAAACCTTAGAAACTTTTCCTCAAACAGAGCTACCCAAAAGGGCGATTTTATTAAAATTATGTAACCAGATATAACACGCAAGGGATTTCTATTGCAAATATTGTTTCAAACTAATTTCGACCAGCAGCTTTCACTACTTAACGTTATTAAAGCAATGTAAACCTTCCAATAACTGTAATTATATGATATTAGATTAGGCCCGTGGAAAATTTAAGGTGCACACAAACTGCTAGACGTACTGTTTGGTAATTTTATTTTAATTTAATGTAATAAACATTAAATTAATATAAAATTATTTAAAGAAAATAGGACCCAAATATATGATAGCCAGGTGTTATCTATAATGTTGATATCCGAAAAGAACGATTGCATTCGATAGATGGCACCACATCGGGTTTAAGCCTAACCCGATGTGGTGCCATCTATCGAATGCATTCGTGTTTTTTATATCAAATTATACTTACTTCAACCAAAAAACACAAAACAATGAAAATCTACTTCTTCCCTTTTTAGATATCACTACCACCCATGATATTTACATAATCTCATGTACTTTTACTGTAAGTGGTTTTCTTAGTCGACAACATCCGAGAAAGAACATCTTTATTAATACGACTCAACCATAGAAAATGGTGTGTGTAAAATAAATTGTCATCTACATATTTAAATCTTTTAATATGTTCATAATTCTCTTTACTATCTACTACTTCTACACTACATATTAGTTATTTGACATTTTTATCAGAGGTAGCCCTTCCTAGATTTTAATAGAACGCCCAACCGAACGGGTCTTTAAATGCCATAAAGATCACCAATCCGAAGTAGAGATGGGTCGTATTAGGTAAATCAGATACTAAGTACACCTGTTCCTAGTCTGCATAAATACCTAATCCAAATACCTATTCCACCTAATCTCAATCACCTCATACACATACCGTTCCTTAGTGATCTCAGTCCGCCTATTCTATATCAAATCCTGATATCGAATTATCGATATTTGAATTAATTGAATGTTAAATTGTTTTGTTAGTTTTAACGGGTACAGTCATAATAACACTTTTAAGAAAATGGAAGTTTTGAAATGGTCTCAAAATTTTTTTTCGATTAGATTAGATATTTCTGCACGAAATTGGTTGAATAAATAAACTAATACTTGTTTTCTATTTTATGAGTTAATGATATATTAGTGATGAATTAGTATCTTCCCTTCATACTTTTTACAGGCTTAGGACTGTTAACTTACGAATGTATGAAGTTTTGAGTCTTGCGATATTAAATATTCCGCAAAAGTTTAGCGTTCGCATGATGACGTATTTAAAAGATTTCTGTTCATTATATTTACATTTGTTTTATATCAATACGCGTTGTATAGCGCTGTCTCGCTCCCTCCACCCTTACACGTAAGCGGGATAGCAAAGCGATAAGCATATGAGTGAGTGAGAGAGCGCGGGAACAGGTGTGAGTGAGCGCGCTAAACGGCTAAACATTAGTTTTTATTGAAAATGAATATTAGGTGGATTAGGTATTATCAGAATTGACTTAGGTGCCGCCTATACTCGTAAAATACCTGTTCTTTGGATCTGTTCTAATAAATACGACTCACCTCTAATCCGAAGAGTGTTGTTCAGCTTTTGATGTAGGCCAGCCCAGAGAAGCCTTCTTCTAATAGATATGGCTCAAAAATACTACCTCGCTTGAACTACGGCTATTTGTGGTGTTTGTAATTGGATATTTAGTCTTCTCTTACAACCCACTGTTAGTTTAACTTGCTGTAAAAAAAGCTGCATTCATACTCCTTCCCCACCCAAACATATTAACATTTAATATACTACACAAATTCCTATTTCCCAGGCCACAGTCAAACACAAGTAACCAGGGTCGCCATGCATGCGCTTTAATTATCCATACAATCAACCAACTCTAAATGCAGCTAATAACAATAAAGCGTTAATACACAAAGTTTGCCTTACGGTTACCTGTATGCAAATATAGAAGGAATTCTCGACTTCGTTACAGGTACCACTAAAATAAAGTTCCTCGTCAGTCTGACGGTGTTTTGATCGTCGCGAGGTTTCTTATGACTACAGCGAGCTACAGCGATACAAATTAGAAATTCTCGATTATCCACTAATAGAGGTGATTTATTAATACTTTTGATTTTCTTTTTTAAATTCATACTATCAATTGTTCCTGTGTCGAGTGCATTTACAAATATGATATTTACATACACAAACACTCAGACTTAAACAAACATTTGTGGCTCATCCACAGATTTGTCCCGTGCGGAAACCGAACCCACAACGACTCCATACAATAGTTGGAGCGGCTTAAGCTCTTAACCACTGGACCAATCCGTCCGTCAATAAATAAATCAGGCAAAGCCGTTCTCACAGATATATATAGATAGATAATTAATAAAATAGGGAAAAATAATCGTTCTCAAGTTTTTTTCTTGTTGTGTAAAAATCTTTTGTTCTAAATAACTCTTTTATCTTAATATATCTTTTTAGATATCTTTTCCCATTTCCTATTCCGACTTTGGTATAAATATACGCAAAAAGACCAACATTTGGGAATTAAAGCAAATGTATTGAATTGCCTTATTTCCGTTGTTTGCGTACCTGCAATACTACAGGGTAATACTCTAACTTCCATCCACCCGACAGTCACAGAGAAATTAATAATTTAACTTGTGATTACTTTCTAATAAGTTATTCACGTTTTATACAGTTAACGTGTAGGTACAGAGGAGAACTCGGTTGATTAATGCTCGATAATTACGTATTATATTTAGATACCGTAAAAATAATATTAAGTTGCTATTATCTCGTGCCAAAATTCTGTCCTAACAGGAGGCTTGTTCCAAAAGTTTGTGCTATGACAAAAAAAATAACAGTTATTTTTTTAGAATTTTTTTTGCAAATATTTAACTTGATTAATTGTTTTCTTTTCCTTTATCTCGATCACGTCACTAAAGTAGTTATAAGAATCTTTTAAAAGTTCTTGGTTCAACACCTATAGGTACACACGATTCCCTTATTAGGTACTACACAATCATGTCATTCTAGTAGTTATAAAAAAAAAGTCTTTTAAAAAGTTTTAAGTTTATACCCAGAAGCACGATTTTGTGGTCTGGCTTCTAGTAACACCAGGATACCTACTAGGTACCGTGCTCCAATTATCAATTATTTGCGGTATTTGTTGCTGGATTTCGGGTGGAGAAATTATATTTATATGCCGTCCCCAAACTGACACTATTTATCTGTACAATAAGTGATCAAACGAACTTACCAGAAGTGAAGTTCGACCATTATTATACGAAGTCCTTCGTTCGAAGATATAAACTATATTAGCAGCTCTCTCGAGTCGCTTGGCAACCGCGCGTCATTTAGACAATTTAAAAAGTCAACGCCGCCTCTATGGTATCTGTGGACATAACCTCTGCAAGCATTCCTTTTAGAAGTAGTACATTTCAACTTTACCAACGGGCAGGGCGGGTTGGGTACTTATATCTTAGAACGAAGGACTTCGTATAATAATGATCGAACTTCACTTCAGGTAAGTTCGTTTGATCACTTATTATACTGTGTCCTTCGTTCTCGATATAAACTATATTAGCAGCTGTTTAGAGCTATAAGGGTAAAGTTGAAGTATACCACATAAAGGTTTTTTTTTTTTTTTGAGCGTGACCACTAAAAAATAACATATCATTAGTATATTTGTACTATAACACATTCCCGTTCTTTGTTTTGCCATACAACACAAACAACAAATATATACACATATATTGTTTCTTACAACCAGTCTGTCTAACTTATTTAAAATAAATTTATATAATTAAATTCTATAACATATTATGTTATGTAGTGTAGATCCATCCCAACAAAACCTTTAAAGCACCTGTTATATACCTTTATACCACACCTGTTGTCCAAAATTCATTAATACCGGGTAATATTAATCAATCATTACTTATCAGATATCAGTGCAGTCTCTATCTGTTATGTCTTCTATAGAGATGTTTCTTCTATAGATATCTTCTATATAACAAGAGTTGAGGAATTGCCCATCTAGAGTTTTGTTTATATAAAATTAAATCCTTTATAATAATTCTTGTATCATTGACAACCATTATGAGACGAACTATGAGAGTGAAGAAAGCCAGGCAGGCATGCAAGGAAAGAACCCGTCGGAACCTTGCACTTTCTGCCCACCCCGCAAGAGATCTGGCGTCATAATGTGGATAGAGATAGATAGATAGCTAGAAACCCTTACTGTGTACTAGACCTGAAAACAAAGTCTGTTAGTACCCAATCTATAACAATATGATACAAATATAACAGGAAAACCTATTTCCCCACTAATGTGTCTTCCAACTGTTTTTTGTCAAATGATCTCCTTTTGAGTACGGTACCAAACGAAGGCTACGAATTAACTTGGTGATTATAAGAATGGTTTTGCTATCATTACATATTTAATTTATGATTTTTTTTTTTTTTTTAATATCAACATTCGGCTATATTTAATGTTAGTTATATTTTTAATCTTTAAAGATGTACATATATCAAAATTTAACTTTTTTTTTTTTTTTTGTACAGAGGCCTTTGTACTAATGAACTTATATGGAATTAAGTCCGGTGAAGCTGTAAAGGCCTCGCGGCCATCAGCGTCCATCACTCACACACACACTTTGTCTGGAGATATTCCTCCCATAAGGCTATGTGCTTTACCTATATTATCTCGCGCGCCCCCCCCCCCCCCCCCCCCCCCCCCCAATTTTAGAGTCTGGAATGAAGGGCAGTACTAATGCGTGGTAAACAAACATAACCTACCCGTGAGTGTGCGCCGACAAATAAATCCTTGGCTACATAAATATTTATGTATTACTTAACGATTCGTTCTTGCGCAATAACGCCCGCGAACGTTCGTTTTGCAATACGATTGGACCACTCCTGAACCAATTACATTACTGATACTAAAAATACTAAAAAATACACTCCTAATTTAGTAATAACTTAAGAAGCGAATAAGTTACAGTCGACTAAACCGAACCATGGGTTACAACTGTATCATATTGGGAATCCTATTCATAACTGAATTATTTCATACCATGAAATTTTCATTTCATACCACACTTCCTTTGCTTCTTTGTATGAGACTGTATTTATAAGTAAAAACAAAAATTGCAATGGGTAACTTTCTAGTTAGTTCTAGATGTCCAACCGTGAGAATTGAGTGTTACTCAACTTATTATTATGTATCCCCCATTAATAATAAATAAATAATATCAAGTTCCTTAGGACTTAGATTATTGCTGATACTACATAATATTTATGATACCTGTGATAAGAATATACTTTATTTATTCTTGTTTAAGATAATCCATACTTTCAAATACTGTAACTCAATATTTCATCCACCGTAGCTTGTCAACAGAATATCATTAAATTTTCAAATGGAGAATATTATCAAGTCATTTGCATGACTTTATTTTCTTTTTATATATAGATACCTATTTATAAAATACATGTAACATGTGGATGTAATAATTTAAGTATAACAATACCAAAATTGCAAATTTTTGTATGATATCTCAATCCAATATTTTTTACTGAAACACCTTTAAATAAATTACAACATATATAGTGCTCTAAAACCAACTTGTTACTTTAATGGTAGCAGTTTGTACTTGTGTTATCATAACTATACCAGAAAACATCACTGGTGTTCAAAATAACTGTACACTTTCCAAACTAATTACAAAACTATTTTTTATAGTTATTAATTCCTTGAATAATCTTATTTAATTACATATTATTTATTGATTATCATATGATCAAACAAAAATACAGTAAAAACATCTAATTCTCCAAATCATGAATTGATATATAGCTTTCCATTTTGTGTGCCTCAAATTTCTAATATTATTAAGTACACTATAATTGATGCAGGAAATAATCAAGAACCCAAAACCATTGAGCTCATTACGTGATAGAAAACTGAATAGGTACTAATAAATTTTCTATTAGTATATTTATTATGACTGTAAGGTCTAGCGTGTTAGTATTAAGTTTTTATTTTTATTTTATTTTTTTTTAATTTTTTTTTTTTTTAATAAAAATAGCTATAAATTATATTTCAAATTAATAAACAATAGTGTTTCTAATAATAATGTTTCTATACATAATGTTAAACATATGTAGGACAAGATTCACTTGTCTGAAGTGCAAGTACTTGCACAAAAACCAATAAAATTATGTTTGTCGTTGAAGGCATTATTAGTGTCATAGATACATACCGCCGTCAGTGAATACCTTTAACCTCCATTATTATGGCTTCTTTGTAAAACCCATGTTGTATTCCTGATAGTTTTTCTGAATTTTTCAGCAACTTAAAAACCAAGTCCTTGTGTAAAATGCCTATCATGCTTTTTGTACCTCACTTTCTTTGGTAGGAGATTTCCAATGTCCAACGTGATGTTGTTTTTGGTGAACTGATAGGTACACTGTGACTTAATATTTCCATACCCAGGATGAGGATTGTTGTTCTATATTGGTTACAATGGTGGTCGTTTTATGAAATTTTAATAATTCCATATTGATAATCCACTATATTAACACTCCTTTTATGCAAAATATATACTGCTGACCTTAAAGGTTCTTATCTCAATAAAGGTTTCATGACTGTATTGTTAGGATTAATCTTTTCTGGCTACCCTGCAAGGAGTCTAGGTTGATAATATTGATAGATAATTATTAGTTCTATGTTAACTGGATAGACCAGGTATTTTATATTATCTTTTAAGTATCTTTGTGCATAACACAAATTATCCCACAACCTGCCTGCCGCAGCATCGGTAGGATAAGATATTATATTTGGAATGTATCCACAGTCCTGTTGCTTGTCAGTTACAACAGGCATTGCCATTAGTATATTACTTTGGCTTATTTGGTTATAAACCCTGTTCAGGAATAAGTATTGCTGGATTTAACTTTTTTAATACAAGTTCTCATAATTTTGCACAATTCTTTGTGTAATAAGCTCCAGTTTGGGCTATTTCAGTATTATTATACAAGTATGTCTAATAATGAAATCAATAAAGACACTATGTTTCTGCAAAGGAGTGACTTTTGTTATTAATAATGTATTGTTATACATAAACAATGTCACTTTAATTACCCTTTCAGTAAGTCTCCTTTTGGAGATATAATATGACAAATTGCTTATAGTTTATAGCAATAGTCTTTGTATTTACTGTTTTAGGCATGTTTAAGGTATGTATTTTAGGTAACATTTTTGATTCTTACCATTGTAGAAATGTGAACTGCACAGGAACACCTCATGGATGAAACCTATTAGTAGTATGACCTTCAGCACATATCTCGTATGGGCCCCCAGTCTTGCGGATCACGCCGATGTATCTCGTACACCACTCGTGTCCTTGAATTATCGTCAAGTCTTGCGGACCACGTCGATGTATCTCGTACATCACCCGTGTCCTTAAAATGCCATCGATCCTGAACAATCATCATAATTGATGAACGTCCCCCTAATTTCTCTTATTGGAGATATAACATTGCCAATTTATAGACGGTTAATAATCGTTTTCAGGTATATTTCGTGTTAAACTGTTTGTACACGAATAGGGACGTAGACTTCATAAGTTTACTTTTCGGACGACGAAGCTTTCCCAAATTTTAATATGACGAAACTCACGTCTCCAAATATTAGATATTATATAAATAAACAAGTTAAGCTGAAAAACACCACAAATAAACAACTATCGGTTGATATTTTTAGAATGTACTTCTTTGCCAGGACGTAAACTTTTCTAAATTTGCCTATACGATGTTTTAAATTTATTTCACAAGGTCACTTGAGTATATTACAACCTTTTTGTTATATAATTTCAGTGCCATAACAAGTTATTAAATTAAATGTCGACCAAAAACTTTATTACAAAGCGTCGGCTGCCGCGCTTTCAAAAGAATGCTTGCAGAGGTTATGTCCACAGATACCATAGAGGCGGCGTTGACTTTTTAAATTGTCTAAATGACGCGCGGTTGCCAAGCGACTCGAGAGAGCTGCTAATATAGTTTATATCGAGAACGAAGGACACAGTATAATAGTACAGAATGTAATAAAAAGCTTTAGTCATCCGATCTACCTACTTACATCACAAACGATTTGTTAATACCAACGTACCCTTGTCTTATAATGAAAATCCTTTACCTTTTTAGGTACATTTCACCCCAGATATTAGTTTTAGTACGCGAAAGCCCTACCCATGTCTGCGAGATAATAGAATTTAATGGACATCGAAAACTTGTTCCATTTTACAGCCTTTCAAGCAAAAAAGTTGGCCTTTTTCGTCGCTCAGATTTCCAGTAGGTAACTTTGTAGCATTTATAGGGAGGAAAACCTGATAAAGGGGTCCGAATATTTTGTCGGAGAACTTTCTCCGACAAAATATTCTACAAGCAGTAAAACATTAAGCGGAATAGGTATCCCGGGTAACATTCATTTAATGCTTGTAGAAGGCATGATATTTTGTCAAATAATAATTCTATTATTACACAAAAAAGCTTGGCTAAGAAATTAATCATGTCGGAAGTAAAATGAATTCAATACGGTATGTACGGGGCTATGAAAATATACTTATCTACGTATTAAATTAGAATTGAATACAATTCAAATTGCATTAATTGTTATAAGGAATTATCGAAACGAACGAGGGTCGAAGGCCGTCACCAAAACGTCACAGATAGATCGAAGGGAAAATCTGAACTAATGTTTGTATATTTGTGCGACGAAATTTTCTTCCTTCCATTAATTAAACACGAAGAGCAGATCGACTAGATAAAGGACTATAAATCTAAATGATGAATAGGTAGGCTCACGATGCGGATCGGAATTGTAAATTGCTTATTTGTGCGTAGGTACTCGCGATGGGCGAAAATCTCTGATAAAATGTACCGCGAACGTTTTTAGAGTGGTTTTGTATTGGAGCTTTGAGTGATAAATTAGGCTGTCACTGTTTCGACATATTACCATTGAGTTTTAGGTACAATTACAATTATTAGGGGCTTACGGATTGTTTTAACTGTTTGCTATAGGTATGCTTAATTATAACATAACAATAAGGAAGTAGATAGATGCACATTTGGGAGAGAGATCGTCGGTCGTAGAATGAAACTCGGCTGGGCGAGGCGCGGAGTTCAGAAACTATGCAACATCTTCTCGTCTGAAATACTGATGTCTCAAGACCATTCAAGTGTGTGTAACCAGTAATGACTTCTGGCACTGAATTATGATTCCTCACGATGGGCCTAAAAGAAGTTTGTCATCAAAAGAGCAACGGAGAGAATTACGCTAGGAGTTTCACTACGAGATCGAATCAGAAACGATGAAAGCTTGTTGCGAGGTTAAGTACGAGACTACCTCCTTCACTCTAGTCTTGGAAGTCACATAAGCTTGTACGAAAGTATTTCTAGTTCCTTTGTATGTTAAAAGATTATTTTGATTTTATACCCGTAAGTATCTACGGGTATTGCACAAGATTAAACGTATTCGTTTGTCGTTTTCAACGATAAAACAATAAACGAATGGCACGATTTAAATTGTTTTAGTGTGCATATTGTAAAAAAGGTATAACAATATGTATATAGAGAATAATTCTGATTAGAAAACCACATTACTAATTTGTTTGTTTGTACAAAGACTTTTTGACAATATGCACTCTTAAACAGTTTAACTTTACCGTACCTTACCTTAAGGCATACACAGAATACACGGTCATTGCTAAATCGCTCTATTACTCGCACCAAACTGCGGGTTTAGATCCCTTCAAACTAAGCCACTGACGGTAGCCCAGACTTAGTTAAGTATTAGTACGCTGGTCCTATCTCGTCTGCACAGAAAGCCTAGCGTTAGCAGCCGTTCATTGTGTATTATCAATTAATGCCTCCACTCTGCTCCAACTCCTCATTGTACGAGCTAATTTTACCATTATATTCATGGGGGGATATGTTGGATGTCCAGGAGTGTTTGTATTTCATGGTGAAATTCAACAGTGTAATGCTCTATGGCTAAAATTGCCAAATACCAAAAGCGACTGGTATGATTAACTGCAAGAGCAACTGCATGTATTTTTTAAATGTCTATTAAAATATGAACGTTTCCTTTTAAATATTTACAAAGTCCAGTATTTACTAAGACTATGATTTTTTTGACGAATTACCTAACTATTTGGTTTTTCTATAATTTGGTTCGTTACTATCTATCTATCTATAACCTCACGCCAGATCTCTTGCGGGGTAGGCAGAGAGTACAGAGTTCCAACAGGTTCTTTCCTTACATACCTCTCTGGCTTCCTCGACTCTCATACACGCTCGCCGGTTACGGAGTCTCTTGACTTTTCCTTCAGATAAGACTCGGTTTATTTGGTCGTGGTAAGATAGTCTAGGTCTTGCCCGGTACCTGCATCCTTCCACTTTCGTATTGTATATCTGTTCGTTACACTATATTTAATGGGTGATCGTGAGTTCAATACCTGTATGGATCGATTATGGAAATCTGTCTTCACACAAATTGGGTATTAGGCACTAAAATCGATTCCAAAATATGGTATTGTCTCAATCTTTACCATTAAAGGTGTTTAATATTGACAGGGGAGCCAGAGAGGTATGTTAGGAAAGAACCTGTTGGAACTCTGTACTGTACTGTACCCCGCAAGGGATCTGACGTGATTATATAGATAGACAGATAGATGTTTTAATAAGATAAGAACGCCTATTCAATGGACGGATACGACTCCAGTGTGAACCTAATCACGCAACATTGACGTGAATGCAGGCAATTTCACGCTGCTAATGTGATGGATCGGCGGCCAGAATTGCTCTGTAGTAATTCCCCAAGTCGCTACTAGTCTCAATTCGATAGCTTAGAGTTAGGGTGACCCTGTCGGAGATTATTGTCAATACATTCCTTGATAACATGGGCATATCGCTCGATCTCTTCTCAATCGTCTCGCTCGTTTTTAGGTAGTGGGACATAACTAGCAGATTTTGTAACTATCGAAAATGTGGACTTGCGACAATTGTATTGCAGAACAAGAAAAACATATCTTTTAAATTTTAAACCAATTAGATAGAGAGAACGTCTGAGGAAATGATGACCAAAAACATATAGGCACTTTACCATGACTAAATTGACCATGCCTTATCTGATGGGCAAGTAAGAGTCTCAGTAAACAGCGAGCGTGTAAAAAACGAATTATGAGAGTGCAGAAAATGGGAGAGGTATCTAAGGATACAACATGTTGGAACTCTATACTCTCTGCTGACTTTGCATGGGCTCTGACGTGAATAGGTTAATATACATTGTTAGAAAACCTTTATAATTTTGACTTCAACCTATATTTAATACGTCTGTTGTAAGACCTAAGAACTATACATCCCGTGTCTGTACTAAACATACTATTACGTAATTATTAGAATCTTTCGAGACTTCCAACATGACGATATGACAAATGGTAACCCTACTAAGGCGGACCACGCATCGCTTTACGTAATTACGAACGTCACGCTCGCCGAACTAATTTCCCGCCAACAGACTTTAATTGTTCATTATTTACGATAAGTATCACTAAATGTGTATTGGGTCTTATCTATGTGGAATAATTTAATAAAAACAAAAGCAAGATGCCATGCAGTTAGTGATATTAAGCAAAAAAAAATATCTGTGTGGATAGAAGAGCTACTTTTGATATTTAAAACCGGATACTACCTCTATTTAGTACCAAAACACTGTCTCCCTGACGAACCCCAAGCAAGGATAGCAGAGGGTGAAAGAGAGAGATTTGACTTCGCATTTCGTGGTAAATACTATATAAATAATATCAGCCTATTCTGACAAGGCAAAGACATCTCACAAATCTTAGAGAATGGATATACTCCGTCATGCGGGCCCAGTTGATGGACGCAATTTGGGACTTGTCAGGCTGCCCATAAGGCTTTTAATGTGGCTTAACGTACATTGCCTTTGCATGCCGTAAAGCGTTCTAATATTTTAATATTCTCACCTTGTCTCCTTTCATGCGCACATATGGACGAGGGTTCACAAATGCAACTAATAGATAATAATGAAATAAAAAAAAAATCGGTTTTAACTTTCACTATATTATAGAGATATTTTTAAAACAAATCGATGTAAATGCTCAAAATAGACAAAAGTTCAAATCTAAATTACATTGTTTTCGTGAAATTTATTAACTCGACATACACTGATTACAATTTTATTAGATGATATGTGATCATTATCATCATCAGAATTTTTCAAAATGCATAAAATCCTATTTAAACGAAAATCTTAATATTATTTTGAACACATACCCAGCTTAACAGAACGCATAACATACAATGTTTGTTGAAAAATAAGAAACCATGTAACAATAGAAATCATTTTAAAACTTATATATTAAGTATATTAATTAAGAGAAGGTGCTCTTTCTCTTGTCATTGACCGCTCGGTGAATTTACTTTGCTTATTATATAAACAAAGTACAACATCTCTCATACTTTTTTAGAAATAACCAGACATTTGTTTGCAATTTTATTTTGTGCGTGTAAAATTAGGCAACCACGACCCAGGATAAAATTCTAGTGAAGGAGCAACAATTGAAAAATAATACATAAATTATAAGTTCTGAAATAAAATTACAGATAAATGAAATCTAACAAACATCATTTTATTTACCTAAATCACACTACAATAATAAAATTAAGATTCAAATAAATTGATAAGCGACGTGACTTGATTATTTTATTTGTTCACAAAGATTCTACTTTTTTACGTTGCGCATTGTCACAAAAAGCGTCACAGTTTCAAAGTTTTTGCAGCAGTGCATTTTGTTTTTTTTTATTAAATTTGTTTCTCGGTCAGCGGTCAAGATCAAGATTGAGCAAAACCTTTGAGATTTAGATCTTAAATTAGGATCCAAACAATACACAATTCAATGTTACTCGTTTAAATTATAACAAATCAATATTGCAGAGATATGCAATAATGGCGTTAGTATAGGTATTTATGCCTATTTATTGCGATCACGGC
Source organism: Phalera bucephala (assembly GCA_905147815.2). Lineage (NCBI taxonomy): Eukaryota > Metazoa > Arthropoda > Insecta > Lepidoptera > Notodontidae > Phalera > Phalera bucephala. Next base: position 51,621,957 of record LR990609.1, read on the forward strand.
CGTAGTTATTTTTAGAGCTCAGATTGATTTATCTTATACCTATTATTAGTCTGAGATAAAACTAAATCTCAACATCCGTGGATTAATTGAAACTACACAATAAATTAATAAAGTAACATTTCCCTTTACAAACAACAAAATGCTCTGAAACGAGTGTTATTCTATTATAATAACAATTAATTTATTATTAAACTAATGACCAGGCTACAAACAAAATTCAGGAGACAAAAACACTTTGCGTTTAGTTAAGTTATCTTACACTATAGATTTTTTAGGAAGTTGTAATCGACAAACCGCATTCTTTCAATTTTCTTTCCTAATATTAAGGGTTATTAGTATTGCAAGAATTGCGGTTTCCTGATTTAAGTGGTCTCCTAAAAAGGCTGGTTTTAGTAAACGAGATTACTTAAGAAATAATCATCTTCATCATCATCATTTCAGCCTATACTTGTCCACTGCTGAACATAGGCCTCCCCAATCGCTTTCCAGCGTAACCGGTCCGATGCCACCTGCATCCAACGATTTCCTGCGATTTTCACAAGATCGTCGGTCCATCTGGCAGGCGGTCGTCCTACGCTGCGCTTGCCAATACGTGGTCTCCACTCTAAAATCTTTCTGCCCCAACGCCCGTCCGATCTTCGCGCTATGTGGCCAGCCCATTGCCACTTCAGCATGCTAATCCTGAGGGCTATGTCGGTGACCTTGGTTCTTCTACGAATCTCCTCATTCCTGATTCGATCACGTAGAGAAACGCCGAGCATAGCTCTTTCCATAGCTCGCTGAGCAACTTTGAGCTTTTTTATGAGACCTATTGTAAGAGACCACGTCTCAAGAAATAATAATTCGTAATAAATTAATTTTGAATTAGTAACACATTTTTGAAATGCAAAGGCATGTTAAGTGTTAGCACGAATTATCTACGTAGGTAAGGCCAGTAACTAAAGTAGCTGTTCCGTTGTAAAAATAAGGTATCCAAGTTATCAATATCTTTATGTATCACATTTTTTTAATAATATTAAAGTCTGTCGTGTCTCTCAATTAAGACTGTCAGCCCAGGTCAGACTTTTGCTCGGCAATCGTGCCGAATTTTTCGCCGACCGTTTTCATAGATTTTGTGACCGAATTTTTATGGAGTTTCAATCTTTACGTTTAATGTTTTGCCGATGTAAAATCAGTCACCGTTTGTCGGATGTGATCACCCTTAAACAGTAACAGTAAATAATTTTACCTATACAATAGAAAAGCAGTGATAGCCTAGAGGTAAGACCGTTGGACAGCATAGTCAGAGGTCTCGGGTTCAAACCCAGGCACGCACCTGTCTTGTCGAAAGCATGTGCATATTAAAAATTAACTATCGCTTGCTTTGACGGTGAAGGAACACATCGTGAGGAAACCTGCATGCCTGAGAGTATCTCGAAGGTGTGTGAAGTTCGCCAACCCGCACTGGGCCAGCGTGGTGGACTATGCCCTCTCAGTTTGAGAGGAGGCCCATGCCCAACGATGGGACAGTTTCTTAACAGGGCTAATATTATTATTATTATACAATAGAAGAGCTGAGCGGCCACACATTCGCGATTTAGTTAGCCACTCACTTAGCAGGACAAATATGAACCATTGATTTGGAAAGTAGTGAATACCTAGGTAATGAAAGTAAAAATTATGAGTTCATTGTGATTCACTTTGTTTTTATAATTCTATATTTTTCAACTACCATCGTTGGTAACCATACCTTGGGTTAGAGTGCTAATAATAACAAAGATAATTCGTGTTTCCAACACGCCTAAGGTGTGTGTTGCGACATGATTTTTTCTATATTATTGTGTTCCTATTAACGCAGATTTATTTTTTTCGATATACTCACTTAACAAAGACATAAAATGAATACCAAAATGTGACCCAATCTTTTTTTTCAAAGCTGACAGACACAATGTCTGCTTTTGATGTCGTTACGGCGCGAAATCTTCTCCTTCCCGTTCATAAACGTATCTCACCGAAATGGGCAGGTAGATTTACCGCGATATTTAACTGCATTAAACGTCATACCCAGAATTACTAAAAATAATCTTAGTCCGCATTCGTACTGGAAAGAAATAAATACCAAACAGTACATTTTTTATATAATAATCGCTTCCGAAACGCACCTTGAAATAGCGCTCATGTGAAAATAGTTTTGATATTGGCCACATATACTAGTGTCCGAATTCTAAATCAAATATCGTGAACAACCTACAGTTTTTAACCCTTATAACATTAACAATGAACGTAAAAGTGTGTGTGTGTGTGTGTGAATGATCTACGCTGTTGGCCGCGGGGCCTTTACAGTTTCACCGGACAAGAGGGCGAGCGAGCAGCCACTACGCTGGAGCCAGAAGGGCAAGGGGGCAACTAGCTCAAGGGCGCCTCAAGGAGAAACGGCCTCGGCATTGGTGATCGAAAAAGTAACGGCTGTAATGTTTTACACTTAATATGTACATATACGGAACTTACACCAACTTTTATAAGGGTTTATTTAGACTTATGCAAACATGCTTTAAAATTAATTATCACTTGCTTTAACGATGAAGGAAAAACATCGTGAGGAAACCTGCATGCCTAAGAATTTCTCGAAGGTGTGTGAAGTTCGCCAACCCGCACTATAGTCCATTGAAATGTTACATTTTTTAGGCCTTACCTTGCGTTTTTTAGAGGACGCAATTTTATTTTTTTGATGTGTAGGGGGGTCAGTGTAAATCTAAAACCAAGTTTGTGGGGTCGCCACCCTTGTCCCACGGCCGCCATCTTGAAAATAGCGGCTGAAATGCTTTTTACGATATATATCTTAAACTATTTATCTGATAAAAAAAATTGTTAACATATTTTGTTGCAAATTAAATTCTCTACAACTTAGGTCCATAACTTAGGTAAGTATATTTATCGATATAACTTTTTTTTATCATTTTACGAAAAAATGATATCAGACCATTTTTGTAGATCGTTTTTTAAGGAACAACTTTTATACGCAACATTTTTTCATTAAGCCAATAGCTAAGGTTTTACAGCGCTCCGAAGTGAGTACTATTTTTCAGTACTCTTAACTATACATACATTATACGTGTGTACTAATAATGTGTCATCAGTTATTGTTTTTTTTTGTTATTCTAATTTTTGTTAATTATTAATTTTGCAATATTATTAATAATTAATTATTGACTCTTTTCCACTCCATTACAGAATTATACAATTATTGAATTTTAAATCTGATGGCCGTTACCGAGAATACTGTCCAGTTAGAAAATACCCAAGTGACCATTAGGGAACAAAAGAACATCTGCCTGCTGTTATTATTATTATTTCTAACCTCTCTTATTGTAAGAATATCTGATAATATTGTGTTAAAGTTGTCGTTCAACTTATATCTTTTAGTTGTGCTACATATTTCTCTACGTGCGGATGTATTTTATTCTGTTTTTAATTGTGAAGACGATTTCGAATGATTTTAGACACGATTTTAACTTCAGTGTAAACTATTTTTTTTTTATTAGCATTTAGACTTTTTAAGCGTGCTTTTTCTATTATTCCATCATGAGTGATTATTTTATTTGTAAAAAACCTTTAGGTGAAAAGTTAGTTAGTTAGTTTTATATACGGAGTTGTCATTGCGGATAACTTGCTGTTTCTTCATGCTTTTTCAGGATGTGACACAACTTCAGCTCCTTACAATATCGGTAAAATGAAATTTGTGAAAACCCTGGAAAAACATTTAGAGTTTGCAAGTGGAACGGCTTTGTTTCTCAACAATAGAGTTGACCCTGCTTTGCTCACTGTAATTGGTGAACGTTTTTTTTATCTCTTTATATGGTGGTAATAAAGATGATAATTCTCTTGACAGCCTAAGATACAAACAATTCGCCAAGGCAGTGACAAAAAGTACATTTAACTTATCTTCACTTCCTCCAACACAAGACACAGCTCGCTTTCATACTTTCCGAGTCTACCATCAGGTCCAGTCGTGGCTTGGTAATAATAATGATCCTGAAGACTGGGGCTGGAAAAAATGTGGAAATTTATTGATGCCAGTGCAGAGCTCTAAACCTCCAGCACCCCCTGAGCTTCTAAAATTGATCTTTTGCAAATGCAAAGGAAACTGTGGAGCGATGTGTGGATGTCGAAAAGCAGGGCTGAAATGTTCTGCAGTGTGCTTCCATTGTTCTGGAGAGACTTGCAGCAACGTAATGGGGCTCTCAGAATTAATAAATGAAAATGACTTTGATGATGAACCGCCGACATTAACACCCCTTCCTTCTCCAGTTCTCTCACTGATATTTAATTCAGAAAGCCGATCACATGCTGAGCCGCAGCCTGGTCCATCGAAAAGACTGAGGACGGAGTAGTTCAAATTTAGAAAATCACCGTGGATTGTGCCTATCGGGGATACCACGTAAAAAAACGCGCCTCCAGACTCTACCTCGTGGGTGGTGGGGAAAAGAGTCAATAATTAATTATTAATAATATTGCAAAATTAATAATTAAAAAAATTATAATAACAAAATAAAAAACAATAACTGATGACATATTATTAGTACACACGTATAATATATGTATAGTTAAGAGTACTGAAAAATAGTACTCACTTCGGAGCGCTGTAAAACCTTAGCTATTGACTTAATGAAAAAATGTTGCCTATAAAAGTTATTCTTTAAAAAACGTTCTACAAAATAGGTCTGATATCGTTTTTTCGTTAAATAATAAAAAAAAGTTATATCGAAAAATATTGTTTTTTTTTCTCGAATTTCTGAACATTTTCGCTTTTTACAATTATATTTATAGTTCTACGAGAATTTAATTTGCAACAAAAAATGTTAACAAATTTTTTTTTATCATATAAATAGTTTAAGAGATATATCGTAAAAAGCATTTCAATCCCTTTTTCCAAGATGGCGGCCGTAAAACAAGGGTGGCGACCCCACAAACTTGGTTTTAGCTTTACACTGACCCCCCCCCCCCCCCTACACATCAAAAAAATAAAATAGCGTCCTCTAAAAAACGCAACCCCAAATGTAACTTTTCAATGGACTACTAGGCCAGCCTGGTGGACTTTGGCCTAAACCCTCTCAGTTTGAGAGGAGGCCCGTGCCCAACAGTGGGACAGTTTCTTAACAGGGCTATTATTATTATTATATTATTAAACATGCTTTTAATTAATATTGCCATAAGGATCATTAGCTAAGTTGTCATCGTTATTACTCCAGCCATAGCAGAAACTATAGCATGTGTGGCCATCTTAATCCAGTCAAAAAATTATACCATAAATTTAAAAACATAATTTACGTACGTAATTTAGATTCAAAGACACGATATTGGTCATTAGAAATTACTAATCACGATGGTTTGTTGGGACGCAGTTGCTTTACTATACTATATTGTATTTTTGATTGGGTGCAAGCCATTATATCGGGCACAACTCCAGGCTCCGGTCTGTTACTGAGGATTTCTCTGATCAAATATTGTTTGTTTATTTAAAAAAAGAAACGTACACACACTATGAATTATTCCCCACACTATGAATTATTCCTGTGTCTTGAGTGCATTTACAAACATGAAATTCACATGCACAAACACTCAGACCGAAACAAATATTTATGGGTCACACAAAGATCTGTCCCATGCAGGAATCGAACCCACGACTACTTAATCCAGTGGGCGGAGCGAATTAAGCTCTTAACCACTGGACCAAGCCGTCTGTCAATTCGTCTGGGTGTCCGACCAACTATCCAAACCTAAGACCATTTGATCGCCAACCGCGGATTACGCCACAAGATCGACGAGACATGACGATTTAAAGCCTTGTATTCATCAAATGTTCCGCCACACTAGTCGCCGCGAGCGATGCGCGTCGGAGGACAATAGGTATTTGAAAGAAAAAGATATCATTTTTTTTTTATGTATTTTAAAACTTTATCATAAATTATATTAATAGTCGATGCGAAAAGCTCTTAAAAGTTTATTTTTTAATTAATTATAAACGATTCAACATTGAAATATTTAAGGTGCGCGCCATGATTGGTCGCCATGTTTGTGACGTCATAATGTTAAAGGAATTTCACGATAGTACATTGTCAACGGCTTCTACGCGTGAATTGACTAAAAATATCGGAAATTTAGTGCAAAAAAAATATATATAACAGCTTATTTTTATTTAGTCATGTGTGATAAAGGATTTATAAAGGCTAATTCCGATAATATGCCTGATGTGGATATATATATATCAAGACCTCAGACACCCCGATTAGATAATTGGTTCACAAATACAATATGAAAACCAAATTTCTAAATTTAAACATTTTGACCCCTTTTTTAAGTACGTTTATACCCCAATTAACAATGAAACTTGAAGGTGTATGTGTACGTATTGAGAAATAAGTTTTAGAAATACATTTGAAATCTCCGTATTGCTTAGAATAAAAAATAAATTTAGTTTATTATAGCGCACTAAAGGAGTAACAGCATTTTTTTCAAATTAAAAAGAAAAGTAAAATACATTAAAAATTGTTGATCTGGCGTGATGATATAGATAGACAGATAGATTTTCTAAAAAATAATATTCGGTTGATGTTCAAAAAGTAAACAAAATGGTATTTAAAACATTGTTTGGAGTTGTTTTTAATGATACGAAGCAAGCACGATAACTTTTAAGGTTCGACTTTTTTGATATATTTATCTATATATTGATAATAATACACACCGTCACGTCTATATTCCCCAAGCAGGGGCGGCAGGGGTGTATTAAGTACCCCCACTTTTCACGGACGATGTTAGGTCCCATGTAATAGGGGAGGATACTTTTGCCATATACCGGGCACAATTCCAGACTCCGGTCTCATACTGGAAATTTTTCGTTAGAAAAACTACATTTAGCCGACCTAGCATTTGAACCCAGGACCTCGTGATCACAAAGCGATGCGCTTTGCCACTAGACCAACGAGGCAGTCAATGTTGGCGATAATAACAAGATTTAATCGATTATAAGTCAAAACACTGTACGTCCCGCGCGCTCGGGTTTATTCAGGAACTGGCCGCGTGTTTTCGGTACTTAGTAAAGAAACTAAAAATAGTTTTGTTATAAAACCTATATATAATCATTCAATTTATTACAAAAAAAAATCAAAAATCCCAATTGTCCATGAATTAATACTATACCCATCGATATATCATAACAAGATACAAAGTCCCGTATTTGCAAAAAAGCGGAAGCCTGTTACTTTATTAGTACCGTCCACTTTCGCCTGCCTTTTGGTGTTGCCATTTTTCGTGCGGCGAGCGTGTATCTAACTATATTTGATCAATGTTTAAACCAACAAAATTAAACCTTAGAGACAAATCCATTGACAATAACATTAAGCAAGGGCACAATTGTCTATTACATCGACCAAAGGTCAAACGACACAAATGGGTCATCCATTGAATATCATTAAAAATGAATTCATCACAAAATAAATTTTGTTATAGCGCACAATTTAGCGCAGTGGTTAAGAGCTTAAGCCACTACGTGTCTAATAGTCACGAGTTCGATTCCCGCATTGGAAAAATCTTTGTGTAATGATCCACAATTATTTGTTCCGGTCTGGGTATTTGTGTATGTGAATTTTCATGTTTGTAAACGCACCCACGACACAGGAAACAATGCTAGTGTAGGGAAAAGTTATTTAAAAAAAAAATAATTCTTAATTCACAGCAATACGGCGATTTCAATGCATTTCTCAATATGAATAACGTGCCAGTATTGGGCTTAATCGAGTGGTTAAAATGGCGGTCAGTCATACTAATTCATATCGTTTTTGACCGAAGACGTACCGGTAACCATGGTAACACCTGGACGGTTAAAATGGCGGACCGACCGCAAGTTGATTATTCCCCAGAGACAAATATTTCATATATATATTACGTCATTGTTTTTACAAAGAACCGTAAATATTTTTAATAAATACTACCTATACAGGTGCAGTGAGTGTTTAGTACACAAGACATCAATTTAGTTGAATATAGTCACAGAAAGCGCGCCAAAATAACGGCAAAGAAATCGCCATAATCTCATTTCAATTTTTAATATTTATTTTAACCACATGAACATTTTTAAACATTATGCCAATTTTCCTATAATGTGTCAAATAAACAATCTATAAAAAATACATTTCTTTCATAGCGAAAATTTCAAAAAATTAGTTTTTATTCCATTATCTTGACACAAATAAGCAAAGACAAAATACATTGTGTATTCAATTAACTGCGTCCCAACAGTCTTACAATAAAACAGCTTAAAAATACATTTGTGCAATAATTTGATATATGCCTAACTACTGAACCGCACATGGCACGTCGCGAGATATTCTCTTATTGTACTTTAATGCTAAATATTTCATCGTTGTCTTCCCGACATCGTAGGTAAACGATAACTATTCAAAAATTAGCACCTATTTATTCATAAAGACTATTTAGCCGTACCGAAGCAAAAACAAATTACTTTGTTTCACGAAAATTGGAGATAATCGATTTTTGCAGCAGGACACCGATTTTTAAGTACTAAGAAGTATAGATTTTTTTTTTGCAATGGCTATGTTCATATTGTGCCACAACTGTCAATGTAATTTTTTTTCGAGTTGGCCTTTTGAAAAGTATCTATTCTTACATAATAATTATGCAACAGTAATACTTCAGCATAATGGACATTTAAAAACTAGTATAATAATAATTTCGGTAGGTAACTTAAAATTCGTAACAACTCTTAGGTCAAACGAGACTTGAACAACCATTTTCTAATTGTGAATGCTTAATAGATGGCAAGAACTAGCATACATTATAGTCACATGGAAATAAACATTTGTGTAGTTTACTATTGGTTCTTAAAATACATAAATAGTCCTTGTCTTGGAGAAAGTAAGATGAGATTTATATAAATTCTTATTATACAAATTCTTATTATACAGCGTCTAATAATTATGCTTAGCGATATGTCAGTTCGAACCAGAAATATTATAAAATTTAAATTGTCTATAAGAAAACTTAATGTTTTCTTGTATGAGGTATGCTTTCTTGCAAACTATAAAATGCATGTTATATGGACGCCTTGTTTATTTTTAATAGTTGTCTATTTACTTTTATTATTTAGCACTTACAACACATTCACAACTAGATAATTAGTTTTAAAAAAAATTACCAAATAATTTACGCGCATCTGTAATCTATATTAAAACAGAAATAACCAAATTTTCGTATTTATACGACGTTTCTTATGCAATGTCTTCTTAAAACAATTTAGTCAAATTTTCAATAATATACCACAGTTAACAAATGTAAACAGTGGAGCATATAGATGCTTAACTGTTTGCATATGTTAACTGTGATTATCCAAACATTATCAAGTCGCATAAATACTTTCGTAACATATTTACTATATTACTCCGTGAGGTATTCATAAAACAACTAGCGCTTCCTGACTAGCCCACTTATCGTGTAACGACATCAAATGATCGTGTGCCCGCTTTGTTATATTTAAATTCGGTTCTATTTCTAACAAACCGTTCTCGCCTATTAAACTCAGACCTGCCAGACCTAAATACGTGTGCATTGGGTCTGTGCAGGTATCTGGCCATTTGGAGAATCCGCCTACAACCGTATCTTGCGTCTCATAGACGTATTTTCTATTATTGCCGTAATTACTGTATTGTAACATATCTAAGATTTTCAAAGAAGCTCCTACCCAGAAACTGTAGCACGTGTCGACCGGTTTGTTGGGTCGGCCTTGGAATCCGTCGACTTGCCGGAACAGAAGCCATCGTTTGAGGCCTTCGATCTGTTGTTCTGAGAGTTTGTCTAGTTGATTCGTCAAGCTTAGCGTGGCTAGGGCGCAGTATGTCGTGCCGCCGTGGGATTCTAGCTCTGGACATTGAGCGATGCCGTAGTCATAACCCTGGAAAAGGAAGAAAATTATAAGCATTCATCGTAAAGCGTGTAGGTGTGAAATATAGTATCGGTGTAAAGATTATTTGTGTTTGAATGATCTACGCTGTTGGCCACGCGGCCTTTACAGCTTCACCAGACAAGAGGGCGAGCGTGTAACCACTACGCTCGAGCCAGAAGGGCAAGGGAGCAACTAGCTCAAGGGCGCCTCAAGGAGGTACGGCCTCGGCTTGAGCAGTCGCTATGGGGGAGGGCGTATACTAGGTGTCTCGCCGTGGTGCTGTGTACTGAGACCGAGATCGGAATGGAAGTGTAAAGATGAGAAAAGATATGCTCCGTTGTGTTGGGCATATAGGAAGAACGTCGGAAGAAAGAATAAAAAAAAACAGATAAACAATGCGAAATTGGAAGGATGTAGATACCGGGGAAGACCTAGACTATCTTACCATGACCAAATAGACCGTGTCTTATCTGAAGGGAAGTCTCCGTAAGGGAAGTATCCGTAGAGTAGAGAAAGCCAGAAAGGTAAGTGAGAGATAGAACCTGTTGGAACTCCGTACTCTATGCCTACCCCGCAAGGGAACTGGCGTGATGATACAAATAGATAGATAGGTTTATCGTAAATAATATAAATAATCCCACTAATATTACTAATGCGAAAGTTTTTGAGGATGAATGTATGGAATTGTTTCGTGCTTTACAAAATACGCGTACAAAGACACGGTGAAGAGAGTTAAAAAGCTAGTGCTATTATAAATTTTAACGGCATTGGGAACATGACTTGATACAACATTATAAGTAAATATAACATTTAAATACACATAAATATTTGTTCCTCTGACACTTTTTATGAAGGTGAAAATATTTGTAAACGCAACCACGATACGGGAATAATTACTAGTATGAGACAACATTATGTGAACGAGAAAAAAGAAAAAATGAGTCTAGAGAAATAATCAGCAAGCAGCAAAAATAATCGTTAATTTATACAATGTGTATCGTATGGCGCAACGCTTCAGACACACCATTTAGATAATTGCTTTACAAAAAAATTCAATAAGAAAACCAAACATCCAAATTTAAATTTATTTACCTCCATTTTAAGCACTTTGATACCCTAATTAACTACGAAACGCGTATGTGTGAATACTGAAGAATGAGTTTTTAGAAATACATTTGAAAAGCCGTACTGTTTTGAATTATGAATTATCTATCTATCTATATCATCACGCCAGATCCCTTGCGGGGTAGGCAGAGGGTACAGAGCTCCAACAGGTTCTTTCCTTACATACCTCTCTAGTTTCCTCCACTCTCATAGTTCGTCTCATACACGCTCGTCGGTTACGAAGGCTCTTGACTTGTCCTTTAGTTATCTAATCCAAATAATCAGAGTCTTATGACTCTGACTATTTGGTCATGGTAAGATAGTCTAGGTCTTCCCCGGTACCTACATCCTTCCACTTTCGCATTGTATATCTGTTTTGTCATTCTTTCTTCTGACATTCTTTGTATGTGCCCGAACCAACGGAGAATACCCTTTCTCAGCTTTACACCGATACTATCTTTCATGCCTACTCGCTTTTCAACTACGCTGTTCCGAATGCGGTCGGTCAGCTTCACTCCGCACATCTTCCGCAGAGCTAGCATTTTCACTGCATTTATCCTACTTTCATTCTCATTCTTACATACCCAGCTCTCTGCCATACAACAGCGTTGGGACAAGCACTCCGTTATGTATGGCCAGCTGCGCCTTTTGGCTTAAGTGCCGGCTCCTAAGTAGCTTTCCCATCGCTCACTCTGTTCCCTGCACTCACTCTTCTCTCTATGTCAGCGGTGTATTTTCCGTCACAAACTCATTCCTTTGCTCCAGCACATCGTTACCAACCATAATCCTTGCATTTGTTCTGGTTTCTTCGCGCTAAAAAACCAACCAATGTTCAAAAATTGTGAATTAATTTAGTTTAATATAGCGGACTAAAAGAGGAAGAGGAACAAAAAATCATTTTTTGCAAATTCATAAAGTAAAATGCGTTAAAAATAGTTGATATCAATGCAGTTACCAATTTAGAAAAAACTACTTACTACCTACTTTAAGATCTTGCGTTAATGACACAATCTATACCGTCACGCCAAGTCTGGGGTTAGGCAGAAACGCACCTTATATTTTACTAATTTGACGTACTTACAGAAGACACCCTTAACTAAGGCACCTTTTTGTAGCAAAACTTAGAGAGCATAAACTCTAGTTCACATTGTGTCAATACTTTTCTTTACGTGGGGAAATCCTCATGGACTTCCGCCAGCCTCGGGGGAATCTGGTGGCGCATGTCGGACTCTTACCAACTAAAACCCCGCGGTGACCGGCATCGAAACTTCGAGGAGGGGCTTCAGGATATCCATTGGGAACACACCGGTGCCCCTCTGTATCGTGCACCGCGAGCTCTTCGGGGAGGAGTATATGGGTGGCAGAAGTGTACTGAGTACACCCACGTTTCGCCGACGATGTTAGGTCCCATGTAATAGGGGGCGAGCCTATTGCCTTCCGGACTCATACTGGAAAGTTGTCTTTAGAAAAACTACACTCGTCCGATCTAGGATTTTCACCTAGGACGTCATGATGACGACCAACGACCAAAGTTAATAAAGAATATTAACAGTTCATAATATCTCAATGGTTATTCTCTGTGCATACAATTCTCCATACAGTATGTAGATGCAATACTCACTATAGACTTAATTATATAATCCGTAGCCTTGTCAATATCGAAACCGGACCAATCGTTCAACATATAGCTGATACACGCCGCGCAATACACGAAGCGCATGTCCGATTCACAACCCGACAGTGTCGCCGAGAAATTGCCTTCTTCCGTCTGTAGTGCTTTTACACCTAAAAAAAAGATCTTGTATAAAACATTCGGTCACCTTAGCACCACGTAGAAGGGCCGGGAACGGCTATTAGGACCACTATAAATAGTACTAAGTTCCGAAACTCGGAGTACTGCTCGTATTAAACGATCAATTTCCCAAAGCAATTGTCAATAGAAGGTTAGTTAAAGGAACAATTCCCAATACAAACTATTTTTCTTTTCCTCAAAATATCCCAGGTTCTACTCATATAAATACATATAAGCTACCTACACGTTATATACGATTTTTACACACAAGACAGCAATTCCTTCTTTTTTTTTTAACTTTGGGTGCGTTTACAAACATGAAAATTCACATACACAAATAGCCAGACCGGAACAAATTATTGTGGATCACACAAAGATTTGTCCCGTGCGGGAATCGAACCCGCGACTATTAGACACAGTGGGCGGAGCGGCTTGAGCTCTTAACCACTACGCTAAATCGTCCAATTTCAGTGATTTTAAATATGTGATAGACTATTAGATTTGTGATAGATATTGTTCTAATTTTCTCCCAGTATTGGAAGATCAATATCGAGCCAAAAAAAGGATATTTAGTATAAAAAAACATGCAACACAAAAAACTCTGTACTCTCTGCCTACCCCGCAAGGGATCTGGCGTGAGGTTATAGATAGATAGATAGATAGAAAAAAAACATGCAGTAAACAGTTCTTTTTCGATAAAATAGATAACTGTTATGCAAACTGACATTTCATAGTAATGTTATTGATAAGAATGACTCAGGCCGAAGTATAATCACCCTTATATTATTATTACTACATAATGTACGATATTCGCTCGTACAAGGAAACTTTTGAAATTTAATTTGCGTAATAAAACCTGTTTGACTACTCCTCGTATCCATGTTGGATGTCTTTAGTATTAAAAAGATAACATAATGTTGTCTGTATTTATTTATTCGTCGCGCTGAATTTTCAGTGTAGTACCACAGTTAACATATTTAAACAGTTAAACATGTTTGATATTAGTTTAGTACTAGCGGTCTGGATAAGAATCTGGCACACAGACGCCCGTGTTTTACGGGTAGGACCACTGATATATAATTCATATTAGATTAAGACTTAGGAACGAAATAAGAGCAAAAACGGCCGCATTCGGGTACATTTATGCATCTATACCGTAGCTAGCACCTGTAGAAATTAGTTTTTCATTATTAATGACCTCAGATCTTTTTATTTGAATAGTTTTAGCAAACTATAGCATTTTAACGCGTCCTCACATTGGCTAGGTTTGGACCAAACTAAATTGAAATGAGACCACACCCATACGTATGCTCTTATTTTTTTAAACAGTTTTCGAAGTATTTCTTTACGTTTAATCTGGTACAAATATTATATCGATGAGACCCTCCGAGACCTGCGGAGAAGCCTCGTAAATCGCGCGTCTGTGCACGTGAATTTTATTCCGACCACTAGCACTTTATGCTCTACTGTTTACATATGTTAACTGTGCTAGTACCTATAGACGTGGCTGTAGAGTGACTACGCTGCCATGAGCACTGCGAAACAGCGATGTCTCTTTTCACCCTAAGACGTATGCACCCGAGCGCGCACAAAGAGTTCCGATGCGTTTCTTTTGAAATACCGGTATCCGATAGCTAAACCTCCCACAGAGAACAGGAAATGTTATGAATATGAACCAATAGATCGAAACTTTTAACCCACATCAACAAATTATTTCACGAAACATATTAAGATACTATTTTTTTTATTGGGTCCCTTTTTTTCATGTAAAAAAGTACATGCTTAATCACTGGCATTGCTTTAAATAAATAACTGTAATTTGAGGTGATTTTGCGTGTCGGCAACCTAAAGACAAATCATTTCTTCAATCAGGGTATCTAACGCAAGTTTCACTACAGTTATTCCTACAAGACTCTATCAGTCATGCGTCTCATTCGCCTACAATAGCGACGAAGCGATAAAAATAAAATAGCTAACGTTACCTTCAACTAAGGCCTTCCTATTTACTCTGGACAGGTCATCCCCTAACGCCAACAATATGCTTAGTCCCGTGTACGTCATAGCGAGGTGCCCGCACCGATAGTGGTTATTGGGTGGGTCCAAATCAATGTTTATTGTTGACGAACCTTGGAACCCACACATTGACATGTCGTTAGCTGAAATTAAAAAAATATAATTATCTATACTAGAGGAAAGATTTGTTCGTTTGTAATCGATAAACTCTGAAACTACTGAACTGATTTTAATAATTCTTTCACCATTAGAAAACTACTTTACACAAAGGTAATATAGACATAGACGGTAGGTGACGCTGTTGTCGACCAGGTGCCGGTTGAAACAGACTGCCTCGTTGGTCGAGTGACTAATAATGCGCAATCACGAGGTCCCGACTTCGAATAGGATGAAAGAAGTACCCAATAATGGCAATAGGCTCGCCCCATTTTTACATTGGGACCAAACATCGTCGGCGAAAAGTATAAATACATCTTTGCCAACCACCTGACTCCCCTCCTATAAGCCGTTACCGCCGCCCGCGGCATATTCTGGACAAGCATCCCGATGCCCTTACTTCACTTCTTTCGAATACAGATACCGCATACAGGATCTGACACCGACCTGGCCAGCGAGGTCTAAGAATCCCTTGCCCGCCGACCGGTGCAGAGCACCACGGCGAGACATTACGGCGACTGCCCAAGCCGAGCCGTTCCTCCTTAAGGCGCCGTTGAGCAAGTTTCCCCCTAGCCCTTCTGGCTCGAGCGTAGTGGTTGCACGCTCGCTCTTGTCTGTTGAAGTGGTAAAGGCTCCGTGGCCCACAGCGTATATAGGCGTTACACTGTTTCATTTTATTATTTAAAAACATAAGTATTTTATGCAACGAAGTTATGACATCGCGAAGATGGCCGGCTAACGGTGGAATAGGACCGAAACGTGATAAAGGAGAGGCTTACACTTAGTCATGGGTAGGTACAGGCTGATTGATGAAGATAATGAAGTAAGTACTTTGCCTGGTCAAACATCTAAGGTACAATCGGGTTACAGATGGGGATACCCGTCTAACAAACCTATGATCAAGTTAACACAAGATAATAAGCTTAATCTTGGAATATCAATGAACTAAAGGCTTGTTTTCGTGAGGTTTAGTTTATCAGAAATGGTTTTCTTTTTAATATATATAACCCCATTGAACAGGGGAGTAGCTGCCGCCGTGTCAGATATATTATAATATAATCTTTGAGCTATAGAAGCCCTGACATGTGTAATCAAAAATTCGTAGAATGTGCAGAGATTCAAGTTTGTTAATGCTAATGGTTTTGTTTATTTTCTAAAAACGCTTCTCTCCTTTGGAGCTTCGCCTTGGTCGTGTAAAAAGAACCTCCAACCCGTAACTACGCGATGTACCTATTTGGAACTAGCTACGGCACAGCTATTAAGATGCCGTAAAAACAACAGTTGCCAAATATTTCGCCCTTGAAATAAATTATGTTGAAAAAATCTATTATACACAATCATAAAAAGATAACTAGAACGTGAAGGTAACCACGCTTTACTTCTGACAGTTATATTTATGACAAGAATTATTTTTTTACAGTCTGAAAACAAGATCCACAACAATAATGTACATTATTTGAAAAGCTGTAGATCAAAAGACAAGGTGCCCGAATAGCTTCAGAAAAACAAATAATGCAATTAAATACTTATGACAAAACTTGTACAAATATATAAAACATGATAACAAAACTATTATAGACATGTAGGTGTTGCGCTTATACTAGACACGCTGCACATTGTGTAAACAGAGCCTATAATTAATTATGTAAACATTGGCTGAAAATGATCACTCTCTACAATTGTGGGAAAGATTCTTATAGATAGTGGTAAATGTGTCTTTGCCTAGAAGTAAGACAATAATGGTTAAATTTCTTATCTACACACACACTGTCACGCCTATATTCCCCAATCGGGGGTGGCAGAGGTGTACTGACTCTACCCACGTTTCGGCGACGATGTTAGGTCACATGTAATAGGAGGCGAGCCTATTGCTATATACCGGACACAATTCCAGACTCCGGACGCACCGGACCGGACTGGAAATTTTCCGTAAGAAAAAATAAATTTTTCCAACCTAGGATTTGAACCCAGGACATGGTGATCACAAAGCGATGTGCTTTGCCACAAGACCAACGAGGCAGTCGTTATATCTATACTATTATAAATAAATAAGGCGCTATGTCTACACATTTACATTAAAAAAAAAACATCGTCACGCCTATATTCCTCCAAGTGGGGATGGCAGAGGCGTAGTTACTGTATAAACCCTCATTTCGCCGACGATATTAGGTCCGATGCAATAAGGGCGCGCCTATTGCCAGTACGCAGAGCACAATTGCAGACTTTTTTTTATCAGAAAGAATATTAGATTAGAAAAATTACATTTTCGTCTAACATAAGATGCGAACCCAGGACCTCGTGATCGCTACGCGCATTATTCGGCAAACCAACAAGCACTCAAAAAATATTTTATGATTCACAATTTAGAGGTCTCTCAAAGAAATCTAGGATTCCAACCAGGATTATGTGATGACGTGTGGTCATCACATAATCCTTGTTGGAATCCTAAATTTCCTCAAGAGACCTCTAAATTGTGAATCATAATATATTTTTATATACACTATACACCACTAGGCAAACAAGGCAGTCCCTTAATTGTTGCAAAAATGTATTAAAAATGCATATATTCAAAGAATGATTTTCATATTTCAAAAACTTATGCTTGCTGCCACCATTCAAGGTAAACTGGTAACTTTTAATTCACAAAGTACCCATTATACGCAGCAGAGGTCATGCCACAGTTACCTGCTTGCTTCACTTCAATATTCTACTATTTAACAATACCATCCATACTGGTTCACATATTCAGTTCTTAAATTTATGCTGAAATTACAGTAGTATTAATACTGTCTGCATAAAAATGGATAACAAATGTAGTGATCTGAGTAAAAAATTTGAAAATATCTCCAACCCCCCAATCTTTTTGATCTATACTGTAATTTATCTATATCATCATGCCAGATCCCTTGCAGAGAGTACAAAGTTCCGATAGGTTCTTTCTTTAAAGACCTCTCTGGCTTCCTTCACTATTATAGTTGGTTTCATATGCGCTCAAGAGTTAAGGTGACTCTTGACTTGCCACAGAGACACTTTTTTATTTCCTTCGTTTTAAAAAAACGTAGCCTCACACTAGGTATTATTAACATGTCGTGGGTGCGTTTACAAATATGAAATTCACATAACCCAGCACAGCACAAAAACCCAGACCGAATCAAATATTTGTGGGTCACACAAACATTTGTCCTGTGCGGGAATTGAAACCGCGATAGGGTTTTCGCTCGAGATTTCTCGAAACGAGACAAGACGAGAAATTCACTCCAAGTCGAGACGAGAAAAATTGCATCGAGAAGTCGCGACCACGAGAAATTTATCCGCAAACAAAATCAATATCTAGGAATATTGTTACCTAAATGCTCTAGTGTTTTTGAAAGCCTATTTAGATAAATACAGAGAAAGTATACTGATTAAAGCTACTTTGGAGCCGGCACTTAAGCCCAAATGGCGCAGCTGGCCATACATAACGGAGTGCTTGTCCGAACGCTATTATGTGAGAGTTGGGTATATAAGAAAGCGAGAAAGTCGAAATGCGAGCTCTGCGAAAGTGTGCGGAGTCAAGCCTCCCAACCACATTCGTAACACCATAGTAGGAAAGCGTATAGGTATGAAAGATAGTATCGATGAAGATGAGAAAGGGGTTCACCGATGATAAAATGCTCCGACGGTACAGGCAAATAGAAAGAATGTCGGAAGAAAGAATGACAAAACAGATATACAATGCGAATTTGGAAGAATGTAGGTACTGGGGAAGACCTAGACTATCTTACCATGACCAAATAGACCATGTCTAATCTGAAGGGCAAGTCAAAAGTCTTCATAACGGGCAAGCGGTGTAAGTGATGAACTTATGAGAATGGAGGATACCAGAAAGGTCTGTAAGAAAAGAACCTGTCATTGGAACTCTGTACTCTCTGCCTACCTTGCAAGGAATTCCGGTAAATTATTTTACATGCCTTTTTAGCTGCTTATTTTTTTTCTTGAACAAGTTGAGAAACCCGAGAAATTGCTCATGAGAATTCTCGAAACTCGACAAACAAAATATGTCGAGAAATCGAAAAACCGCGACGGCGTGAGTGGTGTGACTCAAGCTCTCAACTATTGGACTCTCTGGACTCTGGGACTTCTTTGCAATTTTGGACTAAATTTATATTTTGGACTGAGAGACCCGAAAGCTTCTTAACCTTAGTGATTGCTAAGTACGTGATGGTTCTGGGCGCTATGAGCAGCTACAGTGCTTTAGACGCCAATATTATTATTCAACTTACTCTCTTTATTGGGATGAACTTGAAGTCTATAAATCCATTCTATTATCCTGGTCCTAAGGTCTAATGAAACCGATGATATTTCACCGAGGACATCCAGACCTGACACAGAGAAGTAGGCTATGGTAACCCTGAAATATCAAACTGGTTATTTAGAATACCTCATAATAAAATTAAAAAATGAACACTGTGGCCTATACTCCCGAAGAGGAGGCACACACTTTTCACCGACGATATTAGGACCCATATAATGAGGGGCGAGCCTATTGCCCTATACTGTGCACAATTCCAGAATCTGGACCAATACTGGGTATTTTTCAATAGAAAAACGTCATTTATCTGACCTAGGATTTGAACCCAGGGCTACATGATTACAAACTAGGCCAACATATTAATCATATATCCAATATGATTTTCATAATGCTTTTTTAATAGGTACAAAAATTTATAACTTATTTTATAGGCACTGTTTAAGAGCTGGAAAACATTTTTATACCATTGCAATTCCATACAAAATACTATAATACTGTGTGTTAATAGTTTTTCATAATATTGGCAACTTTAAGCTAATAAAGTTTTACAGAATTGTTATGACCAAATTCTTACGATGATTAATGTGTCATTCTTATTCCCTATTCTGGAAAATAATAAAAGTTTGAATGTCATGTGATTCTAACATGTTATTTTAGTCTGAGATAGCCCAGGACTATTGAATTGGATCAGTACTAAATTTTACCTAGAATTGTTGTAACATAAGTTTAATAAAACCTTGCTGAAGAACTACAGACCCATCTCACTCCTGAGCCACGTCTACAAGTTGTTCTCGAGAGTACTCACAAACCGCCTCGCCAGAAGACTTGACGAGTTCCAGCCACCGGAACAAGCCGGGTTTCGAAAAGGCTACAGCACCGTAGACCACATCCATACTGTTCGGCAGATTGTACAGAAGACCGAAGAGTACAATCAGCCGCTGTGTATGGCTTTCGTGGACTACGAGAAAGCCTTCGACTCCATCGAAACCTGGGCGGTTTTGGATGCTCTGCAGCGATGTGGCATCGATTGGCGCTATATCGAGGTGTTGAGATGTCTGTATGATACCGCCACAATGACCGTCCAGCTCCAGGGCCAAAAGACCAACCCGATCGAGCTGCATCGAGGGGTAAGACAGGGGGATGTAATATCCCCCAAGCTCTTCACCAATGCACTCGAAGACGTCTTCAAGACGCTGGACTGGACTGGGCGGGGCATTAACATCAATGGCGAATACATCTCACACCTTCGGTTTGCCGATGATATCGTCATCGTGGCAGAGTCACTGGAACAGTTGAGCGGAATGCTGCATAGCCTAAATGGAGCCTCTCGAGGTGTCGGTCTCGGCATGAACTTGGATAAAACCAAGATCATGTTTAATGAGCATGTCACGCCGGGACCGATCTACGTCGATGGTTCGATGCTCGAAGTTGTTCGGGAGTATGTCTACCTTGGACAAGTTGTCAAATTTGGTAGGAACAACTTCGAGAAAGAAATCAACCGCAGGATCCAATTGGGTTGGGCAGCATTTGGCAAACTACGTCACGTTTTCGCTTCGCCTATACCGCAATGCCTGAAGACTAAAGTCTTTAACCAATGCGTTCTACCTGTTATGACTTACGGGGCCGAGACGTGGACACTCACAGTGGGACTAGTCCACAAACTCAAAGTCGCACAGCGGGCTATGGAGCGAGCTATGATCGGCGTCTCTTTGAAGGATAAAATTCGTAACGAGGTAATCCGACAAAGAACCAAAGTTACCGACATAGCTTGCAGACTCAGTAAGCTAAAGTGGCAATGGGCTGGTCACATCTGCAGAAGGACTGACGGCCGATGGAGCAAGCGTGTCCTAGAGTGGAGACCGCGACTTGGTAAGCGTAAGGTAGGACGGCCCCCAGCTAGATGGACCGACGACCTCAAGAAGGTCGCTGGGACGGACTGGATGCGGAAGGCGGGGGACCGTGTGCAATGGCGCGTGTTAGGAGAGGCCTATGTCCAGCAGTGGACTACGATAGGCTGATTGATTGATTGATTGAAGTTTAATAACTTACTAGCAACAATATGTGTATTATATTATATTCATTTATATTATGTACAATAGTGGAAATTTCAATTAAATTAAGGAACACATGTTCCTTTAGCATGACACATTTTCTATGGAAATTTGAATGGAAACATGAATAATTATATAAATGAACTTGGAAAAGTTGTAATCTACAAATATAGAACAAGAGTTACTTAAACATAGTTTAGAACCTTTTAAGCCATGTGTGGTTAACATATACTATGTGAGTGTACATAGTGCTTTTCACTAACCACCTTTATTTTATAAGAAACAATTTACACCTTATGTTAGTTAAGGTTCATTCTTCGAATTAAAAAATCTGCATAAAGCTTTCTATATTAGATCATTACTTGGAAGGCATATTGAACATTAGGTTCCATCAAATACCTGTACAGAAAATCATAATCACTAAAAAGTGTTTTAAAAAAAAGTAAATATGATTATAGATATAGTATGAAAAGAGGCATAAAAATTAAAAAATATAGTATTTGATGAACTAAGAAATGTAGTATACTACTATACTGTTTCAAAGAAGTAAGCAGAAACTATATTGCTTGAATTGAAGTTGTGAGAACTTACTGAGCTGAAGGAAATAATGGTAATCTTAAAAAAGTTTATAAACATGCCTAGGTACTAAAATGCATGCTATATTTGTGAAAGTTATATGAATGTTATGTCTTATGATCATAGTATTATTACCTTGTTGTATCGTGCGATGACAAGGACGACGGTAAAATATTGAGAAATCTCATGAAGTATTTCACGTGTTGGCGGTGAGCCATTATTTTATTTTCTTCGTTATTCATTTTTATTTAAAAAGAAATTTATTATTCAGCAATAATAGGAATGCACTTTTTATATTTTTTTCTGCAATAATCAGATATATGAATAGCCCTAAACCACAGATGATGTCGGAAAACTTGTAATTTTATTTATAACAAACTCTTGTCAAAATTCATTAATTATTTATTCTAATCCACTTGCAATTTAGAAACACGAAAATGTACTAACTGCCACTGTGACACCACAACCTATGATTGATGGAACGATAAAATAAGGCAAAATGTTCTCTAAGCGTCTGATTACACGACTTTTGTCAATGTCAAGGAAGCAGGTATAGTGGGAGTGGGTGGGATACTTTCTGTCAAACGTAAGATGCGTTCACGATTTTTTAACACGGTTATTAATTTAATTTATATGATATAACATTGTTTCAATAATTAGTACATACAATTTTTAACAATAAAGACAGACAGATGGGCATATGAGTAATACGCCGTAACAATTTGAGCAATATAACGTATATAAAAAATATTACTTACCACATGCTTACCAAACAAGAACTGCTGATTAGACTGGATTAGACATTCAATGTTGCTATTTTCTATAGTGTATTTCCTTTTTTAAAAAACAATACACTAAGGAAAGAACCCATAAAGGGATCTGGCGTGATCATGAAGGTAAAATTACCTGGAGGGAGACATACGACGTTGCCGCTCCACCGGTCATCGTTCAACACATTGTCTTTTTTCCCTCTCAATTACACGGATCAGCATGTTAAGTGAATGAGAAAGCTATTGTAAGGTTGGTATCGTCGCCTTGTACGTGTGCTTGGTAGCTTGTTGTGACCTAAGTTTGGGCCATAACAAATGCGCCCCGTCCGTTTCAGCGGTTAAAATATAAATGAAAATTATTGTGATAAGTAAATATACTTTAATACAGTGAAATTATGTCGTGTTGTGCTGTATTTTGTAAATCAAGGACAACCAAAGGAGGAGTGAGAAATCCTAAATTATCATTTTACACGTATGTATTTATTGCCTCTTATTATATTATTGGAAAGTTGCACAGCAAAATTATGGATTTAACATTAAATATATACGTTATTGACGTCATATAATTAATATACGTTGATAATTAACTGTGAGTTTAAAGCTTTGATTTGTATTTTAAATATGCATTATTTTATGCTTCTCCACTAGTGATGTCCTACAGCGCCTATCGCTTACTGTCGATATTAATAAATTAATGCTGAAACATTAACAATTCCTATTTCACGTCATAATGACTAAACGAATTTGGATGAAATTTAGTAAGTATAGAGTATCTAGATAAACACTGTCACGTCTATATTCCCCAAACGGGGGTGGTACCTATTTATGATTATTTCGTCTTTAAAGAGTTTTCCCTGAAATAAAACTACTTACCTCACTGGAGGCTCTATACTGAGATGGCATATAGAGCCTCGGTTGCGAAATGAAGTTTTGCCCTTTGGGTAGTACTGATTTTACTGAAGATTAGAGGTTTGACCTCTATATGAGTTGGCATTGTGGCCTCCACCCCGCTAGGGTGCTTTGTATGCCATGCGCGTATATAGATTTATCTGAACCCTGAAAAGCATGTTGATATCCGTGTGAAGGAACTACTGATTTTCGTGACTTAGAATCCGTGTGTGTGTGAGTGCTAAAACGTTTAGAAGGTACCTCCAAGTGAAAAAGTTTTGCGGAAATCTTTGTTAAGTGTCGATTACAGTAAAGATAGCACGAAGGACGTATTTAAAATATTTCGAGACGTAATATTGCAAGTTCTACATTCAACAAATTATGAAAATGTTTTACAAGTTTTAAATGAACACCAGGTTTTTTAGAATAACACAAATATTTATTAATAAAATCAATATGTGAAATGTGTTTCAAATTAAGAATTTGTTGTATAATGAAGAATGCAGGAGTAGAAACTAGTGTCAGAAATGTTTATAATAAGCTATATTATTTAAGGGTCATTAGAATAATTACAGTAAAAAAATAATTACTAACTCGGGTTAAAGAACACATGGCTGACCTAAAACACCGTCGCTCAAATAAGTCTGCAGTTTGTGAACATGTCCTTGACCACACCTGCCATTACATCCGATTTGATAGACCACATATCCTCGTGAAAGAACACCGATTCCTACCAAGGATGGTTCATGGACCATGCCTCATGAGGCTATTCAAATTAAAAAACATCCTAATTTCAATAGAGAAGATGGCTGGGTGTTTTCATCGACTTGGGATCCGGTAATTAATATAATCAAATCCAAAACCAAGCATAACACTGAGAGACCTCAAGATACCGTGAGCTCATTCTGCGTAGATCGGACCAAAAAAAATAATTAATAAGTTTGATGGTACCCCGGAACACTTATGCCTTTTGGACATCTAACACCTCAGTTCTTCCCGTGACCATGGGTGCTGCAAAGCATTCGAAACGTCGGGAAATTAAAATCAAAAAATAAACCACGAGAAAATCCGAATAATGGTTTTATTTCATGTGTAATATTCGCGTAAATGTAAGAACTCAGTATTAAAAAATCTCATTTAAGTGCCATATTGGTCTAGTAGCAAATCTGTACCTCCAGATGATACAACTCGAGTTATAGCACTTTTGATATATTTACACATTATGCAGCAGAAAAAATCTGCTATTTTTCAATCTGATGCCCATGTGTCTTAAAATGAGGAAGCTTTTTTTGTGCATATTAATATAACTAAGAATTTTTCAGAATTAACAAAGTGTAAGATGATATATCTTCAATTATCACAAATTGAACTGATCTGCTACAATTTTTTTTTCTGCCTTACTGATTCAACTTTAATTAACCCCTTATACACAATCAGCAGGGGTCGATTAAAAATGGTGTGAATTGATATAATTACACATGTGTCAGTGTACACTAATGTTATTCAATAAATGAACATATTTACTATAGATTCTCAGGTAACTTATGGTTTTCTGTTCGGTCCGGATAAATATATTTTTTATTAATCAACGACTTTTACGTTGATAAGGCGTGTCCTAGTAATCACTTCCCCATTAAAGTACACTAACGCAGATCCATAAACTCCCACATAAAATTGCCACGCTACCTCAGCGATATGCGCTGACCATACATCCTAGTTTCATAGCTAACGTGCATTGAAAAAGCGCACGTGCAAACATAGGGTAAATGTGGTGTAAAAATTGAAACCACCGCTACGCCTATATACCTCAAGCGGGAGTGTGAGTGGTGTACTAGGGGGGATCAAAAAGTAGTGAGAACGACATACTCCCTGTTAAAAAAAAATACTGGCAGGCATAGCTCAGATAATTATTAGTAATATTAATAAAAAAAAAATGTCGATTCTCTTTTGTTTTTTTCCGAATGTAGTCATTTGTTTGCTTCGTGTCGGAACGTGTTCTCGAAAATGGAGGAAAACGAAGTGCGAGCCGTTATTAAATACCGCTGTTTAAAAAAGTTAACGACGCAAGAAATTCATTGCGATTTGGAGGCAACATTAGGAGAGTCTGCTCCGCCGTATTCCACTCTCGCAAGGTGCGCTTCTCAATTTCGAGTAGGGAGAACGAGCACGGAAGACAAACATCGTTGCGGCCGTCCATCGACGTCAGTCACCCAAGAAAATGTTGCGAAAGTCGAGAAAATTGTATTGAGCGATCGAAGAGTTACCATCCGATACTTAATTCAAGAAACGGGCATTTCATATGGAAGTATTCAATCCATATTAAACAATCTTTGAATATGAGAAAAGTCTCCGCAAGATGGGTGCCGAGAATGTTAACCGACAGTCAGAAACAAAATCGACTTGACATTTCGAAGATATTGTTGGACAAGTTTCAAGAAGATTCTGAAAACTTATTGTCTCGTTTCGTAACAATGGACAAAACATGGGTCCATCATTTTGATCCCGAGACAAAACAGCAATCTTCGCAATGGAAACGGCCATCATCACCGACCCCGAAGAAGTTTCGTGTCGTGGCATCGGCTGGCAAGGTTATGGCCTCAATATTTTGGGACTCAGAAGGAATATTGTTGATTGATTACCTGGAGCGTGAAACCACTATGACAGGCCAATATTATGCAGCTTTAATTCCCAAGTTGAGGAATGCCATCAAAGAGAAAAGGAGAGGTTCTGCTCTTTCATCACGACAACGCACCCGCGCACAGGTCGGCATTTGCGATGGCTGCCATTCAGCAAGCTGGCTTCGAATTGGTTGACCGCCCCCCTTATTCACCAGATCTGACGGCTAGCGATTTTTATCTGTTCCCCAAATTGAAAAAATACTTAAGGGGAAACAGGTACGAAGACGATAACGAGGTGATGGATGCCGTGGAGAGCTTTTTGCAGGACCAAGACAAAACTTTTTTTGTGAAAGGGATTGAAGCCTTGGAAAAGCGCTGGACTCGGTGTGTAAAGAGACTCGGAAACTATGTAGAAAAATAAATTATTAAGTTATCAATAGTCATTATATTCTATCTCATTTTCACTACTTTTTGATCCCTCCTCGTACTTTGTATACTCACTTGTCGTTCAACAATGTAAGGTCTCATGTAGTAGAGGATGAGTCTATTGATATTATATCGAGCACAGTGCCAGACTCCGGATTAGATATTTTTTATCGAATAATTACTATTTTCCGATATAGGATTCAAACCGACGACCTTGTGATCGCTATGCGCTATGCGCATGCACCAATGAGGCTTTACTATTGTTATTGTTATCAAATTGTACACACTAATATCGATGTTTACAGATTTGTATTATAATACGTGTGTGTGAACTTATATAAATTACTCGTAGTAATTCGAAATCATAATTTATATGAGTCAATTACGATTTTGCATGAAGTAAATATTTGTTAATTATTATCATAAATTATCGATAAATTTTCTTATCGATAAATCCTGTAATCACTTGCCTAATCAAGCAGCAGATTACGCATATTACGCTAACGCAGATTTACAAACTCACACCGACATAAATTTGACACGCTACCGCGGCGATATGCGGTGTCTAGGCATTATTCGTCTATGGGCGTGATGATATAGATCGTAGTCGATAGAGCATTCTAAGTAAATCTCCAACATCTTCCACTACCTGCCCTCATTTTATTCATTCGTAACACATTCGCAACCGAGACAGTATCCGTACTCTAGCCCTTGAAAAGTAAGTTGATCATGGACTGGTCAGCCCGAAATTACAAACGAACAATTGAACTTGACCTACAACATATATAACTATTATGAATATTACATAGGCTCAAAAACGATAAACGGGCCCATACAGCCCTGGCGGGCTTTGTGGCGTGATGTTTATCAGTGTGTATGGGCCCCAGGCTTATTGGCATATGCCTTGGGCCCACACAGATTTTTCATATGGTCTATGATCCTGTCCATAGATTATACAGTATTATCAATGTATTATCTGTCCTGTCTTGACATTCGTAGTAAGCCGCTCTACGTT
Organism: Phalera bucephala; assembly: GCA_905147815.2. Classification (NCBI taxonomy): domain Eukaryota; kingdom Metazoa; phylum Arthropoda; class Insecta; order Lepidoptera; family Notodontidae; genus Phalera; species Phalera bucephala. Next base: position 51,649,591 of record LR990609.1, read on the forward strand.
TCTCTTTGGTCTTTTTCATGGCTGACGTTCACGGAATCTAACCGTAGTCATGAAGGTTCTCAAGATGTTTTTTATTAATTTCAATATATTTTGTATTAAATATTCTCACTATGTGATAGAAAGAAAGCAAATTAATTCATCAGTATTAACTTCCAGTAAAAAACTATTGCGATTTTTGTGAAAAACTTCGATTTATAAAGCGAAATTATCATGCCATAAAATAGTGTGCATTGTGTCTTTATTGCTAGCGTTAATTCGTTTTGCTCTCATAATGTGATGTTGAAGTTCCATCACTATATTACAGCGAATATAATAGTGTTTTTACAGTAAGAAAATGTGATTTGTTTTTATAACCTGACTTTTTTTTTTGTAGCTTAATGTCTCCTTCCCGGCAACGGGATGCCAGAAGTTGTTCGAGGTAGTTGATGAGCACAAGCTCCGTATCTTCTACGAGAAGCGCATGGGCGCTGAGGTGGAGGCGGATCAGCTAGGCGATGAATGGAAGGGCTACATACTCCGCGTTGCCGGCGGTAACGACAAGCAAGGCTTCCCCATGAAACAGGGAGTTCTTACCAACAGTAAGTAACTGTTTCTGTATAACTTGTGTCCTTGTAACAACACAACACCATGTTTTTTCTATATAAACTAAACCCCACACTGGTTGCGTTTACAAACACGAAAATGACATGACTGCCTCGTTGGTCTGGTGGCAAAGCGCATCGCTTTGTGATCACGAGGTTCTGGGTTTAAATTCTAGATCGGACAAATGTTGATTTTCTAACGAAAAATTCCCAGTATGGGTCCAGAGTCTGGAATTGGGTATATGGCAATAGTCTCGCCCCCTATTACATGGGACCTAACATCGTCGGCGAAACGTGGGTGTACCTCGCCACGCCCTCTGGGGAATATAGGCGTGACGGAAAATGACATGCTTAAATATTCAGACCTAAACAAATACCACAAAGGTCACCCTAAGATTTATCCCATGTGAGGATCGAATCTGGGACTATTTGTTCCAATGGGCGGAGCGACCGAGCCATCTGTCAATTTAGAGCTACAAACTATGCTTTTTTAAAAGTATTACAATATTAATTTCTTTTCAGGCCGTGTCCGTTTGTTGATGTCTAAGGGCCACTCTTGCTACAGACCGCGTCGTGACGGCGAGCGAAAACGCAAGTCTGTTCGCGGATGCATTGTCGATGCTAACCTCTCTGTTTTGGCTCTGGTCATTGTACGCAAGGGTGAACAGGTCTGTTGATATTTTAGCATTTATTTATGTTGCATAATGAAACTGGCACGTTTTAAAAAAAAAATTGCAAAAGGGTGGCTTATGCCCTGCAGATGATGAATGAAAGGAAAGTTGGTTAAGATTAGTAACAGAGAATGAGATATAAGACGATGAGGCATTTGAGTAAAAAAAACAGGCCCGTCATCAGCCTGTTTTTTTTACTCAAATTTTCCGCCATAGACTTATATCTCATTCTGTCTGACTGAATGACTTTTGTGTTATGAAGAAATGTAATATTAATTTTGCTTAAAATACACACACTTATTCTCTATACTGATATAGTATTGAAAGGAATTGAAATTTGATTAAACCAAGTGATTCCCTGTTCTTACTGTTTTCAAGATCACCAAATCTTGGTAATTATATGCGACAGGGTATAGCAAAATGATGTTAGGCATAAGCTATGAATTCTTTGTTCAATAGCTTTCCTATAAACATCAGATAAATATTCATTAAATTTTATAGCATGATGAAAAATAATTTTGGAATTCTATATTACATTACTAATTTTGGTCAATGCATTAGGAACATACAACATAACCAACTTATTCTGTGAAAAGATTTCTATTACCTACTTTTTAACTAGTGTAGCTTATAATAAAGAATTGAAATTTCAACGGCTGTATTGTGACATTTAAATACAATTGGAGTTTTACATCATCATCTATTTCATAGGAAATCCCCGGCTTGACTGACAGCAACGTACCACGTCGTCTAGGTCCCAAACGTGCGTCCAAGATCCGCAAACTCTTCAACTTGACCAAGGAGGATGATGTGCGTCGCTATGTTGTCAAACGCCTCCTGCCCGCTAAGGAGGGCAAGGAAAATGCCAAACCCAGATATAAGGTAAGGTCCACCAAAATATTTATTGTAAGCTGTATTTTTACTATATGTTAAAAAAATATTGAAGTGAATTACATTAATAAAATACTAACATTTTCCAGTGGCTTTGCACCAGGTCGTCAAAGTGCCTCACACTGGGTCTATGTTACTTCTGGATAACGTAGCTTTCTAATGGTGAAAGAATTGTTAAATTTGGTTCAGTATTTCAGAGTTCAATCAATATTTCTTCTTTGTAATATTAGTATAATATATACGAATAATTGGGTTTTACCATTTTGGTGTTCTAGTAGTGTAATATAATGCTCTGTGGTGATCCCAAGATCCATTTCGATCTTGGTGCAGAACCTTCTCGCGCCAATGTTAAAAAGGCGACAACCCGATATTTCGTGAACGCGTCCAATCATCGGAACCCCCTAATCGTAACCGGCGCCGACTACGAACCTAACTCCTCCCCTATCAGCTGCTACCAGCGTCCGCGTCATGTTCTCACCGACCTTCCTGCTTGCTTATGCCCTTACTTCTCTTCTTTCGGGCACATACCGCACACGAAGAATCCCTTCCCCGCTGGCCGGTGCAGAGCACCACGGCGAGACACCTAATATACGCCCTCCCCCATAGCGACTGCATAAGCTGAGCCCGTTCCTCCTTGAGGTGCCCTTAAGCTAGTTGCCACCTTGCCCTTCCGGCTCGAGCGTAGGCGTTGCACGCTCGCCCTCTTATACCGCACACGAAGAATCCCTTCCCCGCTGGCCGGTGCAGAGCACCACAGCGAGACACCTAATATACGCCCTCCCCCATAGCGACTGCATAAGCTGAGCCCGTTCCTCCTTGAGATGCCCTTAAGCTAGTTGCCTCCTTGCCCTTCCGGCTCGAGCGTAGTCGTTGCACGCTCGCCCTCTTAATCGGTGAAGCTGTAAAGGCCTTACGGCTAATAGCGTAGATCATTCACACACACAAACCCAGTACCCTACATTCAAATCTTAAATTGGATATTTCATTAGGAACTAACATCGTCGGGAATATGTAGGTGTACACATTGTTTATGTACCCTTATGTTGTGTAAAATCTGTATCTATCCATCCAATGATCCAACCATACCAATTAAAATTAGAAAGTAACTCTGTTCGTTACATTTTTATGGCTAAACCACAGAGCATATTTGGATAAAATTTGGCAAGTATATAGGCGTCCTAATGCATGCAAGTATGTAGGTATTTATGTATGTTAATTTTCATGTTTGTAACCCACGATACAGGAATAAATCCCATTGGTGAGTTACGTTTGTTAAAAAAAAATCAATAAAAGCCTAGGGAAGGACATGGCTACCTTTTTGCTCAAAAAAATCGATGCAAATGGAAGTCGCATATGCTAGTACTTAATATAGTTATGAAGAGCATTTTGCAACTGTAATAAAACTGTTGTTACTGTAAACATCGTCAAGCTAATGTGGTATGGTATATCAACTGATGTTTATGTGTGTTCCCTGATTTATTTATTGTTTCCAAGTTCCTAATGACTTGAGAACAGCAGCATCAGGGTAAATTATATCAGCGCCGAGCAGAAGATTCAGGCTTATTATGTCTGTCTACTTTTACAGTGTGCTGGACAAAAATCTACATCACAAGTTAATATTCCTAGTAATTTTATAAACCCAAAAATTTGTGAGAATGCATAGATGTTAGTTACTCTTTCATGCAAAAAATATTGAAAGGATAACTTTACAGTACTTAAACTTATATACATCAGAATATCAAATAAGCTATAATTTATAAAAATATTACATAATAAAGACATAGCCACAGCCAGTGTTGGGCATTTTACAATTGCAGGATCAATAAATTGAAATTTCAACTCCAGTTAAATTAAACTCCCCGAAGGAACTCCGGTATAACACTCAGGACTCGAAATTTCGAAAACTTAAAAACTAAAATTATGCCGCGACTATATTCAAAAAATTTTGATTGCAACTTTTTTTTACAATTCATTTTAGCCCATCTCTGACCACAGCAAGTAATTTTAGTAACATGGGACACAATGCCCTAATAATTTATATCTAGCTTTAGACATAAATATTTGGATGTCTATCTCGACGATATCACCATCCTAGATTGCTTACGGATAGGCAGAGAATACAGAGTTTGCAGAGTCCATAAAGACCATTCGCTTCCCCCACTTTCATAGTCAGTCTCATACACGCTCGCCGCTTCTATAGTTTCTCATGCGCACTCCCTGGTTACGGAGAATTGCCCATCAGTGGCTCTAGCGAAGTGGACTCTCGTGGACGTGGAGTCATTAACCCTAGTGAAAAACGAAAAAATGTGCAGAAATGACATTTTGCAACAGAAAGCATGTGGTCGGAACAAAGCGCTATCGATTGCGACAACAGAGGGCCCAGAAAAGTTGCAAGCGTTTTGTTTCTATTCTCTTGTCGCAATCGATAGCGCATTGTTTTGACCACGTGACTTTTCTTTGCAAAATGTCAGTCCTATATTTCGCTTTCTATAAGCGTTAACGACTGTAGATTGTCAACTTGGCTATAGGCGCAGGGTAGAAACAAAACGCTTGCCAGTTGTCCAGGCGCTAATATAAAACACGGTCTATAAAAATAAAACAGTCAATTTGAGTACAGTAAAAGCTCCTTATTTACGGTTCCTTTATTCGCGTCTTAACTATTCGCGGATTGAAAAACTGCGACCTAGGTCTCGTATTCGCGGCAAAAATTTCTTTTCGGCATCCTTTGAGTAGAGCTGCACGTACCGAGACTTTTACGTATCGGCGTTTTTTTTATTCAACTTGTTGTATGTAATTTGGATGGAATAACACGTGTATATTTTGCTTTGTTCTCAATTTATCATGTCAAGTAAAAGGGTAGAAAAAGTAGTTCCGATGCGTAAACGAATACTAAGTTCTTTAAACATTACCTAAACCTGACAATAATTATTAATAGATATTGTTGAAAACTCTCATTAAATTGATTTTATTTTGACTTCTTTTATATATATTTTTGAATATTGGAACGCATCTCCTATAATCCCATACAAATTAACATTCCATACTCACGGTTTTTATATTCGCGGCATATTTACGGGACCTATACCCTGCGAATAAGGAGATGTTACTGTATATTAAGGATGTATCTTGGCTCGAGCGTTTCGTAGGCAAACATGCTATAGGGAAGCGGCCCAGAATGCAGAGTCACATTGAATGCTTTATATGTTTGCTAATATTGGCGTGTTGTCCCACAGGCCCCTAGAATCCAAAGGCTAGTGACCCCTGTGGTACTGCAGCGCAGACGTCACCGCCTGGCTCTGAAGAAGAAGCGCCTGGCTAAACGCAAGGCCTCAGAGGCTGAGTACGCTAAGCTGCTGGCTCAAAGAAAGAAGGAATCCAAGGTGCGGTCAACTGTTCATTAGCAAAAAAAGTTAAGGCTTAGTTGCACTAGATTAGATTGGTCACTATTCACAGAGCACTTTAGTTTAGATTAAATTAATAGACTGCTTCGTTGGTCTATTGGCGAATAATACGCAAAGCGATCACGAGGTTCTGGGTTCGAATCCTACAAAATGTAAGTCGATAGATAGTTTCGATAGAAAAATCTCCAGTATGAGCCCATATCATAGGACCTAATATCGTCGGCGAAATTAGAGTGTACACAGTCCACCTCTGCCATCCCACTTGGAGAATACATGCGTGCCGGTGTTTATATTTTCTTTAGCTAGAAAACTAACTAGTGCAACTTAGCTTATATATCTTTGGGTAATTTTTCTGCTTATTATTTCTGTGGTTTATTTTTGTTGGAAATTGGAAGATTGGTAGGAGCATGCAATGGCTTTTTTTTTGTGTAAATTGACAGCTGGTATCATAGGATCACAATTCATTTGTGGTTTATCATATTGAGCTGTGAAAGTAATGTGCTGTGTCTTACCCCTTGGCTTATGTGTCGTATTGGTTAAGGTATTAAATCAGCTACACCGTAAGTATGACTATAGTTATAATTCAAAAACTGGAATTTTACTGAAACAGAAGTCTTTTAGAAAAGTATTTTTTATTTCTTATTGTTTCCTGGAACATACAGGTTTCCACATAATGCAATATTTTTTCAGAATCTTACATTGTTTGTAAAAAACCCAGTGATGAGTGCTGTGGTTCGAAATCAACTATTACATATGACCATTTTTATATTTAATTAACAGACTGATGTGATCATTAGTATTATAAGTATATTAAGTCATTAGTCAACTACTAGTATAGTATACGTTACCGTTTCTGCTTTACATGTTTGGGAATTTAATTACTTTCAAAACTATGATTCTAAATTCCTCATGTTTTCTCAGGTACGCCGCCAAGAAGAACTCAAACGCAGGCGATCCGCTTCAATCCGCGACTCTAAGAGCTCCTCCACGAGTGCGCCTCAGAAGTGATTCATACATAACAATAAAAAAATGTAAAATCTATTTATTGTAGTTTCTGTTCTCATTAACGACCCTAGACGTGTAATCCGACAAATCGACGAGAACGCATCGTGACATTTTTATAGAAATTATCAATTTTATGGTTGCTATAGGTTAATAATGGCCAATCAATTTTATACTTTAATCGTACTCTATTAAAATTGACATTGATATTTATTCAGTTATAAACGTAATATTTTTGACTGCCGTATTTATTTCACAGGATTTATTGTACCAGCAATGTACCTGAATATATTTAGGTCATGATAAACCATATTCGATTAATGATTTTGAGTATATTTTAAAATAAAAGTATTTTAGTGCCTGTTATATTTAAAATAGCAATCTCCAAGATATGCTTATATTTTTATTTATAGAAGTTAGTTATTTAATTATGATAGGCGATAAAATAATTTTATTATGCTTGTAAAGTATTTTCATAACCATGAATTGAATTTGGTTTATCTTGTAATATGTTCAAGTACATTGATATTACAGTTAAATAATACTTATTTTTTTCAAATTCATATTCCACCCATGGTCCTGACGTCAGAGGGGCGGCTCCCTTTATTTTTATTATAACTCTGATATAAGGGAGGTACTACATTGAATTTCTTTATGGGCACAATCAGATACATTGCTTCTATACATATTTGAAGTTTATTCATAACAGGACAGATGCTCACCATATAGCTTCAGCTTACAACCGGCTTCATAATGCGTTAATGACGCTAACAAAGACATCACACATTTGTAGTCAATATTTTATGCGTTATTTAGCGCCTTATTTAAAGACCAATTTGACGCAAGCGTTTACACTAATGTTAACGCAGGTGGGCGGCAGCACAAGACTAGTGATAACAGGACTAGTAACAAATGTTATATTAGAATGACTTGTCATAGAAACAACATGTAGTCAAGAACTAGTTAAAGTTTAACCACAAAATGTGATTATGGTCTTTGCTCTATCCTAAGCACACGCCTCCTAAAAAGAGCAACACTAATGTGCTGCATTACGGGCACGATATGCAGCAGCATTTGCAACCTGCGTACCCGTCAATAAGGTTATTTATGCCAAACATAAATACTCGATTAGGCTTTGCTCGTTAGACACTTCGATCTATACACACATTCATGAATTGACCCTTGCGTTAGTATCTCTAAAATGCACAGTTAGCCCCTTCGCACACGGGTCGTAAGCGTAGCCGTATCGTTACAACGCAACGCGTACCTACGAGACCTGCAGAGTTCAACAAACGAATCGTTGAGTAGACGTATTGTTTCGTAAGATCTTAGTTGAAATCATGGCGTCAACGGTACGAGATGTTCTGGGTGGATTTATTGTAGGAGTGGGCGATACAAAACGTATATAGATATTGTATCTATATATTGCAATATCGTAAATCGGATATCGGCTTGGGATAAAACTATATATTTAACATAACGCTATACAGTCATTACGTGTATCTAGTATACAGTCATTACGTGTATCGAATCGAACCGAAGGGCTGCCGAGTTTCGCCGAGCGGATACGAATGCTGACGGCGACGGCACTTCACGCGAAGCGCGCGACACGTGAGCGGGTACTACGTATTACGAACGAACGATTTCATACCTTACGTCTAACGCGTAAGGTTAGTTATGATTTCACAAACGTTTTCATAGGAATTTTCATACAAATATTATGCGAAATTTCCACCTCACTCATATGTATTTCATGATGCGTTATGCAACAATTAGTGACCTTTTGGCCTTGAATTAGAAAGCGATGAATTTGGCGATATTTACCTATTATTTGTTTTGTTTTACAATTAGTTTCATTTTGTGCCGAAAATTGAGTGGCCGCATTGATTTTGTATCGTTGAGTTTTCTTTGCTTTCTTAAAAGTTATTTTTTATTGCATAAAATGAACTTTTAAAAACCCCTGCAATACCAATCGTGTTTATACACTTAATAGGGTTGGGTATCGATAATTCGATATCTAAATAAAACATGTTATATCGTAAATTATAGATACAAAACCTATAATATTGCTGCCAGTCCTAAGCCTGGTAAAAGTATGAAGGGTGGTTCATTGATGTTAACGATTACATTATATTCATACAAAAATATTGTATATCAATCTAAACTACTACTGTCTAAACTTAGTAACATAAAATCATATTTAAGGTAAATATTATTACGATATATGATATTATGTTATTGACTATGTCATTCAAATCGCACATAAGATTAGGTATAAATCTATTTTCGTTACGATATATTACGAATACAGTGCATCGCGTATATCTCACATTCTAGATATTATATCGATATATAGTTTCAGAATATATAGCGTTACGAAATCCGATATCAAATATCGACATATAGTTTCGATTTGATATTCATAAAAAGCTATATTACCCACTCCTAATTTATTGATGAATAACAATAATCTAGAAGCCGCGGTCGCGCATCGAGTTGAAGCAACAATTAGTACCTGCAAACTCTCACTTGGCGATCGTCGCGCGAAACAACGTGCTCTACGCGTGTCAAATTAAATTTAATTATGGCGTCCTGTGGCGTTCCTATCTGTAACAATTCCGTCAAGCTCAAAAAGAAACAGGATAGGATCACATTCCATGTGTTAGTAGCGCAATCGGACATCCTATTATTTAAATATTGAATTAAATGTTCCGTTCATAATTGTCACCGAAAATGATGCGTCCATTTTGTTTGTGTTGTCAATACCAAGTATTGTTGTTCTGTGGCCAATACAGCAGTGTGATTTTTTCCCTTCTTTTTAAAGTGAAACTTTTATTAGATCGTCTCAAACTTTTTGGTCTGTGTGTTGCATGTCGCGTGACGGTCGGCCGCGGAGTAGGGATAAAGCAAAGAGTATATAATCACTACGTTTTAAGAGACTGCACTTAGACCATTGTCTTTAGCTAAAATTTCCGCAAGAAATCCATACCAACATTGTAAAAATATGAAGAGCTGCCAACATTCCCGCAGTGACAGCTAGTCCCGAGCTGACATATACAAAATTTTATCGATAGCTAGTGCTGTGCTTATACTTAAATGAAATACCGATATCGATAGTCCCTACTAGGGTTACCAGCTTTAGGTTCTCTTATTATTATTATTACGAAAACTTTTAGTCATAAATATAAGGCGGAATGTATTATTTATTTCTATAACTTTATTTTGAATGCCTAAATCAAATGTTGTACAAAAATTTGTAAAGATAGGATAGATATTTCGACTCAATATCAAACTAAAACATCATTATTATTGTATTATAATCAGATATTGGCAAAATGTAATCAGATTAATGATTTCAATTGCATTTTGTAATATTTAATCATGATTCAACATTAAAAGTGTAATAGTAAACGTTGAAGATTACAAAATGTAATTTTAAACGTTAATCATTAATACACCATCACGCCTATATTATCCCAAGCGGGGCTGGTTAATCTATAATCTGATTACATTTTGCCCATTTCTGATTATAATCATATTATAATACCAGAATTGAAACACGGCGGGATAAAGTGAAAGGCGCTCGCCAGAGCAGCCAAGGCCAATATGTTTCACTTTTACCATGGTTTCATAAAACCAACCAATTTCTTTTTTTTCTATGGACCTTAGTTCTTCTTCTTCTTCTTCTTTAAGTTATGGCTTCACACTATTTTAAGTGTATTTTGCCAGTGTATATATAATTGTGTTTGTTTAAATTAATTCAACTCCCCGATAAACTTGATGACAACGATGATAATGAAATTAATGAAGTACCCCACCCTGGATAGTAAAGCGGTGGATACTTCACATACCAATTGCGACGGCCGTTTTGAGGGAAGTCAAAAAGGCACGTTTTATCACTTTGTTACGATTACCTTCACTCATGCACATATAAGAACACACAATGGTTAATATTCCACAAACATTACACATTATTAATCGAAATAACACAAGTTTTGGAAATTAAAACAAATTGACAACATCACTCTTCGACTTCCCGCCAAAACTTCATACCTTAGTTGTTATAGTACTAACTTTTATTAATTTAGCTACTTATTACATTATGATTTATCTACTTAGTGACGATGACGAAAGTACTTTTCCCACCTTTAATTACTAAAAGCTGTATGGAATGGAATGAAGTCGGGACATAATTTTATTCCTAGTAGTATAATGATAAGGCGGATGAATCATAGACCCACATTTTGTCGACGATGTTAGATACTATACACCTATTTCTCCAAGTGGCGGTGGCAGAGGTCTACCGCGTGCACCCCCTTTTCAGGCAATATTTAAAAAAATATTCAACAAAAGGAATATTAAAAGTAATATTACACTTTTTCCGTCATAAGAATCGATCCTCGAACCTCGTAATTGATTCTTTTTTTTTAAACATAGCTCCACTCTAGGATTTATTCCTGTGTCGTGGGTGGGTTTACAAACATGAAAATTCACATACACAAATACCCAGACCGAAACAAATAATTGTGGGTCACACGAAGATTTGTCCCGTGCGGGAATCGAACCCGCGCTCATAAGATACAATGGGTGGAGCAGCTTAAGCTCTTAACCACTGCGCTAAATCGTCCGTCAATTTGTAACGCAACGACACATAAAAAAATATTATTAACTTATAATAAAATAAACATTATTAAGTTACTGCTAATGGAATCGCGTTTTATTTTAAGAACCTACGTTAATTACATCTATTTATTTTGTTAATATGTATAAAGATACATGTTACCCATAGAAATAATAATGATTTTATAATCTCTTACTGAACATTTACTCTAAAAAGTGGTAAATCATTTTTAACTAGCAACATTATGCGGGTGGGAAGTGCGGTGAGTGCAGGACGTTTGTTGATTTTTTGGCTTCACCGCGCGTCGTGCAATTACGACTGAACACGGTTTATGGATCATTGTTATTCTATGTGATAATCTTAGTTTCTCTTCAGACGACGAGGATTTTTTATTGTATATATTCTGTCCAAGCTTTGTCCGTTACATTTTTCCTTGAATATTCACTTAATGAATGATTATATAGACAAGGGAACGCTTCAACCAGTTTCACGAATTCAATCACTTTTTCAGTCATATTAATATTAAAAGTCGTAAGATTTATTTTTCTACGCTTGTTTTTTTGCGCCATTACGCTAAGACTATCGTAATGACAATAAACCATAGAATAATAATAATCTAGAATCCGCGGGCGCGCATCGGGCTGAAGCAACAATTAGCCACAACAATTACCTGCAAAGCAAGTAGCACACGTTAACGCGATTAGTCACTCTGCCAAAGAGTATATTATCACTACGTTTTACTACTGCCAGAGGAACCAACATTTTAATACTAATTTATTGACTTTGTAATATTGGTAATAGAAAGCTCGCACAGTACCAGTATAAAACGTGGCCCCCCATCTAGAACAATCTCCATACATGAAATAAAACTGTGCTGCACCCATGGTCACGGGAGGGACCTCCCGTGACCATGGGTGCTGCAAAGCACTCGAAACGTCGGGAACTAAAAATAAGAAAATAAACCCCGATAAAATCCGTAAAATAGTTTTATTTCATGTGTAATATTCGCGTAAATCTAAGAACTCAATAATCTCCATACATATCATAGTTCAAGAAAATTTGGACATATTCAATGTATGGAGTGTCCACCCACTGCACTCTGCGACCGTCGCGCGGAACAACGTGCTCTACGCGTGTCAAATTAAACTTAATTATGGCGTCTTATGGCATTCCTACCTGCAACAATTCCATCAAGCTCAAAAAGAAACAGGATGGGATTACATTTCATTTGTAAGTAGCGCAATTGCACATCGTATTATTTAAATATTGAATTAAATGTTCCGTTCATAATTGTTACCGAAAATGATGCGTCCATTTTGCCTGCGTTGCCAATACCGCAGTGTAATTTTACCCTACTTTTATTACTATGGATCTTAGTTGTTATAGTACTAACTTTTATTAATTTAGTTACTTATTATATAATGTCTTAGCTACTTATTTACGATGACGAAAGTACTTTTACCACTTTTAATTACTAAAAGCCGTATGGAATGACGCTTTTATATGTATGACGCAGTAGTAGATAGTTAAAGTCGGGATATAATTTTATTCCTAGTAGTATAATGATGAAGCCGGATAAATCATAGGCATACATTTTTTCGACGATGTTAAATACTAAAAACATATTTCGCCACGTGGCAGTGGCAGAGGCGCCCACGTACACCCATATTTCAGACAATATTTAAAAAATGATTCTACAAAAGGGATATTAAATATAATATATTTTTTTCGTCCTAAGAATCGATTTCAGAACTTCGTAATTGTAACGCAACGAAACAATAAAAAACATATAAAAAATAATAAACATTATTAACTTACTGCTAATGAAATCGCGTTTTTTTAAGAACCTACTTAATTACGTCTATTTCCAACGTCAATATAAAAACATAACTATACAAGTTACTGCTAGAAATAAACAACAATGATTTTATAATTTCTTACTGAACATTTACCCCAAAAAGTGGTAAACCATTTTTAAGTAGCAACATTATGCGAGTGGGAAGTGCGGTGAGTGCGGGACGTTTGTTGATTTTTTGGCTTCACCGCGCGGCGTGCAATTATGACTGAACGCGGCTTCTGGATTATTGTTATTCTATGCAATAAACATCTCATACGATTCGCTGCAACACCGTTTCGTGTGCGGACTTGTTAGAAGACGTACGCGCTCGTATTGCTCTCGTCCTACGCGCGTATTAAGATTCGCTTACGATACGACGCCGTGTGCGAAGAGGCTAACATCGATTCTGAAGCGCGACAACAGCGCGTTGGTTTCGCTAAAGAAGGAAAGTTCTCTTCTCATGCGGGTTTTCATCACGTTCGCCATGTGTCTAACTATAAGACGCAAAAAAACAGCTTACCAGGTCTAGCAAAACTCCAATAAAATAATAAAGTGATTTATTCAATAAATAATATACAATAACATACATATAAGATACAAACAATTCAAAACAATTTAACCTTTACAAATAGCATAATCTAATTATTGTTTAACGGGTGACTTAAGAAGTCCGAGGCCCACATATCTCGCCATAACACGGAGATAAGAAGGGTTTAACTTTTTTCGCTTTTCTAATAAAGATTTCAGATGTCTCTCAGATTCATCATCAAATGGCCTTTGGTAATCTGAAGCCTAGATGGACAAAAATAAGGTATTAATTATTTAGGCGAAACTAACGCAATATTACGCGATTAGAGGAGATCAAAGTATCAACCTACTATATATGTGGGGCTACGTTTAAAAAAATATATGGACCATATCACATTGGCTAGACAGTGTAATATAGTATCCTCTAATATGCTATTCCGGAATAGTAGGTAACCGGTGGATTTTGCATTTCTATAAAATTTTGCTCGATTGTGAGATTCGTTATTTTGGCTGGATTACGCAACAGCCTTAGGCGACAATACACTTAAAATGTAAGGTGCGCGGAAATTCGACGTTCGTTACTTTTTCCGAATCGTAGTTCAGAGAGCGCGTCCAAAAAAGACAAACTTTTTACTTTATTATATTAATATAGATTCAGGAATGAATTGAAGACTTCAAATAACGATATTTGAAGTTAAGCAATAAGAGGTGTATGTCTCGTATTTTGAAATCTATCGCTGTTAATCGGCAAGGGTGGGTTTTTGTGGAATTCGGTTAAAGTTAGTATTAAGGGCTGCGTCCAAAGGCGCTGAACATAACATGTCGCATTTCAAATAACGCTTTAAACACTGGTGTCTTTAGAGTCCTAGCCTGTAGCAGGAGCATTACCTGTAAGAACTGCTGCCAACGATTTTTTAATCCACTACCTACTTAATAAACTATTTCTTGAAAATTTAATGCTGATAGTAGCTAATATTTTTATGGGGATGTAAATAGTAGGCCTAGATCAGGCAAACGACGAGTGGGCAGACCAATGACGCGATGGGTAGATGATTTATCGAATTTGAGAAAGAACTTGGGGTAGATTGGCACAGGACCGCGAAGAATGGTGTAAGAGGGAGGTTTATGCCCTGCAGTGGGTTGTAGAAAACTGATGATGGTGTTCAAAGCAGGTAGATGTCATTTTCTAGTTTAGGAAAAATAAAGTTGACGCGAGCTCTTCGAATTAAAATAATCATAAATAATAATATCTTACAGTAGTTTTAGCAATCCAGTATAACTCTTCCAAAAGATTGTCATGATTTTCTACAGAAGCCGGCAAGTAGGAAATTCCTTCATACTGTGTCAAAAAAAAAGATCTTTAGTTTGTGGAATAACTGAAAATTTGACCAGTCGGCATGGTATGCAACAAGAATTAAGAATATAGTTTCGAGCATAAAGTTGCACTTTAGGAATCTTTGTGAAGACATATGTCTTGATTTTTTCTTTTGAATGCCTTTTTCTTACCTAATTAGCCTTAACCAAGTATTTACCTGGGAAAGTTTATGGAAATTTTCCCTTTCGATAACTTCGATTTCCAAGTCTAATTCGGTAGCGCGAGTGATTCTGTTCACTGCGATGCCTTGCAACAATACGGGTCTGAACCTCACGAGGTTTGGCGTGTCCTTCTTGTTTGTTAACAAAAGAACTAGCATAGCTTGGCTCGGATTTATTTCTGATATCCAGTTTCTCATCTGTAAAAAAATACTATTCTGTAGTTGTCCAGCTTTATCCTTTTTCGGGCAGTGATCCCTGAGGGCCTAGCCAAATGGCAAGTATTTTGTTTCTATTTTTTTGCCGCAATGTGACTTTTTGTTAGAAAATGTCAGTCCCATACATTTTTTCCTTCAGGTCCAAAAAGTTGAATTTGCAAAATGTTGAATTTTCATTATGTTGAATTCCCAATATGTTGAATCTCAAAATGTTGAATTACCAAAATGTTGAGTCCAAAAACGTTGAATTCTCATTATGTTGAACAAACAATTCTCACAATGTTGAACTTATCAAAATGTTTAATATCAAAATGTTGAATTCCCAATATGTTGAGTCCCAAAATGTTGAATTCATATTTGTTACGTTGATTACAAGAACGTTAATCCTAATGCTCTTAAACTGACTTAAATAAGGAGGAGGTTCTATGTTTGTCTGTATGTATGCTTTTTTTATGTATGTTGGCCGATATTTTCGTCAATTGTGGACCGATTTTGATGATTCTTTTTGCATTGGGTTCATTATAGCTTAAAAGGGGTTCCATTTTAATTTAATTCTAATCCTATAAACCATTTTAACCAAAGGTCTCTTGCACTTTGAAGGTACACCAGGGAACTCCTTAACAACAAGTAATTTAAATCTGTAAATGGAGTTATTATAAGTGTTGTGGTAATCCTATAGGCACCTTACTATAAAACTTACCAGAATATTAGGACTTAAAAAAATAATGAGGTGTATAATCGGTTCGCCTGTTTTTTTATAACGTCTTTATTTATGAACTGACTTTGATAAATTCTTTTTGCTTTAATATAGCTTCGAAGTAGACCCATTTTAATAAAATCGGTATTGAATCTTGGACTTTGAAGGTATAAGGAACGGCAAATAGGGCGAATGTATAGATTCCGTTATTATGTGTATTACGTCAATCCTGTATGTACCTTATTGTAGAACTAAGCAGAATATTATAATTCACTCATCATTTAAAATTGTAAAATAAATAAGTTTAAAAAAAAAGGAAAGCTGACTTAAAAAAGCAAAAGTACCCGACGTGCAAAGTGCAAACCAGCACCACCACCCGAAGTGCAAAGTAACCTACTGCCCTAACCGGCACCGACTTCAAATATTTAGTTTTTGCTTTTAGAAGTCAGTTTCCCTTTATTTTTAAGTTAAATTTATTCTCATCATTGCGGTGCTGCTCGTTTCCTGGTTTAGGTATTCTCTATTTCGCCTTCTAGGGCAAACAAGGAATAATATGGGTTGATATATTCTAAGTATGGAACCACACAGAAAAAATATTATGAGAACAGACCCGTCACATTCAACATTTGAAAAATCCAACATAATGAGAATTTAACATTATGAGAATCCCAACATTCCAGGAATTCAACATTTTGGGATTCAACAATTCTAAAACTCAACATTTTGGGAATTCAACGTTTTGAGATTCAACATAATGAAATGCAACATTTTGCAAATTCAACTTTTTGAACCTGAAGGCATTTTTCTTTTCTATTATCGTTAACGACTGAAGAAAGTCCACTTGGCTACAGGCCCTGGTGTAGACACGTTCACTCACAAGGCACTCCTGCAATTAGCAGCGCGAGTATATTAAATGCATGTTGCAGTTGACATTCTCGCTGGCAATGTTTATCAATATCTTATTCTCTGCCTTTTTAACATATTAAATATACAAAGAGCCTGTTAACAATTTTATAATATTTATACAAAAATCAGATTCAGATAACCTACCTCAATTACAGACGACATTATTTTCCTCCCTATACAACCATCAAATATGGCGGTTATACATCTTTGTGAACCTAGGACTTGGAAAAAGTCGTCCAAATTGGCGATTTTACTTATAGGAGTATTAAAACATTTATCCGCCGACGGGATGTTAGTTGTCGATTTGCACTTTCTATAAAGTTTGAAGAAACCTTTCCTCCTTCCTTTATTTGTAGTCACGATTAACTGATCCTTGCTTCGATTTTTTTCAATACATTTCAGTCCATTTAAATGATTGTTACTCGTTACAGTTTGTCCTTTGTTTCCATTTTTAAATTCTGGAGTAAATAGCGAACTGACTTGTGATTTGTTAACAATTAAGGTCATTTCTTCACTTAATCCCCGATTATTTATAGCAGACATATTTACTGTGACGTTTTCACCGTCGTATTGTAGTCTTAATTCGTTAACTCTAAAAAACGTGTTAAAAAATATTTGGAAGCTTTGATATTTCATTATGTTTTCTATCATGCCCATGATATTGTATCGCGAATAGGTTGGAATCAAGCTATGTTTTGAAGCGATGTAAGGTACTAAAACAGTTGAAGCTTGCGTTTCTAATAAATTGTGCATTTGTGTCGAATGACTACAAAATTGCCTTACATTTTGTATAGGGATTGTTATGATTAATCTAGTCATTCTATAAGGCAACAAGTCATTCAACAACATTCGTGGTAATAATCCTGATATTAATTTATAATTGAAATTTAGTTTCCGATATGTATTGGCGTTTGCACTCTTTGTGACTTGAATTATGGTTTTCGGGAACATGCCATCGATAGCTTTTTTAATTTCATGTGATATACACGACGACAGTACAAATCCTTTGGAATGCTGTGGTGACTCAACGCGACATAATTCAGATATCGTAGTTAAATGACAATCGACTTTGTCAAAAACTGGCGGTGGCATCAGTGCCTGCACAGGCTTTCCTTTCGCGTCTATAATGTTGCGCATAATTTTCGGTAAAATGCTACACAGTTCAGCTGGCAAAACGGCATTGACGATTGTCGTTTTGGATTTAAAAATTTTAGTATGACTCTCCGTAACTTCAAGCGGTATTAAGGACGATGATATCTTTCTGTCCATTGTGAATTGTGTCGTTTCTGTTGGTGTGGATACATCGAATTGTACCATTACATTCGTGACACAATGTTTAATGGCAATTTGATTTCTATTAAACGTTTTAATTTCTACTGCTGATAGCGTATTATCAAATTCTGATATAATCTTAAGTGGATCTTCATTATGTACGTTGAAATCTTTTACGGACAGATCCAAATTGCGATCGAAAATCGGTGTAGTTTGAATTAATATCTTTTCCATATCTGTAACAAACATGATATTGAAAGCCAGTATAACCAGATAATTATTTTGCAAAATCAAGATTAGGCATACAACATAAACTTACTCGATTTATGTTTATGATTTAGTTCTTTATTGTCTTGTGTATAATAAACTCCAGTTTTAATTTTTCTAATAACATTTTCTATGAAATCGCTTGCCCACTTAGCTTTAGCCCATCGTAGTTTACTATTATTTAGAGATCGCTTATTAGCAGGGGAAGACTTAACCGAACTAGAATATCCAGGAGATGACTTAACCGGACTTGTGTATCTTCGTTTTGGCAACTCTTCCGATATTACATTATCGTATTCATCTTGCACATCTATGCCTATATGAACTTCATTTATATAACTTGGAGAGTCAAGTTTCCTGCATTGAATGTGTTTATTTTCATTATCAATACTCTTATTAGAAGCCTTTTTATATAGTAAATTCAACATCCTCTCTTTTAGCTGAAGAATTGGTTTTTGTTTTTTATATTGTTGTAATTTGCTGCTGATAGCTGTAAATGGTGTATGCCCTTTATCTGCGATCAGATCAGATTTAGTATTGTTATGGCCATATTCAGTATGAAAATATTTCCTATCAGGTGAATTTAATTGTTTTCTGGCAGCAATTCCTTCATTATGTTTACCTGGTTTAATAGCGTTATATTCTGAAATATTTGGAGAGCATTTCCTACTTCCTAACAACCTGGTAACATTTCCTTCAACTTCAGCAACGGTTTTACGATTGTTAAGCTTCTTATTGTTACTCCATTCAACCATAAATGGCCAAATATGATTATCCAAACCATTAAATTGTGGAGGGTCGTAATCCAAGACTTCTACTTGAGAACTGATTTGGTCCTTGCCTAAAACTATTATTGGAAAACTGATTCGTGCAAGCCTCTTTTTAATTTCAGTTTGAGTTAACCTTGGCATTATCGCAGTACTGAGCATTGTGGTTAACAAACGAGGTTTTCGCTTTAGCAAATCTTTTTGAACACTGTATTCTTTAGGACCCGATTTTTCACATCCTTTACTGAGGACTACTTTTGATATACCAATGATTTGTGCGTCAGATTCTTCCGAAGATATTTTAAGTAAGGTGTTTTTATCTGTGAAACAATTTTTGCATGTAATCTGCAGTAATTAAAATAAATTTCAACTATTGGATAGTAAAGTTACCTTTCGAGACATTTTGAGAATTAGCTTCAAGCCCTGCTTTGCTAGATCCTGAATGCGTAGAGCAAATAAGATTTTCTTTATCGTCATTTGCTATTGTAATCGAAACAGAACTTGTGCGCGATATTATGTCGCAAATTTCTATTTTTTGTGGACAATTGTCGGATGAAACGAATTTCTTTTTTAAAGATTTTAATCTTAAGTTATTCTTGTTTAAAACCAACGCACGATTGTTATTTTCCTTTAGTCCAGTATTACCACGAGATTTAACATTGTTTTTCGGATTGATCTTAGTGTTTTTGTTTTTAATCTGATTTGGATGCTTAACGTCTTGTGTGTCATTAAACAAGTCGCTTGTATTAAGGATTCTTTTCTCAAATTTATTACATATTTGGCTAAATTCATCTTGCTTGTCGATTACTGTTATGCGATCAATGCTGGATGATTGCGAAAAAGTTTGATTAGACTGACCATCAAGTTCATAACTTGATATGTACGCAAATTCTTCTGTATGGCAGGTTTCAATGACACTATAATTGTAACGGTGAATTAGTAAATCTGTGACAATAAAATCAATTATTTCTTAAATGTATGGGTTTACGACAAATATCGTGATAAAGCCCACATTCTCGTGAGTGTACAGTGAACTCGTGATGCCGTCGCCTTCCCTTGATTTGAAGACCTATACTCATTTACAAGGTTTTATCAATAGACATACTAAGGAAAGGACCTGTCTGTACTCTCTGGCTATCCCACAAGGGATCTGGCGTGATCATATAGATAGATAGACATACTAAGGTTAGTAGTTGACAATTACAAGCTAGATAGAAATAAATTACCGGGTGTCATTGCAGTTGTTCCGTCTTTTTGGGCCTTTCTTTTTTTTAGGCAAAATGCTCTCTTCAGACATTGGCGGTGAAGGATAAAATTGAAACCTGTTTATATTCCTAAGTACCGCCCAAACATCATGAGCCTGGAAATTGTCTTCTACTCCTTTGAATTTATTGGATTTATTTATTTTAGATACTTTTTGCCTATCGCCATTATATTTTATCATATCCGTGGAACTACAATTTAAATCAATATTCAATTGGGAACAGTAACGTGCATCTCTGTCATAGAATTCGAAGTCTTTGTTTCTGACTCGGATTTTCTTATTGTTTGGAAAGAGTCGCTTCTTGACCTTACATTTACGCTTGTCGTCTTTGCGGTCTTGGTATTCAGAATCGTTTATGTCACTGACAGTGCACACTTGCGGCAAAGGCGCCGGATCATTTGGAAGTGTTAGTACAGACTTCTTTACTTTTTTATTGACACGCCGGAACGAATTCAGTTCGTCGGAATTAGCCTTATAAATGTTCGCAGCTAAAGGAAACGACGAGACAAAGTCAGTTGTTTTCTTGTGAACGAGTCTCTTTTCAGTAACTCGAGATAGTAACTGCACTTTGTCGTTTTTAAGATAAGGTGAATTTGAGTTCCTTTTTTTTGATTTCGTACTCTTGTTAGTAGTGCAACTAGCACTACTGTCCGAGATGAAATTTATTTTGAAATGGCAAGATTTCGGTGCATTGCCGGTTTTGTAACTATTTGTGGAAAATAAAGATTTTGGTGGTTTATTGCATGCTATATCGAATGACGTTATTGCCATATCAAGGGAGAACTAATTCAAGGCCAATAATGAAGAAACTATCAAGTAACCTGAAACAATTAGA
Organism: Phalera bucephala; assembly: GCA_905147815.2. Taxonomy (NCBI): domain Eukaryota; kingdom Metazoa; phylum Arthropoda; class Insecta; order Lepidoptera; family Notodontidae; genus Phalera; species Phalera bucephala. The sequence continues at coordinate 51,670,882 of LR990609.1, forward strand.
AAGTAAATTAAGGTTACAGGAGTGAACAAACCTACTTACACAAAAAATAATTGGTCAACCTGAAATGACAGCAATGACCTTTTTTAGAATGCAGTACATATGTACATATACTGGAATTGCCCTTCAGCAGATTGCGGAAAAAGCAAGCACCTAAAATGTACTACGTCCGAAGTCATTAAATCATCAAAATGCTTAGATTCTATTACATCCGATTTATAGACGCTTACACTTGTCAAATAAATGATAGGACCTCGGCGTTCACCAATTGATATGATTCTAAACGCACCAATGAATGAAATCGTGGGAGCGAGCGTATCAGATTGGCATGCGTATGAGAGAGTGAGACAAATAGATCGTGCAGTAACCAATTTGGTAAGTGGCACGTGTACGAACACGTTGCAAGTAACTGGTGAGCGTTAAAGCATCATATTGTATAGGTAATCTATGCGGTTGGGGCACGTCGTCTTAGTGAACACATGGTGAACCTCAAAATATAAATGCAATTGAAATAAAACTATTTTTTCGGATTTTATCGCGGTTTATTTTGATTTTTAAGTTCCCGACGTTTCGAGTGCTTTGCAGCACCCATGGTCACGGGAAGGCCGACCATGGGTGCTGCTTTGCAGCACCCATGGTCGGCCTTTTGGTCGTCTAACACCTCAGTCCTTCCCGTGACCATGGGTGCTGCAAAGCACTCGAAACGTCGGGAACTTAAAAATCAAAATAAACCGCGATAAAATCCGAAAAAATAGTTTTATTTCATGTGTAATATTCGCGTAAATCTAAGAACTCATAAATGCAATTACTTGCATCGAATAGGTTAATGACCGTGAGACAGTGTTAACGCAAGTAAACTCATTGGTACTCGCGCCAATAGTCGGTGCATATCCTAGGAAACATGATTACTGGCACTGTAAAACATATTTCCATCAAAAACATAATTGTATATGTAAAAAAGTCTAATGAGGAAAATATAAGTAGATTAACAAGTAAAAAAAAAAAATTAGATTTCGATAAAGCTGTTCTTCAAAGCAATGACTAAAGCGCAGCATAATACGAATTCATTGAAGAATCAGTATGGATTATCATCTATTTCACGAGTACTTTTACCCCCGTCTCATATTATGTACTTATAACATTTTTGTGAGTATGATTGCTTAGTTAGATATACCTATCTACTTGACTCTACACCCCTTATCAAAACTACTGACCACTGCATACTATATAAAGTTTATCAGTCGTCATTCGTCTATTGAAAGTATATACTTACAGATATTATACAATAATTTCGAAATTCCAGAATAAATATAATCTCTACATGAAACTTTCCATAATATTATAAAATTTCTTTCAAGTTCAATTTTACTTTAAACTGACCATTGACGTAATAAACTGACAAGCCTAAAATTTCGAATATAACGTTTAAAATTATTTCATTCTGGCTGATAATAACAGCGACAAGGAAAAACCTTAGACATGGATTGTAATATATCCATGACCTTAGATTATAGAATGTAAAAAACCGTAGATAATATAATGTTGTATATAATATTATTTAATAATAAAAAAATAATACTAAAAGCTTTATTTTCTCAGCATTTACAGTATACCAATATGTTAACAAGTTACAATAATCAAAAGAGACTGGTGTCTGAAGTAAGCGTTATAACCTGTTTTACAGATCACCAGGATATCCACTAGAGGTGAGTCGTATTTATTAGAACAGATCCAAAGAACAGGTATTTTACGAGAATAGGCGGCACCTAATCCAATTCTGACAATACTTAATCCACCTAATATTTAGCCCGTTTAGCACGCTCACACCTGTTCCCGCGCTCTCTCACTCACTCATATGCTTATCGCTTTGCTATCCCGCTTACGTGTAAGGGCGGAGGGAGCGAGACAGCGCTATACAACGCGTATTGATAAAAACAAATTTAAATATAATGAATTGAAATCTTTTAAATACGCCATCTTGCGAACGCTAAACTTTCGCGGAATATTTAATATCGCAAGACTCAAAACTTTAAAAAAAATCCGTAAGTTAACAGTCCTAAGCCTGTAAAAAGTATGAAGGGAAGATACCAATTCATCACTAATATATCATTAAATGATAAAATAGAAAACAAGTATTAGTTTATTCAACCAATTTCGTGCAGAAATATCTAAACAAATCAAAAAAAAAAATTTGGATTTCATTTTGAAACTTCCATTTTCTTAAAAAGGTTATTATGACTGTACCCGTTCTTAACTAACAAAACAATTTAACATTAAATTAATTCAAATATCGATAATACGATATCAGGATTTGATATAGAATAGGCGGATTAAGATCACTAAGGAACGGTATGTGTATGAGATAATTGAGATTAGGTGGATTAGGTGGATTAGGTATTTGGATTAGGTATTTATGCAGACTAGGGACAGGTGTACTTAATACCTCATTTACCTAATACGACCCATCTCTAATCTCCACCTCACGGAAAATGACATATTTAATAACAGTAATACTTCTAAATTAATAATAACAAAAAAATTAAAGCAAAAAGATTAAATATAAAAGTAGTATTTATAAAAAGTGTGTGTGTGTGTGTGTGTGAATGAGGTATGTGAAAATGTGTATGAATGCGTGTATATGTACAAACATATCTTTATTTTTCATAATATAAAATTTAAAATATCATGTAATTAATTCAGGATAACGGTGTTAAAAGGTTTTCAGTTTCGTAATAATCCAGCTTCTTTAGCCATGAACTGACCCTCAATTTATATTTACGGAAAGGTAATGGATAAATATTTTTTTTTTATTTATGATGTTGTACAGATATGTTCCGAGAAAACAGTAGAACCGGTGGGAAATAATATTATACTTATAAGGCTCATGTCCCCCACAGAATTGCATATACTCAAAGAAATCGTTAGCACTACGGTACATAGCTACTTACACAGCTAGCACAGTATTTGGGGAGATCACCAAGATAAAGCGGTGGTAACCCAACGATGGAATGGGTGGCTTGATAAGTTGCAGCAGTAGGTGGTTACAAAGCCGTCTCCGCCAACCCGTATTGAGGCCCCGTAGAGCAATATGAACTATTAGGGTCTCCCCACATTTATCGACGTGGCATCGGCTTAAGCCGATCAGAAAAAGCTTTATGTCTAAGACATAAGGGTGTAAATTAAGTTGTTCGCATCGGCTCGGCTTGGACGACGCGACTCGTCGTCAGCCGACGGCGAAACGGTGGTTTGCCGATTTGCTGATCGCATCGGTATGGTGCTGATAGTGGCCGAACGTCCACGTACCCGATGCTTACGACTCCGGCGACGGCCGAACGACACCTGAACGCTCCCAGCGGCATGCTTACGTCTCCGAAGGCAGCTGAACAACACCGGCGACGATCGCTGTTAGTTCACCAATCCAAAACATTTAATGGAGCGAAGGAAATCGTGTTGTATGCACCTTAAGTTATACAAGAATTACGGAAAATAAAAATATTATTCGTAAGATAATCGAAGAATATCTTTGTTTGTCGCGATGGCGGCCATCGCGACGGCGGTTCTGAGGACGCAACTGCCTGACGCTTGTTAACAGCCGTCGAGACGGTGTACTCGACGTTCGGAGGACTCGACTGTCGACGTAGGCTAATAGCTGTCGCGACGGCTTAATGCGAGTAGTGTGGTGATACCCGCTAGGCTTAATCCGATTCTGCGTCGATATATATGGGCAGACATGATGTGTTGTTTGAGACCAAAAAGCCTTTGCTTAGCTATGAGATATATTTGGTATGTCCCAAAATACACTAATGAAGTTTCTGGAGGACACCAGTACGTTGCACGCAGAGATCCCATAGCCCTTCTGTAATGTCGAACATCCTAAGGGTAGTCGGTAGCGAAGATTATATAATTGTACGTGGTCGGTAAAAGTCAAACTGTCATTTAAAACAGTTTTAAATTAGTAACTGGCGAACATATACCTTCGCCCATGAAGGTAAAATTACCTGGAAGGAGTCATACGACGTTGCCGCTCCGCCGGTCATCCTTCAACACATTGTCTTTTTTTTCTCTCAATTACACGGATTACCATTTTGGGTTAATGAGAAAGCTATTGTAAGGTTGGCAACGTCGCCCTGTACGTGTGCTTGGTTGCCTGTTGTGACCTGTGCTTAGGCCATAACAAATGCGCCCCGTCCGGCTCAGGGGTAAAATATGAACGGTTAAAATATGGTCTACTTCAGTTACTTTCATAGTGTCATGTCTTACGGTATATTATATTATTGTGGGGTAGGGCAGCTGACATTGACTCTATTTTTATCTTACAAAAAAGGGCTATTAGGGCCATCTATAACTTAGGTAGTCGCTACTCTTTGAGAGAATTGTTTAAAGAAGCCAATATTATGACGGTCCCATGTCAGTATATTTATGAAAACATAATGTACACACGGAAAAATTTAGATCTATTTAATCAGCTAGGTGATAGGCATTGCTATAACACGCGACATAGAAATAAATTGGATCAACCGCAATTTTGTCTGTCTAAAATTCACACGTCTTTCATGGGGTACTGTGTTAATTTTATAATAAAATTCAACATGACGTCACTCAACTCAGTGAAAATAAATTCAAAGCCTGTATTAAACGTACGCTCTGCAAGCGAGCTTACTATACTCTGGATAATTATTTAAAAGATAAAAATGCTTGGATAGGTGTTGTTCCAGCTCCACCAGAATGTGGATAACATGTTCAGCTATTATTATTTATTATTCCCTTTCTTCCTTCTAGTAGTTAAATAAAATTTATCATTTTTCTTCCCCATTTCTTTATCTGTAAATGAGAGAACCATGTAGCCATTCACATGAATAGTTTAACTTGGTTAATTTAATTTAGACTCACCTGATACTACATTGTTCTCCCATACCCCACAACAAAATGTAGATGGAAAAATTGTAAAAATATTATTTTAAAAGAGTAACCGTGGAGTTCCGAAGTGGTGGTAGAGTCTTTGTTACTATTTTGACGATTCATAAATACTGTAATGGTTTACATGAATAAAAAATATTCTGATTCTGAATGAAAATCATTATGATACCTGAATATACTTTAATACAGTGAAATTATGTCGTGTTGTGCTGTATTTTGTCAATCAAGGACAACCAAAGGAGGAGTGAAAAATCCTGAATTATCATTTCACATATATGTATTTATTGCCTCTTATTATATTATGGGGAAGTTTCACAACAAAATTATGGGTTTAACATTAAAGATATACATCACTGACGTCATATAATTAATATACGGTGATAATTAACAGTGAGTTTAAAGCTTTAATTTATATTTCAAATATGCATTATTTTACGCTTCTCCACTAGTGATGTCCCACAGCGCCTATCGCTTATTACTACCAAATTACCATTTACCATTACTATTACCAAATTAATACTGAAACATTCACCATTCCTATTTCACGTCACAATGATTAAACGTATTTGGATGAAATTTAGTAAAGATAGCATATCTAGATAAACACCGTCACGTCTATATTCCCCAATCGGGGGTGGGACATCTAGACCTATTTATTTGAGCGCTAAAACGTTTAGAAGGTATCTCCCTTTTTATTAGGTATTATCGCCGGTCTCGGTAAGCAAGTAGGTACGTAATAATAATTCCGCTTTGTGGAATGCGTCGGCTATTGTTTGATAAACCTGGGCTTTTCTATAAATGTATTTGGAGGGTTCGCGTCGGTTCTAGAACTTTCATACGAGTATAAAAGGAACAGCGCGGCGACGGACACAGTTTCTCTTCTGAAGCGATAGCTATCAAATCGAGAACAAGTGATCTTAGTGTAATACACCAGCGACCTTAGCAGCGATCAACGGATTCAACGATTGACTTAGCGACTTAAAAGCAATTATTGGGTACTAGCGAGAGTAGTACTACTACTACTTGCATTCGACTGACTGTTTTGTGCGTAAAGTGCCTATTCAATAAATGAACATATTTACTATAGATTCTAAGGTAACTTAAGATTTTCTGTTCGGTGAAATAAATATTTTTTTAATTGTCTTTTACGTCGATAACGCCTGTCCTAGTAATCACTTCCCTATTAAAGTACACTAACGCAGATCCACAAACTCACACATAACATTGACACGCTACCTCAGCGATATGTGCTGATGTAAAAATTATAACCACCGCTACGCCTATATTCCCCAAGCGGGAGTGTAGTGTACACAGTACACCACTCACCACCACTTTACACCACACACAGTACTTGCACTTGTCTTTCAACAATGTAAGGTCTCATGTAGTAGAGGATGAGTCTATTGATATTGTACCGAGCACAAGGCCAGTCTCCGGACTACATTTTTTTTATCCAATAATTACTATTTTCCGATATAGGATAGGAACCGACGACCTCGAGATCGCTATGCGCATTACCATTGAGGCTTTACTATTGTATTAAATTGTACATACTAATATCGATGTTTACAGATTCGTTTTTAAGATTTGTGTGATAATACATATGTGTGAACTTATATAAATTACTCGTAGTAATTCTAAATCATAATTTAGACGAGTCAATTACGATTTTGCATGAAATAAATATTTTTTAAACAAATTGTATTTTCGTATCGATAAATCCTGTACTAGTAATCACTTGCCTAATCACGCACACTAACGCATATTACAAACCCACACCGACATAGAATTGACACGCTACCGCGGCGATATGCGGTGTCATTCTTCGTCTATGCCTTCGCCAGTTTCCAAGGGCAAAATAAATTAATGTTGTCTATGGTCTCCATTTATTGACAGGTGACAGTCAGCTGAGTTTGTTAGCTCAAAAGCTTTTGTGTCAAATTGTCCATAGTTTGTTTCTATATATTATTATAATCATTGGTTTGTTTACGCCGATTTACGCCAATCGTGAATTTATCATTGAATTCTAAAAACTTAAGAAGATGTCTGCATCAGAATTACAAGGAGAAATAATACAATATGTGCCGTTTACATCGTTTGTTCATCCTTCCTTCTGGCACAGTCTTACAGAAATGAAACTGGACGTGGATAAGCTTCACGAAACAACAAAACAAATTTTTGGACGTTTCACCTTCCGTGCTGATATTGGAGCGGTGTTCGAAGTGGATGGGACCTCATTTAATAAGTAAACTTTCCATACATTTACATAATTTTACTAGTTAGACTTATAATCACCTCACCTCATGGGTAGGAGCCCTAAAGACTGTTTTACTGCCCCTCGAACGTGCCCAAAGAGCAGTTTTAAAAGTTGCCAATTTCCATCCTTTTCGCTTTCCCACTACCCTGTTATACAAGTCCTGCAAGGTGTTAACAGTCCGCCAACTTTTCATAATGTACGTATTACTTAAACAGCACAAAACACTCGCATATGCTGCTGACATTACCATTAATAAGAGACGGAAAGATATAGTCTGCATTTCAAACTCAACCTCAAAACATATATATACTAATAGATTTTTCACTCTTTTAGGTCCTTTTCTGTACAATAGAATAAATAGAGAACTAAATATATACAAATTAAATAACTTTAGCTGTAAACAAACGCTTTTTAATTATTTACAAAATATGTCTTACGAACAGACGGAACAATTACTTGCAATTTGTAGATAACGTATTATGTTATAGCATATCATAATTTTAATTAGATTAAAACATATGTTATTAGTTAAGTCACTTATCAATCAAATAAGTTATGTTATTGTAAATAAACCATTGGATTTTACAATGCTACAGCACTAATCCTGCCTGAAACACAGGTCTCAACCTAGTTCAGGCAAGCCGTTAATTATACCTACTGAAATAAGTTCCAATAAGATTGTTACGCGTACTGATTTTGAATGAATAAATGATTTATTATTATATAACCAAGTACGTATAAAAAGTGGCTGGTAACGATAATCGTTATTGGGCGAGTAACACAACCTTTTTAACAAAGCAATTATAATCTTACTTGTTTGTAAGAAATAGATGTAGATACACATAGTAGAAAGAAAATCAATATCTTTGGTTTGGGAAAAAAGTAATTTATTTTGAAGGCTATACAGATTGTATTTTGTTTGCTTTTGCAATTATTTTTTTTCCTTGATCATATTTACTACCATGAACATGTAAAAATGGTCTCTTACATATTGACTTATATTTAAAATATACTAAAAAATTAACAGTCTTCTGCTTTTATGCAAATACAACTTTAAGTAAAATGTGTAAGGTATCTATCTATCTATATCACCACGCCAGATCCCTTGCGGGGTAGGCAGAGAGTACAGAGTTCCAACTGGTTCTATCCTTACATACCTCTTTGGCTTCCTCCACTCTCACTTGACTTGTTTTGACTTGTCCTTCAGATAAGACTCGGTCTATAAAGTCCAATATAACCTAACTTATGTTTATATCATAACTATAATTACTTACTTGATTTTGGGGACGTTTTTTAGTGTAACTTTTAAACAGGACTGTGCATTTTGGTATGATATATTGATGTATAAGATGCATAAAATACTACTAATATTATAAAAATCTTTTATAAAAAAAGGTATCCCGACTTCGAAAAGCAAAAAATTAATTGTTGTAGTCTGTGCTGGTTGGTGCAGTCAGTTACTTGGCACCAACTTCGTTTTTATTTTACAATTTTAAGTGACGAGTAAATTATTCTATAGTAGGGTACCTATAGGATTGAGGTAATACCCATAATATCTCAATTTACACATGCCTATTGTTTGTTGTTAAGGAGTTCCCTGGTGTATCATCTAAGTCCAAGGTCCAATAATGAAATTAAAATGGGACCACCTTGGAGATATACTGAACCCAATGCAAAAAAATCTTCAAAATCGGTCCACAATTGACGGAAATATCGCTGAACATACATAAAAAAAAAAGAAAAAAGCATACATATAACCGAACATAGAACCTCCTCCTTTTTGAAGTCGGTTAAAAAGTGAAATTATATATGTTTCGATGTCTGTTACTCTTGCAAAAACGGCTGAAAGGATTTCGATGAAATTTAGCACAGATAGTTTATTTCCCAGATTAACATATAGATTACTTTTTATTTCGTAAAAATGTCTAAAGGACGAAGTCACAGGCAGAAACTAGTTACTAATATTTTGTTGTGTTGCAGAGTTCCCAATATGGAGCAGTTTCATACCAATATAAAAGGCACTATTATGAATAAGAACACAATAGAAGAATTCAAAACTATTGACAAAGCATCATTACTGAATTCAGTTGGTGAAATAATCTGGGCCAATTTGAAAGAAAAGAGATGGATTGACAACCCCAGTAGCTTGTTAAATTTCTTCATATTATCATTTGCTGTAAGTCAAAAAAAAAACCATCATGTCTATATTCCCCAACTGTAGGTGATAGAGGTGCCACCCACTTTTCGCCGATGATATTAGATCCCATGTAATAGGGGGCGAGTCTATTGCCATTATGCCAAGCACAATGCAAGACTGGACTAATACTAGGAATTTTTCTATCAAAAATCGCATTTTGTCTGACCTAGTATTCGAACCTAGGAGCTCGTGATCGGTACGCGCATTATTCGTCAGTAGAAGAATGAGGCTGTCAAATTTCTGTAAGTTGCTGTAAATCTATCATTTTATATCATTACGTCAGATCCCGTGGGGGGTAGGTAGAGAGTACAGAGATCCAACCGGTTCTTTCCTTACATACCTCTCTGGTTACCTTCATTCTCATAGTTCGTCTCATACATGCTTGCCGGTTACGGAGACTTTTGATTTGCCCTTTAGATAATGCACGGTCTATTTGGTCATGGTAAGATAGTCAAGGCCAGGGTTTTTCAATATTTGCGTCGCGACCCCTTGGGGACCCACGAAGCCTCTATAAGGGAGTGGCGGAGGGTACCGAAGCCTCAGTAAAAAATGAAAAAAAGTTTAAAAACATGTTTTTATTAGGTAGGTAGATTTTAATGGCAATTAAGGACATATTTTAAGGGTTAATAAAAATGTTGTATGGATTTGATATATGTAACAATAAAATACAGGTTATAAGCAGCAGAAGGTAGGGGTGCGCGAATATTTTTTTTATACTAAGGGTGTCGCATCATGAAAGAGGTTGAAAAACACTGGTTTATTCTAATAATAAATCATTATGTGTAAATCTATGGTTTTATTTTTTATTTTTAAGGGTTTCGTCGATAATGATTAAAGAAAATGACTCAGTCTACCTGGTCTGAGTGTAGTTAGTTCTGTCTATTAGATCAATTATTTACAGGTTTGATTTCTGCATATGAAAAATCTTTGTGGGACCCATACATTTTAGTTTGGTCTGGTTGTTAGTTTACATAATATCAGCGTTTGTTTAAGTAATTCTTTGTCTGACACATGGTTCAGAGGGTGATCAACACAAATATAGAATATGTATGTGGTGATAAATGATAGGGTATGGGTCAATCAAGAATGATAACAAAACTACCCCAATTGATTGCAGTACATGCACTGATTTATGAATGTTAAAAATTATTACTGATGCCTCGGTGACCCACATACCTACTTATTGCGTAAATAATGAGTAAACAAAACTATACAGTCCACTGTATAGTCTATCTATATCATCACGCCATATCCCTTGCGGGGTATGCAGAAAGTACTGAGTTCCAACAGGTTCTTTCCTTCCATACCTCTCTGGCACCATATAGACTTTATATCTCGTTGGTCTAGTGGCGGATTATGCGCTTTGCGATCTCGAGGTCCTGGATTAAAATCCTAGGTCAGGCAAATGTAGTTTTACTATCTAAAAATTCCCAGTATCAGTCTGGAGTTTGGAATTGTGGGCGGTATATGGCAATAGGCTCGCCCCCTATTACATGGGACCTAACATCGTCAGCGAAAAGTGTGCGGAAGTAGACTACTGCCACCCACACTTAGGAAATTTAAGTGTGGAGGTGTTTATTTTATTTATTTCCACATTATATTCTAATGAAAATATTCATATACATTTTTCTTTATATTCAGGATATTATTATTGCATTATTGAAAACAATAAATTGATTGCTCTAATCTCACATTTCAGGATCTCAAGAAATTCCATTACTATTACTGGTTTGCGTATCCTGCTCCCAGCCAGCCAACCGTTTATCTCAAAGAAAAAAGCTCAATCATTAAATCTCAATTTAGCAGCAAACAATTAGATCAAATCACACAGTATTATAATCTATTAGATACCAACCAAAAATGTTTCTTTATTTTATCTAAAGGGGACGATACCGTTGATATTAATATGTTATCAGATATTTTACAACCCAATGAAGTGTTAAATATTGATATGTCTAAGACTTACTTTGTTTTTAATGATCCCAGCAATGGAGATAATCCTGGATGGCCTTTGAGGACATTTATAGCTGTCTTGTTAGACCACTCACCTAATTTTGCGGGTTGTAATATAAACTTTATAGGATTGAGATTTAATGTGAAAGGTAGTGTTGAGAACAGTCGGATATATATTGTAAATGTACCACAGGTTTGTATTATATTTATTATTGCATTAGTTTTTTTTTCTACCGAAAATTGGTTCGAGTTTCCCATTTTACTACCTGGTTTTATTTTCGTCTTCAGGTTCCATATTTGCTCTTGATTATTTTTAAAATACTCATTCAAGTATTTTAAGTGTCAGTGTTTCTAGTAGACTAGTAGTGGAGTTCTACACTAAACATTATTTATTCAGATTGTTATGTTTTTTCAAATTATGTAAGGAAATCTGTATCTGTTCTATTTCAGGAATTCCAATCAGTGGAAAGTGCAGGTTGGGTGGGATGGGAAAGGAATAACAAGGGTAACTTTGGTCCCAAACTTGCTAACATGTCTGCATCCATGGATCCTGTACTGTAAGTATTTACAAATCTAAGAATAATACTGATTAAAATACGGTACGAGTATTATGAATATTTAGGAGCCATTGTTCTCCCACTGCTGGGCAAAGAATAATAATACACTTTATTGTACACCAAGAAAAACAATACAAGAAACAAATTTTATACAAAAACAGTACAAATGGCGGATTCTCTCCACTTTTTACACCCTCGGCTGTTAGTTGTTACATCATGCCTTGTTCTACCCAGTTTGCTTTTATTATTTCGTGGGGACTAGTCAATTGTTATTTTGGCCCATCATCGTCATCATCAGCCCAAAATGATTCGACTCCCCCAACTAGCTCAAGGGCGCCTCGAGGAGGAACGGCCTTGGCTTGGGCATTCGCTATGGGGGAGGGTGTATACAAGGTGTCTCGCCGTGGTGCTCTGCACCGGCCGGCGGTCTAGGGATTCTAGGATATTGATTCTGTGTGCGGTATCTGTATCCGAAAGACGGAATATAAGGGAGGGTCGGTGAGAACATGCCGCGGATAGCGGTAGCGGCTGATAGGAGGGGAGTTAGGTTCGTAGTCGGCGGCGGCTACGATTAGCGGATTCATATGATTGGACGCGTTCGCGAAATATTGGGTTGTCGCCTTTTTAATAAAGGCGCGACTTGTTTCGAGACTGAGATCGAAATGGCACCTTTTACTTGCGAAATTCCTTGTGAGGGGCCTGCCAACTCCACATTTTGGCCCTTAGAGCAGAGTTGGGCATAAATTTAAAAAAAAATTAAGTTGCAATTAAAATATTTCGGATTTAGTCGCGGCTTATTTGTGGTTTTAAAGTGCCCGACATTTCGAGTGCTCTACAGCATCCATGATTTCGGAAGAGAATGAAGCGTTTGACGTCCAAATGTCATTGTTATTTCGGAGTACCTCAGGGGGATCAATTTCATTGCAAAAAAAAATCAATTAATTATCCTACAATTGAAAAATGCCAAACACTGCAATAGAGTATATATATTTTTTTATAATAGGTTGGCTGATACGTCATCGGATCTCAATATAAAGTTAATGAAATGGCGTTTGGTGCCTGATATAGATGTGGATGTGATGAAATCAAATAAATGTTTGCTACTTGGAGCTGGTACCCTGGGCTGTCATGTGGCTAGAGATTTATTGGTAAGACATTTTTCCTACTTATAAATTCACGCTAGATTCCTTGCGGTGTAGCTAAAGAGTACAGAGTGCCAACAGGTTGTTTGCTTACATACCTGTCTAGTCTTCTCCATGCTCAGTTCGTCTCACACCTTCGCTGGTTACGGGGACTCTGACTTACCCATCAGGAAAGATACAAAACGTTTTGGTTTATAATACTACTGTCTCATGAGTGGCGCATGTGATTGTCGATTTATCAAAAGCTCCTGTTATCAAATTAATAGAGCGGATAAAATGTTGAGGTTTTCCTATCTAAAACCATTTCCATAGCTGTCCAGAATCTGAAATTATGCCTAGTATAATGACTATACGCTCGCCCCGTATTAGGTACATTAGATCATAACATCGTCTACTAAATGAGGATGTACACAATTCACCTGTCTTACATCCGCTTGGGGAATGCATTGGCGTGACGATGTTTTTAGAAGATTAATGATTTAAGATCAATGGTCAATGTGATTAAGTGGTCTCTTACAATAGGTCTCATAAAAAAGCTCAGAGTTGTTCAGCGAGCTATGGAGAGAACTATGCTCGGCGTTTCTCTACGCGATCGAATCAGGAATGAGGAGATTCGTAGAAGAACCAAGGTCACCGACATAGCCGTTAAGATTAGCAAGCTGAAGTGGCAATGGGCGGGCCACATAGCGCGTAGATCGGACGGGCGTTGGGGCAGAAAGATTCTAGAGTGGAGACCACGTATTGGCAAGCGCAGCGTGGGACGACCGCCTGCCAGATGGACCGACGATCTTGTGAAAATCGCAGGAAGTCGTTGGATGCAGGTGGCATCGGACCGGTTACGCTGGAAAGCGATTGGGGAGGCCTATGTTCAGCAGTGGACAAGTATAGGCTGAGATGATGATGATGATGAATGATTTAAGATTAGCCCTATATCTGTAAGAAAAACGTATGTACTTTTTGGTGGTGAAATAAATATATTATTATTATTATTTGTATCTCGCTGAGATTCACGGGCTTTGCCCGGACCTTTGAAGGGCTTGCATGGGGACATGGGTCCAACACGTAGAAGCCCTTTGCGAGAAGTTAATGTTATCTAAGTCACCTGCTGAGATCATTTGCTGGAAATGAAGAAACATAACCAGCGAACTGACCACGGCAGGTGCAAGGAATATTGTAAATTATGGAAAGAAAAAACGTGAGTCTATATTAATGAGGATTAATGGACAAAAACTGGGCTATTTCAAAGGGGACGGACACCGGTCATAATTAGTGATACCTAACTACCCGTGGCCGGCGGTGACTCGCCGCTTACTAGATGGGCCTTCAAACGGTCGTCCTAAGACCACTGAGGACAGCACCGGTGAGCGGCTCAGGGGTGCCGAGAGGTGTGCTGCGCTTTTTTCGAAGTTACTCGCGGCGTACCTTTAACACTTCCACTCCTGAAGTACATCGACATAGGAAAGCATTATCGACGGCCAATTAAGGCAAGCCTGAGCCGAGAGTCCTGCGGCCACCCTTCGGTTTCCACTCGACCGACGAAAACACGCCAAGGTGTGGGCCCTGACCGACTTAGGAGCTCTCGGGTCGGTGGTATCGTTACTTTTTTTACGGTTACGTTAAATAATATGTAGTTATGAATGTTAAAGAATATGTAACAAATCTGTACTGTCTGCCTTCCCCGCAAGGGATCTTTTTTATATAAAACGTAGGCCCACCTAGGATTTATTCCTGCGTCGTGGGTGCGTTTACAAACATTAAAATTCACATGTCCATATACCCAGACCGGAACAAAAAAAATGTTGATCAAAGGCTTAAGCTTAAGCTCATAACCACTGCGCTAAATCGTCCGTCAACTGATCTGGCGTGGTGATAGACAGATAGATAGATGAAAAGATTTGTACTGATTGTATCAAAAGGTTTATTTACAATATACATTTATTTTTCAGGCCTGGGGATTTAAACACATAACATTCCTTGACAACGGCAAGGTATCGTATTCAAACCCGACGCGGCAAGTTCTGTTCAATTTCAAAGACTGTCTCGATGGAGGGCGAATGAAAGCCGAGGCAGCAGCCGAGAACTTGCAATGTATTTTGCCTACTGTCGTAAGTACATAAGGCCAATGCCCAATCATCAACATTAGTACTATACGCGCAATTTGACGTGGCCAAATTGAAGTTTTTTATTTATTTATTTATTTTAATCTCAACAATACACTATTTTTACAGGTAATAACCTAATGCAATAGCGTAGCACAGTCACTAAATACTAATTCAAATTCTAAAACCTAATACAGTCTTCTACGATAATACTAAATATGAGGCTTTCGTGAATTCGCTCAGCGTGCACGTAAACAGATCAATGAATCCCGCAACCATGTTAAGCGTGCGCAGCGCCCGCACAAGCGGCGTACGCTGCAGCAGGTTGGTGCGCGCGCGCGGCACCAGCAGCAGTGGCGGTCGCCGCCGCCGACCCATGTACGCATCAGGAACACAAAGCCTAACCTCCTGTAAAACTGCTGGGTTTTGTACTCTGCCACGTAGTACTTTAAATAAGTAGATAGCTAGGGCTACTTCCCGTCTAGCTTCCAGTTTCATATAGCCTACCATACCCAGAACAAATAAAGTTGGATACAACAGCGGATATCCGGGATAAACCCCCTACTGTTTTAAATATAGGAACCTTATAAATTTATTCTGAATACGCTCCAACATCAGTCTGTATTTGGCCTCATATGGAGACCAAATTACCGCATTACATTCTAAATGACTTTTTACGAAAGCCTCATACAATGCTTTTAAAGCTCCGATGTTGGCAAATTGACCAGCTTGTCTCAAAACAAACCCCAGATTCCGATAAGCTTTCTTACATACGCCTATAATATGTTTCCGGAAATTCAAATCTACAGTAAATTCAGACTCCCAAGTCTTTCACCTCAGTTAGGGCGAAAAACTCAGATGTGTGTGTGAATGATCTACGCTGTTGGCCGCGGGACCTTTACAGCTTCCGGACAAGAGGGCGAGCGTGCAACCACTACGCTCGAGCCAGCGGGACAAGGGTGCAACTAGCTCAAGGGCGCCTTAAGGAGGAACGGCCTCGCCTTGGGCAGTCGCTATGGGGGAGGGCGTATACTAGGTGTCTCGCCGTGGTGCTCTGCACCGGCCGGCGGGCAAGGGATTTTTGAGCTCGCCCGCGAGGTCCGTGTCTGATCCTATGTGCGGTAAATGTATCCGAAAGAAGGGATGTAAGGGCATCAGGAGGGTCGGTGAGAACATGCCGCGGACGGCGGTAGCGGCTGATAGGAAGGGAGTTAGGTTCGTATTCGGCGGCGGCTACGATTAGCGGATTTCTATGATTGGACGCGTTCGCGGGATGTCGCCTTTTTAATAAAGGCGCGAATAGGTTCGAGACCGAGATCGGAATGGAGAACTCAGATGTGTGATTCGCGCCCAATACCATTTAATTACCATATGCCACTACGAAATAGATAATATACAAGGTGTAACGTAAATAACGCAAGACCTCAGACACCCCGATAAGAGAATTGCTTCATAAATTCAAAACGAAAACCAAATTTCCAAATTGAAAAGTTTTTACTTTTCTTTAATCACTTTTACACCCCGATTAACAATGAAACTTGTACGTGTATGTGTGTGTTTTGAGAAATACGTTTTAGGAATGCAATTGAAATCACCTTATTGCTATAAATCAAGAACAAATTTAGTTTTTTATAGCGCACTGAAGGAGTTAAAGCATTTTTCGCAAATTTAAAGCAAACGTAAGATACATTATAAATTGTTGGAATCAATTCAGTTACCAATTTAGTTTCAGGTCTTGCGTGTAATATGTTACACCTTGTATAGTGCGACAAGGCTATTTTGGCCCGTGGATGACATTGACAGGGGGGCGTTGGTGTGTAATTAGAGTTGTTATTTTGTAAAATTTTCCAAGGAGTATTTCAACAGTTGGGTCCGTACCGTTACTAATTAAAAAGAACTTGGGTAAAGGACTTAGTCGAAAATTGCCCCAGAACCAACAAACATTTGACCCATGCCATCATTATTTATCTATTTTATTAAAATAATGGCAAATATCCGTATCTAACGGACAATTTGCAATCTAAAACGAATATTTTAAAGTATTGTAAGTACTTATATCGAAGTCGCCGACATCTATGTCAACACGCAATACCACCCCATATGTATTAATGGCTACTGAATTATAACCTCAAAATCTAATACTTTTTATGCAATATTGCGATTCCCCCGCTAGTCCGTTTAATAATAAAGGCCTTAAAAGAATTTATGGGTGATTTGAACTCATAACATCACTTAAAAAGGCAATTAAAACTAGACTCTGTAAGAAAGGGTATTATAAAATTTCGGATTGTCTTGACGATAAAACAGATTGGGTTTGAGCAGCTCCTCAATCAGCAACATTTATAAATGATGTATAATACAATTTTTAAAAAACAAAAAGTAATTATCGGGCAGGCCAAACAAATTAAATTAAAAGACTAGCCCGCTCAAGACGGCTAGTTTCTCGCCGGATCTTCTCAGTAGAGGCCGCGTTCCGATCCGGTGGTAGATGTAAAAAAATTAATATATTTGACGTTTGTAAGTGCTTATGTATTGGCCTATACAAATAAATGATTTTTGACCTTTGACATACAAGTATTTTTTTATTGCTGTTGGTTATGGGGCAAATCATGTATGACCGCAAAACAATGTCCTTTCATAACAAACAGCAACTCCGCGACTGCCATGAAGTGACATTACAATCGATGACAGCGTTAGTTCCGATTTTGGCCGCGGGCCAAAAGATCCTTGTATGACTGTAACTTTAGTAGGTTAGATATTTTAACCTCTTGCACAACCGCGCGCTCGGAGAAGCTAACTTCAATCCGTACAAGTTATACATCAAGAAAAATAATCAATTTAATGCAAAATAAAATATGCTAGCAATTAGAAAAACGTCACTATCATGACATCATATGATTATTCCCAGAACTGGTCACAGATGTACGGAATTGATATTCTAAATGCCTACATCCCTTGAAATCAAACACGGAAAACAATCAGAATCCCTTCATCAAAAGTATTTATAAGAATTCGTATAATGGTGCCTAATCGGGACCAAAATCGTCCGCCAAATTTCCCACACCAATATGTAACAGTGTGTAAGAAAAACGAAATGATTTATTTTGACACCCTAACATGGGTAACGTAGGCGTAAATGTGTGTTAAAATACAATTTAATCTTATCTAATAATATCAGCCTATACTGTCCACTACTGGGCAAAGACCTCTCGCAAATCGAGGTGAGAGATATTAGGTCATACTCCACCACGCGGACCCAGTGCGGATTAGTGGAGACAGGTTTGTGGCCACCCGCTGTTGGACTTATCAAGCCGCCTTTAAGGCTTCCAACTCGGCTTAACGACTACCACATTAAGTGATAACCGGAAGCAGCGGCTTAACGTGCCTTCTGAAGCACGGAGACGCTTGAATATGAAAATGCCACAAACGGTCACCCATATCAGGCCGACTGAGTCGAACGCTGCTTAACCTTGGTGATCGGTAAGAACACCGCGGTCGCACAGCACTACGAGCGCCTCATTTACTTAGCATATATTTTTCAATTTTATTTACTTAGCGTATATTTTTCAGAAATCAAAAGGCTTAGTAGCTCACATTCCGATGCCTGGTCACCCAGTGGGAGAGTCTCTGAAGCAAGAGACGATGTCTAACATCGAGGTACTAACGAATGCCATCGCCGAGCATGACGTCATATTCCTCCTGTTGGACACGAGGGAAGCGCGGTGGTTACCCACACTCATAGCAGCTCACTTTGGAAAGGTACCTTCCATAGAAATGTTAATGATAGCATTAAGATTTCTTTACATCGAACTAGAAGAGAATTGTATAGAAGCTAAAGTAAAAAAGAAAGCAAATATACTTATTCAACTACATACAAAGACAGCGAAATAATAATAAATTACTATAATTATAGGTAATAGTACATATAAACAATAAGTAATGATTGTGTCGGGATGTATCGTTATATACAGCCTTATTATAGTGCAGCATTGGTGTATATATACCCTATCTTAGCATAACCAAATAGACCGTATCTTATCTCATCATCATCATCTCAGCCTATACTTGTCCACTGCTGAACATAGGCCTCTCCAATCGCTTTCCAGCGTAACCGGTCCGATGCCACCTGCATCCAACGACTTCCTGCGATTTTCACAATTGCCAATACGTGGTCTCCACTCTAGAATATTTCTGCCCCAACGCCCGTCCGATCTACGCGCTATGTGGCCCGCCCATTGCCACTTCAGCTTGCTAATCTTAAGGGCTATGTCGGTGACCTTTGTTCTTCTACGAATCTCCTCATTCCTGATTCGATCGCGTAGAGAAACGCCGAGCATAGCTCTCTCCATAGCTCGCTAAGCAACTCTGAGCTATCTTATCTGAATGCCAAGAACTATGACAGTGGGGGAAGGCAGAGAGGTCTGTATGGGAAGAACCTGTTGGAACTGTGTTCTCTTTGGTTTGACATTTTGCTGTAGTAGTAGAAGTTTAGTTGGTATATGTTTATCTGTATATATTAACATTACGACCGTCAACATTAAATACATAACGTACCGTTCGTATGGACGGCACGTCAATGCGAACTAAGCACAAGAATTCTCCCATATAATAAATAATCCGCCAGTTCTTCAACAGATAGTAATCAACGCTGCATTAGGATTCGACAGTTACCTAGTAATGAGGCATGGAGTGGCGGGAACTCCACTGGACGACTCCTCTTCAGTCAATACTTCCTGGCTACCGGGCGGGGATCTCGGGTGCTACTTCTGCAATGACGTCACGGCGCCTGGTAATGTAAGTATCGTTACGACCAGGCATACCCCGATATTTCGTAAACCCTTTATCGGGAGATGTTAATTTTAAAACGCATTACACACCCTTAGGTCCCCTATCGATCCGTCTAGAAAGATCTAGAATCCGCGTTTGAGTGCTAAAACGTCTAGAATGGTCCTCGCCTATTATTATCGCCGGCGCGCAGTCACGGTTAACAAGTACCTACTCGTTTACGTATAAATACGTATGTAATAATAATACCAATTTGTGAGACGCGCTGCTATTGTTCGATGTACTTGGAGGGTTCACGTCCATTCTAGAACTTTTATACGAGTATAAAAGGAACACTCAACGCGGCGACGGACACAGTCTCTCTTCGGAAGCGACAGCGATCAAATCGAGAACAAGCGATCAAAATGGAATACACCAGCGACTTTACCAACGATATACCGATTCAATGAGTGAAGCAGTATTTGGGTACTAGTCGTAGGCGAGAGTAGTACTAGTGTGTGTTTAGTACTTGTGTGTACTTGCGTGTGTGTGTGTGAGTGATGTACGCTGTTGGCCGCGAGGCCTTTACAGCTTCACCGGACTTTAGTGCGAGCGTGCAACCACTACGCTCGAGCCAGAAGGGCAAGAGGCGACATACTCGAGGGCGCCTTGAAGAGGCGGCTTCGGTTGGAAAGTCGCTGCGGGGTGAGGGGGTGCACTACTAAGTGCACCGGTCAACCGCCGGCTAGGGGAGGGGATCTATGACTTCGTCGTCGTCGTCGCCCGTATTCGGTGCGGCAAGAAGGGATGACAAAGCATCGGGGGGATCGATGAGAACATGTCGCGGCCGGCGGTGGCGGGGGTGGCAGGGGTCGGGGGGAACGTAGTCGGCGGCGGCTACGATTAACGGATTCGCATAGGTAGATGCGTTCGCGAAGTGTCGAGTTGTCGCCTTTTTAATATAGGCGCGAATAGGTTCGAGACCAAGATCGGAGTGGAGGTCGACATTCCGTAAAAACCACGGGGCTCCTACGGCTTTACGGAGGAAGCGGTTTTGAACCGCTTGGAGTTGTGTGTACTTGCATTCGACGTACTGTTTTGTGCGTACATAATAAAAAGTACACGTTATTCGGCATGTTATTACCCCGCAAACGTAACAGTATCTTAAAATAAGACTAGAATAATTGACTTAGTTGACACGCCCAACTGCATCAAATAGAATTACCGATCTATCAATAAGATAGATAGATATAGAGTACTCATTATTGTACACCAGTGATAAAATAATAAATAATATTAGCCCTGTTAAGAAACTGTCCCACTGTTGGGCACGGGCCTCCTCTCAAACTGAGAGGGTTTAGGCCATAGTCCACCACGCTGGCCCAGTGCGGGTTGGCGAACTTCACACACCTTCGAGAAACTCTTAGGCATGCAGGTTTCCTCACGATGTTTTCCTTCACCGTTAAAGCAAGTGATAATTAATTTTTAATACGCACATGCTTTCGAAAAGACAGAGGTGCGTGCCTGGGTTTGAACCCGAGACCTTTGACTTTGCAGTCCAACAGTCTAACCACTAGGCTATCAACCAGTGATATAACAATTAATTATATTAAACAAATATTAACAACAGCTAGGTACAATTGGCGGTCTTATTGCTAAAACCAATTTCTTCCAGACAACCAATGCATTGGAAGGAGCAATATAAGGTGTAAGACAAACTTTTCACCATACGCTGCAACTCCTTATCAGCATCTCTTAGCCTCGCTTCGGGACAAGCTTATCAACTGACCGTCATCGCACTTCCAAATCCGTTGATCAACAGAACAGAGTAGTATTTCTTTATTCAGTGCGTTGACTGACCGAACATAAATTACCTTCCCTTCCTTCAAATACGTACGAACTTGTGGGGATTATACCCTGGGAGAGAGTAATGAAAAGTCAGAGAGGAGTCCACACGTGTATTCTCCGAGAGTTCCAATATTGCTCTGCTTGCTTACAGCTAACACAAAATGTTTACACAAATAGTCTGTACATACTTAGCCTACGTTATACAAACTGTACTATCTAGTATACGCTTTGCCGTTACAAACTTATCGCCGTGATAACTGCTTGATCGATGTAAAATATCCTTTGCTCTCTCTTCTACGATATTAACGGCTACCTACGTGTCCTGTCCACGGGTTGTACCATGTTCAAACAACTAAATGGAGCGGCTATTGATCGAGACTTGTCCCATTGAAATAGAGTTTCATATTGTTTTATTTCAGTCGTTAAAAGATCGCACATTGGATCAACAGTGCACGGTAACCCGTCCTGGTGTGGCCGCTATAGCCGGGGCGCTGGCAGTTGAAATACTCGTTGGGTTGTTACAACATCCACAAAGGTAACGTTTAGTATTAAGCTGGAAAATTATTAATCATAAGGGACAAGTGACCACCTATAGTATGCCAAATATATGCCAAAACCCCTCCCCCTCTAGTTTTCACGTAGTAATTAATAAATACGGTTTATAATTTTGACAGACGATTTAGCGCAGTGGTTAAGAGCTTAAGCCGCTTCGCTCATTGTGTCTTAATAGTCGCGGGTTCGATTCCCGCACGGGACAAATCTTTGTGTGATCCACAATTATTTGTTCTGGTCTGGGTATTTGTGTATGTGAATTTTTCATGTTTGTAAACGCACCCACGACACAGGAATTAAACCTAGTGTGGGGCTATTTATAAAAAAAAAATTACAAACAAAAAGTTAAAAAAATAAGAAAAGCTTAATTTGTCTTAATAATACAGCGCTTGCTGCGTGATGCCAAGAGCGCGTGCATACTTATAGTTACAAGTAAAAAAAATATTATCAAGAAGAAAACATTATGTAAGAACTGTCAACTGTTAGTTTTAAATCAGTCGACGTATGCGACATATGCGCGTCAGTGTTGCCACCTGTGAGTTTTAAAAACGCTAAACCACGCGCGCCACATTTAATTATGGCTCCAAAAAGGGCGAGAATTCCCCAGAGGATATTGACTACGTGACGAAAACCTAAGCCCGCCTCCCTCTGTGACCAAACGTGGTATTTTGGTGACCTCCCTACCCCCTGAACGGGTCACGTAGTATGGTACGTTCCCTAAGCTTAGTTCTCGGGCTTTGTGCCTACAATTTAACGTCAAAGCTTCTCTGTCACTGGGCTTTTTTTGCTCTATCTACTAAAATATTATATTGCAGTGTTTGGTCTCACAGACCGCAGATTTCCAGAACTACACACCAAATGTTCGTGTAGTATTCAAGTGCGATGTTGCTTTCTCAAAATCATTATTAATAAATACCTAATTGTTTATTAAATGTTTACAGGGTTCACGCTCCCGCAATCTACAATATGAATAGCGACATTGATAATGGTCTCTCATCCGAATTACAAGGCGTACTTGGACCCATACCGCATTCCATAAGAGGCTTCTTACACTCCTATCAGACTGTTGTTCCCACATGTGCGAAGTTCAAACAGTGCATAGCGTGCTCCGATATCGTGATAAATAAGTACAGAAAAGAAGGCCTGGAATTTCTACTTCAAGTATTTAACAGTGGAAGTTACTTGGAGGAGGTTACAGGATTGTCGGAATTGCATTTGGCGGCAGAAATGACCGAGGTAAGTTGCATTTTTATTATTAATCTAGAAAAAATATAAACTTTATGTGTGTGAATGACGCTGTAAAGGTCCCGCAGGACCTTTACAGCTTCACCGGACAAGAGGGCGAGCGTGCAACCATTACGCTCGAGCCAGAGGGGCAAGGGGGCAACTAGCTCAAGGGCGCCTCAAGGAGGAACGGCTTCGGCTTGGGCAGTCGCTATGGGGGAGGGCGTATACTAGGTGTCTCGCCGTGGTGCTCTGCACCGGTCGGCACGCAAGGGATTCTTCGACCTCGCCGGCGAGGTCGGTGCCTGATCCTGTGTGCAGTAACTGTATCCAAAAGAAGGGATGTAAGGGCATCAGGAAGGTCGGTGAGAACATGCCGCGGACGGCTGTAGCGGCTGATAAGAGGGGCGTTAGGTTCGTAGTCGGCGGCGGCTACGATTAGCGGATTACTATGATTGGACGCGTTCGCAAAATATCGGCTTGTCGCCTTTTTAATAAAGGCGCGAATAGGTTCGAGACCGAGATCGGAATAGAGATCGACAATCCGTAAGAACCACTGGACTCCTGACGGTTTGCGGAGGAAACGGGATTGAACCGTTTGGAGTCTATCGATGTGAGAGCGGGCGGCGTGCCCGAATACCTCACAAGCGTACGTCACGATGGGCCGTATACAAGTTTTGTAAAGTGTCACCTTATTCCTAAGGGACATTTTACTCCGCTTGCAGATCATCGGGTAAAAACGACCAAGCACAAAAACTCTCGGTTAAAAAAATATAAACACCATCACACCTGTATTCCTCAAGCAGGGGTAAGAGAGGTTTACTGTGCACATCCACTTTTCGCCGATGATGTTAGGTCGCATACCGGGCATAATTCCAGACTCCACTCATACTGATTTTCGATAGAAATACTATATTTGTCCGACCAGGATTTGAACCCAGGACCTCGGGATCGCAACGCGCATTATTCACCACTAGATCAACGAGGCAGTCATAGTAATCTAGATTTATAGAAATCTCTAAATAGACAATCCCATTTTTTACAGTACAGTGAAGACACTGTCGTTTTAATAATTTATAACAGTACGTATAATAAACTGTAAGAAAGGAACCTGTTGGAACTCTACTCTCCGCCTACCCCGCTAGGGATCTGGCGAGATGATATAGATAGGTAGGTATGATATAGATAATGAATCTAACAAATGACGATATCTACCTGAAGTCGAATGAAATAATATAGCAAATCTGTATCATCATCAACCGAAAGACATCGACAAGACAAACGCCTGCCCCAAATATCAGCACGATGACTGGCTATGTGCTATACGAATCTGGCTCCTCAACTCCCTGGCCAAGATATACGAGCGCCTCCTTCTGGCGAGGCTCAAGGACTTCATAACGTCCAGGGGTATCCTTATCGACGAGCAGTTCGGCTTTCGAGCCAAACACTCTTGTGTCCATCAGGTGCACCGCATCACGGAGCACATTCTCTCCGGTCTCAATGGGCCCGGAAGACCCGTCTACACGGGCGCCCTCTTCCTGGATGTCGCGAAGGCATTCGACAAAGTCTGGCACAACGGCTTGATCTACAAGCTCCACCGATTGGGTGTGCCGGACAGACTCGTGCTCATCTTACGAGACTTCTTGTCGAATCGCGCCTTTCGTTATCGCGTCGAAATGACGCGCTCCGCTTCCCACTCCATCAGTGCTGGAGTCCCACAGGGCTCAGTGCTCTCTCCGCTCCTGTTTAGCCTCTACACGAACGACATTCCTCGTTCGAGTGATGTTAAACTAGCTTTATTCGCGGATGACACCGCTCTTTATTATTCCAATAGGAACAAGGCCCTCATCACGAAGAAACTCCAGACCGCCGCCAATACCCTAGGGGATTGGTTCAGGAAGTGGCGAATCGAGGTGAACCCGGACAAGAGCGCGGCGGTGCTCTTCTCCAGAGGTGCACCTTCGCACCACTCTCTGCGCCACCCCGGAAGGAACCGAGGTCAAGTGACCATGTTCGACCGACCCATTCCCTGGGTCAAAGAGGTCAAATATTTAGGGGTCACCCTGAACAGTACCATGACCTTCGGCCCGCACATCAAGCGGGTCCGTCACCGAGCATCCTTCGTGCTCGGTCGTCTCCATTCGTTAATCTGCAAGCGGAGTAAAATGTCCCTTAGAAATAAGGTGACGCTTTACAAAACTTGCGTTCGTCCCATCATGACTTATGCGTGTGCTGTGTTCGGGCATTCGGCCCCCTCTCACATCGACAGACTTCAAGCGGTTCAAAACCGCTTCCTCCGTAAAGCCGTAGGAGCCCCCTGGTTCGTACGGAACGTCGACCTCCACTCCGATCTAGGTCTCGAACCTATTCGCGCCTTTATTAAAAAGGCGTCAACACGTCACTTCGCGAACGCATCTTCCCATGCGAATCCGTTAATCGTAGCCACCGCCGACTACGACCTCCCTCGCGACCCCTGCCGCTACCGCCGGCCGAGACATGTTCTCACCGACCCCCCCGATGCTTTGTCATCCCTTCTTTCCGCTCAGAATACGAGCGACGCCGTAGACGCAGACGCAGTAGTAGATCCCCTCCCATAGCCGGCGGTCGACCGGTGCGCTTAGTAGTGCACCCGTCCCCCTACAGCGACTGTCCCAACCGAGGGCGCCTCTCCGAGGCGCCCTCGAGTATGTCGCCTCTTGCCCTTCTGGCTGGCTGGAGCGTAGTGGTTGCACGCTCGCCTTTAAAATCCGGTGAAGCTGTAGAGGCCTCGAGGCCAACAGCGTAGATCATTCACACACACACACGAATCTGGCTTTTCCCCGCCAACCATCACCAGGGCCCCAAGTCCGTTATTGCAATTTTAATAAAATTGTTGATAATTGTCATTTTCAATCCACTATTTCAATGCGTTTTAATTCTTATGGTACCTATCAATAATTCTTATGGTTTTCCATAGTAGGTACCAGTTCAAACAATTGCCGACTTTACAAAACACGTGAAAAATAGCAGACTTGCGGCACGGGTCAGTGGTCCACCTTGTCAACCTGCCAACCCTTAAGATACGTGGTCGCCACCCGAGAACTTTTCCGCCCCAACAGCCGGAAAAGCAAAAAAAATATTGTCACCTTGGACCTATGGGACCGGATTCTGGAATTGTACCTGATGGTACAATTCCAGAATCCGGACTCATACTAGGACGTTTCGGATAGAAAAAATTCATTTGTCCGACCTAAGATAAGTCTAACCAGGACCTCGTCATTACAAAGCGATGCGTTGTGCCCCTAACCCAACGATGCAGACCAAAAACAAAAATTATTTACTAAAGCATTGCCCAGTTGGTGCTTAGGTACTAAATAAATTTATTAGTCCTATCTAAAAACACAAAAAGAAGTCTCAAAACTCGCTATGCATTAGTAAAATAAATAACATTGCATTCTTCTTTTACAGATCCTAACTTTTACTGATGAAGAAGATTAAAGCACAAAACTTCTCCAGCCTCTTGAAGCTTACCTTTCTGTTGTAGATTTTACTTTATTTGCATAAATGTTGAATTAAGCACAAAAAAGGCAGCTTCGTGTATTGTGATATTTGTCTATAGATATTTATCGATAAATTAATAAAATACATTGGATCAAATCTCTAAGCTTTATTTTATTTTTGTATAAATTAAGGCTGCATAGTCATTCTAATTTCTGGAAGTGCTTTTTTGGCGGGTAAATGGATTTCTTTCAGTGGTTTCATTGGTTTGATCTTTCTTCCGTGTCGGCCGGACTTTCTCTGCCATAGACCGGATCGCGGCCGATTCCCGAGCCATCTGTTCCGCTGTGGAGAACCTATTGGAGTACTCCCGTGAAGAACATTCGATAAGCGACCTGGGAAATAAATTTGTATTTGTAGTAATTAAAGACCGCGCGGTCGAAGTGAGCCCAGTTTTCTAAAAGTTTTTATTTAACTTGCAATGTATTTATAATTCATTGTAAATGCATATTATTTAGGAGTCTCCTTTCCGGTTCAAATTTTGTGATCCATTTTGTAAGCACTTACGGGTGAAGACCTGAAACTTGGCATACGTGTGTAAGTCCGATAACAATGCAATAATATGGTACCATGGAGCTGGTCTAATGCAATAATTTGGTACCATGGAGCTGGTCTGATGCAATAATATGGTACCATGGAGACGAAAGGTGGCTTCGTGTTTAGGCTTAGATTGGTATAGACAAGTACTTTACAAACAGATAATGTTCAGGGTCTGATGATGAAGCCGAAAGGTGGCCAATGGAACCACACAAGTACTCAATATAACCCCGCCGTGTTTGGGCTCGTTGGATTTGTCTTGATGAGTACTTTAGACCCGGATGGTGTCGAGGGTCTGATGATGGAGCCTGAAGGAAGCCATAGGAACTCCTAGGGATATGTTCGTTGTGATGTTTGCTAAAAAAGCTTGTTTTTAAAAAGGTCTTTGAAATTATTTGATGCGATAGATCACACAAACATTACTCCCGGGCGGGGATCGAACCCGCCACTACTCGATCCCATGGGCGGAGCGGCTTAAACTCTTAATCACTGGACCGAGCCATCCTTTAACTTGACTGAATATTGATTCCAGCACGGGCGGCAAGACATTTCTCGCGCGGCACTTATTTTTTTGGGTCGTGATTAGAGCCTTGTACGCAAGTCAAATTCGAATATCAAATTGTCAAAATAATATTAAAATACAATTCTTGAACCCGAGTCCAACTATTGTCACGGCACTCCATACTATCTGGTAACACGAAAACTATTAACTCACATCTAGGGCGTCAAAATCCGTGACAAGTCTTGTCATGCCGCCTGTTCTAGCACTACAGGGCCCTTATTCGCTATTACAATTTAAACACGAAACAAGACGTGTTATCAAACATACGTGTTATTGGCGTGGAATGGAATTCTGTATGCCACTGTCAGATTTGAAAACATGACAAGGCTCGTCACACGCCATGTTTCGAACTGTCAAAATAACACGCTCCGCGCTTGCGTGTTATTGAAAACATGTTAAAAACTTGCTAAGGTAATTCAATGTAAACAAACATTTTTAAATAGTTTTATTGCAATTTAAATGATATATTATGATCATCGCGTCGTCGTCGTAGTAATAAATTATTACTCATAACCAGTGACATTGGAAAATTGTGGTGGCTCATCTATTAAAGTGAACTTCTCAATTTCAACAATAGTGTACACATTTATCTTAAAAATATGGTGTTTTGTTTTAGTTTGTAGTCACAATGAACCGGACGAAAGCTTCTACAGCCCAATTAGCATATTTACCCACCCACAGGTGGAATCTGGGTACATCAATTGTTCTCCTCAAGGAAGGTCATCGAGAAATGTGGAAAGACCTAACCTACCAATTAAATGCGTTAGGAGGCCCATTTAAAACTGTGATCATAAAAAACAGGTACGTATCTACTAAAACAAATGTGACTTTTGTTATTTTATAAAGACAAATAATTTGTGGTGTGCTAAATTATTGATTTTGTGGTAATTTAAATATTTGTATCATTGATTTAATTATAGGGCATAGGTGGATGATGTTGACCTAAAATAACATAATAGGCTATTTTTCATTATCAATTTTCATTACAAGTAGAATGTAGGGTTATTATAATGCATTTTCTATTAGTGAGTCTTAATTGTTCATCAAATAATGTGTTGCATATATTATGAAGCACTAATTTTGCATCTAAAATCATATCTTTCATATGAAACTTCTTTTACAGAATTGCTGATGGTTGAGAAAATTAGAACACCCAAGTTAACCCATTCTTGTAGAGAAAGATGTGCGGTGATGTCATCTGTGGTGGGAATTTTTATACTAATGAATGAAAGAAAAATGTTTTTATTTCAATTTGTTTTTCAATTATAGCTGCATAATTATGGTGTGGTAACCTTGGTAGCAAAGTGGAACCATTACTGTGTGGTATACCAAACTGTATAATTTTGAATGTTTGTTGTTAAAATCAAATAAAATAGCATTTATTGTGGTCATAGGTTACAAAGATGGTATGTGTTGTTGTTCTGATGAGGACTTACAAGTTTCCATTTAACAATACCAAATGACTTGCATGTGATTATTGATTTGTTATTCATAAATAAAACTTGTTGATTTACCAATTACTTTTGTTTCATTTATATACATACCTGCCCCGCAGGGGATCTGGCTTGATGATGTTTTTATTATTTTATTTTTTATTTTCTTTATTAATTATTTAATTTAGATAGATACATAGATTATGTATCTATCTATGTATCTGTGTAGATAGATAGCTAGTAAAGATAAAGATACATAGTAAATAAACTAAATAAAAAAGTATACCTTTTAATTCACTGTATGTATATTTGCAAAACAAACTTTAAAATACAAAAAAAACACCGTCACGCCGGTATTCCCGGAGTGGGGGGGAGGGGCAGAAGGGCATAGGGGCAACTAGGTTCAGGGAGGACCGGCCTCGACTTGGGCTGTTGCTATGGGGGAAGGCATACATTAGGTGTCACGCCGTGGTGAACATGAAATAAACTTGTCCGCTGGCCAGGGATTCTTCCACGTCGCCGGCGAGGTCGGTGTCTAATCCTGTGTGTGATATCGGTATCTGATAGGAGGGAAGTAAGGTCATTGTAAGGGTTGCTGAAAATATGGCGCGGGCAGCAATAACGGCTGATAGGAGGCGAGTCAAGTGTGTAGGCGGCAGCAGCTAAAAAGGGCTTTTATATAGTTGCGAATAGGTTCAAGGCTGAGATCGGAATGGTGCTAGGTTTAGTCTGGTTTTTCTTAAGTGGCCAATTTTATGAAAAAACATGGTGTGACAACTAAAGACACTAAAGTGATCGGTTCGGACGAAGAGCAAGGATTGGGGAATTAATGAATGAATAAAATAAACTAATTTTGAACTAATTGTATTGCCTTAAGTTATCACACAATATTTTTATGTAAAATTGACCACTTAAAAAAAACAGACTATATATATGTGTGGAACAAGTCTTTGTTTGTTTAGGTGTGGGTATAGGTTATTGTATTTGACATTCGTACGTTCTAAAACTTGGATCTTCTTCTTCTTCAAGTTATGGCTTCACACTAATTATAAGTGTATTTTGCCAGTGTCCAGTGAGATAAATAATCGTGTTAGTTTAAATTAATTCGACTCCCCGATGAATTTGATGACAACGATGATAATGAAGTTAATGAAGTACCCCACCCTGGATAGTAAAGCGGTGGATACTTTACATACCAATTGCAACGGCCGTTTTGAGGGAAGTCGAAAAGGCACGTTTTATCACTTTGTTACAATTACCTTCACTCATGCACATATAAGAACACATAATGGTTAATATTCCACCAACATTACACATTATTAGTCGAAATAACACAAGTTTTGGAAATTAAAACAAATTGACAACATTACTCTTCGACTTCCCGCCAAAAAACCAACTTGGATCTTTGTTTAATGTTAATTAAAGTTGCTTTTTTTATATCTGGCCCTACTTATTTACTTAGTTTTCAATAGACACATACTTAAAACCATGTTATCAGCACATATAAATATATTTTTACCGAAATTGAATAAGTTGAAACGAATATTCGAAAAACCGATACTTTACCGAAATTAACAGATGTAAGATTATGAACGAATCCAGCGAAATCTCAAATTAAAAATAAAATTGCCGTAGACAACATTCCTTACGGCATACCGAATACCATTTTGTAATTCCACGCGAAGGCTCGTCAAGGAAGCGTGTTTATGTTTACTGCTTGTTATGACGTCACACGTTACTTGCGGGGAATCTCATGTGGCATAGCGAATAAAGGCCCAGGGGCGCGCAACATTTGTTACACAATTCCCTTCTATAAATATTTCTGACAGGTCTCATGCGATGGGTCACAAGATTATTTTGATACTAGGTCATACAAGAAAAATGTACGTACCTACAACCGCCATGCAATGCTGGTTGAAACTAAACAACCTCTTAGAAGGCATTTGTACAACAATGCGGTCATCTTGTTTCCTCATTATCGTCCCAAATGTTCCTGCTGCATGTATGTAAAGGCCTCCCATTCCTGCAATATTACTCTATGTGATATTGTATGAAGTTCTATCGAGAGAAAATTAATTAAGGTCCAAGTCGCGTCACGGATTAAGCTGACCTTGAATGCGCAGAAATTTTGAGAATTGGCGTAGTCATTTTGGTGTTTTGAGAAAGTGGTCATTCTGAGCCTAAACGAAAATATCTTAGTTTGTTTATATGTGGTGGCCGGGACGATGCGCGACTGAGTAGGTAGATGGATAGGAACTTGGGCCAAAATTTATTATGAAAACCATCAAATTGTAATTAAAATATTTGGGATTTTATTTTTGGCTCTTAAGTTTCGGTAGTTTCGAATGCTCTGCAGCACCCATGGTCACGGGACTGAGGCGTTTGACGTCCAAAAGTCATTATTATTCCGAGGGGGTAGTCTTATACAGTAATGTCAATTGAAATTAATAATTTTTTGATTGACATATAGGATATAGAAAATTGACGTTAATTATATATTCACAATGAAAGAAATATTTTTTTTTGCAATTACAATTGTATAATGCCCAACACCTCACTACACTACACTAAACGTGCAAATCGCCCCACCATTTTCGCCGAGCGCTCACAACCACACACGCGACTTGTACTGAACACATTAAGAACATTATTTTTCTTTATTGGACAGTGGAAGCAGACATCTATACTTCTATACTAAAATTCTAGAGATGAAGTTGTATATAAGTCTAACAATATCTTTGGAACTACTGATTCAATTCTGAAGATTCTGTCACTGTCAGGAAGGTACATAATTCCTGAATGCTACAAGCTACTTTATTGTGATAAAATTAGCTAAATAACAAAATAACCACGTGCGAAGCGGCAAACAATAGCTAGTTATTTATATTATGAGCAATTAATGTCCAATTCTCACACTTACCAGGTTCTTTTTCAATACAATGTACTACAGTCCCAGCAGGTAAGGCACCTAATAAGTAAGCATCTCCTTCATTTGCTCTCACTGTAAAGAAAAAGATGTTTTAACCAGACCACTCCTAAATTAAGGGTGCTGTTAATATCATATCAAGAAACCACGAGGGTAATCATCAGGATGTCTCAGGAATCCTTATTTCTATATAAGTTGTCCAGCGAAACAGATTAACAGTCTTTACGTATGACTTATAATAATATTAGCCCTGTTAAGAAACTGTCCCACCGTTGGGCACAGGCCTCCTCTCAAACCGAAAGGGTTTGGGCCATAGTCCACCATGCTGGCCCAGTCCGCGTTGGAGAACTTCACACACCTTCGAGAAACTCTTAGGCATGCAGGTTTCCTCACGATGTTTTCCTTCACTGTTAAAGCAAGTGATAGTTAATTTTTAATATGCACATGCTTTCGAAAAGACAAGAGGTGTGTGCCTGGGTTTGAACCGGAGACCTCTAACTTTGCAGTCCAACGGTCTAACCACTAGGCTATCACTGCAATATAGGCTAGCATGGCTTTTGATTAGAATTTATTAAATAGAATATATGAAAAGTATTATTATTATACCTTAATTCAGTAGATACTATGAGGTTTACCTGGTATCCTAGGCAAATCACGAGAGGATTTTATAATGTCTCCTGCTTTCATATTTTCTGTAGCTAAAATATATTTTAGTTTATCACCGACCGCTACCAAAGCTATGTGTGCTGAGCGGCAACCATCTTCCATGATCTGCAATTTATTAAAATACAAGTTCACATTATCAAAATATATTAATTTTGGGCAGTTAGTGGACGGTAAGTCAGTTACAGCCGCTGCCTTGATGACGTGAGTCTTCGTTAGTCAGATGAACTAAGAGTACCTACAGAACTTTTAGCTTAGGCTTCTATATTCTTTTATACCTCTATACAAAACAGCCATTAAGAATTCTGAATGCTTGTATGCACATACACAAAAAAAATTCAAGAAACTATAATCTATATCATCACGCCAGATCCCTTGCAGGGTAGGCAGAGAGTACAGAGTTCCAACAGGTTCTTTCCTTACATACCTCTCTGGCTTCCTCCACTCTCATAGTTGTAACTATAACTTGACTCTAAATATATCTTAACATGACTAATGTAACTGTTTTGATCTCTAGATGTTATTTTCTATGTGTTATATAGAAATAGTGGACTATGAGCCAATTAACTGAATTTAACTCTACCTGTATAACTTTTTCTTCCTGTGGTGGGCCCTCAGTTGGTCCATCTCTTATCCAATCTATCCAATGATACTTCTGCTTGATACCACCGCCAATGCCTTTTGCTATAACCCTGCCTGAAAGTAAAAACAAGATTAATTATCTGCTTTTGCATACATACACCCACATTTTCTTTTCTTTTGAAAATGAAAAACAAATGAAAAAATATTTATTACCAAAAAATATTAAACAAAATTTTAACATTTTCATTGATGCCCACACTAAGCATGGCCTGTCCTTTCTTCCTTCCTTGTCCTTTTCTTTTTTTTAATAAAAATGTATGCCCGCACTAGGATTTATTACTGTGTCATGGGTGTTTTTACAAACATGAAAACTCACATACACAAACACCCAGACCGAAACAAATAATTGTGAGACACACAAAGAATTGTCCCGTGTGGGAATCCATTATTCGGCACAATAGGGGAGCGGCATAAGCTCTTAACCACTGTGCTAAATCGTTTGTCAAGTTTGTGCAAAGCTCTATATATATACATCAAAAGTGTCAAAATACTAGGTCAGACAAATGTAGTTTTTCTATCAACAAATTCCCTCTGGTTCCAAAGGTCTGGAGTCTGGAATTGTGCATGGAAATAGCCTCACTCACTTTTACATGGGACCTAACATTGTCGGCGAAAAGTGGGCGTACATAGTACACCTCTGCCACCCCTACTTAGGGAATATAGGTAAGAAAGTGTTAATTTTTGTTCTTAAAAAAGTGCTGGAAAAAACCAATTGGGAAACAGTACATTCGTTAAAATAGATGCATACACAGTAATGTCTTATACAATTGAAGTTGTAATTTTCGGATAAAAAAAATAATTAAAAAAATGCTCATGCCAAGGGGTATGGTGGCTCTCCAATTTTTCAGACACTTAAGTTGAGAAGAAGGAACAGACTGCCAATTCTACACTTTCAGGAAATAATACATGTCAAGTGTTTGTTCATGTGAATTTCATCTTTTTAACCGACTTCAAAAAGGAGGAGGTTCTATGTTCGGTTGTATGTATGCTTTTTTTTTATGTATGTTCAGCGATATTTCCGTCAATTGTGGACCGATTTTGATATTTTTTTTTGCATTGGGTTCAGTATATCTCCAAGGTGGTCCCATATTAATTTTATTGACATGGGACCTTGGACTTAGAAGATACACCAGGGAACTCCTTAACGACGAACAATAGGCATGTGTAAATTGAGATATTATGGGTATTACGTCAATCCTTTAGGTACCCTACTATAGAATAATTCACTGGTCACTTAAAATTGTAAAATAAAAATCTTTTATAAAAAAAGGTAAACCGACTTCAAAAAGCAAAAAAATAAATATTTGAAGTCGGTGCCAAGTAACCGACTGCACCAACCAGCACCGACTTCAAATATTTATTTTTTTGCTTTTTGAAGTCGGTTTACCTTTTTTTATAAAAGATTTTTATTAAATACAACAATGACAGCAGTAGCCCAGAATAGGATCAAGATCAAGGAATCCTGGATTCGCATTTTAGTTCAAACTGTGGAGATTTTTTTACCAAAAAATGTATAATATTGGTTAAGACTCTGGACTTGTTTACAGTATAATAGAAATAGATTTGGCTACCTTTTACATTGGGTCTTAACAGCGTCAGCGATACTGACATAGTATACCTCTGTGACTGCAGTTTGGGGAACAATAGGCGTAAAGATATTTTATAACTAGAATCATGATACCAACCTGATACAGGATCTCTTCCTGCGAGATTGGTCACTTCCAACGGTTTTACGGTATATTGTTTGGGAAAATGCACAATTCGCCTGTAACTTTTACCCAATCCAGGTTTAGGTTTTACGATATCGGGTTTGCTAGCAAAATTTACGGCGGCTACATGAATGGAGCGGCGGGTTATTAAGGTAGGTGTAATAGATAAACTAGCAAACAATCTATTTAAAGCCATGGTTTATCATTTAAATCTAATTTTTGCTTTGATTCTTAACCTAAAAGCCAAACCTGTTAGCTAAACCACAGAGCAGGTAAAAGAGCTAAACAGGCTGGCGAGTCTTGTAGACATAAAGATTTATATGGATTTGGTGTCTTTTTAAACCCTTTGAAAGCAAAAGCCGTGTATACTCAATACGTACTATATACCTGTCTGCTTTTCAATTTAGGTGCATTATACTGTTCTGCCATATTTAATCTGACATGTCAATTCAAATTGTCATTTCGAGTTGACAAATGGAAGTAGGTATTGTATCGGCTTTTGTTTTTTGCCGTAATGGCGACAAGAAGCCAATTTTTATAATTTGCAGTTATACTCTATTATTACTTGACTGTGGCGAAATACACTTTTAAAGTGTGGGCCATTCATTAAAATAAGAAGAAGAAGGTATTGTATCCATAATAAATATAAAATGACTATTGTTAATTTAAAGCATATGTTAAAATAATAGTTTTTTAGAAGGTATATTATAACATTACTAAATATAATTAGCGTTGTTTTTCTACTGGATAAAGATCGGTAAGTATGTTTCTGTTACAATACTATATTTTACATTCATTTACAGGCATTATAGTTCTTGTGGTTCTGATAAATAAAACTATTAAAAACAATAGTGATGTACAGTAATGTTATCGATACCTTTCATTTTTAATGTTAATAACATAAAGGACAATGGCGAATTCCCATACATGGTTTTGCCTGATATCGATTAAAAATCTACTAATGTAAACTAAACTATGTAAAAACTATAGGGTTTCCATTACTTAAACATAAACACCGAGATTTTTTATTTGAGACATCGAAAAAACAAAGATATTAACATTTTAGTTTTAAGGTTATGTCAATATTCCATATATTCATATTTATATGTCAAGACATTAAATAGGAATAATGAGCTATTTATAACATAGTGGCTTCTAAAACAATCGACGGTAACCATAAAAATATAATAGTACCCATTTAACTTAATGCAGCCATACTATTTCATGTTTTGAGGTTATATCAATATGAACCTAATGAAATTACCTCTTAATAGATAATTAGCATTGGGTCATTGGCGATTTGTATTTACACCGTCACGCCTATGTTCCCCAAGCGGGGGGGCAGAGGTGTACTGAGTACATCCACGTTTCGCCAATGATGTTAAGTCCTATATAATAGGGGGCGAGCCTATTGCCATATACCGGGCACAATTCCTGACTCCGGATTCGTCCTGGGAAGTTTTCGTTAGAAAAACTACACTTGTCCGACCTAGGATTTAAACCTAGGACCTCACGATCACAAAGCGATGCGCTTTGCCACTAGACCAACGAGGCATTCTAGCATATTTACGAGTAGTGTATTTACGAGTCTTCTAAAAAGGGGTTACTTGTAACCATTAAACATTATAACAGGAGGCACTACGTTTAAGTATCTACTTACTTTTATATAAAATATGTAAAGGTGGTGGACTATGATCTATCACTCATCTCGATTTGTAAGACATTTGCCTAGCAGTGGGACAGAATTAGTTGATTCATTATTTTTGTTATTACCTAGTTACCACCCATACACTGCAGCAAAATAAAACAGGTAAAAAATGGTTATCAAGATTTATTTTATAAATATGTATTCTTCGTCACATACAATAGCTAAGAGTCTAGCTGTAAAGCGTGTTCTCGTATTTTGATCCTAGACTTATATCGCTGAGAATTATTGACTTCAATATAACATTTGCACGCACATAATGCGTGTAGGTCTGTCACACCTTTCCGCCTCCGAGCGAAGCGTATCTACACAATTCCTTGAAGTACGATCGGAGTCCGGAAAAAAATTGTCAGTTTTGTACGATAAAATCGAGTTTAAAACTAAAAACAAATCAAACAACCAGGAAGAAAAATAAAACCGTAAAATATTTTGGTAAGTTGAAGTTGTCAACACAAATGTGATTATTACGAAGTATTGCTACTACATTTCTTTTCAATAAATTCTATTAACTATTTAAATTACGTTGTGTATAATATTTTTTTATATTAACTATTTAGAAATTATTTCAACTATTTGAAAGTAAAACATACGAGAATTTTTATAAACCAATAGTCTTTAACCAAACGTTTATTTACAAATATTTATTAGTTTCTACTATTGACATTAATTTTTTCAAATGTGGCAATTATGGTAATTCAAATAATATGTATGAATAAGTATTTAGTCAAATGAAGTACTTTAATTTAAAAAATATTATCGTGCGAGTTTACACATAAAATTAATTTTGTGTAAAAACCGACCGAATTATATTACTAATATTTGCACATGTCGTATTTTTAGACACTTCATAAAACATTCAGCCATTGTTCTTTATGATACTAAAGCTTCTAGTACCTACTCAGCGTTTTACTATTTTTTTGACACGCAAACTTATTTTTACAGATGTAAATGAGTGGCAGTATGTATAATGTGAAGACTTGGTGTATAATTTTATAAAAATCTGTATGAATGAAATAAATTAATTTAAATATATTAAATTTTTGTATGGTTGTTAATATGGTAACCTTCGTTCTGTATATTCACATTGTTAGAAATTCAGTGTGATTACGTAAAATCATTTTTCGGTTTTTATTTCTTTGTAAGCGGCAGGTAGTAACCTGCTGAACCTGCTAAGCTACAGAACCGTAAAAAATTTACATATCGATATCGATAGATCCATTAAATTTCACGCCAAGGCTACATCTCTATTCTTTATTTTATGTTGGCAGTATTGTTTTATTAGGTTGGAAGTATATAATAATTTTATGTTGGCAGCAATAATATTTAATTTTATCATGGTGGTAGTACTTTGAGTGCAAGTTCCATAGAGTTTGCAATTTCGTGCTCTAGTATGAAGTTCCGCCTCTTATAACGTAGTGATTATATTCTCTTTGGAGCTAAATAGAAATCAATCGTTCATTACAGGTTAAGAAGTAGTTATTAGTGATGTCAACCGGTTCTATAAAAACCGGAGATTCACCGGAGTTAACACATGAACCGGTGTTTCACCGGTAATTACTAAAAGTACCGGAATATTTTTAAATGCATCATTAGTTCATAATTTTGTCCATATGGGAGGAACTCCCGACAAACCCAGATATGTTTAATTAGGTACAAATTTTTTAAGTATTGTTTTATTTGTCTACTAGATTTTTTTTGCTAATATAAAACTACGTACTACCTAAGTTCTAACACGTAGTTAAATAAGTATTGTTCATTTCGTAGTTAATGTACACATAAATGTATAAATGAAAACTCAACCCACCACTTTTGCTCAGAACTGTTACTTAAGTCGTGAAGATAGTAGTAGTAGATAATCAGGTAGGTATGCGTATTTACGTACAGCTCTTTACCTATGAACTATTTGTTATATGTTAATTACTTTCAATACGTCGTTATCAACTGGTTTTTCTCCAGAGATTCTCCGGTTATTGTTGTAAATTCTCCTATAATCTCTGGAGACTGATTTTGCCTCCGGTACACATCACTAGTAGATATGTCTTGGTTATGTTCATAACTGTCATAGTATGGTCATAGCATCACGGTCATTATATACTTTTTGCATGGCATTAGAGATGGGTTGTATTAGGTAAATCAGGTACTAAGTACACCTGTTCCTAGTCTGCATAAATACCTAATCCAAATACCTATTCCACCTAATCCACCTAATCTTAATGATCTAATACACATACCGTTTCTTGGTGATCTCAATCCGCCTATATTATATCAAATCCTGATATCGAATTATCGATATTTGAATTAATTGAATGTTAAATTGTTTTGTTAGTTAAGAACGGGTACTGTCATAATAACACTTTTAAGAAAATGGAAGTTTCAAAATGGTATCAGAATTTTTCTTTTGATTAGATTAGATAGTTCTGCACGAAATTGGTTGAATAAACTAATGCTTGTTTTCTATTTTATCATTTAATGATATATTAGTGATGAATTGGTATTTTCCCTTCATATTTTTTACAGGCTTAGGACTGTTAACTTATGAATGTATGAAGCTTTGAGTCTTGCGAAATTAAATATTCCGCAAAAGTTTAGCGTTCGCAAGATGGCATATTTAAAAGATTTCAATTCATTACATTTACATTTGTTTTATATCAAAACGCGTTGTATAGCGCTGTCTCGCTCCCTCCACCCTTACATGCAAGCGGGATAGCAAAGCGATAAGCATATGAGTGAGTGAGAGAGCGCGGGAACAGGTGTGAGTGAGCGCGCTAAACGGCTAAACACTAGTTTATAGTGTTTATTGAATATGAATATTAGGTGGATTAGGTATTGTCAGAACTGGATTAGGTGCCGCCTATTCTCGTAAAATACCTGTTCTTCAGATCAGTACTAATAAATACGACTCATCTTTACATGGCATAGCATGGCCATAGTTTTAAGTGTGTGTTCCTGTGAAATTGGCTCCTCGCAGCACATGTTACCTACGTGAAATTTTATATAACATTCAAAATAAATTGACATGATAATAAAATTATTGAAGGAATCATCAGTATGAGTAGGTATGCTGTTAGAAACCTACATTGAAATAAACAAAATGATTAATGCAAACAACGCTTTTAAATAAATCATTGACAACAACATTAATCCCTAAAATATTGTCAATATCTCGACAATATCATTAAGATAGTCAATCTCTTCTGACGTCAGAATATGTATAAGAGGCGTAGAGGTACCAAACTTTGGCAGCTATTAGGTATCTATCTACCTAAACTGGATAGAATCATTCTTAAAAAGTGTGATTATGTTTCCTGAAAAAAAATATAAATTCAGTATAATAAGCAGACAATAATTAACCATCACCACCGTTGGCATACAATAAAAATTGGTCCATAAAAGTAAATTTAAACGAGTTTACGGACTGCTTAAAAATAATATTTTAGTTGTTAGTGGATAAAAATGTGAAACTTGGACTTGAGAAACATCATTGCTCTAGTTATAAAAATATATTGACGACAAAAACGCCCTCTCGCGGCAATTTCTTCATGAAAGTACATCGTGAATGTGGCGTGTGTTGTTTGGAATACTGTGAGTCGTAAATAAAAATGCTTATGAAGCATTACTATTTCTTGCTGTAAGCGAACTTCGTGTGTGTTAAAACATTAAACAACCAAGAACCTTCTTGTGAACAACAAAAACTGGACAAAAAAAGTGGTTTACTTTTGGTATTTTGTCATATGTTGCACGCCTGCCTCGGGATCTCGATAAAGACAAAAAAAAAATCAGTAATTCCGATGCTAAATTGATAATGCAGTAAGTTTTATATTGTTTTTTTTCCTCATCTCGCCAATAATACGCAAAATCATTGTAGTTTAACTCTAAAACAGCATTTTGTGTTTATTACGGCCAGGTTACTTACGTTAGTGTCATTTCTTGGATTCGTAATCAATCGTCAACAGGAATCTGAAGATTATTCCGAATCTACCATCAGTAGTGTACTAAATATCTTTAATTGTCAGTGAGATAGGCGTTTATTAAGAAATTAATTATAAGTCATGTATTTTTTTTTTGTTACAGAAATAGACACAACCAGTCTTCCGGCACGTTATTGCGTTTTCTCGAGACAATGCGGTGCCTTATGTGCGAATATAATTTCTAAACTATGTTCTTAATTACTCGTCATAATGGTTGTTAGAGCTGAAACTGAATAGTATCAGGATGAGTCATAATATGGCTGGAATGCCGTCCTATAGGCTCCCAGGGCCGGGACTTGGGCCCCCGGATTTCAAGCCTCCGATGGACACCCCAACCCCACCAGCACCGGCACCAAGCAACCCTAAAAAGAGAAGGAAAACCTCAAATGCCAACAATGCATTAACTCCACCTCAGCCACCTCCAACAGCACAAGATCTACTACCTCCCCCTTTAACAGGTTATGGAGACACAATTGTTGCCTCCAACCCTTTTGATGATTCCCCATCCACTGTCTCTCACAATGGGCCAATGATGAATCAGAATGGTGCAATGATGGGTCAGAATGGCCCAATGGGGATGATGGGACCGATGCATGGTATGGGTGGTCCACCAATGAGGCACATGAGCCCTCTACCACACAGCATGAGTCCTATGAACCAGCAAATGCCTCCTAGAAGTGGAATAAGTCCAATGGGCAATATGAGTCCGATGGGGCATATAGGTGGCATGTCACCAATGGGAGGCCCAAATATGGGCATGAGTAATCATAGTATGGGTCCAGGAATGGGTACATCAAGATCTATGGGCAGTCCAATGAGTCCAATGAATTCTATGCCGATGGGGTCACCTATGTCTTCAGGGCCTATGGGAAGTCCAATGAATATGGGGTCAATGGCAGGCAGTCACATGAGCAACAGTCCCATGGGGCCTCCAATGCACAGTCCTTTAGGAGCAGGGTCTATGAATGGGCCCATGAATGGTCCCATGGGTGGTGGTGGACCTGGCATGAATGTTCCTCGTATGAATGGACCTATGGGACCTAGTTGTTCCAATGGTTCTATGGGCCCCAGTAGTTCTATAATGTCTTCGAATCCAATGCAGAGTGGTGGTATGGGCCCTGGCCATTGTGGGCCAATGAGACATGGGAGTCCAATGACATCTGGTATGGGTAGTGGGCCAATGGGTGGGAATGGACCTATGACATCCATGGGTCCCGGTCCACCATACTCTGGTAGTCACATGGGTCATGGGGGACCTATGGGAATGGGTGGGAGTGGGTCAATGGGTATGGGTCCTGGGCCAGGTAACATGGGGAATTGCGGCCCATTAGCTGGAATGAGTGGAATGGCAATGGGTGGGCCAGGTGGGCAGGGTGTAGGGCCTATGGGGCAGGGAATGGGTATGTTTGGGCCTAAACCTATGCCTGTTAGTGCTG
Source organism: Phalera bucephala (assembly GCA_905147815.2). Classification (NCBI taxonomy): domain Eukaryota; kingdom Metazoa; phylum Arthropoda; class Insecta; order Lepidoptera; family Notodontidae; genus Phalera; species Phalera bucephala. The sequence continues at coordinate 51,713,507 of LR990609.1, forward strand.
GCAAAGTGTATCCACCAGATCAACCGATGGTATTCAACCCACAGAATCCTAATGCTCCACCTATATACCCTTGTGGAGTTTGCCACAAAGAAGTACATGATAATGATCAAGCAATATTATGTGAATCTGGATGCAACTTTTGGTTTCACAGGTGAGTTTCTAAATATTTTTGTAGAAAAGTTAAATGACAAATATGGCACATTTATTTTCTCGTAATAGGAAGGACAACATTTTTAGCCATGTTACAAAAATAAATAAAATTAGTATATTCTGTTGATTTAAAAATAACACCAATCATGTTGGGGTGGTCACAGACAAAATAAGTACAGAATGGGTTGTCAATTATTATTTAAGAAAAAGAATACATTTATAGTTCAAATAACCTAATATCCAAGAAGCATTTATCAGTGATCTCCAAACTAGACCGGGAGTCTGATAATTTCATCACTATTTTTCAGTAATATTGAAATTGCAATATTTTCAGGGGTTGTACGGGACTTACGGAGCCAGCGTTCCAGTTATTAACGGCGGAAGTGTACGCGGAATGGGTTTGCGACAAGTGCCTCCAGTCCAAAAACATACCCTTGGTTAAGTTTAAGCCATAGCGCTATGCCGCGCCCCCCTCTCGACTGCTCCTACCACCCATTTGAGCCTAACCCCTCCTGCAACATCACAAGTATTTATTTCACTCTTACAAATAAGAATTGACACTGCAGGGTTTGTTAAAATTCATTGGGATACTTGAAAAAGTACTAGAAATTGGTTGCTTTTGTCAATGTCATGCATACCATGGCTAAAACCACCAGTTGAAAGTAAAGCAATGAAACCTCATGTAGTTTTGCTGCCAACCTTTTTGAAGTCTTTGGTGTGTAGTATTTTTGAGACTTAACTTTTAAACTTAACTTATCAAAAAGATTTCTTTGACTCAAACATGGTATACTTTAAGGACCTACCGCGATCGATCTAGATAGTGACAATGATGCAATTACTTATAATAATAATAAGCCTTATTATTTTCTCCACATGCTAGTTACAGTTTATAATGAAATGTATGAAAATTATATTAATTAAGGCCCTTTTCGGGTATAGGCCTCCTCCAATATTCTCCAGGTTGTTTGGTTTTCAGTTTTTTTTATCCAGTTCTGACCTCCGATTTTTAAAATTTTGTCGGCCTAGCGCTCGCACGGGCGTCCTCTGGTTCTGTTGCCACTTGGCCCCACCCATGTTCTAACCTGTGCAATTACTTACAAGAGAATAATAATGTCGAGCGCGCGCTTGGAAATAAGCGACATATGTGCAAAACCAAATTTTAACATATTCTAAATAAACTACACTATTCAATATAACAAACTGCTTTTCAAGATCTTTGCTAAAATTAATTTTTTAAGCAAATTTTATTGATTAGTTCTCAAGAATTTCGCATTGGAATTAGAAAATATAAAGCTATACAGTAGTATAAACGTGTATACCGTTTACTCAAAAAATTTATTTCGAAATATAAAGTCGAAATGAGACGAACTATGAGAGTCGAGGAAGCCAGAGAGGTATGTAAGGAAAGAACCTGTTGGAACTCTGTACTCTCTGCCTACCCCGCAAGGGATCTGGCGTGAGGTTATAGATAGATAGATAGAATATAAAGTCTCTAATCTATATACTTCTTGAAATACGAGATGGGTACAAGATTTTTTCACGGTAGCCCCTTAATGAGAAATAAGTTTTTTTAATGAGACTGAGATCTGCCAACCTTAATGCGTTAGAGTGTTACAAGTAACAAAAATACTATTAAAATATGAGGTATTAAAATAATCATCAGGATTATAAATAAGAAAATCATTCACAAAAACTCCAGAATGGGAGCTATGTTTGCCAATGAATTTTAAAACATCCTATACTTTGTGAACACAGATTATTTATTACACTTGGGCATGAAGTTGATCTTACTAAACTTATTAAAATTGGTCTGTCGATAGTCTTGCTAAGAAAGATCTCATGTTGGGTAGTTACATAAAATTAAGAAAGAATTGATTTTAATTTTACACTTAAATCAATATTTGAACGCTACTAACTCCACAGAATGAATGATGTTTTGGGGGCATCAAGTATTATGTAAGTACTCAGACAATTTTATGCAAGTTGGGTTTCATTTTTGACCATGAATTGGTTAGGTACTGGTTAACCACTGTATCCATGGAAACATAATTTTATAGAAGCGGAACTGCTATTTCGTTATAAATTACTTCACCATCGACTTACTACCTTCTGCAGGGCATAAGTAATAAAATACTAGTATGTGCTAATCTCAAAAATAGCTCACCCATTTTTTTGGGTTTACACCAGTAGCTAGACTATATTTTGTGCATATTGGCCGAACTATGACGATATAATTCGTGCTAGATAGGGGCTAGAATATAAATAGCCTAACCTAGCAACATTAACGCTATTACTTTCTCTTTCTTAATATTATAACCCTTTACGGTCATGATAGTATAGAAAAATAGTTTTTTTTTGCTACAAAATAAGAATTATCAGAAATATTTAAAAAGATACCTAAACTTTGATAAATGTCGTTTCGCTTTCTCTTTGAGTTGGCTTATATAGTACTTGAGTGCCTCTAATGATAAAATCGCAGACAGTCCTGTTATGTCTAGTCTGTTATGATTGTCATTTTATTTATTTTTATTATAATTCTAAGGAATCATGATTGGTAAAGTTAGTATGGAATGGCATGTGTTCCTGTCATTATGCATATCTTTTGAAGCAAATAATTTTAAAAAAGTATTGGTAGCAAATAAATAGATGCAGAACTCGTAAGCAATAAATAATGTCTGCCCAAGGAGTTTTCGATGCCTGTTTTGTGTCGCTTAACTCTGTGCATATTGTAAATATTTTTTTAGATACATAAGTTTTAAACACTCTCCGCCTTATAATAATGGTGACCTTTATGTGTACATTCAATTTTCAACGGATTACGCATTGGATCTAACGGTAAGTGTTTTACACACTCAGCCACAATGTTCAAAATCTATATTAATGCATAGTGGTTGTATAGTTTGTGTAATACCGTGATTTTAGTTTCACTATAAATTTGATAATTATGTACTTATTATTTCGGTGCCCTATTTTGCATGTAATATGATGCGCGTTATCTTTATGTACTTGTAAATATGATGAATCCATACGCTTTCATAAATATAAGGGTGTTAAATGTGTTTGTCAATTTTTTAACTTTGGATTTTTTTTTAATAATGATTGTCGTTTAACTTAAGTGATGTAAATATATATTGTAGCTCATAGTGATTGTGAGATTATACACCGCCGCGGCTGGCTCCAACGTATGCGTGGTTGTGACCTAAGGGGCGGTTAGACTGGCGAGCTATTAATTGGTGGATGGTATGTTAGTAAATTTAGCAAATGGCGGTAAAACTCATTCGTGAGCTACTTATTACAAGGTAGTGGCAGAATAGATTATCCCTAAGTCAGACTAGGCACGTGCCTAGGGGCGCAAGGTTACAAAATGGCGCGCGCGTGGAAGTTTTATAAATAAATAAAAAAAATAATTATCATAAAATTAATTGTATAAGTGAGTATATAACTTACACAATATAAAAGATTTTTTCTTTAAATAATTAAAATTTATAATATATGGCTGCTAGAGGGTCACCGATGAGGTGTTTGCCCAGGGCGCTCTCGACATTTAATCCGCCTCTCGGTAGTGGGTTAGCATATATTGTCATTTCACTCTTATCTCGTAAGTCCAGTGCAGTTCAGCTGTCCTTCAACTATTGAATAGCTACTAATTAATAGCTCTCCTTCTTACCGCGACCTTTTCCTGTTGTTTAATGATTGCTAACAGTTGTTTGAGCTGTTCTCTTTGACATGTTGACTATACAGTTAGTCAATACTGGATACAGTGCAACTAATAATTTATCTATATCTATATTTTCGAGTCATTGCAATTATTAAGGAATCATAGATAATTTTTAAGATAAATGCGTAGATATTTGTGGACTGGAAGGAATTGTGTAATTTTTTTTTATTTGTGACTACCAGAACGGGTTACCATACCCTCTTTAGCAAAACTATTTTAATGTTTACTCTTGCGTGAAAAGAGCGCTGTAAAATGCGTATATCGACATATCTTTCTTACAGCGAATTAAGATTATAACTATATTAAAGAGATTGTTGTACGCGCCCAAGTCTTATAATTGTACCGGTGTTGTATTTTTCTTATAGTCGGTGTCCATATTCAACACAAGGACAGATTTCTTTACTATCAGTAGAATTTTTACAGATTTTTCATATATAATATGTCCAAATTCTATCTGTAATAAAATCGGCCGTTAAAGAATGTCCTAGGTGACATTGGCTGCCTTAAAAACTTAATACAGAATTTTGTATCGGTGTAGTGCTTTTGTCGTGGGTATTCGCATGTACTTTATAATTTTTATTTGCTTAAATCTCAAGTTAACGTCCACTTTAAACTATATTAAAGTGATTTAACCGTAGTTAGGCTGCAATAAATGATTTTGCCTTCTCGGTCGTTGGACTAAAATATATGTTTGTTTGCTACTGTTGACGAAATCACCTAGCGAATTGGTTTAGTCCAAATTAGTGGCCAGTTACCAATCTAGATTATTTTTTCTGGCTTCATAACTATGTTTCATAACTGGCTATGAAAAAAGAAGTGATAACCAGTGACAAAAAAAAAATCATTTTTCGTAACTCGTTAAAATCCAGTGCATCTATAACAGAATTGATATCGGACATTGAGCGCCAATTCTATAAAGAAAATCTGCAAAACCCAAAATATGAATCAATGAAGCGATACGGTTAAAATTTGACGAATCCTTTGGAGATGTTCGCCTCACTTAACAAATCTTTACTGATATTTCGGTCAGGATATTTGAGCATAAAATACGAGGGAAATTCACGCGCGACACATGAATAACTGTAGTGTGGGGCGAGGTTGCTTTTTTTTTCAAGTCTTAGTGTAGACTAAGCATTAAATCTTATGGGCGTCTAAATACTTAACAGTACTCCGAATGTATAATTTATAGCCATTCGCTTACGGGACACATGGTACATGGATTGTACTAATATATGGAATTCATACATTGTAGTTATTTTTTTTCTTTGGAAAAAACGTAGCCCCGCTTGGATTTATTCCTGTGTCGTGGGTGCGTTTACAAACTTGTAAATTTGAAAATACCCAGACCGAAACAAATAATTGTGGGTGACACAATGATTTGTTCCGTGCGCCGCGACTATTAGGCACAGTGGGCGGAGCTCTTAACCACTGCTCTAAGTCGTCCAAATTAGTAATTATGCATTTTTATAAGACTTAATTTATGCTTAAAACACATGGTACAATCAATTTAATTTGGTGACTTATTGATTATTTTCCTTTGAATAATATTAATCTAGTTAATGGTAAAAGTATGAATACTACTTATCCGTTACAATGAAGCGAACTTGATTATTCAATTGGATATATATTTTTTAAACACTATTTTAACCGACCTAATTGCATTCAGTTCAGAATGAGGTTTTATTATTTGCTATATATGTACTATGATTTGAGTTCCACAATCTGATAACAAATATTTATTTTTATACATTTAATTTTTTTATCAAATTATTATTAAGTTTCATAAGAACAATTTGTCATATTTTTAAGCATTATGATAGCACTAAACAAATTAATAAATCGTGAATCAATGTTTTTGTTTAGTTTCAGATATACTAACAACTCTTTGATTATTTTATTTCACATCCATGACATTGACCTAAGCTGTTGTGATTTGTGGATAGTCCCTAGGAAATACAGTTAACGAAGATACACACAAATATTTATAATTCATTGAGCAAAATATATTGTCATTGAACCAATATATTTTGCGTCATAGACTTTTTAAGTAAAGATGCGCACACGAGAGAAACACAATTAAATAAATTTGTGTAAATATATTTAATATGAATCCACGAATATTTGCCGATAATGTGTACAGTTACTTATAAATTAGAACTTTTATCTAGGATATTCGGCCGTGATTGTAATGTAATATTAATTATAACGCCGTGAGAACATCACAATTAGCTGGCGGACTGCTGCTATTGTATAATAATTTCGCTTGTAAATGTTACGTAACGTGTTACACTATACATGCAACACAACAGTTGTGAATGATAAGTTGTAATTCTGAATATTTTATGAAGTCTTAAAATAGAATAACAGTGGTCTTAAACTTGTGCATAGTTTATTTTGTATTATGTCAATAATAACAAGCAATAATAAAATTGTTATTGAGGAATATTATTTTAATACAATACCCTCCAAATACTCCCTCGATCCTGCTCGAAAAAGGCGAGGGCCCGGGGGCGGAGGCACAGCCCGTCCAGGCCCCCCAGCCCAATAGCCCGGGGCTTTAGAATACGGTTAACTCGCGTTCCCCGCCGTAATATCTGTCGGGGGACCCCCCTGCACCAACATCAGCAGGGGGGCCTTCGGGGTCGCGGACGCAAGGGGAGCGTCCTTCACGAGCGACCCCGAGGAGGGCAGCGGCGTGGTGTGGCCCACGTCACCGTGAGCACCGCGTCGGTGCGAGGGGGGGGAGTGTGTCACCAAGTCTCCCCCCGATGGCGGGCTCCCGGAGGTCGGTCGGCCACCCTGGGGTTTTAGTCGGTAGGAATACGACACGCCCCGCGAGCTTCTCCCAAGGCTCGCGGAAGTCATATACAGGATTTTCCCCATAAAAAAAGACATTGTTTCATATTCTACGTAACCCCCCTCTATGCCGCGCTTCAACTCTATAGTGAAAATCAATACTACTAGAGTACATCTATCCAACATTACAGTCAATCCACAACATATTTTTTATCTACCGCAAATTCAAAAATATACCGTTAACAAAATTTGTTTCCTCATCATCATCGCAGCTTATACTTATTCACTGCTGAATATGGGCCTCCCCAATCACTCCAGCGCAACCGGCCCCAAATTAAAATTTGTTTAATAGAACATTATTATATTTTTTAAACTATCCCACGTAAACGAATAAAATATTGTTAGAGATACCCTGCGAGGAGGCGGGGCCTAGTGGCGCGTCATGATGACGTAACGTCTGTCAGCGCTGCTGGGCGCACCGGCCGCGCTCTTCACTTCTTGCGGGCTCTCGGCAAAGAGAATATAATCACTACGTTATAGCTCTCGGTCGTGGCGGACGTCTCTTAAATATTGTAGTAGCTTAGTTTTGATTCCTCTGTTCTATTTTTGCGTTTTAATTATTAGAAGCGATAAATGTTTTAAGTTGTTCACTTTAGGGTGTTTTGATATTTCTTTTTAAAAAACCTATTTCTATCCTGATCCATATTATCAGGCGTAGGATAGCTGCGGCGCCTTACGCTAACGGCATCCGATAATTTTTCTATTTTCGTGATTTTTGTGTGTGGCCTACCTACTTATTTTCGGTTAAATTTTAACTTTTAAGCAATTAGTGTCCGTAGTGCAGTACACATGCATTTTATTAGAAAGTTTTTATGTTTTGGAAAATACGTAAGTACATTTAGAGATCCAATAATGGCAGAGCGATCTTCTAGAAAGAATAAAAGCCGCGATCGTTCAGGTTCCCGTAGTAGTACTCGTAAGAGGCGTCGCGATGCCTCACTTAGCAACCGTGACAGTTCCGCTAGTTCGGCATTAAATGCAATTCTGGGTAGACTGAATGCGATTGAGGGTCGGCTGTCTGTTCCTTCATCGTCATCAATATCCATACCGCCATGTCCGCCACGAGAGTGCCATACCCCACAACTGCAAACCACGACGCCCAGTGTGATACATTCCACTGCGGCTGAGGTTACGGCAGGACAAACCACCCAGGAGCCTGTCGTTAATGATGTAGCGGACAAGATTGTTGGCGCGTTAGCACCTTTGACACAAGTAAGATCGAACAATTACTACATATCTAACTTTGATCCTAGCATCCACAATTTCGATGTTTGGTGCACTGAGGTTGACCGTGGTCGCGTAATGAACCGTTGGGCTGATCATGAGTGCCTGTCACGCATAGGTGGCTGTCTGAAGGGCGATGCGCGCACGTGGCTACATGATTGGGTTACCAACGATAGAACTTGGACCAATTTCAAATTAGAGTTCAGGTCCCTGTGCCCACAGAACATCGACGTTGCAAGTATTATTTTTGATGTTATGAGTACTGATTCGAAAGGATTTGTTACATACGCAGAGTATGCACGTAAATCTTTGTTGCGCTTAAACATTGTTGGCGGTTTATCAGATGATTTGAAAACTGCTATAGTCATTCGAGGCATAACAGACCCACAAGTAAAAGCTGCCGCCAGCAATGCTAAGCTGCAACCGAACCAGCTAGTCGAATTTTTATCGGTGTACATTAAACCCAAATTAGATTCTCGAACTACCCACAATCTTGCCCGCTCCTCAAATAATGAGAATCCGTCTCATTCTCGCAAGCGCGAAATTCCGAAGTCCGATATGCGCGTAAAATGCTTTATTTGCGGTGGTGCAGGTCACAAAAGTGATATTGTCCAAAAAAACAGAAAACTGAATCTATTTCACCCAATACGCTTCCGGCTGCGCAAAATGAACCTTCTGTGACATGTACCTACTGCAAAAAGGTAGGACATTTGGTCGATACCTGTTACGTTAAACAACGTTCCGAAATAAATATGAAAAACGCGAGTACGGTAAATTTTTGCCAAAAATTATGTGATTCTCAGCAAAATGACGTGATATATGCGGTCATAAAAAGGGTCCCAGTAGATGTGTTGATCGATAGCGGCGCCGATATCTCACTAATCTCTAGTTCGGTTCTGAAATACATTGATTGCAACAAAATTCCTACCTATCGCTTAATGAGGGGAATAGGAGATAGAATCCACTTGATATGTAACAACGGTTGTCGAGTTTCCTGAAATATCTTTGGAGACTGATAAGTTTGTAGTCGCTCCAGAGTGCATAAGTACTCCGATACTGATAGGTACTGACATTTTGAACCGCGAAGGGGTAACTTACATAAGAAACAGCGATACGCAAAGGCTTTTGAGGGTGGAGAGCCCACCGCGGGTGCATTACTTGCAAAGTTTAGATAGCAACGCGGTTAACACGCCATTGGTCGGTCAGGAAAAGGATCAGCTCCTTTCCCTCATCAACGAATTTAGCTACTCATTTGTATCTGGAACCGCGTCTTCTACCGTTAATACCGGCAGTATGGAGATTAAGGTAAACAGTGATGCACCAGTGCACTATCGACCCTATAAGTTGTCTGCTGATGAAAAGATATGCGTCCGCGATATTTGTCTTCGATCTTCTAAGTAAGGGAGCATTCGGGATTCTAAATTGGACTACGCGAGTCCTATCATACTCGTAAAAAAGAAAGACGGGTCTGATAGGATGTGTGTGGACTACCGGGCATTTAATGCCATCACATTAAAGAAAAGATTTCCTTTACCTTTGATAGATGACAACTCAATCAGCAAGAGTGCGTTTGTCACGCCAGAGGCTCATTTCGAGTATATAAAAATGCCATATGGCTAGACCAACGCTCCTGTAGTCTATCAGAGAATAATTTCTAAGACCCTTAAGGCTCTAACTGATACTGGTAAAGTTTTAAATTACATTGACGATGTTTTGATTTTGTCGGACTCAGTTGAGGAAGGGCTTGCATCCTTCCGTCAGGTCCTTGAAACACTCACTCGAGCAGGGATACCGAAAAATTTTAAAAAATGCTCTTTTTTGAAGACTGAAGTAGAGTATTTGGGTAGGCTCATTAGTCAGGGTCAGGTACGGCCGAGCCCTCGGAAAGTAGAAGCATTAGTTGACCAAGAAGCACCAAAGCCGACTTGTGTCAAGCAAGTGCGACAGTTTTTGGGACTAGCGGGATATTTTAGGCGATACGTAGCTGGTTATGCCGTCAAAAGTGCCTGCATCGCAAGGCTAACTAAAAAGAGACAACCATTTATTTGGGGTAAAGAGCAAGATGAAGCTAGTAAAAGTATTTTAGACTGCTTCCTAAGCTACCTACCGAATTACACACTAACGCCAGTGCGATAGGTTTTGGTGCGATTTTACTGCAAGAGCCGGAAGGTAAATGTCAAGGGTAGTAGCTGGTCTGACGTATTGTGAAAAATTCAGTTACGGTTAATATAACCAAACAGCCTTCTACTCAAACTTCACCTTTACGTCTCTTGATTGGGGTTGACGGTACTACCCCTGTTATTAGATCACTTGTCAGAGATGTAGCATTAGAGAATAGCCACGCAAACCGAGAGGCAATGACCGTTCGCCGTCGACAACGAGCTTCTGAACTGCTAGAGGCAAACTAGCACCGACAAGACCGACTAGTTAACGAAAAACGTAAAGAGCCGCGTGCTTACGCGGTTGGTGATTTTGTCTTCGTCGGCAAGAGCTCGCTGAGCTCTAGCAAGCTGGATTCCGGCATGAGAGGTCCATACAAGGTGGTTGAGGAACTACCTCATCACCGCTATGAGCTGGAGCTTTGGGCTGGATCATATGGCAAGTGAACCCAGGCGGCAGCCGAACACATGGTTCGCTGGCGGGGCGAATGGACGCCGGACGAGTGTGCAGCTTTCTTTGACGGAGGTAAGCCGTGACGTCTCGTCTGATACCTGTTGGCCTTGGTATCTGTGTTTCACTTGTGAAACGTGGGTGTCTGTTCTGGTGATGTATTTTACATAATGATGTAGTATGTCACGGTGATCATAGCAAGCGAACTGGGTGCATAGGTTATGATCACATGTCATCGACGCGGTAGCGAACTTGGTGCTTGAACCGCGGGGCATAGCGATAGCATCTATATGTCTGATGCCATTGTTATGTGAGTAGAGGGCCATAGCAGGAGAACTTGGAGCATAGGCTATGGTCAAGGAGACGCGATTAGCGAACTTTGTGCTTCTATCGTGAGGCATAGCAATTGCAATTACAAACCAAATGCTTTTGTTATGCGGTACAACAACGAAGATCCGGAGTTTGTTGTTAGTGCACATTAGGAGTCGTTGTAATAAACAAAATTTTTTGAGTGTAATCTGTTTTGCTTGCAGTCGTTTGAGTGCACGCTTACGACCGTAGTGCTTAACAGATTTAACTCTCCAACTGTAGTCATATTTCCGTTTTGATAACGAAATGTCCTTTTACAGAAGTTGATGATCAACCTGATGATGACCCCTTAGTTTCTGAGGAGGTGCCCATCCTGGTGCCAGCGGTCGAGGACACCTCGCGGTCAGGAGAGGCCGTGTTAGGGATACCCTGCGAGGAGGCGGGGCCTAGTGGCGCTTCATGATGACGTAACGTCTGCTGGGCGCACCGGCCGCGCTCTTCACTCCTTGCTCGGTCGTGGCGGACGTCTCACAAATATTGTAGTAGCTTAGTTTTGATTCCTCTGTTCTATTTTTGCATTTTAATTATTAGAAGCGATAAATGTTTTAAGTTGTTCACTTTAGGGTCTTTTGATATTTCTTTTTAAAAAACCTATTTCTATCCTGATCCATATTAATATATATTCGGATGATGACAGTAAGTTTTCTGTCATCAGTATTAGGGGAATTCCCGAACTATGTACCTATTTGTGTGCGTTTTGTTGTTGTCATACGAAACGTGTCGTAGACAGTGCCATCTCTTGAGGTGTTCGGTTCGATAGCCGATGCTAGACGTCTGTTAGGATAACACAGTACACTTTTATTTTTCTTAAAACAGTTAAGTTATTTGTGACTCCAGCCCTCCAATCTATTTAAAAATTTATATTGGCTCGGGATCGTGTCAGGTTTGGACAACGGTCTAGATAATGGCCTTAGACTAATACTTGAATTCATCTAAGATAATGGCATTAGGGTCGCCCTCCTTTTAGAGGACCAACATTTTAGGCTAAAGATGTGCGACTGCAAATAATCCGTCTATTCGAATCGTCTACAACTACTAATTTTCTGATTCGACTTGAACATTAGTAATATACTAATTTTTATATTCGAATGACAACTACTAATTAGTAACTACTAATGATGATTCGATTATCTGCGACTCTCACCCGATTATGAATGAATTATTCGAATGATTCGCCGATCCTCGCGCCATTTCCGCGCCAAAACCAATTATGTGCGAATGAGTAGTAACGACTAAACTAAATAATAACACACCTGCTATACTGGTTTGTGTTTAAAAGTGTGTCTTAATAAAGTTTCTAGTATAGAATTTAAATATAATACGCGCGCGGTAATCAATAGCTGGAGCAATAAGCTGGAATGAAACAAACGGCTAACAATAATTTTTTTTAAAACCGCTTACAGTGCTTCAGCACAAAAAGCGCCCCTAGCGGACGTTGGGGTAAGCTGCAGGCCGAATAACATGAAGGTAAAATTACCTGGAGGGAGTCATACGACGTTGCCGCTCCGCCGGTCATCGTTCAACACATTGTCTTTTCTCTCTCTCAATTACACGGATCACCATTTTGAGTGAATGAGAAAGCTATTGTAAGGTTGGCAACGTCGCACTGTACGTGTGCTTCGTAGCCTGTTGTGTCCGATGTTTGGGCCATAACAAATGCGCCCCGTCCGTGTCAGCGGTTAAAATATAAATGAAAATTATTGTATTAAGTAAATATACTTTAATACAGTGAAGGTATGTCGTGTTGTGCTGTATTTTGTAAATCAAGGACAACCAAAGGAGGAGTAAAAAATTCTGAATTATCATTTCACACGTAAGTATTGCCTCTTATTATATTATAGGGAAGTTTCACAGAAAAATTATGGATTTTACATGAAATATATACGTTATTGACGTCATATAATTAATATACGGTGATAATTAACTGTGAGTTTAAAGATTTAATTTGTATTTAAATATGCATTATTTTACGCTTCTCCAATAGTGATGTCCTACAGCGCCTATCGCTTACTGTCGATATTAATAAATTAATACTGAAACATTAACAATTCCTATTCACTTCATAATGACTAAACGAATTTAGATGAAATTTAGTAAGGATAGAATATCTAGATAAACACTGTCACGTTTATATTCCCCAATCGGGGGTAGGACCTATTTATGATTATTTCATCTTTATAGCGTTTTCCCTGAAATAAAACACTTATTAAACTACTTACCTCACTGGAAGCTTTATATTGAGATGGCATATAGACCTAGGTTGCGAAATGAAGTTTTGCCTTTTGGGTAGTACTGCTTATACTGAAGATTAGAGGTTTGAACTCTATATGAGTTGGCATTGTGCCCTCCACCCCGTGAGGGTGCGTTGTATGCCATGCCCATATGTAGATAAATCTAAACCCTGAAAAGCATGTTGATATCCGTGTGATGGAACTATTGATTATCGTGATTTAGAATCCGCGTTTGAGTGCTAAAACGTTTAAAAGGTACCTCCCCTTGCATTATCGCCAGCACGCGGTTGCGGTTAGCAAGTAGAAAATCCAAAACCAAGCACAGCACTGCGAGACCTCAAGACACCGTGAGCTCATTCTGCGTAGATCGGACCAAAAAAAAAATTAAAAAGTTGGAGGGTACCCCGGAACAACTATGCCTTTTGGACATCTAACACCTCAGTCCTTCCCGTGACCATGGGTGCTGAAACGTCGGGAACTTGAAATATAAAAATAAACCGCGATAAAATCCGAAAAATAGTTTTATTTCATGTGTAATATTCGCGTGAATCTAAGAACTCAGTATTAGAAAATCTTATTGAAGTACCTTATTGGTCTAGTAGCAAATCTGTACCTCCAGGTGATACAACTCGAGTTACTTTAGTTATTACTTTTGATATATTTACACATTATGCAACAGAAAAAATCTGCTATTTTTCAATCTGATGTTCCGATAAAAACTTCTTCATTTGAAGAGTCAAATGAAGAAGTCTTTTTTTGTGCATATTAATATAACTAAAGATTTTTCAGAATTAACAAAGTGTAAGATGATATATCTTCAATTATCACAAATTGAACTGAACTGATTGCTCCAATTTTTTTTTCTGTATTAATGATTCAACTTTAATTAACCCCTTATACACAAACAGCAGGGGTAGATTAAAAATGGTGTGAATTGATATAATTCCACGTGTGTCAGTGTACACTAATGTTATTTAATAAATGAACATATTTAGTATATATTCTCAGATAACTTAAGATTTTCTGTTCGGTGAAATAAATATGTTTTTTAATCATCTATTGTCTTTTACGTTGATAAGGCCTGTCCTAGTAATCACTTCCCTATTAAAGTACACTAATGCAGATCCACAAACTCCCACATGAAATTGACACGCTACCTCAGCGATATGCACTGACCATACATCCTAGTTTCATGACTAACGTGCATTGAAAAATTGCACGTGCAAACGTAGGATAAATGTGATGTAAAAATTGTTACCACCACTACGCCTATATTCCCCAAGCGGGAGTGGGAGTGGTGTACTGTGTACACTCACTTGTCGTTCAACAATGTAAGGTCTCATGTAGTAGAGGATGAGTCTATTGATATTATACCGAGCACAGTGCCAGACTCCGGACTAGATTTTTTTTATCGAATAATTCGTATTTTCCGACATAGGATTCGAACCGATGACCTTGTGATCGTTATGCGCATTACCAATGAGGCTTTACTATTGTATTAAATTGTACATACTAATATCGATGTTTACATATTCGTCTTTAAGATTTCTATTATGATACGTATGTGTAAACTTATATAAATTACTCGTAGTAATTCGAAATAATAATTAAGATGAGTCAATTACGATTTTGCATGAAGTAAATATTTGTTAATCATAAATTATCGATAAATCCTGTACTAGTAATCACTTGCCTAATCACGCACACTAACGCAGATTCACAAACTCACACCGACATAAAATTGACAGGCTACCGTGGCGATATGCGGTGTCTAGGTATATTCTTCGTCTATGCCATGTATATATCTATATACTTACTTTCTTTTGTACTCTGTGGTGCGCAACAGGTAAATTCAATATTTGTTCTCCGAACTTTATTCACTATTCGTTCATTCGGTCCAGCAAGTGGAATGGGAGGCAGTTAGTAACTAATTTTCGTGAATCGTTCGAATGATTTATAAAGTCGAATGATTAGAATAGAATCATTCGCAGTCGCGCATCGTTATTTTAGGCGCACAGTACACCACAGAGTACTTTATAATGGTACACTTCTGCCACTGGAGGAATGCAAGCGTGACGGTATCGATTTTTTTTGACCAGAAAGAGTAAAGTATATTTATTATTTGTATTCACAGAATGTGTACATATGAATTGCATAGCTGTATTTCAAACGGATGCCATTTATTAAATGGATGAGAACCGTTGTATTCAACGTGGTATGAACGTTGGCACTATTGAATGTCTCTGAGATAGGCTCTTTGGAGATATGGGGTCGTGATATACTTTAGTAGTAGTAGTAGGAGGAGGTAGTATGCTAGCTGTAATAATACATTTTTGAATTGTTGAGTATCATTTTATTGACTGTAATGTCATTATGGCATACATTTACACTAATCCTATGTTAAAGAAGTTTCAAAATTCGCACATCATCTAAGTATTTAGAATATTATATTCAAGAATACAAAAAATAATAATCAATGTATAAAACACATTTGCATCAACAAATGTATGTGCTTACCAAAATCTAGATTTATTTATAACATAAAAAATTATCCCAATACATACATAATAAGGTGTAATTAATACATACATGATTAAATTAAACATTATTTGACATGATAACTTAATAATAAAAACATTATGTAAGTATAAAAAATATCCAGATTCAGTCATATGATATGTTTCAACATCTTTGAAACCTTGTACTTTGCTACAACATTTTGACACTAGTACAGTACTGTTCTCTTATGAATCGTATAATATCAAACGATCAAACGAACTTATCTAAAGTGAAGTACGATCATTATTATACGAAGTCCTTCGTTCGAAGATATAAACAATATGCAACCCTCTTGACTCACTGAGCAACCTTGCGCATCTTTTAGATACTAAAAGATCAACACTCCTCTGTGCTATCTTTAGATGTAACCTCTGCGACCATTCCTTTTAGAACTAGTATATTTCAACTTTACCAATGGGCTGGGCAGGTTGGGTACTTATATCTTCGAACGAAGGACTTCGTATAATAATGATCGAACTTCACTTAAGGTAAGTTCGTTTGATCACTTATAATACTGTGTCCTTCGTTCTCGATATAAACAATATGCAGCTGTTTAGAGGTATAAGGGTAAAGTTGAAGTACAACATATAAATGAAATTATATAAGTGTGAGTTCAGATAATTAACATATTATAAGTACTTTTGTTGTAGGTATAACACATTCCTGTTCTTTGCATTACGATACAACACAAATTATTTCATACAACAAGTCTGTTTTACTTTTAGTCTACTTCATTCAAAATCCCAAATTTATATAATCATGTTCTATTATGTTCATGTTCTTCTTCTTTGCAATTCGACGGCAAACAGCCCCGAAAGCGGCCACATTGACTGCATTGTCAGAGGCAGCCATCAAATCCTGCTGCGTACACGAGTTAGGGGAGCGTTATGCGGAGCACCACTCCGATCTAGGTCTCGAACTCCACTCCGATCTAGGTCTCGAACCTATTCGCGCCTTTATTAAAAAGGCGTCAACACGTCACTTCGCGAACGCATCTACCCATGCGAATCCGTTAATCGTAGCCACCGCCGACTACGATCTCCCTCCCGACCCCTGTCGCCACCGCCGGCCGCGACATGTTCTCACCGACCCCGATGCCTTGTCATCCCTTCTTTCCGCTCAGAATACGGGCGACGACGACGTAGACGTAGTAGTAGATCCCCTCCCATAGCCGGCGGTTGACCGGTGCGCTTAGTAGTGCACCCGTCCCCCTACAGCGACTGTCCCAATCGAGTATGTCGCCTCTTGCCCTTCTGGCTGGCTGGAGCGTAGTGGTTACACGCTCGCCGTTAAAATCCGGTGAAGCTGTAGAGGCCTCGAGGCCAACAGCGTAGATCATTCATACACACACACACACGCGGAGCACGATATAAGGTAAGACATCGTTTGGGTTACGCCGCACAAATACCCTAAATTGGTACCGTCCGTGAATCCCCACCTGAACATGTTTTTCTTGCTGCGGCCGACCTGGGTCACAAGTCTATTTAAAGATTTCCAGTTCGGCCATTGCAATTTATGTCCATCAGGGAGACTCTCAGCAGGTGAAACAAAGGGATTTGGTAGGGATATTTCTTCGTTCCAGAGATAGTATCTCCCTTTTGTTCATGTTGTCTCCACCTTAACAAAAGTACCTGCTGCAGCATACCTGAATGTATGTTAACTTGACAATTACATTACTTATCTACATCGAGTACAGCCTCAGTCTGTTGGGTCTTCTACACCTTTTCATAGCTAATTCGTATAATAAAACGAAAGTTGAGTAATTACTAATCCAGGCCCTCTGTCTGCTGAATCACATGAAATGAAACTTTATAATTCTTGGATTATAATAATACACTTATTGTGCACTAGACCTGGAAACAAAAATGTTAGTACGCAATGCATAACAATAAAAGACAAATAACACAGGGAAACCTTTTTCCCTACTAAAGTGTCTTTCAACTGGTAGTTGAATGAAGAAACAAAGCTAAATTGCTAACTTTGAGTAAAGTAACTACATACTTGACAAAGGCTAAGAATTAATCTGGCAATTATAAGAATGTGTGTGCTATTATTACTTATTAATTTATGATTATATATTATTATTACAAAGTTATAATTAATGTATTAGTTATATTTTAAATCTTTAAAGATTTATATAGTATACCAACATTTTACTAGAGGTCTTATCTGGAAGTATTTATCACATGACCTATATAATCACACCTCTACCCCCAATTTTAGAGCATGGAATGAAGGACAGTGCTAATGTGTGGTAATGAAATTTAACTTGCTCCTGTGTTATTTTACTATTATTAATATATATTCCGAAACGATCCCGTAATCATTTTTATGTCCCACATAAACTTTTAAGTTCCACCTAAAGATTCATTCTTGGGAAATCATTTGATTCTGATTACTGATGAAAAGATATATTCCCAACTTAGTGATAACTAAGAAGCGAATAAGTCCAACCAGTTAGACCAAACAATGAACTATTACTGTATGACATTTTTTTTTATTAGACACCGGAATGAGTAACTTTCTAGTTAGTTTTAAATAAGCAACCGCGGGAATTGAGTATCATCCAACTTTTATATGTAATACATAACTATCATTCTCATTTCCTTTATTATGATAATAATATTTTGTACTCTCTGCCTATCATGCCTGGGATCTGGCGTGATGATATATTTATATAATATTATGTTTATCAGGACTAAGAATATTGCTAATAATACTGCATAACTTATTTCATTCCTGCGTAAACAACAAATTACATACTCTTTAAGGGTACATCTACAGGGGAAGCCAGAGGTCTGTAAGGAAAACTCCAATCCACACTACCCGCCCACCCCGCAAGGGATCCGGTGTGATAATTCAAATAGGTATTATTATCAAGTCATGTGGAGGCGTGGAGTGTCATGGTTTGGAGATGTCATTTAGAATTTTTTCAGGTTGTTATATTTAAATTTGAATTGAAATTAAACCTTTCTATTATGCAATCTCACTGATATTTCACAATTATTATATAGAATTACGAATTAAATCTCGACCAACACTTTTTAACGAGGCATCGGCTGCCCCGCTGACAAAAGAATGATCAAAGAGGTGACATCCACAGATAGCAAAGAGGAAGTTTATGTTTCAAGTCTCTAAAAGATGATGGCTGTGAGTGAGTCGAGAGAGCTGCATATTGTTTATATCAAGAACGAAGGACATAGTATAATATCACATTAATACATATTATTTACATAATTTTGTTATATAATAACAAATATACATTTTGGGGTAAATTATTTTAAAATACTGTGTTTTTATGGCAAATTTGCACCACATCTATAGTTAAAAGCCATTTGTGCCTAATGAAGACTTTACAAGCAACATTAATATTATAGAACCAAAACTAAAACAACAAAATTGAGTCTGCATGTAATACTAGTATGATATTGTGACAGCAGAAAATACTTTTGCTGGTTTCTTTATCTGCTTCATTTAAGACTACAGAGGACTCAATGTTATTTAATTTTAGACTCAGGGATGTTACACACTGCAAACTTGCATATTCTATGTAATCTTTTTAAAATTTATTTTTCTATATTGACACTGAATTAAAAAAAAAATTACAGTCCATGAGCATGCTCACAGTAGGTATCCCTTCCTTAGGTCGCATTTACATAAAAATAAGTTTATTGGAACATCAGCAGCCAGTACTTCTATCAAGCTCATAATCAACCCAAATTATTAATGGCCCTTAGCCCTACAAGTCGCCGGTAAAAGGCGTGTGGGTCGCAGAAAGAAGTCGTGGCTCTGTAACATCCGGGAGTGGATAGATATTGCTAGAGCGGAACAACTCTTTCGTGCCGCACAGGATAACGACGAATTCCAAAAATTGATAGTTTGAGAGACACCATACTCAGTATATGGTACACAGACATACTAGTACTTAGTATACAGAATACCATTATGCAATCATTTCACGAAATTATTGTAACACAAGGTGTATTTGCTCGTAATGAACAAGGGCCCAGATATCTGTTAAGACACTAAAGTGCTTGATTTTTTATACACCAGCCATGTTCAAGAAATACTTGTTGGGTAGATGTTGCTTTAGTTCCAATAATGGAAGAACTTTATAATATAATGCCAAGAATCCTTATTAGCCATAGTCTGTACCAAAAGTGGTCAATCCTTTACTCTGTATGGCAAACATCACTGCCGCATCAAGGAAATCACAATGGTTGTCTCTCACATTATCGTCACCACATTCAGTGTTTGAATTTTGGTGGCTATCATTATAGAATGGATATGTAATGCTAGATGGGTGTGGTAATAATGGGAATAGAGTTGAATCATTATCATTCTTCTGCTCATCTGAATATGACCATGGCATATCTAGATCATTAGATGATGTGTCTGTATCACATTGATTATTCTTTGTTTCATGAGATTCATCATCAGATGGCAGTGGGGATAAATTTCTTTGTGGTGAGGGGGAACGGTTGGTGGTGCTAACAATTGTATTATCTCTTTCAACATTGTCATTATTATTGCTAGAATTGGAAGTGTTTTGCAGGCCGTGAGCTGATATTGCCATGAGTATACCTTCGTTTTCTATACTATTGGATCCCGGTAAATTGTTGACGAAATCTGCAACATCTAATGCTAAAAATCTAGAGTTGTCTTCTTCAGGTGGTAATGGCACTTGAATCCATGACTCCAAGACCCGGTTTATTGTGTTGTCAAGAAATCCTTTTGCCAACTGAAATATAAAGGTATGGGAACTTTTACTTGACATTTTCAACAAAATTCTATGTCGTGAGATGAGTAAACAGTAAAAAAATGTATAAAATTAGCTGTACCGGCAACTTCATATGCATTATTTTCAGGTGTGTATTTCTCACCCTAAAGCTGTTTTTTAAAGGTGTGTATTTCTCACCCTTAAGCTGTTTTTTTCACGTAGATAAAATCGATATCCTTGCCAAATTTGATGAAAATTTGTTCAGCGGTTTGGATGCGATAATGTAACAGACACAGTTACTTTTGTGTGTGTGTGTGAATGATGTACGCTGTTGGCCTCGAGGCCTCTACAGCTTCACCGGATTTTAACGGCGAGCGTGCAACCACTACGCTCCAGCCAGCCAGAAGGGTGAGAGGCGACATACTCGGCTAAAGAGCAGTGTCATCCGCGAATAAAGCTAGTTTAACATCACTCGAACGAGGAATGTCGTTCGTGTAAAGGCTAAACAGGAGCGGAGAGAGACAGTTACTTTTGAATTTATAATACTTGTATGAAGTATGAATTAAAACTTTAGTTATTCATTGGTTGAGTGATCATAATAGGAAAACAATAGGCATTGTGGCTCTATCTCTCTCTACTGATGTAGCAGAAAAGAACAAAATAATTTAGTTATTTGAATAATAAACTAACCTGTTTTGCTTGCCATCTAGCTATACATTCGTCTTCCAAGTACTGCTGAGAGACTACCATAGATGCAGGTAAAGACATCAAATCATCATAACTGTTATCACTTGTCCTAATTAGTGCATGGTTAGCCACATTACTGTCACAAGAACTAACATATCTTGGATACTGCAGTTTCTCATTTGATATATTCGTACTAGGTTTAAGTAGAGACTTATCAGGATCTGCTATCACTGAGTCTAACGTATTGAAGTCTTGTTTGAGTAGGTAATCTCCTAATACTTCAAGGTTTTGTTCAGTCCCTATGTTACCACTGCTTCCGCATCTTGAAGAGCCAGCTTTGTCAGAATCTGGAGGCAGCGCTGGAGTATTTTTGGGTGTATCTTTTGACTCATTTTTCAAATGATATTTTCCTTTAACTTGCCATGCAAAACGTGCTTTCTTCAGTGGACGCTCCGAACCAGTCGATCCGTCGCCATTTTCTTGTCCTTTGCACGACGATTCTCCTGCTGATTCCGCAATATTCATCACGAAAACTTAGAAATACAACTCTCTTTTTCTTAATCTATCATTAGTAAACAAACTGACATCGCTAATTGCTAACATATGATTGACTGACAAGTAAATAATTACAGGGTAACTACAGTTGTTAACTTTCCTTAGAAATAAAAAAAATAACGCGTTATTAATTCTTAGGCTGACGAAGAAATTTATGTAATTAACACAAATAATAGCAGTATTGTTTCACTGTCCTTTACACAAATTAATGAGTAAAAATAATTAAAAGGATCGCTCTGTTCAGAACCATCTATAATCTGTGGTTTTAAAAAATGTTGACCTCGACCAACTTTCTCCGCATGACGAAATCGAGAAATATTACATTGTAGTTAGGTGAATAGTCGATATTGTAACATGTGCTAAATTTTGAATCGTATTTTTAAACCATAATTATTAAGTATAAACTAATAAATAAATTTTAGAAGGATTCATAGACATAACAAAAAGCGCTACTGGCGCCAGTTCATAAACTTCAATTACGTCTTCGTTTCCGGTTGTAGATCAACGATGGCAACTGGAGCAAGCCAAACTTATTTATTTTTTCTCTGGTAAAATTGGGTAAAATCTTAGACGAAGAATGCATAGACGGCGCATATCGGCAGGGTAGCGGTCGGTAGTCGGTGTGAATCTGCGTTAGTGTGTGTGAGAAGGTAAGTGATTACGATATAGTACAAGATATCGAAATATATTATCGATAAGAAAATTTATGATTATAAAATATTTACTTCATGCAATATTCTTTCTTTTCTACGTCCACAAGTCGAACAAATTTATAAAAATTTCGCCTTTATATAGGTTCATGTAATCTTACAATGATATGGCCTTAAGTAGCGATATTGATATTTTCCATACAAGTGACATAAAAGAAAACATAAAAAATGGACGTTTGCACTTATATTCCCAGTTATTTTATGAGTTAGATTATGATTTATATTTATATTCCCAGTCTCATATATATTCGATATTAAAATTTGTGTTTTGTTTTGTATTTATTCCTATTATAGTTAATAATTGCTATTTGTTAATTTATTTAAACTCACAATTTATATATTTAATTCTTATTGTGATGTTGACATTATTTTATTTAACTATGTTTTATAAATGCCTTGATTTGTATTACTCGATCTGAGTATTAATCTTTAAATGTTATATATACCTATAAAGGCTTGTCACCTTGTGTCAGACTGTGTCTGTTTCTTACGTTGTTAACTATTGTATGTAATGTGTCGATGCTGTACCTTTTCATAAATAAAATCATAATAGGGAATATGCGTGTAATTCAAATAAGGGTCAAATATTTTATTTTACAAACTTTATTGCATTATTATAATGTCTATACCAATATTTTTTAATAACATTACTTTTTTATTAAGAAAATAATTATTGAAAGTACAAAAAATTAGTGGGAAATTCAAAGTAGCGGGAACGCCACGCTATTGGTCTGATCGAATATGACGTCAAAGTCTACAATACTAATGTCAACAAGTGCATATTTGTTGGATGTTTGCTATTGAGTTAGTTTTATTGTTATTTTTTGTTGTTGATTTACACAAAGACAAAAATTTTAGTTTAAATTATTTAAGTTAATTCTTACGTTAAAGTGATCTTCGCAGCAATATAAATAAGTTGATGGAGATACCATGTCTCTTTTTCTGATTTTACACCACTTTCTCCTTATGTCCGCACCTATCGGGTGCATTTCTTATTGTATTTTTACACCTAGGCACAACACAGTGTTGTTTCATTGTATAATAGTCGCAAAATACAAAATAAAAATATATTACAGAATAAAATACTTCTACAGCTGTTCACTAATTGATTGTTATTATAGACTTCGACGTCACGCCAAGCGCGCCAAAATGGCGGGCGTTTAAAATGCTGTTATCTGTTTGCTATCTTCAACATTTTTTTGCCCTTTAAATTTTGTTTTTGGCGCTTAATTTTTTTTTTTTGTAGTTATATATTGATGTAATCTATCGTATAAAAATATAAAAAAAAATACATGCATATTCCATATTAAATCATGTAAATTATGATTTTGAATTATTACGAGTAATTTATATAAGTTTACACATATTATATAAGTTTACACATTATAATACAAACCTTTAAAAACGAATCTGAAAACATTGATATTAGTATTTAGAATTTAATACAATAGTAAAGCCTCGTTGGTCTTGTAATGCGCATAGCGATCATAAGGTCGTCGGTTCGAATCCTAAGTCGAAAAATAGTAATTATTCGACAAAGAAATTCTAGTCCGGACTCTGGCACTGTGCTCGGTATAATATCAATAGACTCATCCTCTACTACATGGGACCTTACATTCTTGACGACAAGTGAGTGTTCACAGTACACAACTCCCAGTCGCTCTTGGGGAATATACACGTGGATGTGCTTATAATTTTTACATCACCTTTACCCTACGTTCGCACGAACGCTTTTTCAATGCACGTTAGTAAAGCGCTGGAATAAAACAAATGATACACAGTACATTTTTTTTAAATCGCGGTAAAGCGCTTCCACATCATGCGTTGAAAAAGCGTCTGTGCGAACGAGGGGTAAGACGAGACGAGGGACGGTCAATTTTTTATTATAAATGTACAAGGTAGGGCATGGTATTGGCAAATATCGATAACAGGCCACAAGCGTTGCAGGTACATCACTGTTCGGGAGACGTAAAACAATGCATTTTATAAACCTAGATTAAAACTTTAAATCCATAGTATATAGCTACCATGTGGTAATTATATATCGCCAATGATGTATATCTTTAATATGAAATACATATTTAGCTATAAATCGTCGTTATGAAAGCAATATTAGGTTTAGTTGTTCTTAATGGACAAAATACTGCACAACACGATATTAGTTTACTATATAAAATAATTTTCAGAATTCACAACGATTTTTATTCATATTTTCACATTTGAAGCGGATAGGGCCCATTTGTTATGGCCTAGGAATAGGTCACAACATTATACAAGAACACGTACAGAGCAATGTTAGCAACCTTACAATAGCTTTCTCATTTACTCAAAAGGCGATCCGTGCAATTGAGAGAGAAACAAGACCATGTGTTGAACGATGGCCGGCCGAGCGGCAACGTCGTATGCCGCCTTCCAGGTAATTTTACTATAATATATTGAACTGAAAAGAGAAATAGAATTTTAGGTACTTACCTATTAAACCACAGTATCTAACAGTGAACTACATCGCTCCCACATAATATCTTTAGTTCAATGAAGTCATCGCGAATGTTCAAAATCTGAAATGAAATGTGGATGACCTAAAAGACTCATCGTTTAGGTACTTACATCATCAACGAATTATTGAGATATTCTATGACGATGAAAGATTTCATTACTTCATTACACGCGCTGTTTTAAACACAATTAAAAACATTATGTAATAATATAATATTAAAATAAAAAAAGTTAATCACACAGAAAAATTAACATCTATTATTTGAAAAAAAGAATGAGACATTCTGCTTGACTGATTGCTTCGTTGCTTTGGTCTAGTAGAGCTTGATGCGGGATTATATTTATTTTATGGATGCGGTTGGCGATTATGAGGTCCCGTAATTGCAAAAGGCTCGATCACGAAGCAAATACAAAGAGTAGGTGGTATTGTTAGATTTTTCTATATCAAAAATCAAATCAAAAGTTTTTTATTCATGTAGAATAGTCAAAAAGAGAAAATTATTAATTACTTAAGACTCTACCACCCGTTCGGAAAGTCATTCCTGTGGAGAAGAAGGGCAAGAAACTCCTCGGTTACTCTTTTTAAAAATGAGTTTTACAATTCTTTTTGTATACATTGCATTTATGGAGTATGGGAGAACAATGCAGAACGAGCTAAATAGATGTGCTTAAGTATAGATTAATCATAAGTGTACTTAGATTCATAATATTGGTCAGTGTCTACATAGTCCTCTCATTTACAAAATAGAGATGTTGTAGAGGTATATAATAAAAAGCATAATAATAATAGTAAGAGAAAGTGTTACTATAAAATATGTAAAGAGCGCGTACAAAATAACTGGTCATAGATCCAGTGTGATGCCGAACGAGACAAAATTCAACAGCATTATGGTACACGTTCAATCAGACAAAGGGCAGGGGACGGACCAGTCCCCACCAGCAGCACCCGTTCACGAGTATGACCTGAGAAGCAGCCATCACTCTCCTCAACCATTTTAGAGGGAAAAGAATGACCCGCTCCACAGAGCCGCCACTAGCAAAGACATTTTAGTGAGCATGACCAATCCACGACCCTGTCGACATCGTTCGAGAATAATATTTAAAATCAATGAACGCTCGCTAGGCAGGACACGCTGCACTTGACATTATATTCTTCTAGATTTCAGTTAATTTGTGTACCGCATTTTTATCATTTAAAAAATCATTTAGTGTATAATATCCTTTACTCATTAGTGAAGATTTAATATACTTTTTAAATCTGTCAAGTGGCAACTCTAACATGGGCTTTGGTATCTTATTAAAGCAGCGAATACCGACTCCTACGAAGGAAGTAAATACTTTTTTAAGCCTAACAATTGGTAATACCAGTTTATGTTTATTTCTAGTGTTTAATTTATGAACGTCACTCACTTTATTAAATAAATGGATATTCCTACGTATGTACACTATGTTGTCGTATATATACTGTGAAGCGACCGTGAGAATGTTGATCTCTTTAAAAAGTTCTCTGAGGGAAGCCCTAGGTCCAAGATTATAAATGGCACGGATAGCTTTCTTTTGCAGTATGAATACATTTTCCACGTCAGCAGCGTTACCCCACAGTAGGATACCATAAGACATAATGCTATGGAAGTCACTAAAATAAACTAGACGTGCTGTATCCGTAAGTTGCCGTACTTTCCACACTGCATAAGCAGCGGAGCTAAGTTTACCCGCAAGTGATGAGATATGGGCCCCCCATTGGAGTTTGGAGTCTAGGGTAATGTCTAGAAAGACAGTGGAGTTCACGAGGTCCAGCTTTGTGCCATTAATAAGAATATTCGTAGCATTAACTTTTACATTGGGCATAGTAAATTTAATACACTTTGTCTTGAGTGAATTAAGCAATAGATTGTTTATTTCGAACCAATTTGATATCCGTGAAAGAGCACCATTCACATCGTCAAAATTAAGCTTAGCTCTGTCAACTTTGAAGATCAAGGAGGTATCATCTGCGAATAGTACAATGTCACAGACATCACGGACAAAGTTCGGCAGGTCATTAATATATACTAAAAAAAGGAAAGGGTCCTGAGATGGAGCCCTGTGGAACACCAATTGAAATATTAACTTCCTGAGACTTGACCCCGTTAATCTCAACACATTGAGATCTTTCACCTAAGTATGAAGCTAATAAATTAAGGGCAGTGTTTTTAATACCGTAATGCCTTAGCTTTTTAATAAGGGTTGCATGCTCAACACAGTCGAATGCCTTAGAGAGATCACAGAATACACCAATTGCATTCTGCGATGCCTCCTAGGCACCGTAAATTTGCTGAAGCAGACCTACTCCCGCGTCTGTGGTTGAACGTCCCTTAGTAAAACCATATTGATCACCGTGTAACAGCTTATTCTCATTAAAGTGGTTAAGCAATTGATTGAGTAGGATCTTTTCATAAATTTTACTCAAGGCCGGCAAGATGGAAATCGGTCTAAAATTGGAAGGCTCGCTTTTTATCCCTGATTTAAAAATCGGTACAACTTTACGAAGTTTCATTAAGTCGGGGAACCTACCCTTCTCTATACATTTATTAAATATCGTCGCCAGCGCAGGTGCTATAGCCATTACTATGCTATCTAGTATTTTTAATGATATACCCCAGAAGTCGACAGTGTTTTTAATGTTTAACGACTTAAAGGTTAAGATTATGTCTGTCGGGGTCACATATTTAAATTCAAACAAGACATTGCATTCTTTTACACTGTTTTTTATTATTAGTTCAGCTTTTCGGGAAGAGGAGTTCAAAGAGCCAGTAGTATGAACTGGAATTTCACTAAAAAAATTATTAAAAGCCTGCGCAATATCGAAATCATCTGTTAAGATGTTATCATTAATTACAAGTTCAATAAGATCATCGCGTGGTTGAGTTCTCCCAGATACACTGTTAATTATACCCCATGTGGTTTTGATCTTATTTGATGACCTTTTGATCATATTGCTATAATATAAAGACTTTGCTGCAGTACACACCTTCCTAAAAGTCTTCGAGTAGTTTTTAACATATTCCAAGAAAGCTGGGTTTTGATTATATGTTTTCGTATTATACAGTTCAAACATCTTAGCTCTACTTTTATGAATTCCTACAGTAGCCCAATCACTAAACTTTGCTTTCTTGGCCGTTGAAAATGATTTTATTTTAAATATATTATCGAATTCTGATTTCATGGTATCAAAAAGGTTTTGATATAGGTAATTGGGATCATTATGTAACCAATCCATATTAGATATGCGATTGTAAACTTTATCCCTAAAACAGTTTATACGTCGATCTGATATCGGCCTACAAGTAACTTTACATAACTTAGGTATAAGGTGGCTGGGTACTGACACCAAGAAACCACTATGATCTGAGGGCAAAGCGTTCATAATTAATTTATCAAACACTTCACAGTCGCAAAACACATTATCTAAACAGGTAGCAGACGTAGCAGTGATTCTAGTCGGTTCATTAAACAAGCATACTAGATTAAAAGATTTAAAAAAAATAATTAGTCTACAGCTAATGGATGACTTTTCGATTAGATTGACATTGAAGTCACCACATATAATGCTTTGCTTTTTAATACCAGAATTTTTTTTTAACACCTCTTCCATAACGTTTTCAAATATATTAAAATCACCTGAGGGCGGTCGGTAAACGCATGCTACAACATAACTATCCAGTTCGACACAAGATATCTCAACAATGCGTTCAATAGAAAGACCCATAATGTCCTTGCGCTCTTTACACTTGATGTCGTTGGCGACTAATATTAGAGACCCTCCGCGTATGGCTGTTTTTCTTGTGAACGCACTCAACACTGTGTACTGACTTTGATATTTGATTATTTCATGAGATTTCAGCCAATGTTCAGTAACACAGAATAAATGGATGTTGGATTTCCTAAGAAATAATTCTATCTCGAGATCTTTGCCAGCTAAACCTTGCATATTCTGATGAAAAATATTTAATTC
The DNA here is from genome assembly GCA_905147815.2 of Phalera bucephala. NCBI lineage: Eukaryota > Metazoa > Arthropoda > Insecta > Lepidoptera > Notodontidae > Phalera > Phalera bucephala. The sequence goes on from LR990609.1 coordinate 51,742,386, forward strand.
TATTGACTTAGCTGTTGTCGCATTTACTAGTTTAAACTATGGTCACACAACCTAATGTTGCTGCCAGTATCGATCATTTTATTTTGGTTTATATTGCATATAACAGCGTCATTTCTTTGTATATTAAATGCTAACAATGTAGCCAACTGTCGCTTAGTTGTAAAGGGCAGACACATAGTATCTTCTGTCAGCCTAAACTTGCTAATGAATTTATTTATATCAAAATAAAAAATGGCGTCACTATGACGGTGTGTTATGTTGTAAATATATAAATTCCTGTCATAAATGTGCCTGTTTTGCTGAATGGTTAAGTTACTGGCATATGGCAAGGCACAGAATACAAATTTACAATTTAATTTGGAATGCAGCTCTAATAATTTTTCAATACCCCTAGTCAGGTCCTTCCTCTTAACTGATAAACTGATAAACAATCGAATCAAAAAAGATATACAATCAACCGTGTCACTGCGCGGGATAAGGAGGACGTTACCCCCCGCCCGCTTCTGTTGTTTGCCATATCGCTGAGAATAGCAGAGTAACGCCTACCGCGAAGACGTCATGCCTTACTTTGAAGGCACAGTGCACAGTTGCGTAAGCCGACTTCTCTTTATATATGCTTCGTGGTTCGATCTACCCAAATGTGATAAGAGGTCGGTAAAATGTGGATGTACCTAGTACATCTCTGTATAATTCTCACTACACAAGATCATGGAAGTCGGCGCTGAATTATTGAACAAATTTATTCTACACATCTACAAAATCTACACTGTGATTTTGAAGTTTTTCTTTTTTACACTCGTGAATTAGGTACTTCTTTCTTTTCAACACGTATGTTAATCGCTATATATATATTTTATTAACTAAAGTATCTAGTTCCTTTGCCTCTCTCGTTCGCAAACTACAAAATCGAGCGAGTAGGACAATCGGTAAGTTCGGCAACATGAAATCACTTTCCTTTTTATGCCTTGGTACAATTTATAATTGAAATGAATAAAAATTTGTTTTATGTTCATCGACTGTTGTTTTGTATCTTCGCGGATTTAAATCATATTTAAATACAAGAGAAGCGATACGGTAGTATTGAACACAAACTAATAAAAACAAGAAACTAAAATTAGTTTTATTAATTATATTTTGGTGTTGTTTGTTTGATTCTTTTTATTACATTTTTTATATTATGGCTCTAGCACGTGTGTGGAGACCGCCCGCGCAGTCGGGTCGAGAAAAGCATACAATACTGTCTACATAGGTACTTACCGCATGGTACGGTACTTCACATCAACTATGATTATTATAATTTTCTGTTTAATAAATATTAGTAACAATATGGCTTATAAACAAACATAGCAAGCTTATATGATTTTGTTTTTTACTGCGGCAACGGTTTATTACTATCTCTTTTTACCAACTGTAATTTCTGTCCCTCAACATAAGTACTTATAATAGCGTAATTACGAAAATTCGTTCAGAACTTGCCAACACAGTTCTGGCTCCCAAGATGCGAGCGCTTGCTTAGTTTGGGCCACTGTAATTTTGATAAATAATTGTTATTACCTTTTCATTACATGGTTTGCTATAACAAATATTATACTATTTTTAAAGCCACTCTAGTAAATGTAACAATAATCTGAAATAAATTATTATAATATAAATTTATATTTCCGACACTAAAGTCCGGTACGTTCAGGAACCATTAATGTTGATAAGGACTGTATAACTGCATCAGGAAAGTAAAGTGCGCTGTATTTATCGCAATAAGTATGTGTTTACATTTGATATATATTTATTTAATTAGCTTTACCAACAGTTATGTACAATAATACATTTTTTTTTATTTTTTGCAAGTGATACAAATTTTGAGTTCATGACCAATTGCATAACTCATTACAGGTGTATATATTATTGACAGATATATTATTATCTAGACATTGTAATTAACAAATTTAGTGTTTTATATGAAATTAATTGTAAAAATAAGTCATAATGAAAACTAATGCACAAACTTTCAGAGTGAAAAAATAATAATAATAAAATGAAATATAAAGAAATACTAATTAATCACACAATAATATAACTGTAAATATTAAAAAAAAAAAAAATTTTTTTTGAAGTACCTAGTTGTAGAATGATTAATTCCATGCGAATAACTGTAGACGGGCGTCTTGGTTCAATGGTTAAGAGCTTAAGCCACTTCGTGTACTAGATCAAGTAGCTGCAGGTTCGAACTCCGCACGGGACAAATGTTTATTGACATGTGAATTTCATGCTTGTAACTGCACCCACGGCACAGGACACGAATAAAAAAGTATGGAGGTAGCTCTACGTACGTACGTAACATATCTTTAACAAAAAATACAAAAAAACAGCCTGTATACATACCCAATTATATATTTTATTTATATACTACGCCCAATAAATTACATAGTAAAAGAAAACCGGTTATGAATAGAAGTACACTGATAAAAGATTCCTTAGAATTAAGAGGTGTACTTATCTGAGTTTTTAAGGCGCCGTCTTTCTAAAGAGGATGCGCTTTTAAATTCATAGTAAGTAACTACTTATCGCTAAGGAGCCTCTTACTCAGAGATAATCACCGAACAAAGGGGGGAGGACAGCATTCCCGGTGACGATATAATACGATGATTGTGGCCAGTCGCTCCCTAATCGTTGGCCCGTTCTAACTCGAATATTTAACACTATAACGTGACGCTCCGAATATAAAGGTGTCATACAAAAAAAAATATTCTTTAAAGATACGAGCTACACAACAAATATGCAGGTAAGAATGTACTAGTTATTGTTAAATGGTGTGATTCAGGTACGAAGTGTGTAATGTTGAACAAAAATTGGAAATTCCGAATTCAGACGGCCTTACTTGTAAAGTGCGTGGCCGTTTAATCGGTCTGGTCTTAACGGAACACGGTCATTTAAAAAAACATACGAAATCACCTGGGTGGTATGATTCAGAGAGGCGCGTTGTACTTTTTGAGTGTAATAATGATGTAAAAGAAACGTATGCACATGCATAAATGTACCCTGAAAACATGACTCCTTTCTCTGGAAAGTTGTCTCAAAATACCACACTTTAAATATTTACAAGGAAGCTCGTTGTATTTCATAGATTCTGAGTATTTGATGCGTGATTTTTATAAAGTGTAGGTAGAATATTTATCAGGCTGTGGTATGACTACATAATGTCTTAGTGTCGTGCATTTAGATTTATATTTTTATTAACTGAACATAAATTTTAATTTTCTGTATTAAAACTTCTTTCGCCGTCGGCATCTCGCCTCGTGTTATTTTTATTCGGAATGCATTAGAGGCATACTCTAGTCAGCAAAAAGAAACGAAATTTACGCCTACCTTCCGTAAACTCATCTTTTACAGACGATAAGGGGCTCGTCAATTACGTCAGAAAGAGTGTGGTTTTCTATCGAATGATTCTCAATAACAGTTCGGAGTTTCGAATTATGCCGAGTATAATGGCAATAGGTTCCTCCCCAATTACATTGAGAACTCTCCGCTGCATCTGTTTCCAAAAATAACATTGTTCTACTTTTATCTTTTTCATAGGGTCTCGTCTTCATATGCGTTATCGTTAGCGTATATGCGTTCGTGGAAGGAGCTCCTCAGATGACTGATGCCCAATTGGAACACACCTTGGCTGACCAGAACACTATGCAGCGACATCTGAAATGTGCGCTTGGCGAAGGTCCTTGTGACCCTGTAGGGAGACGACTGAGAAGTAAGATAACTTATTAATTGTTTGTTACCACCATCGAAATATTATTCGCATTAGATTACGGAGCATGAACGTGCGTGCGAGCGTGTATATATACTTACGCACCTATACCTCCACGTACGTAGCAGGGCCGGATTATCGATAGCGTTATGATAACGTGAATCTATTACGTGTACTAGTACCATTAACAGTAGTAGTACTACGAACACATTTCTCTCTCAAAATATCGTCTTCAATAAGCAAAGATCGTACTTAAACGAAGCTTGTTATCAAGGATATCATCTTGGATATTTTACGAGTGCTATTTTGGATGACAAATTAGGACGGAGCTGATTGATGCTATTTTTACACAACTGTCACAAGAGGTCAAAGTTTTTCAAGTGCGTTAAATCTATATGTATGGGCTTGGTCCAGTGATAAAGAGTTTAAGCCGCTCCACCCGCTAAGAACAGTCGCAGGTTAGATCCCAGAACAGGAAAAAACGACCGTATTACCCAATAAATATTATTTCGGTCTGGTTTTTTGTGTATGTGAATTTCATGTGCTTAAACCCACCTATGACACAGGAAATATTCCTAGTGCTTGGTACGTTTCGCCACTTGACCACCGAGGTATATATGTATTACTAATGTAGGCAAAATATTTATATTTAGTATCTTATTATTCGGGGTTTTAAATTTAAATCTATCTATCTATCTTTATCATCACGCCAGATCCCTTGCGGGGTAGGTTCTTAGAACTACTTAACGAGGTCTTAAACTTATTTTTTTATAGTAATTAACGCATTGTGCTTCAATATGCTCTAAATGCTCTTACTTCTTCAGTGCGGTATAAAAAATTAAATTTATTTTTGATTCATAGCACGAAGAAGATTCCAAATGCATTCCTAAAACGTATTTCTCAAAACGCACACATACACGTACAAGTTTCATTGTTAATTGGGGTATGAAAGTGCTTTAAAAAGGATAAAAAATCTTTAAATTTGAAAATTTGGTTTTCGTTTTTCGAATTTATGAAGTAATTCTCTAATCGGGGTGTCTGAGGTCTTGCGTTTATTATGTTACACCTTGTATACGAGTATATCAAGTGAATCGTTTAATACGAAAAACGGGCTCTATCAAAGTAATTTCGCGCCAACGCACCACGCCAGCATAAAGGTTTGATAAAATGCAACACGGTAAGCAGCAAGCCAGAATAAAGGTCTGGTAAAATGTCATCGGCGACAATAGGTATCTTGCGGTAATTTATCTTTGGTTCGCGGTGTTTTATTGCCGCTTATTTGGTCGTCGCACTTAGTCACGGTTTGTCCACTCTTTGTACAAACCGTGACTCTGATGTACGTTCCATTTTATGACCAACGGAGTGTATACTGGCTTATTTTTGTTCTTTTTTCAAAAGTTTTTTTTTTCTTTTTTTGGGTTTTGTGTATAAATTACAAGAAAAAGGCGAGCGTATTCTTATAAGATGTTATCTTAGTGTGCATTTACAACGGGCGTTAATTAAGCGCTGTAAACGCTTAAAATGTTTCGTTGGCCATTCGTTTTATTCCAGCGCTTTGCTAAAGGAGATGGTAAAGCGCTCATGTGGATGGGGAGTTTTAGCATTGCCTAAATGTCTTTTTCTTTAAAGTTTCTTTGTAAAGTTAGCTTAGTGTAGTGGTATTGATAGTAGGCCGTTCCGTTCACTGGATCGAGCAGTCAGCGGCTGCTGCTAGTTCGACTCCAGGTCGGAGATAAAATATCTTTGAGTGACTCGCAAACCGTCTGTAGAAGTGTTTGAAAACGCAAATACTTAATATGGAGCAAGGTTAATGCATTAAAATCTAATAGATGCGTAAAGTATTAATCTATCTATACATATAGTAAAACTGTAAGGAAGTCGTGTCTATACCTACTTAAAAAGAAAGGTATTGTATATGTATTTTTAGAGACGGCGTTAGGGTTGTGTGTTGAATAAGTTCGCGCTATAGTTTAGCTTACAGTTTACAAAAACCACATATGCGGGCTAAGTAGGGTTAAGACTGAACCCGGTTAGAGAAATAAGTCCGGTGAAAGTTGACAAAATATACAATATATTTACTACACGGTTCTTGCGACATAGCTGATATTTAGTCATATTAAAATGGCTAAACGAATTTAATTGAAACTTTATGTGAAGATGTCTTACATCGTAAAATAAAATCGAACACTTTTTATCTCCAAAAATAGCACGATTTCTGCGGAATATCTATTATTTCTTCATACTAAAACTGCTGAACGGATTATAAAGATACTTAATATGAAAGAAACCACACAGATATACAATGCGAAATTGGAAGGACGGAGATATCGGGGAAGACGTAGACTATCTTACCATGACCAAATAGACCGTGTCTTATCTGAAGGGCAAGACAAAGTCTCCGTAACCAGCGAGCGTGTATAGGACGAACTACTATGAGAGTGGAGGACGTCAGAAAGGAAAGAACCTGTAGGAACTGTGTACTCTCTGTCTACCCCGCAAGGGATCTGATGTGATGATACAGATTGATACATAGTATTAAAGTATCTTAAGTCGTGAACTTATAATAGGTAACTTTATTTACACAAGCTTGATCATGCCGATATTAGACGTCTAAGTGGTATATAAAATCACACCAATATGTGTTTGGTGGGTTTCTACTGGCCTGCGTGAAGGCCCAAAGATATTAATTATATTTTGGCTGAAGAAAAGCCTAGCAATCCTTCGGTTTCCCTCTTCCTCTTCACAGGTGACTGGAAGCCTAGGGACCTGTTGAAATTGTTCTACAACGAGAATTTACTCATTTTTAGTTGACCTCTTAAATACTTATGCAAAACAAAAACGACTTGGTTTCAGCGAAAAAACCTAGACTGATTAACTTACTTTGTCAAATAGTCGCAGCTACGATCGCCGCACAGCGCACGGGAATATTGTTTTGGGATTTGTAATTTTGCAATAACGAAGATGTTTTAAGCGCATACGGGCACAATAAAAAAAATGTTTGTACGTGTTAATATCCAGAACGGCGGGCCCGATTTTAAATAGACTATTACTAGAATATTGAGGATTTTTCAGAGATTGTTTAAGACTTTTTAGCTCGGGTAATGCATGATTCCTGGGGCATAGTTGTTTTATATCTCCATATTAACACGGCTGAACAGATTTAAAAGAAACTAAATATGGAGGTGTCTTCGTTAAGTCTTGGAATAGTAATATTCCAAAAAGTCCTACCTACCTATGTCAAATTACAAAATAAACGCGTACGAAGCCGCGGGTATATAATAGCTAGTAACATAATAAAATATTAAAGTAGTTCCAAAAAGTAAAAAAAAAACTCCTTTAACAATTGTTTCAAAAATTTTACAGTATTTACTACAAAACAAAGAAGTATTAATGCCTCGTTTTTTATTATTTTATACCATCGAAATAAATCCAAAGAAATGCGTCGTTGCCGGTTCAAAATGTCGTATATAAATATTTTTTTTCCAGGAGAGCAAAAACACCGTTTTCTTTTATTAGGTGTGCAAGAATTCTTTAAAATATTATAATGGCAAATCTTCACTGTCATTTCAAATAAAGTGACAATCTTATAATTTACAAATATACATAGCAAACTTAAAAAAAATAAACAGTGTATTTTTTTCTCATTAGAATAAATAACTTATATGTATATACAATTTTCAGAACTAAACGTCATTGACTATGACGTTTAGCTCATATATTGTTATCTTTGGTTTAGCCCTCAAGAGTCTATTAATGTGTTGTATATCTCCATAAAACCTTTCAGTAGTGTGCGTGCATGACTGCACTTTTGTGGGCAATGGTAATTGTTGTTATTTTTAGACACAATACCTAAACGATTTCAGATTTAACTCTCTAGGAGTAAGTAGGTTAAGGCTCTAGCGTGATTTGAGGCTAAAATTCATTTATCATTGAAGAATTGCTTAAATTGACGAAAGTTTAATTCGGATTAAGACTTCAATCAACCGTATTAATTAGTTAATGTCTAAATCTGGCTGTCTTTAAGAAGCAAATCAGTGACTATACACCTGTGATGACCATGCAATTGTTTTGAAATGGAGGATTTTTATGTAAAAAGAAACACTTGTTTTTCAAATTCGGAAGATCTACAAGAATGCGATTGATTGCTAGAAATATATATTTATGAATTTTTGTTCCTAACGACCCCGAGGGGGTCAATGTTCGTTTGATTGGCTCTTTGTATAGAGTGGTCACTCTCGATTCCCTTGCTGACCAAACTGCAAACTTTTTCTTTTCTCAAATATCTTCTATATTTCATTCTCAGTATTTATGTTACTAGGTAGGTAAAAAAAATAAAAGCGTGATTTAATTTAGCTCTTTCTCATTCTTTTCCGGAAAATAAAACTTAGGAACTCAAGGTTACAAGTTAATTCAGAGGATGAAAATTCTTTAAGGGATTTAAGTTTTTAATGCAATCCGTAGTAGGCAAATCTATCCACGAGTTGAATATAGGAACCGACCGTTTGACGTGATCTATGAGTGGTGTACTGAAAATCGAATGATTTCACATGTCCAAAAGATTATCCTATTTTAAAATTCTGTCGCTAGAGTCGCGGCGTAAAATAAGTGATTTTATATATTTATTTAAGGTGATGTATTCTTTGGTAGACTCTCCTTCTATACTCGCTAATTTAAATATTAATATTAATTTAAGGAGTCGCAAACCTAATGTTTCTTCCTTAAATACTTTCCACAACAATACCTCCTTTTATAATCCCATTGTTCGCATGTGTAGACAATACAATGAATTAAATAAAGAAAATAATTCTTTAGATTTGTTTAACAATGATTTTGGTACATATAAACGGCAAATCCACAATATCCTCAAAGACGCATAAACTCACGTTCAGTTAAGTGAATTTCTATTTTATTTTAAGTATATGAACCTTAATTTTGTTATCTTTTTTCAAATTACGTAATTTCAAACTTAGTTTTTACACTCTAGAACACATGTTTTGGGTTATAATTATTGTTCATAACCTTACTTAACTGTTACATAGTGAAATTTAGATTGTAACCTGTTTTGTATTTAATAAAATAAATAAAAAAACATCTTATGCCTAGAATGAATCGTTTCAGTAAAATTTTGAGGGTAAAGTAGAGATAGGTCGATGATTGTAGAGTCGCTGGGTAAATGATTCACCCAATGACTCTACCATCATCGATTATTTATTCTTTTCACATTAAATATGTATATATTAATGTAATATTACTAGATACTATCTATACAATTACCTATACAAAAAAATGAGAATTGAGATCAAGTTCTTTTTTTATATTGCCTAAATTGCTAACAATATCAACACATCACCTTAGAATAACAGTTGTTATTCTAAGCACAGCACACAGTGAACACAAAATAACTGTGATTGCTAAAGTCTCCTTCCCTGCTCCCTTCGAAGTCGGATTGTATATTTCTCCAGCAATATTTTTAATGTTTGTTCCAGCTCTGGCGCCATTGGTACTGCGAGGAGCGTGTCCACAATGTTCAGTGCAGGAAACAAGGCAGATCCGTCGCACCCTTGCCTTCGTACAGAGGAACTACCCTTGGGAGTGGGCCAAGATCGTTCGTCAGTATGGTTGAAGTTAATTTAAGCTTTATATTACGAATTTTTTATGTAACGAATAAAAAAGAAAGAAATATAAATGTGTAGATAGATAATTCAATAAAAAACGCACGATTTGATTCTCTACAAAACACTGGATGGCACGAAATAAGGGAATATAGGGTATATGGCAATTGCCAAAATTACTTACGTTGTGTATAAATTACAGCAATCTGAACTTTTGTTGTATAACTATTTATTATATTGCGATTTTTTGTCAACAATCCATAGAAGTTTATTCGGTCACTGATCGTTTTGTAAACTCAAATAATATGTTTTTTATAAACCGGGTCAATTAGTAAGTGCCCACAAATTGCCATTTACATCAGAAGGCGGCATCCACTGAAAAGATACGGCGAGAAACTCAGCGTGCTTGTCTTTATTATTTAATTCTTTCTCTTTTTATACTATTTTTTATTGATGTATTTGACTAACTTTAAACAATTTTAGAAAAATAAAAAAAATGTGTAACAATAGTTGTTTCGATGCAACAACTTTCGGCATGATACTTCATCTCCGTGTCACCTTGTATTGGGTGTAAAGGACAGCTGCGCAATGGGTGAAGCTGTAATCATGGGCTTACATACACAAGGGTAGGGAGGGAGCTTCAAGAGTCCACAAAACTACAAAGATAATCTAATTTTCGCCCTGAGACATAAACAATAAAGTACACGTAAGATAAGCTTAAGCTGCGGGCACACTATATTTTATGAGGGTCCAAACCATCTGAACCCGTCTTACATATAGGCCCCATGCCTGAAATAGGTCATCGTACACATCAATACTAACAACTTTTCCTAAGTTAACCTTTGTCGGAAACAAAAAAGGCAGTAGTCTCATACATTTTGTTTAAAAAAATACTTTTTTAGTTCCGCTAAGTGCTGTGGGGAGTTTTTGGCGGGAAGTCGAAGAGTGATGTTGTCAATTTGTTTTAATTTCCAAAACTTGTGTTATTTCGACCAATAATGTGTAATGTTGGTGGAATATTAACCATTATGTGTTCTTATATGTGCATGAGTGAAGGTGATAAAACGTGCCTTTTTGACTTCCCTCAAAACGGCCGTTGCAATTGGTATGTAAAGTATCCACCGCTTTACTATGCAGGGTGGGGTACTTCATAAATTTCATTATCATCGTTGTCATCAAGTTCATTGGGGAGTTGAATTAATTTAAACAAACACCATTATATATCTCACTGGACACTGGCAAAGTACACTTAAAATAAGTGTGAAGCCATAACTTAAAGAAGTAGAAGAAGTGCTGTGGGTAAGTTATACTTATCGCGCACCTTTCTCTTACACCGTGTGTACTTAGGATCCTATTATCTACGTGTTTTAGGATTTAAAATTGTTTGGATTACAGTTATCAATAAAAAATGGTGATTTTTTATTGATAACTGTAATTCTTAACATAACCTATTAGGTACATCAATAAATTGATCTAATAAATAGTTAAAAGGAATTGCCAACCAAACCTCCTGCTTAATACAGTCATACAAGGATTTTTTGACCCGTGGCTAAAATCAAAACAACGCTGTCATAAATTGAAATGTCACTTTATGAAAGTTGCAGAGTTTGCTATGAAATTTACCCAAGTTCGATTTTTAATAAGTAACCATCATGAAGGTAAAATTGCCTGGAGGGAGTCATATGACGTTGCCGCTCCGCCGGTCATCGTTCAACACATTGTCTTTTTTCTCTCTCAATTACACGGATCACCATGTTGAGTGAATGAGAAAGCTATTGTAAGGTTGGTAACGTCGCCCTGTACGTGTGCTTGGTAGCCTGTTGTGACCTATGTTTGGGCCATAACAAATGCGCCCCGTCCGTTTCAGCAAATATACTTTAATACAGTGAAATTATGTCGTGTTTTGTTCTGTATTTTGTAAATCAAGGACAACAAGGAGTGAAAAATCAAGGACGACAAGGAGTGAAAAATCCTGAATTATAATTTTACACGTATGTATTTTATGCCTCTTATTATATTTTAGGGAAGTTTCACAGCAAAATTAATGATTTAACATTAAAAATATACGTTATTGACGTCATATAATTAATATACGGTGATAATTAACTGTGACTTTAAAGCTTTAATTTGTATTTTAAATATGCATTATTTTACGCTTCTCCACTAGTGATGTCCTACAGCGCCTATCGCCTACTGTTGATATTAATAAATTAATACTAAAACATTAACAGTTCCTATTTCACTACTAAATGAATTTGGATGAAATTTAGTAAGGATAGAATATCTAGATAAACACTGTCACGTCTATATTCCCCAATCGAGGGTGGGATATTCCCCAATCCGGGGTGGGACCTATTTATGATTATTTCATCTTTATAGCGTTTTCCCTGAAATAAAACTACTTACCTCACTGGAAGCTTTATATTGAGATGGCATATAGAGCCTCGGTTGCGAAATGAAGTTTTGCCCTTTGGGTAGTACTGCTTTTACTGAAGATTAGAGGTTTGACCTCTATATGAGTTGGCATTGTGCCCTCCACCCCGCGAGGGTGCGTTGTATGTCATGCCCGTATAAAGATAAATCTGAACCCTGAAAAGCATGTTGATATCCGTGTAAAGGAACTACTGATTTTCGTGATTTAGAATCCGCGTTTGAGTGCTGAAACGTTTAGAAGGTACGAGGCATGCCTTTTAAGTTCTGTTGTTTCCATATTTCCCGGCAATTTTGAATTTGAAATGTGTTTATTCGAATGTGTTTAAATTTTGAATCTCAAAACAGTTGAAAGTATTAGGATTAATGCTATTGTTTAGTCACAGCGTCGATTGGAATCTGTCATTTTACGTACGAAAATGAATCTTTCTAAGGAAAATGTTCGTGCAATAATTTTCTACAACTTTAGAAGAGGCCTGACACGGCTTCAGTATTTTGAAGAGCTAACATCTGTGTTCAGTGATGAAGCCCTATGTCTGCGGACTGTCGAACGCTGGTATTTAGAATTTCAGCGTGGACAAACTAGTGTTAGTGACAAATCTCGCGAAGGACGCCCAAAATCCGCCTTCACTGAAGATACCATCATTGCTATGAGACAACTAATTCTCGAAGATCGTCATGTGACGTATCGAGAGATAGAGGCTCTATTAGGCATCTCAGGGACAACCATTCAGAAGATCTTACATGAAGCGCTTGGTGTGAGAAAGCTAGTTTGCCGTTGGATACCGCATCTGCTTTCCGATGATCACAAGGCGGCCCGCGTCAGATGGTGTAAGAAAACTCTGCAAAGGTTCAACCGAGGAGAGTCAAATCACGTCTACGAACTCATCAGTGGTGACGAATCTTGGATCTATGGCCACGATCCTGATTCCAAACAACAATCTACAATCTGGGTCTTTCAAGACAAGCCAAAGCCGACTAAATTTGTTCGTTCTCGAAGCACTTCAAAGAAGATGGTGGCCACGTTCGTTGGAAAAACCGGCCATGTTGCGACTATTGCACTTGAAGATCGTAGAACGGTTAACGCAGAGTGGTTTGTTTACCACACCACAGTTTGTTTACCACAAGTCATCGCCGAACTTCGAAAATCTAACTCAAAGCGATGCATCATCCTGCACCACGACAACGCAAGCTCACACAGCGCTCGTCAAACGATTGAGTATTTGAAGCAGGAAAAAGTAGAAATTCTTGACCATCCTCCATACAGTCCTGACCCAAGCCCTAACGATTTCTTTACATTTCCTAAAATTAAGAAAAGTCTTCGTGGTCAAAGGTTCCAGTCCGGTGAAGAAGCAGTCGACGCTTTCAAGTCAGCCATTTTGAACACCCCCACTTTAGAGTGGAATAAATGTTATAATAACTGGTTTGAGCGAATGGAAAAGTGTATTAAGCTACGTAGTGAATACTTTGAAAAACAATAAAAAGTACTATAAGGTTCTAGTTGTGTTTTTTTCCTCAAACGACAAAACTTAAAAGGCATGCCTCGTACCTCCAAGTGAAAAAGTTTTGCGGAAATCTTTGTTAAGTGTCCATTACAGTAAACTTACGAAGGACGTATTTAAAATATTTCGCGACGTGATATTGCAAGTTCTACATTCAACAATTATGAAAAAAAAAATCAAGTTTTAAATGAACACCAGTTTGATTATGGTTTTTTTGAAGAACACAAATATTTATTAATAAAATCAATATGTGAAAAGTATTTCAAATTAAGAAATCATTCTATAATGAAGAATGCAGAAGTAGAAACTGATGTCAGAAATTTTTATAATAAGCTAATATTATTTAAGGGTCATTAGTATAATTACAGTAAAAAAATTAATTAAAAACTCTGGATAAAGAACACATAGCTGACCTAAAACACCGTCGCTCAAATAAGTCTGCAGTCTGTGAACATGTCCTTGACCGCACCCGCCATTACATCCGATTTGATAGACCACATGTCCTCGTGAAAGAGCACCGATTCCTACCAAGGATGGTTCATGAGGCTATTCAAATTAAAAAACATCCTAATTTCAATAGAAAAGATGGCTGGGTGCTTCCATCGACTTGGGATCCGGTAATTAATATAATCAAATCCAAAACCAAGCATAACACTGAGAGACCTCAAGACACCGTGAGTTCATTCTGCGTAGATAGGACCAACAAAAATAATTAAAAAGTTTGAGGGTACCCCGGAACACATATGCCTTTAGGACATCTAACACCTCAGTTCTTCCCGTGACCATGGGTGCTGCAAAGCATTCGAAACGGCGGGAAAAATAAAATAAAAATTAAAACGGCGATAAAATCCGAAAAAGGTTTTATTTCATGTGTAATATTCGCGTAAATCGAAGAACTCAGTATTAAAAAATCTTATTTAAGTGCCATATTCGTCTAATAGCAAATCTGTACCTCCAGGTGATACAACTCGAGTTATAGCACTTTTGATATATTTACACATTATGCAGGAGAAAATATCTGCTATTTTTCAATCTGATGCCCATATCTCTTAAAATAAGAAAGTTTTTTTTGTGCATATTAATATATCTAAGGATTTTTCAGAATTAACAAAGTGTAAGATGGTATATCTTCAATTATCACAAATTGAACTGAACTGATTGCTCCAATTTTTTTTTCTTCCTTATTGATTCAACTTTAATTAACCCCTCATACACAATCAGCAGAGGTACATTAAAAATGGTGTGAATTGATATAATTACACATATGTCAGTGTACACTAATGTTATTCAATCAATCAATCACACTTGTATTTGTAGGACTTTTTGTGAACTATCGAAAACAAAGCACGATTTAAGAATTGTGCTATTTAATATTATAATTAGATTATCACACTAGTTAAATACACAAATCAAAACAATAGAGTTCATCGGAAATTATTATATTTGTTTATCCTACATACTGCACGATAAATATACAACGATTTGTTATCAATTAAACCTAATTAATTCATTTTGTTAATGTGTAGTTCTTTGTAATAATTTGTCATCATAAAACTGCTACTATTTACGAAATTGTAGAGAAATCTTACAAGAGTGTCGAAATGTGAAGGATGTCGTGAAGATGTCAATCGCCTCTGACATTTTGTTTTTTTTTGAATACCCGCATCACACAGGTTCCGTTTCCTGCTCCACTATACCTAAAACGATTAAAAATAAATACGCTGAATACAATAATTAGTGTTTTTATTCACATGGATCGTTCACGTAATGTTGAGTCAACGCACAATCACGGTGCAGCCCGACCGAGTGCGTACAGCCGACAACGAATAGAGGGGATTGTGGAGTTAAGTAAGAGGTTACGGCACCACTGCCCGCTCCAGCATTCTCCAACCAGACGTACACTTAAACGCTTCACTGAGCCCGAGAAAATCGCACAATACTGTAGAAATCATAATACGGAGATCCGGGTCAATCGCTAACGTCTCAATAGTGCGCGGAAAGTAAAAGTGATACAGTTCATAAGTCGTCTACGTCACGCCAAGATGCAGGTAAGTGCATTGATTATTATAAATTTCACCATAATAAGTGTACGTGTTTTCCTGTTGGTGACGCGTTTTAAGCTTCTCTCAATGTTTGTAGGCCGTCGAAGGACGATAAGTTGTTACCTGCTAAGGCGAATACATAAAATTGGTGATATTTGCTTCGTTGTGAATACTTTATTCTACCTACATTTTGTTATCAATAAATGGCAATTAGTTAAGTAAGTATAATATGTACTATCTAAGTAATACCGAAGTAGGTTACTAGCTATTTAGGCAACTTAATTCGCAACTAAATTATTGAGTACTAATTTCTGCCCGCGACTTCGTGTACGTTCACTTTAGACGGAAACCTTTCATTTTTCCGAGTTAAAGAGTATCCTATGCGTTAATCCAAGTAATTAACTATCTGTGTGCCCAATTTCATCCAAATCCGTTCAGCCATTTTTGCGTGATAGAGTAACAAACATCTAAACATACAAACTTTCACATTTATAATATTAGAAGGATTTAATTGCGCTCACGTCCATGTTACGTGTTAGACAACTATTGCTGCCTACCCATTATATAATATCTTACCGAAAGTGTCATAGTTAAAACGACATTAGGGATATGTTCCACTTAAGTCCAATAATCAAGCCATTAAAAAACGTTTCCGAATTTGCGTAACATGTTGAGATAGCGTGAATATGTCTGCATGTCAATACACATTAATGGTTCTTAGAAATTCGTACTGATTGCTTAAGAGCTACGTTTCAAAATAAGGATAAGATGTTTTATATATCCGCTTGGTAATTTACGAAAACTACAGAGACAGATTGCCGCGTCATCAACGTAAAGGTTTGGCCTCTGACCACCCCCGTCAGTTAAAGCCTCACGTTTAGACAAAGGTACCTGATTCGACGGAGAATTCAGTTAAGCTATTCTTAGAACCTAGATTTTCTTAGATATTGTAGATACCTTTTTCTGTAAAAACATGTAACTAGGTCGTTGCTTATCTACATTTAAATTGAACTTTCAATGGTTTAATGTAGACCGCGAGTTTTGATAATTTTAATTGTTTTATATGAATGTAAGGTAATTACTGATTAGAATATGTAAATATTGGACATAAAGGATCACTGACGAACACTGTATTGAGAAACTAAAAGGTACAAATCATATTATTTACCCGAAAAATCACATCTGAACTTGAAAGGCAGATAGCATTCACTAAATATTCAGAGAACCAGAGATTTGTCTTTAATTCTCTGAAATCAGATTTCGGGTTTATTAACCCGAAATTATTTTTATAGCTGAACTAATAAATAAAGCTTTGAAATAAATACCGGGTTTAGTTGACACCGAACCCATAGAAAAATTATTCTGATTCTCAAAATAATAAACTGATAACCGAGAATGGAGAAATGAATTCAAGGAATATTTCGATTGCTGCTTCGTATATTCAAAACACAGAAATCTTAATAATAACGATTTCTGTGATTTAAACCTACATGAATTCCTATCGGGGTTATTGTTAGTTATCTATCTACAATATACTGGGCGATTCAAGTGTAACTTGGTCTTAGTAGGCCATGACGCTTATTTTTAACCGACTTCAAAAAGGAGGAGTTTCTATGTTCGGTTGTAAGTATGCTTTTTTTTATGTATGTTCAGCGATATTTCCGTCAATTGTGGACCGATTTTGATGATTTTTTTTGCATTGGGTTCAGTATATCTCCAAGGTGGTCCCATTTAATTTCATTGGCATTGGACCTTGGACTTAGAAGATACACCAGGGAACTCCTTAACGACAAACAATAGGCATGTGTAAATTGAGATATTATGGGTATTACGTCAATCCTATAGGTACCCTACTATAGAATAATTCACTGGTCACTCAAAATTGTAAAATAAAAATCTTTTATAAAAAAAGGTAAACCGACTTCAAAAAGCAAAAAATAAATATTTGAAGTCGGTGCCAAGTAACCAACTGCACCAACCAGCACCGACTTCAAATATTTATTTTTTGCTTTTTGAAGTCGGTTTACCTTTTTTTATAAAAGATTTTTATCGAATAAAAACTGCATTCAAAATTTGGAGAAAATGTTCTGATAATTTCAGGACGACACCAAAGCTCAAAAACAACCTATTTTTTCAACTGTAGTAGTGAATAGTAGTCAGTTGTAAGCTATATTTTTAAGAAATCAAAATCTACAACAAAAAGAAAAATACTTAATTTAATGTTTCCATTTTCAAAATGGGTGTACACTGTCCTCCTTTGCCACCCCCGCTCGAGGAATAAAGGTGTGACGGTGTATTTATTTTAGGAACTACATGTTTAAAATGAAAAGCCATTTTCGATTTTTTTTTCTCTGATTCTTTACCATTTCTGGTAATTTAGACATCCCCATAATGACTCAACTGGATAGATCATTCTGTATAGCTAATCCCTCAATATACCTATAATTATATTGTTTTATAATGGATCGTTTTAACAGCCCGATGTTGCTTTTCGTACAGACGTTATTTTGAAACTTGTTTTATGTATTCATGTTTCTATCGTCGACATTTATACAATGTTTAGCAAATCATAATAAATTACCCAATTGATTTCTCTTATTTCAAACAAATACAACATAAAGTAGGTAATTCGTTGTTGCCTTTATTTGCTTTTTTTTTGTACCAGCCAGATACCTATATTCATAAATCTAATTTAATTTCGTTGACTATGCTCCTAACTAGAATGAATATATTTCAGATGTTATAAGGAAAACCGCATAGGTATTTAACATAGATAAATAAATATGTGTTTTCTGTCTCACAAACTTTCTAAATTAAGTTTTTATTTTTGTCGAAATTTAAAAATGAACACGCTAAACCGAAGGACGTCTGTGTTGAATAATAAATAACTTTCGTTTTGTTGGAAATACACACTTGAAATATGTGCATAAACAGGAGATAAATATTTTTATCAAAAACTATAAATAAGGGGTTCATTTTCGTATGTTTGCGAATACATTTTTTCTTTGGTTATAAATTTTAAAAGCTACTAAATAAATTCTAAAAATTTAAACTTTTGAAGATTATATTTGAAAAAATTAATTAATATCATACGAGTATGTCATGAGCTACTTTATAACTGGAGAAGCAATCATAATATTATAGGTACTTAGCTGTTTTCTTTATTTTATTGTAGTTGTTAAGACGTAGGACGTCCTTATCAATAAATAAAATAACAACGATTTTGAATAGTTTAGATGATAATAATGCTATAATTTCAATTCACAGCGGTATGTCTTTACAAAGAAACTAAAAAGTAGGCGAAGGGCGACAATTTTGTGTTTCCACTCGCGCGCTCAACTGACAGACCAAGCCGCAGATGCAATTTTACGTCATTTGTGGGATGGCACTCATTATGGTATTGTGTCGGATCTAAAACATTTTGTGCAAACAAACTGGACCTATACAGGGCGTTGTTCTGTATTCCCTTGGAATTTATGGAATACATAATAGACGGAGCACTTAATAATTCTATACAATTTGAAATTGGCTATTTTTGCTTCTAGTCCATATTGTTACTAATACTCATTTGACTAGAATAACCTTAGTAGAAGCGAAGAATACGCTACCACGTGGTAGGTAGATAGATACTGTGTGAAAGAGGGATAAAGGAAAGAGAAAAATACTGCTAGGCTGGGCGGCATTTGGAAAATTACGTCAAGTATTTACATCGCGTATTCCGCAAATCCTAAAGATAAAAGTCTTCAATCAGTGTATCTTGCCTGTTATGACTTATGGAGCCGAAACGGCCAAAACACTCAAAGTTGGACTGGTTCATAAATTTAAAGTCACTCAGCGAGCTATGGAAAGGGCTATGCTCGGAGTTTCTCTGAAGGATAGAATCCGGAACGAAGTCATTCGACAGAGAACCAAAGTTATCGACATAGCCAACCGTATTAGTAAGCTAAAGTGGCGATGGGCCGGTCCGATTAGACAAACAACCGATGACCGCTGGGACAGACGAGTACTTGAGTGTAGACCACGGACTGACAAACGTAATGCAGGACGCCCTCAGGTTAGGTGGAGCGATTATACGTACATAATATAATAGTATTGTATGATTGTATGATTTCTTTAGCCCGACCGCATAGTCACCACACACGTGGGGATAAGATTTTTATTAAAATAAATAGTATTAAAATAAATCATAACATTGACGAACGGCTTGATCCAGTGGTTCAGAGCTTAGGCCGCTCTGCCCACTGGAACGAGTACCGCCTCTCGTTCCAGTGGGTATTTGTGTTTAGCGTCACCAGTACAACTACTATATTTAGCGAGGTTACAAAACGACAGTCCGTATAGTCAAGGAACCGATTTCAGGCCGATCCAGATCCCGATACATCGAGGTTCATTTTGTTGCAAGTTAGAGCGACACACGTCTTTATATGCTACACGTCACATCGCATAGGATTTTGTGAAACATATGTGAAAATAGAATAATTTAATGAGACACACGCAATACTTACTTAAGTTTGCAGTAGATACATTGACTATGAAGTTATTGTTGTATTCGTTTAACGAAAACTAAAGAAGAACTTTTTAAAATTGGTTAGTAATTAAATATTTAATGATGGTATACGTTCTTACCTACATTCTCCAAGCGCGGGGTGGCAGAGGTGTACTGCGTACACTCACTTTTCGCTGATATTAGGTCCCATGTAAGTACCTTTACAATATCAGATAAGTAGGTACTCTAAAAAGGGTTAAAAATAAATTAAATAAGATAGTAAAATATTGAAAAAATGTAGGAATATAGATTTTGAGAACGAAAGTATGAATGAGATAATGTTTTTTTTTTCTTTTGAAGTATTTATTTGCTTAGGTAGGTATTCTCATACATTGATAATCGTATACTGGTTTGTGCAATTTTTCATACAAAATAATAATCGCGTATTTCATCGAAAGTTTAGTTTTGTAACTAAAAGTAGAGGTGAGGTATCTATTGGGAAAAATAACGGGTAGGAGTCTCGCTATAATACCTCGCTTACCCACGTGGCGAGATATGACGGATTTCGCACATAAAAACAAAGTACTGGCACAATCATATGTATTTAGGTAGGAATCAATTGGAAAGTAAAAGTATCCCTCTTTACTATCTAGGTTGTCTTCCAAGAATACCCATTTCCATAAGAAACGAACGTCTTTAAGCCGAATATAAAACTGTTTTGAAGTGCAGCGAGTAACGGATCGCCAGTGTCTGGTGTCTTTGTTCAGTTTTTGTGCCAATTATGAAACCCGTTAGGTTTTCGATTTTACGATACTAAATCTTAGGAATACATGTCTAGGTATGCTACATCCAGCCAAGTGCCAAGCTTAGTATGTCGCTATAAATATAGGTAAGTACATAAACGTTTATATAAGTATATGCGAAGCAAATATGTAGGAAACGCGTTCTATATTCCTAAAATCTGATTAATATATACGTACCTTTAAGAATTAAGTCAAATTATTCTAATACTGTTGTATTGTGTATACCCACATATTATGTAATTATGAGATTTCTTTGGACCTTACATTGTTGAAAGTATCAATTTAATACGAGAGATTCCGGGAGAATTGACTATTCCCATAGAAAACCTCAAGAATACATTGACCTAGGAACCAAAACCAAAAGTTAAAAATAAGGTAAAATAAATATTTAATGGACAGATATTTATGTAGTAGATATGTCGTTCATACTTACCTATTATATAAAAAAGCATACATACAGACGAACATAGAACTTCCTACTTTTTGAAAAGGTTAAAAATAAACATGCATTTAAGTTTTATTCCCTATATTTCTTACGCCGCAGATGTGACCGATTAAATCATCATATAAAAGTCTTCATCATATTGTCTATATTCTACTTATGTACGCCATGGATATACCTATCGCCGATGACCTGGTGAAGGTCGCAGGTAAATGCTGGATGAGTATGGCACAAAGCCGGTTGTATCGTGGCTATCTTTGGCGAAGGCCTTTACCCTGCAGTGGACATCGATGGTCCCGTAGAACATTGTTACATGTGCCAATCAAAATAAATGGTATTTGCGACTTTCATGCCCGTCGATAAGGTTATTTATGCGAAATATAAATACTGTTCGTTGGACACGTCGACATCTTTCGGCTGCGGAAGATGATGACACCGTGCATATCATTCATAATGTACGCAGTCTTATTAGTAATTCATACGATTACATCACAAGTTAGGTCTCGCATCCGTCCGCCCTGTTTTCGCCCCCTGAAATGTAAAAGCGTCTTTTGCCGCTTTTGACGGTACCCGTTCGGTACCCCTCAGACTAAGGCAAATTTATTTATAATATTTATGACGTACCCGTTCGCCCCTTGTTCAGTGAAAGATTATTTTTCAAAATAAATGTATATTGTAATCTGAATTTTATTTCACTGTGACTACAATTTATTTTATTTTATTTTATTTTAATACTTGAGAAAACTTACAGCTAATACAGTGAGTAAGTACATAACAATGATGGCTTTAAAAGATTTTCCAAAACTGAATGTTGACATAGACTATAGGAGGGGCGAACGGGACTAATTAACTTTTAAGGGGCGAACGGGTTTAGTTAGGCAATCAGGGGCGAAACATACGGAGCGAACGGGTGCGAGATCCAAGTTATTAACAATAATGATTTAAAACTTACTGTCCTAGTAGATATGAAGTTGGCGTAATTTGTAATAACAATTCCTATTAAGTATAATAATCCTTTGAAGACAATGGCCACTATAATAAGACAACCAAATATTATCTATATATATAATATATATGTAAGGAACAGGTGCGCAAAACCTGACATAGGTACTTTATAGAACCCATCAATATGAACAAATTTTACTATGACAGCCATCTACCGGAAATGAAAGAAAAAATCAACAGTTTAATTTTGGTGGAGGTATGAATATTTTGTATGAAACTTATATTTTTTTTATCTAGCGCAACTTATCTACAGCCCGTTTTTTGATGCTTTTCATGGTTGGCTTATGTAGTCGTTCACGTATCGAAATATACCGTAACATATTAAACAAAGACTAAAGTTGCAAGTAGCTCCACACACCTACCCTGAGATGAACAAATTAAACTGGAAATATTACGTAATAAAAAAGTTAGATTTTGCTACTTACCTGCTTGCAATCAGCATTTATGAAAAAGTTCACATGTTCCTAAAATTGTAGATTGTACCTTAGACCTGTGTCTGTACCTTAGAATATAGATAAACATTAAAATATACCATATTTAATGTACGGCTTGTATTAAACGTACACTTAGTAAACAAGCTTATTATACGCTAGATTATTATTTAAAAGACAAAAATACTTGGAAAGGGGCTGTTCCAGCTCCACTTGATTGAATATGGACAACTTGTTTAGCTATTATTATTTAATATTCCCTCTCTTCCTTCTATTAATTTAGTAAAATGTTTCTTTTTTTTCTCATTTCTTTCTCTGTAAATGAGGGAACCATGTAGCCATTCACATGAATAGTATAATTTGTATAATTTAACTTAGACCTACCTGATAGACCAGCCTACATCGTTCTCCCATATCCCACAACAAAATGTAGATGGAAAAAGAAAATGTAAAAATACTATTTTAAAAGAGTAACCGTGGAGTTGCTTGCCCTTCTTCTCCATAGGAATGACATTCCGAAGTGGTGGTAGAGTCTTTGTTACTTTTCTGACGATTCATAAATACTGTAATGGTTTACATGAATAAAAAATATTCTGGTTCTGATACGGAGTCATAAGTTTAGATAGATCAGGGTGGCGAAATCGAACACTATAAAAGGGGGTTTACTGAGAATGACAATATCTTTAAAGGTTCCAAAAAAAAATCATTAAGCCTTCACATAGCCTGGTAATTTTCTCTAGTTAGTAAATCGCTAGTTATTTTATTCTGATTTATATAAAATTGATTGAACGTGATAGAGTTCCGTGCTATCAACCCTACTATTACCTCAATACACAATATGTATAGTTATTGTTTTTAACAATACAATAGTATGTGATGGTGATTTAACTTATCGTTGAAGCATCGATTACGCGTTCATTAAGTTTCCAATCACGTTCCCATGGCGGCAGTTTTGCGCCATACCTGACGTGTGTCAACTTGAAGGTATTATTCCTTTCATAAGTGCTATGGTCCTATAAAAATTAAAAAAAAAAACACGCAAATTATAGCTTAACAAATATAGGGACTAACAACAAATAAATTATATATATATATATATATATATTAAAATCAATTGCCGTGCGTTAGTCTCGCAAAAACTCAAACATGGCTCGACCGATTTGAGTTTTTTTTCGTGTTGTTCTCCTCAATTTTGGGGTGGTTTAGGAAAAAAAGGAAATTAGGAAAAATCCAAAGGAACAGCCGAAAAATCGAAATTGGTAATTTTGCATTCAATCAAATCAATTTTAGGTGGTATGTACGAAGTTCACCTGGGCATCTAGTTATTTACAAAAATTAATTAGTCTTTGTACCTAATATTTAGAACCTAGTTTTTAATATGATTTATAATACTAACCACCTGGTTAGTATTATACTCTACTCTAGGACCTCCTAGAGTATGACCCAGGCCTCACAATAGGCTCTAAGGAAATTTTGTAAAATTGAAAGTTGAATGTTAACTTTGGAATCTGCTCTTTGCTGAGTTGACTTTATGCAGTTTTTTTTAACACTAGGATTTATTCCTGTGTCGTGGGTGAATATGATGTACGGGTCTGCATCTACCACAGAAATCGTTATAATAAAGCCTTAGAAGTCGTATAACCGCGTTACCTTGTCGCCAAACATGTGAAAAAGTTATCACAAATACGCATTATGTATTTCATTGCTGCGTGGATCTTTGTATGTGATACGGTAGCTAATATTGATATTTTGCAGCATATCACACTGAAGATTCTTCCAAAAGTTGGAACTATACTTATAAAGAAACCCGTTACATTCATTGGAAATAACTTTCTATAACAATAATATGAGTGTACACGTGTGACAAAGACGACAGTGGTCCGAATGAAATCGTGCGCTGTTGTGGGTAGCACAACAATTTAAAGTCATTTTAGCGTGAAATAACGCGGAATTACAGAAATCGAAAAAAAGTGTCAAATAAAATCCGAAACTGAAATCGACCCTTTACATTCTAGTATTTTATTAGGTACTACGATTGGTGTGGCATCTACGAATATGCCACACCAATGGCATGAATATATATATTCACTGTTGTCGGCAAGTGTACACACTCGCAAGCGAATCGCACGAAGCCCACGGCTTCGTCCTTACTATGCCCGCGATCCTTATGCAATCGCGATTTATATTAGCGCGGACTTGTTTATTTTTTGAGTATAATAAACCGTTTAAATATCTAACAGAATAATGGAAAGTAAAACGTTTAGGAGATAATATCTGCTAATATATAATATGATACAAAATTGTTGCCTCACTTAAAATCTTAATATACGTTTTCACAAGAAGTCAAAGCTGGTTGCATGATTGCTATATTGCGTCTCATGGCAAAGTTTCAATTGTCTCCGTGAGAAATAATTATTTATTGCTTGTACTTAGAGTTAATAGTGGGAATCAATAGAAAACTTGTATAACCGAAGATGCCCCTTACGAAAAGCTACAATCTTGAATATATTTCATCCCTATAAGCCGTGCGTGGTTGCTTAACACTTCACATTTTTTATAAAAATTTAGCATGGATCCGTGGTCAAACCGTGGTCGATATATTTTCTAGATCTCGCCTCCGATTTTTCATGATACTCGTAGTAGCAAACTGTAGAATTTAAAGGATTTTAACGCGTCCTCGCGTTGGCTAGGTTTGGAGAGACGTAATTCGAACTGATACCATACCCATATTTGTGCTTTTTATTTTTCGGACCGTTTTTAAACCTTTACACAAAGAATATATCGATGGTTCGACAACTAGATTAGGTATCTACCACTACGTTTTATTTAAATTAATGATGACTTAACGGTTTTTTCAGATCTACCATGGATTGGTTCTTTGTGCGCTGGTGGCTGTGTGCTGGGCGCAGCAGACACAGCGCCCCCAAGTCTCTGACACAGCCCTTGAAGAAGCACTCAACGACAAACGATTCATCCAGAGACAGCTCAAATGCGCGCTCGGCGAAGCGCCTTGCGACCCCATCGGCAAACGGTTGAAGAGTAAGTAAACTAGTTAGGTCCTTAATTTCAAACCTATATAATAGTTGGTCATATATTTATTTAAGGAAACGTCACAAATATTTGTAAATAAAACCTGTTAAGGTGGGATCTGATTATAGTGTAATGTGTCGTGTAAGGCGAATATATCTCGTAGTTGGTACTGCGAGCCTTAGACACATTTGACGGACGATTTCGCGCTGTAAAGAGCTAAAGCCGCTTCGCCCACTGGGTCGAATAGTCGCGGATTCGATTCCCGCACAGGACAAATCTTTGTGTGAGCCACAATTATTTGTTATGTTAATAAACGCACCCACGACGCAGAACTAAATCCCAATTTTTATAAAAAAAAAGAAAAAGTAAGATATACTGACACTGGTCATCGCGCTGGTCCAGTAAAGTAAATTTCTATAATATTCTTAACTTCGTCCAAAAGTGAAAAAGGACTAGATAAATCATGTTTGTCAAACGCCAATGGACTGATTCCAGGGAACATTTAAATTGTCCAATGACAGCGTCTATAGATAGCAGTAGTAATATTCGTTATTTACGGACAGGCGAAGGTACAAAGCCATACTGCCAAGTCTTATATTTGTTTAAATTAATGCAACTCGCCAATGAACTTGATGATAACGATGATAATGAAACTAATGAAGTACCCAACCCTGGATAGTAAAGCGATGGATACTATACATACCAATTACGACGGCTGTTTTGAGGGAAATCGAAAAGGCACATTTTATCACTTAGTTTCAATTACCTTTACTCATGCACATATAAGAATACATAATGGTTAATATTCCAACAAAATTACTAATTATTATTCGAAATAATATAAGTTTTGGAAATTAAGACAAATTGACAACATCACTCTTCGACTTCCCGCCAAAGAAAAACTGTCTAAAATAAAATTAATTGTTTTCGTTTTGCCGTTAAAACTACTTACAACAGGCAGCAGAAACTGTTTTAATGGCGGGTGATATCGATCTCGAAAATGTCTTGTTACTCTACTTTCTTATTATTTTCAGCTTTGGCGCCATTAGTGCTTCGCGGCTCATGCCCCCAATGCTCTCCACAGGAGACTAAGCAAATTCAACGCACACTCGCGTACGTGCAACGAAACTTCCCTCAACAGTGGGCCAAGATTGTTCGTCAATACGCGGGCTAATTAATAAAAATAATTTTTAATTAAGACCAGTAAGCGTTACCTATTGGAGAGCCAAATCAAA
Organism: Phalera bucephala; assembly: GCA_905147815.2. Classification (NCBI taxonomy): domain Eukaryota; kingdom Metazoa; phylum Arthropoda; class Insecta; order Lepidoptera; family Notodontidae; genus Phalera; species Phalera bucephala. The sequence continues at coordinate 51,769,146 of LR990609.1, forward strand.
GTTGTACTAACGGGAGTAACACAAAATTATACACAAAAAAGGGTGGGCTTTTGCCCTACAATTAGTGTTGTAAATAAGCGCTGAAGGCGAGCGTTTAGCGCTGAGTCGACACTTACGAGCGTGGCAGCACGTAGAAGACACGAGCGTTTAAGCGCCGTCTCAAGCGTTTTCACAACACTACCTCCAATGGACTTTTTTCGGCTGATGGTGGTGATGATACAAAAAAGGGTATCATTTTTTGTTATTCCCGTAAGTAAATTATTTACCTAGAACAACTACACTTATATAGAAAAAATACGCCTTAAGACATGTAAAAAAATATTTGCGTTATTAATGGATCAAATTAAGTAATTAGTGTCGTTAGTATTATAAGTACATTCCAATGATGGTACGATAATATTTTCTCATGTGTACGAAAATTACGAATGTATTGCGCTAATTGACATCATTTATTTGATAAATAATATGTACAATGAATTTTGTCTTGCTATCAGTGTAGGTGAGTATTATGTTTAGTAGTAGCAAGGGTAGACCTAAATATCTAAATTGTTTACAATTAAATATAACGTACTTATTTTAAATACTCTAATGTTATGAACCACCTAAATTATTTTCCGTTAATGTAATAAAATAAAATTTCTAAATAAAACCTTCCGTACAAATTTTCGTCTCATTTTTCCAATACACAAACTGTTCTATAAGTTTACTAAAATAGTTATTTATTTATTACGCCTTTTTAATGGAACATCGTAACATAAAAAAATATGGACTACAGGATATCCCAGGCCACCTAAACCTAGATCCGTTTACAAAAGCTTGAATTTTGTAAGTTAATCCGTGCTATTCTTAGAAGCACATGTTACAAAATATAACATGCACTTCTAATGAAACAACAGGTTGTATTTTTAAAAAATATGTATCAAATTACCCCGCTTGGAGAATATTGGCGAGTTAGTATATTAATGATTAACGATTACAATAACATTTTGTAATCTTCAACAATTACGATTTAACTTCTACTCTTGAATCATGATTGAATAATACAAAATGTTATTGTAATCATTAATTTGATTACATTTTGCCCATCTCTGCTTTCTGCTCGGACTAAGTGAGATATGTTGCTATAAAAATATGAGAAGGCGTTAGCATTTACTGCCTATGAATCATCTAGCAGAAGTTAGGTTTTTGACAATATTCTGTATATAGAAACCGGCTTTCATACTACGATATAGGTTGGTACCATTTTTATGCTCGATTTTATATCTTAAGTAAAACTAAAATGGAGTATGCATGCGTTTGTAACTACATATCGGACGATTCATTCACAAAATTCTAGGGCCCGTACAGAACGTAAATTAGTCTGAATCTAGTATAAAAACAGATTTTTGTACTAAAACGTTAGTTTTAAAACTAGATTCCCGACTGATTTTCGTCCGGTAGTACAGGCCTAAGTTTCCTGATAACATGTAGGTCTGTCTGCCACATCGTATCGCATCGTATTGAGTGTTTGTGTGAAGTGTGCTTCTAGTCATAGAAAATATTATTAATAAGCTGTCGATGAGTAACAACACCATGCACCCGAGTGCTTCAGAGAGTCGGTCAGGGCCCCAAACTCGGCGTGTGGCGGCAGGAGTCTGAGCTCTGGCTTGCCTTAATTGGCCGTTTCTGACTCGCGATGTACGCGAGTATAATACTGAAAAAATAAGAGAGACTATCGAGCGCAACAAAGGCCCTAAAGTGTTTGCAAGGGATCTGTCTATTGGACAGAGCCGGTTGAGTAAGCTGAAGACCGGAGACGGCAGGATTGTATCCTCTACACCGCAACTCTTGAGGGAAGTCGAGAAGTTCTACGGCCAGCTATACACATCAGTACAACCACCTGTCTGCAATCCGGCCATAGACCCAAGAGCCAAATTGACCCGACACTATACCGAAGACGTCCCGGACATCAGTCTGTGCGAGATTAGTATGGCTCTCAAATAGCTCAAGAACAACAAGGCGCCAGGCGATGACGGTATAACAGCCGAGCTTCTCAAGGCTAGTGGAAAGCCGATATTGAGGGCTCTCCAGAAACTATTCAACACCGTCATCCTCGAGGGCAAAATGCCACAGTCATGGCGCGGAAGTGTGGTGGTTGTCTTCTTCAAAAAAGGTGATAAAACCCTCTTGAAGAATTATAGACCCATCTCACTTCTGAGCCACGTATATAAACTGTTTTCGAGCGTCATCACGAATCGTCTCGCGCGCAGACTAGATGACTTCCAGCCTCCCGAACAATCCGGTTTCCGAAAAGGCTTCAGCACCATAGACCACATTCATACGCTGCGACAGGTCATACAGAAGAGTACAACCTGCCACTATGCTTAGCGTTTGTGGATTATGAGAAAGCCTTCGATTCGATTGAGACTTGGGCTGTACTACAGTCTCTCCAGCGGTGCCAAGTAGACTACCGGGATATCGAGGTGCTGAAGAGTTTGTACGAAAACGCTACTATGTCAGTCCGCCTTCAGGACCAGAGCTCGAAACCTATTCAACTGCAGCGTGGTGTGAGACAGGGAGACGTTATATCCCCGAAACTGTTCTCCGCCGCGCTGGAAGATGTCTTCAAGCTTCTGGACTGGAGAGGACTAGGTATCAACATCAACGGCGACTACATCTCTCACCTTCGATTTGCCGATGATATCGTGCTCATGGCGGATACCCTGGAAGACCTCAGTACCATGCTCGACGACCTCAGTAGGGTCTCTCAACAAGTAGGTCTTAAAATGAACATGGACAAGACGAAGATCATGTCAAACGTCCATGTAGTACCAACTTCTATAAAGGTTGGAGACTCTACGCTCGAAGTTGTTGATGATTATATATACCTGGGACAAAAAATCCAATTAGGTAGGTCCAACTTCGAGAAAGAGGTCAATCGTCGAATCCAGCCGAGCTCGGTTGGGCGGCGTTCGGGAAGCTACGTAACATCTTCTCGTCCAAAATTCCGCAGTGTCTCAAGACAAAATTCTTTGACCAGTGTGTGTTGCCAGTGATGACTTACGGCACTGAGACACGGTCGCTTACGATGGGCCTCATAAGAAGGCTCAAGGTCACCCAAAGGGCGATGGTGAGAGCTATGCGGGACGAAAGTCACTGACATAGCACTCAGAATTGCTAAACTTAAGTGGCAGTGGGCGGGGCACATCGCTCGTAGAACTGACGGCCGTTGGGGCAGAAAGGTTCTCGAATGGCGACCACGTACCAGAAGACGTGGAGTGGGTAGGCCCCCTACAAGATGGACCGATGACCTGGTGAATGTCGCGGGTGGAAGTTGGATGCGTACAGCACAAAGCCGGTCGTTGTGGCGGTCTTTAGGGGAGGCCTTTGTCCTGCAGTGGACGTCTTTCGACTGAAGAAGAATTATGGCTGGTGTCCATCCCCTTTGAAATAGTCCAGTTTTAGTCCATCAAATCTTATTCATATAGCTCTTGTTTTCTTTCTATAATTTACAATAGTCCTTCCACCTGCCGGGGTAAGTTTACTGGTGATGTTTTATCATTTTCAGCAAGTGATCTCAGCAGGTGACTGACATAACATTAACTTCTCGCAAAGGGCTTCTACGTGTTAGACCCATGTCCCCATGCAAGCCTTTCGGCTTTACTCGGAAAGCCCGTGGATCTCTGTGAGATACATAATAATAATAAATATGATATTAGTGACTTGACTGCTTGATTCAACACTGTTCTACACGCGTCGCGTCGAATTTCAGTTTGTTTTCAATGGGTACTTAGTGTGTTTCTGCTTTGGACCAACTTTGGAGTATGTTTCTGCCAGAGAGTATTCACTTAAAAGCAGTTGCTGCCATTGAGAATGTGCGATTAAAAAAATAATTATTATTGTTTATGGTTATTAAGAATGAGCATACTGGCAACCCAGGCAAGTTTGATCCGGTAAATTGGTATCTGCTGACGCCGTCCTTATTGTACGTATCCGGTATGCACGTTTGAATTCTTTTTTTCTGAATTGTGGTGTAAAATATCAATAATATCAACAAATGCTATTGTAAAAATAATAAAATGATTTATAGCATGTTACGTCATTACTTTTAAAAGAAAATAATAGTAATTGGTATTATTTTTCTATCAGTGCTGCCACCATAACGCGGAAAATAAAATAATTTCGTACGCAGTCGGCGATATTTACAAGTAATATTTTGCTTCTGTTTTGACAAATAGAAGTGGGAAACTAACCATTATATTTTATTTAGAACGCATGTAATGAGGTAGGCCTGAAGAATATTGATTTATGAATTCATTTGAATGAATTGTCATAGTACCTATCTGTTGCACTCTGCGTTCAGTGTCTACTTGACAAAAATATGGTCGTGCGTTTTGGCTGAACATTTTAGTGGTGATGTGTGAACAGACTGAAGTTAATTATTTGGACGGGGAGGTGGTATGGGTGAAGCTGGGCTCGTGTTGGTGGCCCGGCGAGGTGGTCGCCCCGGACAAGCTACCACCAGATGTGCTGCCTTCGTTTCGGAAGCCACCGATAGCTGTCGTCAAGTTCTTTCAAGAGGATACATAGTAAGTTTTCGAAACAACCTGATATAATAAGCCGAACGTGTATTCAATATCCTTGATATTGTAGAGGACATAAATATTATTCTTTCTTTGTTCTGAAACCCGGAGTTGTATGATATTTACATAATTATAATGACATAAGACGCATTTCTGGCACTCTCAAAATAATATCAATTTTCTTTTATTTTGTTACAGAATTTTACAGAATTACTGTATTGATGTAATTTTTGTATTGGGGTAAATATGTGTACTTATATATTTGGTATTGCCACATTTGGCCAATACAACAATACCCCTAAATAAACAGAATATCTAGTTATAATATGTTACCTTAGTTATCATTCCTAGACCGAATCCTTTCGTATTTTAAAATCTATAACACCCAATTCTATGAATAACAATTATATTTTCCATTTGGGAACCATCTACATGTGTTAATACCCGATTAGAATTTTGTACAAAAGCAGCTAATAAAATTTAAGAAATATTAATTATGAGCCTAATATGGTAAGCAAGATGAATCACCTTTGGGATTATAAATTTAGACTATAAATATGTGTGTTTCATCTCTTCTGTTACTAATCTGCCAATTATAAATGTTCTTTTTTTAACTTGCGCAAGATTTAGGTGGAAATTATTTTTACCTTAGTTTTATTATTGGTTAAGAGCAGGCTCATTAGTCTTTATTGTAAATTTGTGTAAAATAATTTAATAAAAAATAATTTTACCACTGATAATTTGACTGCTTCATTGGTCTAGTGGCAAAAGCGCATCGCTTTATGATCACAAGGTCCTAGGTTCAAATCCTAGGTCAGACAAATGTAGTTTTTCTAAAGAAAAATTCCTAGTGTGAATCCAGACTCATACTAGGAATTTTTTCCGATTTTCGGAAGATGTGATTCATGCAGAGACTCCGGCGGCAATAGACTCTCCCCCTATTACATGGGACCTAACATCGTCGGCGAAAAGTGGGTGTACTCAGTACACCTCTGCCACCCCCGCTTGGGGGTACTGTCTGTTTTGTAACAAAATTGTGTTAGATATATTAAAATGGATTTTACATACATACATATTAATATTTTTTTTTTTTCAGTGAATATGTGAAGAATATCAATCTGATCTACAAATACAATTGCAGTCGCAAAAATGAATTTATCAACAAAGGACTATGTATGTTTCCCTCCACAAGTTATTAAATACAATTAAATTTATATTTGTGTTCATTAAAACAATTCTTTTCCAAAATATAAAAAGTAATATAATATTCTCTTCAACAGATATGTACAGAACTAAACACGGACATATGGAAAAGTTTCCAGAAGATGTGATTCGTGCAGAGACTGCTGTTGGTGGTGACATTGAGATCCTAACACGTGATGAATTTCAAGAGCAAAAGAAAGAAAGCTATGCCGGTCTTTTTGGTGATTCATCTAAGAGAACACCTGTTTTGGGTAAGAAAGGTAATCACCATCACCAGTTATCAATTTAAAGGTCAATGATTGATAACTTCAGGTTGAAAGTATCATCCTTCTAATAATATAAATATGAAAGTTTGTTTGTTTAGATGTTTGGATGTTAGTTACTGAATCACACAAAACTAAACGGAATTGGATGAAATTTGGCAAACAGTTTATTACCTGGATGCAATATGTGTTAACATAGGATACTTTTTATGCTGGAAAAATATTAGGTTCCTGTCTTAAACAAACACGGACGAAGTCGCAGGCAGAAACTAGTTGTAAATATTTTTTGCATATTATTTTCTTGACTAAGTTTTAATTAATTTGCCAAACTCATTAAGGAAGGCTCTGCCAAACGCATTGCCTTCATTAAGAAAATATAAAGGAATCATTAAGTTAACATTTTCAATTCACAAAGTACATTATCTACTATGATTGTTAATAGAACATTTAGTTATATAAATATCTATTCTCAGGTAAAGGCGGCAGAGGGAAACCACCAGGAGACTCTCCTCGGTTGACAACACCAATAAGAAAGGTATGATTTTATACAGTAGCAAAAAACATGCGTAAAGTTTCCAATAAATTGTTGTGTACAACTTAAATTAGGAAATGGGTTGGCAAAGCTTTAATCAAAGTTTATGTGTTTTTCTTTTAGGGAAAAGAAAAGGTTGACTACAAAGTGCACATTTTAGTACAAGGTTCAAAGTCATCACCAGCTCCGGTACCTGCATCTGATAATGGACCCTTTGAAACAGAAGCAACAACATCAACAAGCAATGAACAAGACCCTAATAAACAACACGAACAACCACAGCAAGAGACTAACGGAACCCAGAAATCAGACAGCATAGAGAAGCCGCCAGTAACATGTGTGACCCCAGTAGCTTCAAGTTCTGGCATATATTCCTGCCATGCTTGCACATTCTCAACTTCACGTCTAAATGTTCTAATTTTACACAACAAAACACACAGTGTTTCATTTACTCCATACACACCATCACCAGTGCGGAAAAAAGTATCACCAAAATTATCAAAATCCACTCCAATTACATCAAAAACACCAAAAGTGCGACGACCACGAAAGGAAAAACCTAAAAAGGAGCCGAAGATAGCAGCTCTAACCAACAAGAAAAGACTATCGGAGGAACAGGCTAATGTCGAAACTAAAAAGTTTAAGACTGATGAAGAAATCAAAAGCAGTCTATTGGCTGACTGGGATGATGGAGATGATGAATCTAATGACGGACCTTCAACTATGGTAAGGGCTGGTTCCCCTGAGGTGCCGGAAGCTGCTGAATCTCCTGCAGTGCCCACATCAGCAGAATTATCTAGCCTTCCAACACCTGTCGAAATGTCATCACCTACTGAAAAGAAAACTAGTAGCTCACCAGCAAGTGAAAAACCAGAGTGTTCTAGCGACTCAAAATATGAATTTTGCGAGGATGAAGACTGGCCTTTGGAAGCAGATGGCGGTAGGAAAATTCCACGTGTCAAAAACCTAAAAAATAAGGAAGAAACCAAAAGTCTTAGCCTAGAGGACGATGATGTGGCAAGAGAAGTCGCCGAATTACTAAATAAAACTACTGTGCCAGAACTACCATCGGCACCTGAACCATTGAAAGTCGAGGAAAATTTTCCTGAGCCTTCGATCGTAAAATCTCCGGACAAACGGGAGAAAACTCCCGAAAAATCAGAGAAGCCTACTGAAGCTCAACCAACTAAAGCTATTTTTAAAACGAAAACATTTTTTCGTAGTCGACACTCGAGAAGTCAAGACGCTATCGGAAAGTATGTAGCTGAGCAACTGAACGCTGTAGAGCGAATGGATATATCTGAGAGTGAAATCAATGGCTCGGAGGTAGCCTCGTCACCTGAAGCGAGAGAGTCTCCTCCTATAGAGCACGTGAAAGTCGCTCGATTAGCACCAAAAATACAATTAAAGAAAATGAAAGCTGAAGCAGCACAGTTGAGAGAGAAGGAAAAAGGAAATTTTGATCAGTTCAATGATTCTCATGATGTCAATCAATTTGTTGATTTATTGACTGCAAACACTTTAAGTCCACAATCAGAAAGTTCAGTAACTGTAAGAGAAAATGAAGTCAAACCATTAGAAGTTAAACAGCTACATGAACCATTGCAAGATAATGTGTTACAAGAGAAGCCATTGCTGGATGTTTTATATCCAACGCAAGAAATAAAGCCAGTTAACATGGATATGGCAGATCATATTAAATTAAAAGCTAGTAAGACAGAGAGCATAGAAGTTACAACAACCAAAGAAGTTAGTGAGGTTGTTGAAGAAGTAATACATACTCCGCCGCCAATCGAAATGCCTGAGGAAATCAATAAAGTTGAAAAGCCAGCACCTATAATCAAATTTCCTGAGACAAGTCTTCAGAATACATATGAACAGACTGTGGAACCATACATTACTGAATCTACGGCATCTGCCGTTGACGCTTTATTGACCGTGTCCAGAGAAGCAGACCGAGTGACGAGAGTAATTAGCGACGATCCCCCTGAAGACTTATTCGAAGACGACATCAAAGATAACACCGAAACATGCAATAACGTTAATGGTTTTAATGAAATTGAAACGAAAGATAATGGCAACATTGCCGTTCAAGATGCTGAGCAAACAAAGTACGTGGAAGAAAAAAATGAGCTTAAAAATAATACAGTTGTAATTACAAGTAATGCAACATCACAAGATAGTGTTAACGAAAATATGTTATTAGAAGAGAGTATAATTAATGATAAAGAGGAAGAGATAATTGAGAATATAGCAGAGACTGTTGAGAATGTCCCGTCAGAATCTGTACTACAAATAGCAGAGACATTGATCAATCTGCCGTCAACTGCAATTCAAAGTAAATCAGCCAATGAGCAACAACTAGTACATCTTAATCCAGTCCATGAAATAAAACAAGATGAAGTTTTGCATGCAACTGATAGCATGATTGTAGATGAAAAATCGCCAGAATCAACTCGAGAGCAACCATTACCTACTCACACTAAATCTCTTTTAATTTCAAATAACGAAAACTTAAATGTTCGATTTGAAACTGAACAAGAGAAAAGTGAAAACTTGAACGCTGCTCAATCGTTAGTTCAGATGTCAGAATCTATTGATCACAAGATTAATGTAGATCACAATTTAAATAACCCTGTAAATAGTAAGGATCTTTCTGATGCAAATAAATTGGATGTTAAACAAAATAATGGTTTAGATAGCATGAATTCAGTGGAAGAAAAAGTGGCAATGCTGTCGAATGATAATAACAGTGAAACTACCAGTAGCAAAACAATTAAGATGGACACGTCATCGTCAAAACTGTTAAAAATTTTAGAAGAGCCGTGTGTACCGAAGATTCCTGCGTTTAAACCAGCAACAGCAAAACAAGTTCTAGTTTCTGGAAAAGAGAAAATTTTAAATTTTGATGTTGCTAAATCATCTTTCAAAGGAAAATCAGATTCCCCTAAGCAAAAAATAATAATTCGTCGTACAGCACCAACTAAGAATATTATCAATAACATGAACGATAGAGCTGCACCTGAGAAAATTATACTATCTCGAAGTATTAACTCACCGTCTGATGGCTCTGTTCAAACTTATACTATTCAGACATCACCGGAGGCGCCATCCGACGCGAACACTATCATAATCCAACAGAAAATTAGGAAAATAGCTAAGCAACCTACTAAGTTACAGAAAATTAAGCCCCAAAATTCATTAGTTACTCCTATGAACGAACCTAAGGTTATAAACGAAGCTGCCTCTGATGACACTATGTTCGATATAAACTCTATGCCAATCGTGCTCTCGGAAGATCTGTTAACTCCAGAAAGCATTGAAAAAATGCCTATTGTAATGTCAGATGGGAACATCATAACTCACACGCCCAATCCGCCTAAACTTGTTAAAACTAAACCTTCGGAACCCGAGAAAATCGCGATAAGCGCCACACCTAACAAAACCGAAATAAAAACGTTGTTAATGAATCCAATCACCGAAGTCAGTAAAGTAACCACCCCTAATATTCTATCTAAATCTTCAAAACTGAGAGGAGGTAAACCTATGTTAGTTATAGATAAAGCGACCGGTAAACAGAAAATTATTATGACCAAAGGCGATCCCACTGTTAAAGAAATTAAACCAACCCCAACTTTAATACAACCAGTACCGCAAAATACAGGGAAAGCTGAGAAATTCATTATACTACCTACTCCTAATTCGCCTCGACCCGGCAGGACGCAGAAGATCGTTATCGATCCGCAAACCGGAAAGGCACACGTTCTCGTAGCAAAAGGACCAGAGACGCAAATGACTACAGGTGATAATAAACCCGTGTCGGCTAAATTGATCCCATCGTCGACTGACGCCAACACACCCGGAAATACCGTGATGATTATAACGAATGCGCAGGGCGCACAATCAAGGATAGTTCTCACTCCAGAACACGAGAAGATGCTATTTCCGAAGAAGCAACAAACGAACGTTTCGCAGTTAAAGACGATTGCACATAGAATTACGACAAATCCTGGAGTTACGCAAAAAACTATCGTGACTTCAGTCGCGCCGCCGAAGACACCAAACCTAGCACCAGCGAAAGCTCCGGCTCGTATCGTACCTAAACAAAAGAGTGCTATAATCACGTCGAAAGGCCAGTTGATAGTTGGAGGTCGTGTCGCAACTACCGCGCAGAATATAGCTCCTATGCCCGAGATAAGGCCAGTACCCAAGCGCATTATGGCGTCAGAACCTAAGAAGCTTGTACAAACTATACAGAAGTCATCGTCAGAAACGTTAATATTTTTACAACAGAAGTCCGGCGCTGTCATGCAGCTCACCGCTGCACAATTTGAACATTTACAAAGAACTGGACAAATTGTACAGAAAACTGTTGCACCTGCGGAAAATAAAGTTGTCCTGCAAAAAACGATCACAATTTCACCTAACGAATCGGCTGCAACAACGACAGTCCTCAAGCCGAGAGTACGGAAAACGATAACTGAATCACCAACGCCAGTGAAAAAATTAAAACAGGAAATAGCCATAGCGCCGGCCCCGGCACCTGCGTCCCCGTTGCCAACACTAACTCATCTAAGTCACACGGTTACATCTGTCGTGCCGTCGGTGTCAAATACAGTGTCTGTGTCGACGACCAGTACTTATCCTGAATTTGATAACTTTGAAGAACTTCTGCCATCAACAGCGATTGTAAGGCAGCAAGAGCCTGCTGCGCCAGTCGTCCCGCAACCAGAGCCCGTCGCACCTCCCCCGGCGCCATTGTCTGACGGTCAGCTACTGGCTGTTCCTGGCGAGCATTTCGGAGGTCCCCAGGGCTCGTTTTATCTTTGCGTCGAAGACAATGGTACTCTCACGCCCATTGATAATCGTCCTCTAGTCTTGGAAAACAATCAACTCGTTCCTATGGCCGTGGAACCCTTACCGGTTCTTGCGGCGCAACCGGAACGCCGAGATATCCTTGAAGCGGCACTTGCTAACAGCGACGTTTTTCACGCGGACACCACAAGAGACGAAGCACCAGACTTCCGGGATTTGAACGCTAATGTATCCGTAAATTGTAGAGTCTCTGAAACCAGTACTACTTTAAATCAACCAATTATGACCCCTGTGGAAGTCCCGACTAAAGTTGACAGTGAACCGGCCGTTCCTTCGAATTTAGAAGATGGGCTTGCAGTTATTGGTGTCACTCCGCACACAGTGCCAACTTCACTCGAATTGCCCATTACGGTGACTGACCCCAGGATAGCGCCTAAAACGACAGATCCACTGAGTGGTAATAATTATGGGACATCACTCTTACCGCCACCCACCACCGACATGACGTTTGTGACCACAGAAGAGACGGATATACCGATGGGAGGCCCAATTTCGATGCCGTTGCTAACTGACGAAGAATCCGTTGGTAAGTCTATGCCTATATTGACAGATGAGGTAGCGGAGCGAACAGAATCATCAGTAGAGTCGACGATGGATTCCCCTTCGCCTATTGAGGTTCGAGAGTCTGAGACCGAGGACGGTAGCCAATGTACACGACTTCTCACCCCTGGATCTGACACATCCGAAGCGTCAGCCGAGATCCCGTTGCAACCCGTTCTTCAGCTCTCCGTGAACGAGTTAACTCGCCACAGTTAAACGAAATGAATATGGACATCTCAGTTATGGCAGGTTCAAAATGATATTTTGGATGTTCATGGAATTGCTATTTATTTGCAACTATTTCCTAATATTTTTAATATTATGTGCAATAGAATAATTTTATCTTGATTTTTTTTGTTCGTAGTTTTTCGGATACCTATTATTTGATCGATTTTTTAACTCTTGTGAATCTGCGAGATCGTTATGATGGTGCCGCTATATCTTGAAGCGACTTGTGTGCGTTTGAAACGTGCGCAAATGCGTGTTTGTAAATATATCTATTATATAGAACGCGAAGCTAAGCGAACGGAGACGCGTCCATTTCGGACTTCTCTTATAAAACAATTAGGTCTAATGCATTATTGCATAATTTAAGAATTTACGATTGTAAATTATGATATTTGTTGGATCGTATGTGTAATATATGAAAAAGTAGTTATATATTATTTTTATAACGTGTAGCGAGTTTGGATTATGTGTTACTGACGCAGATTTATACATGGAAAGTGCTATTATGTTATAGACGCAATTTATAAGAGATGAGTGAGTGTCACGTACGTCGTCAGTTGAAAAGGTTTTCTTATATCAATAATGTAGGGATAATCTTAAGTACAATAATTGTTGAAGTAATTTTTAAACATGTCAAAAGCACTTATTGGTTTGTTTGATTGATCTATGCTAAATCTAGATCGGACTTCAAAAATGCAGTCTTAGTAATAACCTGTGTAGTTTTATTAAATAAAAATAAATACATTTTAATCAATATGTTGTTGTATTATTTCCAAACGTATTTCGAGGGTGATGTGAATAAAACACTTTTTATAAGTCATTTATGATTTACTCATTTCTATTCCATGTGATATTTTATTAATATCTATACAACAAAGGAACTGAAACGATGTAGGAAATTATATTGCATCGCAAAATTACAAAAGGTGTTTGATGTTTCAAGTGAAAATGTACTCAGATACAATGCAATGTCTCGAACATAGTTTCCTAATAAATCACAAAACTGATGTTTCACTAATTTCACTACAAACTAGACATCTACAAACTATGGTAACAATGGTAATTTATAAATTCGTAATATGAAAATAGTTGCAATATTATACAACGACGCAATGAATGATCCTTATCCTATAATACTTCATTCAATAAAAAGATCTGACGCGAAACTTTGTCTCAATGTGCTGTACGTTTTGCAATCAAAAATATTGTAATAACAACCTACAACAATCCGAATTTACTTATATAATCTTTCGTACTTTCAGTTACTTCATAAATAAAAAAAGAATCTTTAAATTAACATAAAACTATTGTACAAATATGCAAAAACTAGTTACATCAATGGATCTTTCGATGAGACTTTATAGCTAAAAATAATGACACATGGCAGGGCGCAGTCACTCCGATTTATGCCTTTGGAGCAAAAGTAGTTGGCCTTATATATCGCTGTTCAAATGCAATAGTGATACAAGTCACAAAAATTGGTTAGTTGATTTAGTACTCTAATTTCTAAACCAAAGAGCTTGTTTTCCTCTATTTTGGTTTGTAGTCGTGTCTCTATTTCACTCAGCCAGCAAAATTTCAAAGACAATATTTTGTACGCGGTGAAGCAAGATGTTGTGCAGCGTATATAAGGCGTTGGTTATGAGAGCGCCTGCCGCGTGGTGTTGGGCAGGAAGAGGCACATGAGGCCGCCGCTGGCGAGCAGCACAGCGACGATGAAGGTGGGCGCCGGGCAGTATGTGTCCAGCAACGCGGCGATCACCACGTTGCCAATGATACCTCCCAGACGGGCAGCGACCATGGATACTGCTACACCAGTAGCGCTGCAAATAAATAATAAGTAATATGGTTTTTATCATCAGATGTTACCGTTACCGGCAGGCGTACATATATGAGACGAACTATAAGAGTGAAGGAAGCCAGACAGGTCTGACCTGCAAGGGATCTGGCGTGATGATAAAGAAGGTATTGGTATGGGTATTGAAGTAGTCAATGTATCCTGGATATTAAAGGAGTGCTTTTTAATAGTTTAGAAAACCTTAGAGCATCAGACGGATTTCGTCATTGGAGACGGCGTCGCTAAAGCGGCAAGGCAGATTTAACTTAAGATCATCATATTGTACTTAAATAGCAATTTCTGCTTCATTAGCATTCAATGCCGCTTGATTAAGTTATGCCCTGCAAGCTACCAAATTTGGGATTTGATCCCACTGAGTCGAGATCTGGCTTGCTCAAAGTCTAGGAATTGTTACGGTCGACCACTAGACAACAGATTCAAGTAAGCGCATATTTCTCACCGTAAGTTGGTAGGGAAGACTTCTGTTATGAGGCAGTCGAGCGAGGCGTTACCGCACGAGATGACCGAGCTGAAGATGGCGCTCACGATCAAGTTGTTGGTCTTGTTGTACACAAAGTACATAGCTGCCGAGCACAGGCCACCGGAGAATGTGGCAAACACTGGAAACAAATAAAATAGTTTAAACTGTACACTTGAATGTGAAGAAAACCAAGATTATGGTTTTTGAAAGGGAAGAAACCAGAACGAATGTAAGGATTGTGGTTGGTAACGATGTGCTGGAGCAAGTGAATGAGTTTGTATATCTTGGATGCGCCTTCAGTAAGGATGGGAAATACACCGCTGACATAGAGAGAAGAGTGAGTGCAGGGAACAGAGTGAATGGTGCGATGGGAAAGCTACTCGGGAGCCGGCACTTAAGCCATAAGGCGCAGCTGGCCATACATAACGGAGTTCTTGTCCCAACGCTGTTATATGGTAGCGAGAGCTGGGTATGTAAGAAGGAGAATGAAAGTAGGATAAATGCGGTAGAAATGCGAGCTCTGCGGAAGATGTGCGGAGTGAAGCTGACCGACCGCATTAGCAACAGCATAGTAAGACAGCGAGTAGGTATGAAAGGTAGTATCGGTGTAAAGATGAGAAAGGGCATGCTCCGTTGGTTCGGGCATATAGAAAGAATGCCAGAGGAAAGAATGACAAAACAGATATACAATGTGAAAGTGGAAGGATGCAGGTACCGGGGAAGACCTAGACTATCTTACCACGACCAAATAAACCGAGTCTTATCTGATGGAAAAGTCAAGAGTCTCCGTAACCGGCGAACGTGTATGAGACGAACTATGAGAGTCGAGGAAGCCAGAGAGGTATGTAAGGAAAGAACCTGTTGGAACTCTGTACTCTCTGCCTACCCCGCAAGGGATCTGGCGTGAGGTTATAGATAGATAAACTGTACACAGAGGGTGCGGTGTTCACCATAGCGCAGATGGATTGAGGTAAGAGGAAAAAAACAATGTGAAGAGCGAAGTATTTTCACCAAAGTAAAATAAGTGTAGGCTCTATCAGAGCAAAGATGCGTGTGTATCTCCAGTAGACATTACTTACTTAATTTGAATGGTGTGTACGATCAAACGTTCTGTGTAGAAAAAAGGTTTGTCGCAATCCTCGTTATACCTCGAGCAATTTGCTATTGATAATTTAATATTGAGCTTATTTAATTTAAATTAAGTTACAAGAAATATATGCTCAGGCGGAGAGCGGCGTGTGAGCGCGACTATTTACAATGAATTACGGGTGAGATTTAAATATTATTATCAGTGGGATACCTAATGCTCGAATGACTTTGAGCAGTTCTTCGCCTGATCCGCGCCGATACAAAGCTATGCGCATGCGCTGTATACTGTAATACAGCGTGACAGCATACGCGCTGCATTAAACTGTTTTATAGTTTCTTGCCTGATCAATGTTAAACAGTTTTCTTGCGCTGACCCTATCGTTTTAGTTGTAGGTTTGTAAGTTCGCCCCGGGGTTAAGTGTGCGTCTCTGACCATACCTTTGGGATTTCATCTCATTTCGTTCTTGCAAATTCATGGGACTACCGTTTCATTTAGATACCGTATAGGACTTACCAAGGAAGAATTTCCTGCCAAGCCTGTCCATACCCAGCACAGCGAATATATTCGAAGGTATAGCCGCGGCGACAGTGATGAGCGACTCCATGAACACGTCAGAGTGTATGTGCGAGTCGCAGTGCGACGCGTCGCTGTGCGTGCCGAGCTGCGTCACGAACGCAGTGACCTGGCAGATGTCCGCCTCGGCATTGTCGTGCGTGCGCGACCACTCGTCGAAGCGGTTGAACATCTCCGGGAACCACATCATGAGCCCGTAGTAGCTGGAAATGAATTGTTTTTACTAGGGTTACTACGCTATGATAACGCCAACAAATATCATCATCATCAGGCGAAGACGTCCCCTGTAGGACAAAAAGCATCTCATGTAATAATCGCTACAATGACCAGCTTTGTGTTGTATGCATCTAGCTTTCACCCGCGACCTTTAAGTTATCCAAAAAGTAAAAATATTTTTAATTGATACTTCCAACTGGCTGAACAGGCTATATTAAAGAAAAGAGGTCTGATTTTGACCCTAGTGATCGGTTTACTCATATTCATTTTACTATTCCCAATTCATTTAAACCAAAACCTACTAGTTTGTAATTTACTAATTACGTAGTGTTGTTTGAGGATGTGAGTCCGATTACTATTCCCAAGTTACTCACTCACAAGTGAAGTACTCCCAACACGTGAGTGGGGAAGAACTGTTCCAAATGTGTGTTGTCAGGCTAGGCTTAGATAAACACCTAATTGATTTCAATTCATCTTTTCTTATTTTCCACTTAAGGGGCTAGCTCAATCGCGCCATCTTACTAGGACTAGTAATATCATAAATGAGAAAGTTTGTATGTTTAGATGTTTGTTACTCAATCACGCAAAAACGGCTGAACGGATTTGGATGAAATTTGCCATACAGATAGTTGATTGGATGAGCACATAGAATCCTTTTATTCCGGATAATAGAGGTTTCCTGTGTAAAGTCAATGCGGAAGAAGTGGCGGACAGAAACTTGTTTGAAGTACACAATCAGCAGACTTAAATTACCTTTAGTATATATGTGAATTAGGTCAATCGTAGGATAGTTACTCACCCAATGTGGAATGTGAAATTGATTGTGATAGAGATCGTAGTGAACTTGAGTATAGGCGGCACAAACAATTGCTTGCTATGCTCTACGATATCGCTAAGCATTCTTCTTAATTTCGACTTTGGCTCCTTCGCCTCAATCTGCTTCTCTGGCTTCGAATGCATCTGATCCTCGATCAGCAGCTGTTTAACTGGATACTCTTCTCTATTCCTACCGGTGTTCATCATGTAGATGCCTTGGAATACTTCTAGAGCTTTCTCGTGGCGACCGGTCGATATTAAGAACTTTGGTGACTCGGGCAGCAAGAATAGTAGCGCTGCCACCAGGAACGAAGGTAGAGACATCACCAGTAAGAAGATACGCCATGAGTTGTACACGAAGCTGCCTGTTGTCACTCCGATTTCTGGAAGTAACCGAAGGACTTAGAGGGTTACTTACTCAGGAAAAGTGGGTATACACAGTCCACTAGTAACTTTGCCAACCCTACTTGGGAAATATAGGCGTGAAGGTGTTTATTTTTTAATAGCTATAAATAGGGAGCGTAAGCTCAAATCAAAATATAAATCTAATTTTATATGAAAACTTTTAATGGTAAAATAATAACCCTATACTGATTATCAACCATAATAATTACAATTAAATGCATATTATAGTAGGTAGTGGTTATTATCCATGGTAGTCTTTTAATAGTAGGAAGACCTGTTGTGTGATTTTATTAGTTACTTTGACCATTTTCAACACAGATCTAAGTACCCATGAGAGTGATCTTACCGCTGGGAATTATAACCCACGCCAAACCAGCGACGAACAAATTGCCGAGGGTCCAGAAAGCTGCCATGAAGCTCAACATGGCTCCACGCTTCTTCTTCGGCTGGAACTCCGCGAAGTACGACCAGATCACAGGTCCTGATCCACCTAGCCTGTTGCAAGAGTTATTCAGGATTACTACGAAGCTTTACGCTACTTATAAGAATACAAAACCCTACTAGTAATCACTTACTTGTAAAATTAGTACCAATTTAAGGTTGATGTTGTAAGCTCTGTACACATACACACACAAACGTACAAACATTAAATTTAGAACCGAAACAAGCGTTTGTAGGTTACACAAAGATTTATCCCGTTCGGAAATCAAACGCCGGACCAGAGATTACGCCTTTAAGCACTGGGATAAGCTTTCCTCTTATATATATATATATATATATACATACATAGCGGTTATATTAAAGCTGATCAAAAGTAGCACACACTTTTTGCTTAGATAATCCAAACAGAACTTCGAGCTGAATTCTTAGATTTACGCGAATATTACACATGAAATAAAACTATTTTTTCGGATTTTATCGCGGTTTATTTTTTGTTTTTTAAGTTCCCGACGTTTCGAGTGCTTTGCAGCACGCATGGTCACGGGAAGGACTGAGGTGGTAGACGTCCAAAAGGTATAGTTGTTCCGGGGTACCCTCAAACTTCTTAATTATTTTTGGGTCTTTGAGCGACAGTCACCGTCGCTCAAAGAAGTCGGCAGTCTGTGAACATGTCCTTGACCGCACCCGCCATAACATCAGATTTGATAGACCACAAATCCTTGTGAAAGAACACCGATTCCTACCAAGGATGGTTCGCGAGGCTATTGAAATTAAAAAACATCCTAATTTCAATAGAGAAGATGGCTGGGTGCTTCCATCGACTTGGGATCCAGTAATTAATATAATCAAATCCAAAATCAAGCATAACACTGCAAGACCTCAAGACACCGTGAGCTCATTCTGCGTAGATCGGACCAACAAAAATAATTAAGAAGTTTGAGGGTACCCTGGAACAACTATACCTTTTGGACGTCTACCACCTCAGTCCTTCCCGTGACCATGGGTGCTGCAAAGCACTCGAAACGTCGGGAACTTAAAAAACAAAAAATAAACCGCAATAAAATCCGAAAAAATAGTTTTATTTCAGAACTTCGAGCTCTTAACAAAGAAGAGTCCATAAATGAATAGACTATGTATTGCCTATAGAAAGAAGAGAAGCCTAGAGAAATTAAAAAAGGCTGAATATGGATTGGCCAAATCAAACTTATGCAGAGAATTACTTACGCAGCGCCATTAATAAAGCGGAAAAGCATGAAGAGCTCGTAGTTTTGACTGAAGGAGGAGGCGACGATGGCGATGCCGTTGACCACGGAGATGGCAATGAGCACGCGCTTGCGGCCCAGCGAGTCCGCAACCGAGCCCCACGCGTACGCACCCACCATCATGCCGATGAAGATTATGCTGTTCAGCCATCCCTGCAAGCGAAAACATAGATATAGTGAGAATATTACCTTTCTTGGGGAGATGAGAAAGGGCATGCTTCAGTAGTTCAGGCATGTAGAGTAAGTTGACAGAAAGAATGACAAAATAGATATACAATACAAAAGTAGAAGGATGTGACCGGGTAAGACCTAGATTATTTTAGACCAAATAGACCGCGTCTTATCTGAAGGGCTAGTCAAAAGTCCCCGTAACCGACAAGCCTGTATCAGACGAACTCTGTACTCTCTGCCTACTCCGCAAGGAATCTAGCGTGATGAAATAGATAGAAATATTTCCTCCCTTCATTCTATTAATTTAGCATAATTGACCTTTTTTCATTTCCTTCTCTGTAAATGAGGAAACCTTGTAGCCATTCTCATAATGTATCATTTGAGAAAAGCCCAAATGTATCATTTAGTTAATTTAATTTAGACCCTACCTGATAGACTAGCTTACATAAATCCCACAACAAAATATAGATGGAAAAATAGTAGAAAACATTATATTAAAAAAGTAGCTGTGCATCTTCTCGCCCTTTTTTCCACAGGAATGACATTCCGATATGACTGTAGAGTCTTTGTTAGATTTCTGGGGATTCATAAATACTGTAACGGTTTACAAGAATCAAAATAATCTTATTCTGATTTATAAATTACAGCTAGGTGCTCGAACATTGGATGCGTTGGTGTGGCCACATTTTTGGCTAAAAGAGTATGCGTGGGTATCCAATACCATCGGCTCGATAAGAAAAAGGGGTTGGTGATAGATCATTCTGGATATATTGTATCGTTGTTGGACAAATCAAGACCACCCGGCGAGTGTATTTAAACTATAGAGGAAGCAAGCGCTTTGTAAGGATAGAACCTGTGTTCTCTACGCCATGTAAACATATCTGGCGAGATGTGTTGGAATTTTATACTGAAGCTGATTCTCTTATTTACACCTCCTTATTGAATTAGTGAAATTACATTACAATTTTTAGTGGCTTATTAAAATTGCTTTTGGCAATAAGATCTATTGTTCAAAGCAATTTCTTCCAGACACGATTTGACTGTCATAAGACAGTTTGATTCTCCTCTGCGGTCTCTATTTATCCTTACATTTTATGTATTTTTTTTATTCTTAAAATACGTATTCCGTTAATATTATGGATCATATGTTAGTACTCACTTTTATAATATTGTTAATTATATATTTTACCAAGATGTTTCAAATTAAGTCGTTCATTGCTGAACAGAACTATACGAAATAGTCCCTAAAATAGAGCTGTTCACAATGTATTGTTATTGTATCTTGTCTATAAGTAGTGCTGTATCAATTACAACGTTTATTTAATCCAGTTGAGCCCCGTTAGGTTTAGTTTCTCAGCCAGATTAACTTTAATGCAGTTATATCCGACTTTTGTCTGATTGAACTATTCTCGACACGTTCTCAATATGGATGAAATACTAAACTATGCTTACCTCTTTAAGTGTTTTTATACCGAATCAGGAAGATATGTAAACGCCTATAATGCTACAAGGATCTTTTGTCCTGTGTATTAGGGCTATTATTTAGTAAAATACTGATACATAACAGATATACAATGTGAAAGTGGAAGGATGCAGGTACCGGGGAAGACCTAGATTATCTTACCACGACCAAATAAACCGAGTCTTATCTGATGGAAAAGTCAAGAGTCTCCGTAACCGGCGAGCGTGTATGAGACAAACTATGAGAGTCGAGGAAGCCAGAGAGGTATGTAAGGAAAGAACCTGTTGGAACTCTGTACTCTCTGCCTACCCCGCAAGGGATCTGGCGTGAGGTTATAGATAGATAGATAGATTTAGTAAAATGTTCCTATTCCCAGGGAAATATTTCAACAGGTGGGTCCTAATTGACAAAAGAACTTGGGTAAATTTCATAGCAAACTGCAACTGTGGGATTGTCATGAGTAAACTTTTACTCGATGACAGCGTTGGTTGCCTACGTATTATGCCTATTTACCCTATGTTTTTATAGATCATTAACTATACGGGTTACTTAAAGGTTTTTATCGATTATAAGTTAATACTCAGTTGCTAGTCTAAGGAAATATAATACAAATTACAACAGCTTAACTATTCAGGTATTTCTCCGATCTAGGTCTCGAACCTATTCGCGCCTTTATTAAAAAGGCGTCAACACGTCACTTCGCGAACGCATCTACCCATGCGAATCCGTTAATCGTAGCCACCGCCGACTACGATCTCCCCCCCGACCCCTGCCGCCACCGCCGGCCGCGACATGTTCTCACCGACGCCCCCGATGCTTTGTCATCCCTTCTTTCCGCTCAGAATACGGGCGACGACGACGACGTAGTAGTAGATCCCCTCCCATAGCCGGCGGTTGACCGGTGCACTTAGTAGTGCACCCGTCCCCCTACAGCGACTGTCCCAACCGAGGGCACCTCTTCGAGGCGCCCTCGAGTATGTCGCCTCTTGCCCTTCTGGCTGGCTAGAGCGTAGTGGTTGCACGCTCGCCTTTAAGTCCGGTGAAGCTGTAAAGGCCTCGCGGCCAACAGCGTACATCATTCACACACACACACACACACACACACACAATATTCAGGTATTTTTGTTGCTGCTTGCTTTTGTTGCTTTTTCTACAACCCTTTACTACCTTGCTTTGTAAATTGTTTACGTTATCTACTAACTGGTGAACATAATTCGCGTAGATCGCGAACTGTCACGGTTAGGCGCTATTCATTACTCTGTGATTATAGTACATTTGTCAAAGTGACACAGGCCTCCAAATGTTCTAACCATGTTCTAACAACCAATGTCAATAACATCGGACGATCTGTCGAATACAAGGATCGGAGAGCCTTGAAAGTTTGTTATTTTCGTGTTTACTTCGGTTCAATATAAGCAGTGAATGATTCATGATTGATGTTTTTGTAAAGAGTCTCTCTACAACGAAATTTCACAACCAAATTGTCAGTTCCTTGCTATGAAATAATTGACTTTTTTGCTTCCATTATTAAGACTCACAGCCTTGTTTAGGGAAATATAGGCCCAATGAGACTTTTTGAGCACTAAAAAAATCTAGCCCTTTCGGCTACCAAAAAGTCCACGTTCTTCAAACGGCACGTAGCAGTGAAAATACGAGTACCTATCTATATTTAACTTATTTAGATACACGAGAGATCGACTTGTTGGTAAAATCGCACCTTCATAGGATTAGTGACCTATCGCAGAAATACTTTTTTTGGGAAACTAATTTTTGGGAAAGCGTCCCTTGAGAACCGAGCGGCGCGGATCGAGGGAGGGAAAGTGAAACAGACCGAAGTAGCGTATTTCTTAATTCTAACATAAAAACGCAGCTGTTTTAATATTCACCAGATGGAGTACTTTTTAATGTCCCTCTATGACCGTAACTCAATTTCTTAGATTTTTGAGTTAAGTCTATACCGCTCTGAAGGTGCGAAATATATTGTCTTTAAAAATATTATATTATATTGTTAGGCAACGTAAAGGACGTTTTATAATACACGATATTACTTACAGCTATGTACACAATATTTTGCATGAGAAACGTTATCTAGATGATTATGTTGTCAGAATGATTTAATTATCTAGCGCAAACGTTATTTACGGTTATGCGTTTATTCGGAAATTAAAATTCTGACAGCCGCCTTCTCGGTCTTAAATAGATAAGTTGGCGCGAAATATGGTATAACCAATGCTACATTTTAAATTAATTTAAATTAGAAAGTTAGTTTTAGTTTATTTTACAGACTACAAATGAATAAAGTAAGTGAGTGTTTTTTATAAAATTGGTTATAGTTATTATCTCAAAGTTATAGGATTTTCCCCCTAATGCAATTAGCGGATAATTCACAGAAGAATTTACAAAGGAAATATCAAGTGGACATATACGGTGGACGAACACGGTGATAATTGTAAGCTATTAATCTAAACTCTTCGCACATTAGCACGTGATTCATTGCGTCGATGGATTGTGCCGTCTTGCATATACAAGCATAGATACTCAGGTACACATGTGTATAGTTGAGCACACACGAAATCATTATGCTATATCCCTCTGCGTAGTCAGAAAGTAAAGTTTTAACAAGTTCTATGCTTATACTCGCGCGGTAAATAGGTAACTGCGGCAAATGTTCCAGCACTACCAACATAAAATAGGAACATCTATTGCCAATACACTGATCTTACTGGTACTTAAGGGATGCCACAGTCTCGAGGGGTTACTTTAGTCTTTTTGTGTGTGTGTGAATGATCTACGCAGATGGCCAAGGGGCCTTTACAGCTTCACCGGGCAAGAGGACGAGCATGCAGAAACTACGCTCGAATCAGAATCAGAATATTTTTTATTAATGTAAACCATTAGTTAAATTATACAAATTATACTATTCATGTGAATAGCTACATGGTTCCCTAATTTACGGAGAAAGAAATAAGAAAATAGATACATTTTATTTAATTAATAGAAGGAAGAGAGGGAATATTAAATAATAATAGCTAAACCGGAGCCGGAAAGGCAAGGGAGCAACTAGCTCAAGGGTGCCTCAAAGAGAATAGGCTTGTCGCGATGCGGGAAGGCATTTAAAAATTGTCGGTACGATAATATAAAGATGTCTCGCCGTGGTGCTCTGCAGCGATCGGCGGGCAAGGAATTCTTCATCTTCGCCGGCAAGGTCCTGTCTGATCCTGTACTTACTTTAGTCTGTGTGGTGAGGTTTAGGTCGCACTGCGCCGACGGCAGGATGAAGGACATCGAGATAACGTCCATCTCCTCGGAAGTGCTGACGAGGCCGCACACCGCCAGCAGGAGGTAGTGGAACCGTCCATATCCTGCCAAAACGTAAACAGATACCTTACTACGCGTCTGTAAACAATAACAAAATAACAGTGAAGATAGGGGTCTTTATCGTCCCGAACGCGGAGCGTTACGATAACATCGTGTAATGGTATCAATGGTATAAAGTTATTGTAACGCGCCGAGTTAAGTTTTTTAGAATTTCTATAGGTCTCCAATCTTTAAATAAATAAATAAGGAAGAAAGATCGTATTGTTACGACCCGAACGTACCCCGATATCTTGAAAAGACGTTATCGGGGGATGTCGATTCTAAAACGCATAACACACCCTTAGGTCCCCCGGTGATCTGACTAGAAAGATCTAGAATCCGCGCTTAAGTGGCGAAACGTCTAGAAGGTTCCACCCCTTTATTTATCGCCGGCGCGTGGTCGCGGTATACAAGTACCTATTTGTTCACGCGCAAATACGAGTAGGTATGTAATAATAATACCGCCTTGTGGGCCGCGCCGGCTATTGTTCGATGTAATTCTATCGATTTACTTAGAGGGTTCGCGTCCGTTCTAGAACTTTCAAACAAATATAAAAGGAACACAGAGCGCGGGGACGACACAGTCTCTTCTCGGAAGCGATAGTGATCAAATCGGAGAACAAGCGATCTAAGTGGAATACACCGGCTACTTTAGCATCGATATACGGATACTACGAGTGACTCAGCGACTTGGAAACAGTATTTGGGTACTAACGAGAGTTGTACAAGTGTGTGTGTGTGAATGATGTACGCTGTTGGCCGCGAGGCCTTTACAGCTTCACCGGACTTAAAGGCGAGCGTGCAACCACTACGCTCTAGCCAGAAGGGCAAGAGGCGACATACTCGAGGGCCCTCGGTTGGGACAGTCGCTGTAGGGGGACGGGTGCACTACTAAGTGCACCGGTCAACCGCCGGCTATGGGAGGGGATCTACTACTACGTCGTCGTCGTCGCCCGTATTCTGAGCGGAAAGAAGGGATGACAAAGCATCGGGGGGGTCGGTGAGAACATGTCGCGGCCGGCGGTGGCGGCAGGGGTCGGGGGAGTTGTACAAGTGTGTGATTGGTTCGCGTGTATACTTGCATTCGACGTACTGTTTTGTGTGTACAGCGCCTAATAAAGTACTTCGCACGTTATTCGGCATTTAATTACCCCGCAAACGTAACAGTATATATGAAATTACAGTGCAACTATTTGGATGACAGTACATTTCTGCAAAATACCTCATTTTGCCGTAGTTTCAGTGAAAGTACCAAACACGAACTTGCAGTTCAAATGTTAGGAACAGAATTAATAGAAATAATTTTAATAATATTCTTTGCTCATAGCTAAGGTCATGGGAGCCCAGGGTAATATTTTGATTTTGCGACCCCAGAAAAAATTTTGTAGGAAGAAGATATTGTACTGACTGCCTCGTTGATCTAGTGGCGATGTGCGTAGCGATCACGAGGTTCTGTGTTCAAATTCTAGTTCACATAAAATGTAATTTTTCGATAGAAAAAAATCCATAATTAGTCCAGAGTCTGCGATAGGCTTACCCCCCATTACATGGGACCTAACATCGACGGCGAATAGCGAGTGTATATAATATACCTCTCCAGCCCTCGCTTGGGTAATATAGGCGTGACGGTGGTTATTTCTTTTTAGGATATTGTATTTTGAAGGTTACGAGTCCGCCCCTATCGGGTTTGCAGCTCTAGGGGCTGGACACCGATATCAGCTCCTAATTACGACACTGGTCATTTTCTATTACCTACGGGCTGATTGAGATAATTCTTACCATAGACATAAAATATTTTTTTGGTTACATCTTTTCGTTTATAAAAAAAATGTAGCCCCACACTAGGATTTATTCCTGTGTCGTGGGTGTGTTTACAAACATGAAAATTCACAAACACAAATACCCAGACCGAAACAAATATTTGCGGGTCACACAAAGATTTGTCCCGTGCGGGAATCGAACAAGCGGCTATTCGATCCAATGGGCGGAGCAGCTTAAGCTCTTAACCACTGCACTAAATCGCCCGTTAATGTGTTCCAAACCTCTCTTAAACCTTTCAAACGTCTATCAATTCTGTGGCATAAATAATACTCACTACACGATCATTTCTCAATCGTAGAAGATTTGTTTAATAGTGAATCATTGTCCCCACTACGATTCTTCTGTTGTAAGTAGTAAATAAACATTTACTACTAAATGCGTCGAACGTTAACAACCCAGCTCGTGTAAGAGTCCAGTTTCGATAAGGTGACACTCGTACGATATTCCAGGAAGGAATATCTACACATGTTTACACCACGGAAATGCCTTCATACGTATGACTGTAACGCGACCTAGGGCTCTACTTATTCATAAAACTTCGCATTACTACCGCTTTATTTACAAACGTATTCGGTTTCAGTTGTTGTTTATTATGTAATTCTATATCAATAATATAAGTTTTGATGATGACTTTAGATTTAGGGTTACGTTCACTGAATCGAATAGTCACGGGTTTTATTTCCCTAAGAGATAAAGCTTTTGCGATCCACAATTGTTTAGCTGTTTGTAGATATATTCTGGTTCATGCTGCTACCCTTGCGCTGCGCCGTTTCGCGAAGTTATAAAATGATACTTTCATTGACATTGATATTTCTTCATGCTAAACATGGAAATTTAATAAAATCCTTATTTAGTCTTCTTATCAGAGGTCCTGATTATGTCATTTAATTAATACTTGATTATTGTGTGTAATTGCCCATTTATTTTTATTTTCTTCTTCTGTATAATACTACTAGTTGTTACCCGCGGCTATGCACGCGTTTATTTTGTAATTTGAGATAGGTAGACCGGCCTTTCCGGGATTGCACAGATCCTGTACTGACCTAAGACACCTCCATACTAAGTATCTTTAAAATCCGTTCAGCCGTGAACTATCACGGCATGGAGAAATAAAATCTATCCCGCAAGAATTGCGCATTTTTTCCTTAAACAAACAAAAATGCAATGTTTCGTGTCCGGGTCATTCATCCTTAATAAGTTCATTCCCGAAGAGAAGAGACAATTTTGACTGCCTCATCGGTTCATGCAAGAAATCATATCTGAGTATCTAAATCAACCTAGGGCGCGTGCTATTAACCACTGAAGAGTTTCTTTATAAGAAGATGAACCCGAGTCCATTATCGGTCCATGGAGGAATTCATGTGTGGAAAAATCACACATTTTGACGTTACATTGCAGCTTGCGACTAACAATATTAAAAATAATAAAGTTTTATGGTTTATCCCGCGATAATCCCAGATTTCATAATTTTTTCCGGGACAAAAAGTATTAATTTTTTATGTTAAGGTATAAGTAATCACCATACCAATTGAAATCCGTTTAGTAGTGTTTGCGTGATTGAAACACAAAGTGACAGACAGACAACAATTCCAAAAAAAAATGTTTCGGTCTCTATATCGATAAGAAAGTCAACTCCAATTAAAATTTTAAAAATTATTTAGTGTACAGATTTGGCTCTGTCAAGTTTTATTATATGTATAGATTATTAATGTTGTATACACTTTCATTGTTTTACATAATTTTCATTATGCACTATTATCTTCGTCACTTTGAATATCTACTTAGTGCCACCTTACTTTCGATTCTGTGTTATTATTAAATGAATTCCTATTAATATGGGCATAATGCTACAATATTTTTAACGTTTCTGCCCAAAGCTAACTCATATTCAAATTAAATTAATGTTTTAAATTATTGCTTTATTTATTTGATCGTATATGTTGCATGTGTTTATTATTGTCCTATATAAATAAATTAAATAAAAAATATGGGAATTTTATGTTTGTAAGCGTAGCCGAATGTGAATGTTTTTCTTTAAAAAAAAGAAAGAAAAAGAACTTGATAACTGTGCACGTGTAAGTATGGTTTTTTGTTTTCTTAAGCATATAGGCTAAGTTATCAATTACTGAAATCAAAATAATAACAATGGCTGTTGAATAATCATTAAGTTTTGTTATGCATTTTTATTATCCGTGTTTCATTAACCGTTTCTTGATTATATTTTTAATTATTGACAGTTAGGTTCAGAAATATAAATTATATTCGTCTCGCTAAACGCAAGGCCCCAAAGAAGGACATTAAGACTCCCTTTAATTGCATGACGTTAATGGCATAGCCCAAAATAGGTAAGGTGTCATTAAATATACTTTGACCTAAAACATTATCTATCTAATCGATCTCCAATAAATGTTACTTTAAAAATAAAATTATTTATCATAATGAAAGGTCCATAATTATCTGCGGTCGTGATTAAAACACAGTTAACAATAGAAATTGTTCCACTTACCGCGGTGTTACCATGTTTATAACTCAATGATCTAATTACTAATGAACGGACATTATTATATTTTAATCTGTTCTATAAAAGGTCTACACTTTTAGAGAGAATTAGTTCTTGTGAATTTATGAATTTATCTGTTTTTAGAGTTTTGTAATTCGAGTTTTAAGAAAACGATTTCCTATAACTTTTGTACCTAACAGAGGGAGAGTATTGTAGTCATCGAATAATGGTAACCATCTTCCAATATGTCACTCGTTTAACAAGGAATGGTGATATTATTTACATTGTATTGTTGTTTTAATTTGTAAAAATCATTAAATGTAAACATGTGTTATACATATTCCGAATGAGGGCTTTGTCCAGTGGTGGTCCAGTGGTTAAGTGCCTATGCCACTTCACCCACTGGGTCGAGTAGCCGCGGGTTCTAACCCCGCACGGAACAAATCTTTGTGTGGCCTACAAATATCTGTTTCTGTCTGAATGTGAAATTCGTGTTTGTAAACGCAACCATGATAAAGGAATAATTCATAGAGAGATGTTTTAATTAAAAAAAAATGGTAGGCGCAAGTCTTATACGAGACGGCAAAGATGGGGTTGATATAGAAAAAAGTCCGTGTGATTCTGAATTAAAAAAAAATGCAATTTTTTCCTTACCGGTTAATTCGATAGCCCTTTCGAAGTCAGCCTTTTCTGTGTTCGAGCCTTTTTCAGGGTCGAGCTTAACTGGTGTCTTCAGAGAAGGCACGATGCCTGAAAATGAATACGTGGATTTAATATAATACTACACAACCCAAAATTTATATTTTTTTCACGAATACTTATTTTCTTATTTATATGAGTAACTTTTTCTGAAATTTTTATTTGGCTTACTAAAAACTTGTCTTACTGTGTCTGTTCTTTAAAAAACTTAGGTAACTTTTAAGTCTACTAATACCTATTAATTATAATATTATTAATATCAACCACAACCTATTATTGTTTATCAAATGAATTAATACACTATGTTGACCAGGTAAAATTCATTTTAAATCAATAACTATAAATATGTACAATTTCCGGAAGGTTTCCTCATTTTCTACGACAATAAGTAATCTCCTAAACGTGTCTTCTTACGATAGCGAGTAAGCGAAGTAGCGGAGATTTGTTAGCATCAAATATATATTTCTTAGAACTCAAGTTTGGTGTAGGTTTTTCCAAGAACACAATCAAACTTATTAAATGGACAAACACTGCGGTGTTATGATTCGATAAAATGAGAAATTGCGGTTTGACAACGTTCTGGATAAACCAAATTGAAAATTTATATTAGAAATAACCATTTCTAATTAAAATTAGAAATGGTTATTACAACAGTGTACGTTTGGAAGTTAACGTTCATTTTTTTGGGGGAAATGAATAGCTCCTAGCGGATGAAATCCCAAACTTTTAATTCATACAAAATGGAATAATACAATAAGAATTGTGCGCTTCATTAACTTTAATGATGGTGCTAGGTAGGGCTAAGTATTTATGTATATACTATCACATCTGATCCTCTGCGGGGTAAGCAGGAAATAAAAATGCGGTTTAAACAATCCATTCAAATAATTCGTTGCCGCATCTCAATTATCACTAAACCTTGGCTACAACTGGATAAATTCTTAATTAGCGTGATAATTAACGCATTACGATGGGGTAAAATTTGGTAACAATACTATTAGGCGGGGCAAGAGCGTAAAACTTACACAAGATTTACTGATATGTTATCTACATAATGTTGCTTACCAAGCTCGGCAGTTTTGGAACCTGGCCCGTTCAGTTGGAGGTCCCTTTTTACATCACAATCTGAAATGAAAAAGAAAACATTCAATTAGCGGTTTTCCTCAAATGAGAAGCTTAGTGGAAAAAAATATTAAGTAAGCACGATAAATTGTATAAGTAATTTCTGAAGGAAGATACATTAAAGTAATATTTAATACAGTTTCTTTCAGTTTTCTTTTTTTACGCCTCTTAGACTAAAAAACGATTAATGTATAAACTATAAAATAGTGGCAAACTCATTTACGTAGACAGTACGATCTTAAGGTCTTAAAATTAGAAGCCTGGTAGAGTAAAAAGGGAACTTATGGACTTGTACATGGTGATAAGTATCATCAACTCCAATTCTGTGGTTAGAGAGCACCCGAATGCTATAACCCTTAAATAAATATCCTTAGGTCAATTAACTGCAAAAATAAAGTAGTGTGAAAACCTGCGCCAGACATATCTGCCGCAGGTAAGTATGACAAAAGCACTTCGGGACAAAAGCAAACATTCTGTGGTTTTTAACTTATGGGGAACGATAGTGCGGTAGGCCTAGAAAGAAGAGGCGATATGAGCTGGATTTGTATTAAAAGGACTGGCATCGACTGGCACAAGACGAGGATAAGTAGACGAATGAAGGGGAGGCTTTCGCCTTCCATTGGGACTATGCAGGTTTATAATAATATATTGTTACTTTAATGTGGTAAGTTTAAGACGCGCATTAAAATATATTGGTAAAACATGTTGTTTATTTCTATGTAAGTATTGTTAGAGGAACATTTAATAAAAACTAGCTGCGGCCCACGATTTTTTGTCTGCGTATGTATCTTTATAAATAATAGCCTTTGTGTTTTTCTGATGAAAAAGCTATATTTTTTTAAAGTTTTATTAAAATCGTTCAGTAGTTTTTATGTGAAAATATAACAAACATACATCCGTGTGTGTGTGAGTAATGTACGCTGTTGGCCGCGAGGCCTTTACAGCTTCACCGGACTTAAGGGCGAGCGTGCAACCACTACGCTCGAGCCAGAAGGGCAAGAGGCGACATACTCGAGGGCGCCTTGAAGAGGCGGCTTCGGTTGGACACAGTCGCTGCAGGGTGAGGGGGTGCACTACTAAGTGCACCGGTCAACCGCCGGCTAAGGGAGGGGATCTATGACTTCGTCGTCGTCGTCACCCGTATTCGGAGCGGAAAGAAGGGATGACAAAGCATCGGGGGAATCGGTGAGAACATGTCGCGGCCGGCGGTGGCGGGGGCGGCAGGGGTCGGGGAGAACGTAGTCGGCGGCGGCTACGATTAACGGATTCGCATGGGTAGACGCGATCGCGAAGTGTCGAGTTGTCGCCTTTTTAATATAGGCGCGAATAGGTTCGAGACCAAGATCGGAGTGGAGGTCGACATTTCGTAAAAACCATGGGGCTCCTACGGCTTTACGAAATAACTACATCCATCCTCACAAACTTTCGTGTTTATAATATACGTAGAAGTGTGTCATATAATAAATATTTTACAATAAAAATTATCTACAACTTGAGTATCTACATGCTAGTGAAACTTAAATCCTATTTGCACAGATGCAAATTGTTCAGTCTACATAGGTGTTCCGTGTTGTGAAAAGACGAGACAGTTGTTACATGCATGCATATGTATTGACATAGATTAAATGGTACTTCGTATTTACCGTCCGCGGGTGACCGACGATGTCTTGTTCATTATATTTGGCGGAGCTACACTGACGTACGATTACTGAAGAAAGTTTAAAAGTAAGGTAAAGTCATAAGGTGGTCTGTTTACGGATACGTTAGTATACCATGGTTTAGTCCCACCATTCGAAACTCAAAAAATAAACCACATTAAAATCAGGAAAATAGTTTTATAAAAATAAACAAACAATAAACACCGTTACGCCTATATTCCCCAAGCAGGATTGACAGAGGTGTACTGAGTACACCCACTTTTCGCCGACGGTGTTAGTTCCCATGTAATAGGGGCGAGCCTATTGCCATATACCGGGCCCAATTCCAGACTCCAGACTCATACTCGGAATTATTCTTTGGAAATACTACATTTGTCCGACCTAGGATTTGAACCCAGGACCTCGTGATCACAAAGTAATGCGCTGTGCCACTAGATCAACGAGGCAGTCCAAAATAGTATTATTTCAAGTGTAATATTCGCGTAAACCTAAGAACTCATCTCTTCGGTTTCCGCAATCCACAGCGCTTCTGGCCATGTTTTTTTTGCGTTGTGAAATATCATTGCCGTACATTTATCCAATAGAGTTAAGGAGTGTAGCTCCTGTAACCGATTTTATTAAAATCGGTTACAGGAGCTAATGACATTTCCCAGTAAACGAATAAATTGTGTTTAATGCACGCCATACTGCATATTCTACAAATGACAGCTTGTGTATTGAACCGCAGATAATACGCAATCAATTAAGAAACGTGCCTATTTATGCATATTACACTAAGGCGCTATAAGCAGCGGGACCAGCGCCTATAGCCAAGTTGAAAATCTACAGTAGTTAACGCTAATAAAAGGCGGAAAACTGTATGGGAATGACATTTTGCAACAAAAAGTCACGTGGTCAAAACAATGCGCTATCGATTGCGACAAGAGAATAGAAACAAAACGCTTGCAACTTGTCTAGGTCCTCAGATATGCTATCCCTTTCACACTACCGATTTATTAAATAAAAATGAACGTGACAGCACAATTTCTCGACAGCGCCACGCTAAAGTCAGTATGTTTATTCTAAGGCCTCAGCGATAACTTGTATGTTATGTACATATGTAGAGATTGACTGTACAATAGTAGAGCTACGTCTATGATATTTTCATTAACATCAAAGCGTTAATCAGCCGACATGGAAACCGACGTCGAGCATCTTGCAAGGTTTTTTTGCGTTAACAATAAAAAGTACAAAGCTTCTACCGCAATAACAAAGTACATAACTAGGAAAAATCACAGTTGGATTTACCGAACACGTGATGAAAATTTCTCAATGTAGGTATCAGAACACAAACGGGATAACACTTAGATAAAATGTAGCAAGTATAATAAGTACTGAATATGACATACCGGAAGGTGTATTCGTAAACATCATTATACTTGATGATTCATCAAGACTATGTTACGGCTACTCCTTTTTATGAAGGGTCTACGTTATGTTATTTTTAAAATAAAATGTATTATTTTCTTTGTCAGATGAAATCAGGTAGCCAGGCTCGTGCATAGGATTTGGGACTTGTGGATTCTGAAGTGCTTATCAGTCAGTATGCCTTCTATTTAAATGCTTTTCGGATCGACATTATAAACAATCGATCGATTATCACGGACAGGGGTCAAAAACTAGAATACCAAAATACATTGAGAGGTGGGAGTTTAGATTATCCATTATGAGCTTCCTCTCCAGTTTACTTTAAGAATTTTGTATTTTAACAAATAGAGTCTAAATCTCATGTCCAGGGTCCCACCAAATCACACTAAATCTTATCAAAGGGGGAGGGAGGAGTCCTAATAAAAAGAGCTTACGTCATAAATAAAATGCTTAAAAAAAGGTTGCCCCATTGAGTTACGGTTTTGCCGAATTTTGTTTTCAGATATCTGCCGTTGGACTATTTTAGGCAATAAGCTTCATCACATGATAATAGATCAATTTAATCGATGCGTAACGCTATTTGACGTCACCATTCCATTTGAAGAAAATGTTGTGAGAAGCAGAAACAGAAAATCTATTTTTTGCTTGTTTTTTTTTTCTTTAGGAAACGTAGCCCCGCACTAGGATTTATTCCCGTGTCGTGGTGCGTTTACAAACATGAAAATTCACATACACAAATACCCAGACCGGAACAAATAATTGTGGATCATTTGGACTGGATTTGGACCCAATATTTGGATCTGGCCAACGACGAGGTAACCGGAATTTTGATTCAACTATCATTTTTCTAAAAATAATAGTTGAATCAACATTTTTCTCATAGTCATGTCAAACGACAATTTTGTCTAGGTATTTTCGGTGCTTATCTATTGTATGTTTCCTGAGTATTTTTTGTTGATGTAGTATTTCGTTCAAGTTTGATCCAACTCTTTTTATTGGTGTAGAGTTTATTTCGTTCTTCAACTCTTAGGTAAGTTAGTAGATAGTATCAGATATGTACAGACAGGTACCTGTATTTTTCACTTTTCTTTAGTTACCGCCTTATTGGTGTTGTGGCGTATAACGTGCGTAGCGATCATGAGGTTTTGGGTTCGAATCCTGAGTTTTCA
This sequence comes from Phalera bucephala, assembly GCA_905147815.2. Classification (NCBI taxonomy): domain Eukaryota; kingdom Metazoa; phylum Arthropoda; class Insecta; order Lepidoptera; family Notodontidae; genus Phalera; species Phalera bucephala. The sequence continues at coordinate 51,803,836 of LR990609.1, forward strand.
ATTGTTCCCGGTGAAGTGGCAATAGGCTCGCTTCCTATTACAGGGGACTTAACATCGTTTGCGAAAAGTGGAGACACAGTACCCCTATGATACCTATATTTGTGACATATAGGCGTGTCGGTATGTTTCAGTTACTTGTAACAGTATTGCGTTTTATCTTGTGTGTGACGTTAAAAGTATTACAAAATTATTCTGCAAAACGGCGTGTAAATCTTTTGTAAGCTAGGCCGGGTAAATCCTCTGTAAATTACACAGATTATAAATATTCAAAAGGTGTGCATATATGTATACACATCTTGTGTCTTGCTATGGGTGTATGACTGTTCGTGAATTGTTTGTAAAGACGGCCTTAACATAATTGTAGAGGACACGCATGTGTTTTAATACCGTTATAATACACTGTAAACTTTCGATACAAAACATTTACATATACATTGGTCATTATTATTATAACTAGGGCTGCAATGAACGCAGCGTAAAGACTGCAGCATATGTTTTGACTGGAGTGTGCTAAGGAAAGATTTTCCAGCCAGACGGGAGATTTATGTGGTGGAGCTTGATTGTGAAGTGATTTTGAAGGGACCTAGAAAAGTTTGTTTCGGTCTGGGTGTTTGTGTATTTCATGTTTATAAATGCACCACCAACACTGGACTAATTACTAATACGGCAGGAAAGTATTTGTTAACGAAAAAAATAACAATAAATTTGAAATTAACCAAAAAGTTCACATTCCACACTATATTGTTTCCCAGAGAAAAATTGTGATTGAGGATAATTCAGATGGGCAAAACTAAGATCTTTTTTATATGCAACTTTAATTGCTAGTGCCCAACTCGTATAATTATTAAGGGATACAACATTTCTTTAAGTGCCGTACGTGGAATGAACCAGATTTTACCGAGCTATTTGAAATTTTGAAAAATTGAATGGCGACCCTTTAAGTAATTGTCTAAAGAAGGGAGCACCAGGCTAAGAAGACTGAGAAGGAAGGACGGAAGGAAAGGAAGTGCAAAGTCGTCTTACATATTTAGGTTCACCGTAAATAAATAAATAAGTAAGATCAGTTGCGCGACTACTTGCTCAGGAAGCGAGGGTAGCTTTGTCGAGCTCGATATCGATATCGATATTAGATACAGTAGAGATACAAATAAAGTTGAAAGCGACGGTTATATACATAACCGGTTTTTAAGAAGCCTTTATCTGGCATTGGGCGTCTTTCGTCGACACAGAGATCCCACGATCTTAGCGTTATAAACATATTATACACTAGGGTAGTGAATTGGTTCATAGGTACTTACTGTGAGGTTTCTTAGGCCCGGGGTCAGTTTCTACCATCCTATGCGGGCGGGCTGCGGGGTATGTCGCTGGTGTCGCGGTCTCAACACTCTCTTAATGGGTTGTGGGTCGTTTCCAACGGCGCTCGGCTCGTCTGCAACAACAATAAGAATAAAATTACATTACATATTAACTATATATCCCCAGAAGGGACGATCAGAGACGCTCCAAACACATCAAATAATAAACATCCACATTTCACGAAAATGATATTAAGCAACCAATGAAATTAAGGGTGTGCCTTTTTTCGGGTGTCTCAGGGAAAAATATTCTTATACCTCAGCTGGGACTGTAACGACATTAAAATCTCTTGCCGCGGTATGGTCTATGTCTGATATACCGATATCTTCATTGAGTACTTTTGGAGGTAAAAGTCATTTCCCAAGCATCATCTCGGTGCAGTAATATGGAGCCATTGACACTACGATCCCTTTCGGGAAGTTTTGTTACCTTTTCACGCCTATAGGTACCACTGAACAGATTTTGAAAAAAAATGACAACGATTGCACGTGATAAAAAAGGTAGCCTATGCCCTTCTCACATTGGGGAAGAGCATAGGATACCCTTTGTAAGAAAAAAAATAACGCGTACTAAATATTTGATAAGCAGGTACTAAAGATGTACGGTACATGACAACACCTATGTGGTTCGTATGTAGAGCGGATGTTGCACAACGATTTCGTCGATAAAGATTATTGTTTCCTTGTTTTCATGACTCTTTAGGAAGACATCGGTAAACGCTAAATATGTGAAATAAATTATTTAGCGTGACGACACCGCGTTCAGGAAATATGACTTATTTTAATGATGCGACTCGAGCTATGTTTGCCGCTTGCACTCGAGTTATCGAGTCAACTCAACGCAGCAGGTAGTTCACTATAGTGTACGTCACCAGATCATAAGCAAGTTCATACTGGCATATTGGAAAGCAAACAAACATGAACTTAATTTGATTTGCAATTTGTTCATTGTGAATTTATTTTTTTGTTACTTAGCATTAGTGGTGTGTGTAAACATAAAGGGTAACATATTATCATATATTTTTTATTTAATAAAGGTATCTATTTAAAAGTGCTTTAAATACAGTAATTAAAACTCTAAACTCAAGTGAGTCACTGGAGGGGCCGGGTCTGTAAATAGTGAACTCGAGTTGCCTGAAAACTCGAGTGACGTAATAAATAACCCGTGTGTCCCGAGTCGCATCACTAACTTATTTGACTCACTCACGAGTCACGCCCAGAGTCGTGGTCATAGAAATCATTATAATAAGACACTGGAAGTCGTATAGCCGCGTGAATTTGTCGCTATACATATATGATAATTATCACAAAATGCTTCAGAACCACATGGACCAATGCATGTGATACAGCGTCTGAAATTTACTTGCCTGGTTTCAAATCCTAGTTCGGACAAGTGTAGTTTTTCTAACGAAAACTTCCCAGTATGAGTCCGGAGTCTGGAATTGTGCCCGGTATATGGCAATAGGCTCGACCCCTATTACATGGGACCTAACATCGTTGGTGAAACGTGGGTGTACTCAGTACTCTTCTGCCACCCCCGCTTGGGGAATATATGCGTGAGGGTGTATATATCTGTTACAGACAATGTAGATATGGGACTTTAATATATCTATAAAATCACGCCAGATCCCTCGCGGGGTAGACAGAGAGTACAGAGTTCCAACAGGTTGTTTCCTTATAGACCTCTCTGGCTGCCTCCACAAAAAGACGGTGTCATATCTGAAGGGATGGTCCAGTCTACATAACGGGCGAGCGTGTATGAGACGAACTATGAGAATTACTAACATTGTTTATTAGTAACGGGTTCTAGAATTGATTAGGTGAATTCATTTAAAGCATTATCTATGTATTGAGTTTCCAGTTAGTTTGAGTGTGGGTTTAAAAACTCACTGTTCACCTAAGTAGGTACCTATTTTAATAAGTGTTGTAAACAGCAGTGATGTTCATCAGTCATTGCCACGACTATTTTAAATAAAGAATAAAAAAACAACAAGATCAAGAATAAAATAACAGAAGGTAGCACCCTATTCTTTTTAAATTATGTTTTACTTACCTAAAATATATCTTTTCAGTATACTTTAAAGTAAGCTGACTATGCTGGTAAAAAATAGTAATACCGATTAAATGTAATTATTTTCCAAAAACAAACTAGGTAACTTTTAGTGTCTATTTTTAAGATTTTCATTGAACTTATCAATCCTACTGTAGTAACCTACTAATCAATTCATCCTACATCCAGCAAAGGACTGCTATAGGCTGATAAATTAATCATACGGATATTTATTTACTTCCATATAAATAACATAATCGAAAATGTCTGAAACACACCCCTTAATTGTATTTTGTAACAAATGTCGTTATACCTGATAATCACAAGTCTAACTTAATCTACACCGTCACGCCTATATTCCCCAAGCGGGGGTGGCAGAGGTGTACTAAGTACACCTACGTTTCGCCGACGATGTTAGGTCCCATGTAATAGGGGGCGAGCCTATTGACATATACCGGGCACAATTCCAGACTCCGGACTCATACTTATTTTTACTTTTTACATAAGTTTTTTCGTTAGAAAAATTTTGTGTCCGACCTAGGATTTGAACCTAGGACTTCGTGATCACCAAGCGATGCGCTTTGCCACTAGACCAACGAGGCAGTCCTAGACTTAATCTATATTTTTGGTTATTAACGTCGGTTCTATCAATCACTCTGTTAGGTTAGGGTAGAATTGTGATAATCGAGAGTTTAAAATAACCATAATGGTGAATTTTCATAAGAAGAGCTGATCTTCGGCCAGCGGAATGATTACACAGCTGGCAAATAAATTAAATAAATGCTCATATCTATTATTACAATCACCTCATTTAATAAATTGAGCAATCAAAAGGCAGTCATTGTTTAAATTACACACATGAATTTTCAGTTATTGTTATTTAAATTTTAATAACGATGCATATTTATGCTTGTGGAATACAGAGCCATTCTTCTAGGTAAGGCCAGTAAGCTAACGATATATCATTGAAATACATTCTTAGATAACTAAAACAAGTTGTCCTGTGAATAGGTCTTGACTGAGATACATAATAATAATAATATAAGCCCTGCTGAGAAACTGTCCCACCGTTGGGCACGGGCCTCCTCTCAAACTGATAGGGCTTAGGCCATAGTCCACCTCGCTGGCCCAGTGCGGGTTGGCGAACTTTACACATCTTCGAGAAACTTATAGGCAAGTAGGTTTCCTCACGATGTTTTCCTTCACCGTTAAAGCAAGTGATAGTTAATTTTTAGTACGCACATGCTTTCGAAAAGACAGAGGTGCGTGCCTGGGTTTGAACCCGAGACCTCTGACTTTGCAGTCCAACGGTCTAACCACTAGGCTATCCCTGCACACATAATAATATTGTAAGAAGAAAATATTGTCTTGTCCGGTGAAGCTGTAAAGGCATCGCGACCAACAGCGTAGATCATTCACACACACATACACACACACACACACACACACATACACACACATACACACACACACACACACGATAATATTGCTTTCCAAGTATTGTGTATAATTTTCTATCCATCCCCTACCGAGTTTATTAAAAAAATATTTTATGGACATAACTTTATGGCCTTACACCCGAAGAGAAATTCTAAAACGCTTAAAATATTACTTGTAGCAGTTATTGCATAAAATTAACCATTCCACTGGACGGTTACCGCACTCTTACTGAACGCCTAGTATTATAAATAAAATATAATAAACGCATAAACAACAAAGCCACTAGTCGTGGTCGAGGCCTTTATCCTGCGATGGATGAGTTTCAACTGATGATGATGATGAAACGTCTAAAACTTTGCGTCTTTAGCCAATTCTTTTGAACCTCCCGAAGTGAAGATGATGCGTAGTTTAGAAAAATCGTTCGTTTCCCGAGTCTGTAAAATTGTTCTAAATTCGGAACATCAATCGAGTTTTATAGCCTTAACATTGAATTTATTACGAGGTACGTGGATAATAAAAATAAATGGAGTTGCGCCGAGTTGTTCGCGGATGTAAGATCACCACCCCTTTTTATAACAAGTAAATTCACCATGTTTATTTTCAAGTGCGCCAAAAACCGCGCGAATGCTTTGTAAATAAATACCTACTAAAAATATTTTTGTTTAGTTTTATTGGAACTTCCATATTAATGTATTTATGAATTATGATATGCGGATGAAGCAAATTAATTCCTCTGTGTATTTTTACTTTTTCTTATACACTGGCAACTTTACACGGAAATAGCTTTGCAAGTTTCGAAAATATGCATTTAATATAATGACGTGAGAATTATTAGACATACGACTACAAGATCAAGGGATTTTTAAACACCACGGGAAGCTTTACTTCCATACATTTTATTTAAACAGCATAGAACGCATTGCTTCCACGGACAATAACAAATATTTTTACAGTAGATACCTGCTTTATGTAATGATAATTAAGCTTTATGATAGTACATAACTCCATACATAATACCACGTAGAAATTGTTCTGCCTATATGTAAGGGATTTTTTAAGAACCATTTTTTTCGGTAGGCACCCATTGTAAGTACATCATTATGTACAAAATTTGTATACCCTATTTGGTGCTGCCGACTGCCGTAATGTACCTAATGCTTAGGTATTATATTTGAACTTAGAAATATTACATATAAATGCGATATTGTCAGCAAATTTCATCCTTCCTCTAGGACACCCGTCCTATACAAAATTGATATGTTTTTTACATGTTATTAATACCGTGATAAGTTCAAAGACCATTTAAACTACATCACAACCTATAAAATATACAGCTTTTATTGACTCACTGCTGGGCAAAGGCTATCACAGAGCCACATGAGTAAAAACGAGTTAATCCGAATTGGTGGTGGACCTTAAGTAGTTCTATTTCTTTTTAAAATATCACAGAATAAAAATGAACTTATTCCGCATTGAATCTATGTGTAGATAATAAAATACTTTATCTACCTGACTGGTGTTACATAAGCAAGTATTTTAAAAATAGCTGAAACGTGCCTACAATTTGAATGATTAAACAAACAATATGAATGATTGAGATATGAATAGCCGGCAACATCTTAACGAACAACTTGTAATAATAGTTATTTAAAAGAATATTTCTATTTTACACACTTCTATTGTTGATACACTACTGTTTTGATTTTTTTTTAATTTTGTACCAGTTTGTTATGCTGTTGCGTTACAAAATAATTGTTGAATATATCAATTTGGCACCCAATATGCAGAATAGGCAGGCCAAATTATGTTTTACTTACTTACGAACAATAGGCAGGCCAAATTTACGGCTCGATAAGCGAAACGGTCAGGAAAATACTTCCGTGTTCGTTCGATTCCGATACGGGATAAATTTGAGTAAGCGTGTGAACAAAGACCAAAACAAATGAACGGGTATTTGATTTTGGTCTGGGTCAGTATGTGTTTGTAAATACGATCAATACGTGTAACACCAACAGAATAGATACACCTTCAAAATATAACCACTCCCTCTGCTATTAGTCGAACGCATATAAATCTTAGTAATTTTTACAATTCTATCGGCGAGAAGAGTCTTGATGGAGGATTGCAGATTTAACTTAGGTTACACAGACCTCACTATTTTTAAACCCGACGCAAAAAGGGGGGTGTTTAACGTGTCTGTCTGTCTGTGGCATTGTAGTTCTTGAACGGAACTTGATCGATAGTGTTCTTAGCTGGGATTCCTTTGAGTCAGGGGTTTTTATTAATTTCAGTCTTTATAATTTTATCCGTAGAGTATTATAAGAAAGTAGTCTGGAATTACTATTGGCGAATGCTCGCATTGTAGAATTTGCGGTTCCGAACCGCAAGTAAGGGGTTTTTCGCTAGTTATGTTGTCGAGTATACATCCAAATTTCGTCGACGGTTTTAGGTACCAATGCAAAGAAAGGGTAAGTCTATTGACATCATACCGTGCACAATTCCACACTCTGGGATGCTACTGAGATTTTCATCAGGATTCGCGGAGGACCCGAACGACACTTTGTCAGGATTCGAATCCTAGACCTCGTGATTAAAAGCCGCATCTTGCGTCACTTGATAAACAAGACAGCCCAATTTCAATACAGCATGGAATAATATGAAAACAAAAAAGCATGCGATTCATTTCCGTACGTTAAAATTGCACTAGGGGTATAGGTGTGAGAGGTGTTTTCCGCTCTGGCCGTGTTGTGAATTGCACTAACAACGCACACTTCCGAGTGGCCTGATGTGAGTACTTGTGCGTTGATTTGTTTGATCCGGGTGTTCTGATCACGGCCAATACGTTTTGTCACAGCAATTACCGGTAGCTTCACGGTTTGCGTTGATCGTGTGTTTTGATTTGTCGCCTCTTGTTTTTGTATCACATCGCCGGCAGAATGTAGGGTCACAACTCAAATCTTGGCTTAATTGAATTCACACTTTAATTGCGAAAGAAAAATATTCATTCCTCCTTTTCTTGCTCTTTTAGTTGTGATTCTTTTTCTATTTTATTAACGACATGCACTTACTTCTTAGTGGAGATATTTTCGGTGGGGAGCCTGACGCTGCGATTACTTGCGATGTTTTTTCTTCAGGAAAGGTTTTTCAAATTTGAACCACCCGTTTGGCGATAATAGTCGTGGACTATGTGCCTCCAAAGCTAATGTTTGACCAACTTAGCTCACTTTCCTTATTGACCCATAATATTCATATCGAATGGTTTGGCATATACTAAATTTATTTATTAAACTTGGTTACATGTCATTTTTATCACATCTAGAAATCTAAGAAGGGCGACATCTCAAGTTGCTATACGCCCTATTATTTGTATATGGGCCTCAGAAGAAATGACGCTGCTCTGTATTTTTACCCTGTAAGTGGTATCCGACTACCACTGGCATTGATTTGACCGGATTAGTTAAAGGCAACCATACGCTAGCCAATTAGCTAGAGCTGTTAATCTCTTACACTATTTCGTTAACAACGATAAACGCTTGTGTGTGTTTGTGTGTCAAATAAATTAACTGAAATAAGTGCAATCGAGACCTAAAAAGATAAAGTTTACCATAAAATGAAGGTCAATGTGTGTGATAGCTTTTAAATGAAATTTTTAATAAGGTTGTTTTGTGCAGTAGGTATAAACAGGTACATTAGACAGAGTTTTAATAAGCCAAGGGCGGTTGTTCAACCTGTACTTATTGCGTATTTTTTGTTTATTTATTGTAGGTATGAGTTTGCGTGTCACCTATAGCCCGTGAATGTCTATGAGTAAAAACGAGTCCTATGTAAAAACTTAGATAAGAAGTTCAAACATCAAACGAAATTTTATTGTCGTCTAGACAACTATTTTTCACTAACATCGCAGTGTCCATATATCAAAAAAAATATGGAAATTACATTATTTATACATAGGCCCTCGTATCTATTTAAGCGTAGTTTTCGTACATTTAAGAAATACATACACGTACAGTTCAGACTAAATGTAGGCACTGTACTCTTTACAAGACCTATTCGAGGTAGATCTACTAGTGTGACCTTTTTGCAGATTATGAACTCGATGATGCATTTTTCTGCTTTATTTTATAGAGATAAGAAATATAAGACTGGACCACTGCAATGTGTTGTATATCTATTATGTTAATGTATACCGTTGACGTATCCATTGCTTCAACATATATTGCAATTCCCGTTAGCTACAGTGCGTCAAGCATCTTATGGTCCATGGATGACATTGACAGGGGGCGTTGGTGTGAAATTAGGAATTTTTTCTACTCCCAAGGAGATATTTTAACATATGGATCCGCACGGTTCCTAATTAAAAATCTTCCAAATCCTTTTGTACCATCTGCTGAAAGTCTCCGACCTGGACATAAATTACCATGGCCGGTCTGGAAGTCTTTAAATAGACTTTGGACTCAGGTTGGCCGGAGCAAGGAAAGAATGTTCTGGTGGAAACTCACAGACAACACCAATCTGAAGTGTTTGTGCGGTGTTACCCAAACGATGGCCCACCTTACATTGTGCTCTGCATGCCCCAATGTGAGCCCAACACCTGCTCGCGGCAGGATTTGATGAATGCTAACAACAATGCGGTTGAGGTGGCCGCGTTCTGGGCTTCTATATAGATTTGACATGTCTGCCGTCGAAACGATAAGAAGAAGACTAATAAAAACAAGAACTTGGGTAAATTTTATAGCAAACGGCAACTCTGCGACTGTCATGAATTGACATTTCACTTGATGACAGCGTTAGTTCCGATTATGGCCGCAAGCCAAAAGATCCTTGTACGACTGTAGGTTAGGGTCCTTCACTCGCATTTCAGTTTTAAAACCCGACATTTCTCAAAAAACGGAAGCAAAGTCAAGTCCACATAAAACTAAGATGATAACGAGTTTTATACGAATGAGTGATGATGGGAGATAACAATAGGCGGGAAGCAGCCGTCAGCGGCGGCGCACTGCGCGGGCGGCCGCCAAACTTGCCCGCACCAATATTCGACGCCATTGTTGCCCCTGGCTAAGGCCTCGGTCAGAGTGTAGGTGCGATGCGCGTATGCGCATGGCGGCATATGGCGGGAGCGATTTGTGATTGGTAGTCCTCGTAGCGAGTAGTTGAAGCGGTCATTTTTATTTCTGTATATTTATGTAGTTGGGCCTCAATGTGGTTTCGTTAAGCATGTTATTGGCGTCGATAGATCACATTGTCTATATACAAAAAAAAATTCATCGTATCAGCTACGTACTTCGGTAACTCAGCAAATTACGTCAGTTCGCTTACTTGAGACAATGAGTTTTAATTGTATTTAGAGTTACTTTTCTAGCCAAAGTTCCATATTCATTCCCCTTCTTCGAAATACCTAAACAATTTTGAGAGTAGCACATCAATCAATTGTGATGAATATTCATTCATTGACAACGATTTGAGCCGAGGGAAAAGTGATTGAAAAAACTCAAGAATTTTCATCAATTAAGACAGTCTGGCTGAATGAATAATGATTACCTGAATTGGACAAATTGATTCAGTATTTCGGTATTTTTAGTTACTTAATTAGTGTTTGTATTGCATAATATCTTACGTCGTAACTACTGCATAAGTACTTTTACTTCTGCTGAATGGCACTTTTTTGCCGAATTCACGATTTTTGTAGAACTTTTTGTTACAAATTTATTGTAATCTGAAATTAGTTTACGGTAACATTTGTAACAAAAGTTACCTTACGTCTACTAAAAAGTAAGCACCTAATTTAAATAAATAGTAGAACTCCTGGATTACATTTAGCCGTCTTTATTGGAAATTAGAAGATAAATGAACATAAAACTGGCCAGTACGGAAATTTATAGCAAAGAATGTGGGCAGAGAAGTGGATTGAAAATGGGCTTTGTAAACTTAACATGCCCTGACATACCTACACTGCTAATTTTATTGTCATTTTCTCAACTCTCAGATCTACCTCAGTATAAAGATACTACAGTTATAACTAACTCTGGGGTTAAGATTATTCAAAACCACATTAAAAAGAGTTTGCAACATTGGAAACAAGATTGCTTCTTGTATTTACTTAATTCATCGTGTTTTGTTTGATGAACGAGTGAAAATTTTCCAAAAATGGCGTATATATGACGAACCAAGACTTGGAGGTACTTCCTATCCTGGAAGGGTCAGAGATGATGTTGTCTGTTTAAAAGACACTTGATATTGATCACCAAAGTTCAGCTAAGTAGGAACTTCACAATCTCTGGCATTTAATAATATGGGCAATTAATTTGCATAGTTGTAATTTGCTACTACGGTAGTGCAGATAATCTAGTAAGTAGTTGTAACACAATGCACCAGGCGATGTGTCGGCTAGTCCTTGGCATTGCATCATGCGATCGTTATAGCAGCTTGAAAAATACAGATCTGTGGAATGCCCAATTTGCATCGAAAATCGTGGCCGCGAAGTAAATTACGTATTTCCGATGCTAATTGCCGAAATAACTATTTAATATTTATTCACACTGTTTTGATTTAATATGCTGAATTTATTGTTGATGTAAAAAGTATCTGCTTTTTAAAGTTCTTAATGATATATAAACAAAAATTTGCTAATTTTCTATTTAGTTATCTATATCACCATCCTAGATCTCCTCTAATTTATTAATTAATCCCTTCGTTCATTTCAATTATAATTTTTCACACTACATACGAATTTAAAATAATTTTACAAACCGGTTATTAAGAAGGGTTTGCACAAAAATTCAGACTATTGAAAACTATTGTGTCTACGTGACGAGATTGACGAAATGACATATTTGTGGCTCTGATATAATCCCATTATCCCATCTATGAATCATGTCGACAGGGCTATTCATGCTCTGGCGAGCCACTTATCATGTTGAAAAGGATGTAGTTATAAGAAAAAAAGAGAAACTAACATATTGGAGGTAATTTCTTTTTCAATAAAGTGCATTCCTCTTGATCGTTGAAAAATAGCTGTTTGAAATCGAGCGAGTTGTGAACTCTACATGCAATAAGCTTTTGGCTTTTATTCGCTAAATAGATTGTCGCGTGCCATAGTCCAGTCACATCGACACAACCAAATCGATGTTATCTCTACAATAAACTCGATATCCATTCAGCGATTTGAAAAGTTATCTACCAATGAACATCTATTCATAGAGTTTCAGTTTCGTTACGTACATTGATCGTCACTGGCTATTGGGAAGGATATTGTTTTTTTTTATATATTTACTGTGTGATACACACCTTGTCACATCTTCAGTACAATAGAGAGGGCCCTGACACATCGATATAATGCAGAGAATTGCATTGTTGAGGTTGAGACAGATTCTTTCTTTAAGGTTAATTAGTGATGTGAAGTATCAACATTTATTCATGCTTATCACAAAACCTCTGACATTCATACAATTTTTTTCGATCATCCATCAGCAAGCACATCACACTTAGGATTAAAATAAAAACATACTCATTATACTTATATTCGCGTATATATGAAGATATTATCTTCAAAAGAGTGGCTGAATACTACGCGTAAGTGTTTCTAAATTATACAGTTCAAAAACCCAATTAATTACCGAGTGAAACGTTTGATTGATTAAATTTCTTCTCTGTTTTCTAAAATTAAAAGTTACTAAGCAGATTTACAACTTCCTTTTGTCATTTTTTTTTCTTTTTATCAATCGACAATGTGTAAAAGAATAATATGATTTAGAGTATAAAAGTACATATTCGTTTAATAAGTATTCTCAATTTAACTATAGGATCAGTAGAAAAATTTTTCGTAAAATTTGATTGAATGGGCATTAAAAAATACGGAGGGAGCATTAAAAAAATAGGGAAAAGATTTTTTTCAAGTCGAGGTAACTTCTATCCCATAGAGTAGTTTTAAATTTCTGATAGACGTGGTAGAATTCTGATTGCTCCGTCTGTGAAGCTTAGTTAGTAGAGATAAGTTGTTAGCCATTGTTTTTATTATGTTTCGTGGTCAGGGTTATGGTTTGGACACGCGATGGCGCTCCTACTTTGGCAAAAACTGGGCGCAACATGGTTGGGATTACGCTTTTAATTTGCATATTTCCATGCTCATTTTAATTACCTCTAATAGGGCGTTTGTTGTGAATAACTGATTAGAATCTTGGTACCTAAATATAATATTAAGTTCTTACTAGATTACGAATTTGCTTTCACTCTGTTATTAATGTTATGGGAATGTACTTGAAAATACATTTATTACTTCCATCTAATAGATTTAATTATTGATTGGCATACTCAAAATGATGACAATATAAGTCAGCCTTTAAAAACGGAATTAATTACGAAATTAAGCCAACAATTTAATTCAGTATTGACAAAACATTAAGCTTTTATGGTAAAATAATAATAATAATAATAATAATAATACACTTTATTGTACACCAAAAAAACAATACAAGAAACAATTTAAATACAAAAACAGTACAAATGGCGGTCTTATCGCTTAAAGCAATTTCTTCCAGACAACCGTTGGAAGGAAAAAAAATAAGAATAAAAAGGGCAGTTGGTGGTGTACACTATTGATAATAATTTACAATACACATATATATAATATAAACCTAGTCATATATATACAGACATTACAATATACACTATTACATACCACACACATATTATAGCTAACAGATAAAGATAAATAGCAAATAATCATATTATTGACAGATAGTGACTCTTAACCATGTTTTTGAACGAAACCAACGACTTTGCACGTCTAACTGACACTGGCAATGCATTCCACAGACGGACGGCTTGAATGGTAAAGGATTTATCGAAGAAATTTGTGGAATGCATCGGCATTTTCAGTTTTAAATTTTCCGATGATCTCAGGAACTTCGAGTGTGGCTCATGAAGAAACTCAAATCGATCTTTGAGGTAAGAGGGAGTTATCGGATTATACAGGACACTGTACAGAAGCGATAGTATATGAGCATTCCGGCGAAGGCGAATTGGCAGCCACTTGAGCTTTGTACGAAATTCAGAGACATGGTCATATTTACGCAGGCCAAATATGAACCTTATACAAAAGTTTTGAAGTCGCTCGAGTTTATTAAGTTGCTGCTCTGTGAGGTCAAGATAGCTGGCGTATAATATCACAACGGTACATTGAATAGATAGTTATGAAAATCTGAACTTGATCAGAAAAAAACGTATCGTATTATCGATGTTTCACATCAATCATTTCATCAAAATCGATTTTAAAACTTCAAACTAAAGAGCAATGTTGCCATCCATTGATATGTTGTATCGGTACCTAGAAATGAAATATTGATAAATATATTACAGTCAGTTACATCGACGCCATTGCATGATCGTTTGGCAAAAAATAGAGTTTCGCCAAATCCTGTGTTTACGATCTCCCAATATGACGTCTGAACACTTTCAATGTAAATGTACAGAATGATTTATGTCTGCAATAAGTGTATTTTTGTATAAGTTTTGCACGTTTCTCAATTTTAAAAACTTCGTAGACTATTTGAAAAAGTTTTAGATTTCTTTGATTCATAAACATTTCGTGTGAAGGAGCTGTCTAAAATATCTAAAATTGGCAAGTGTGAGGTGAGTTTACGACTGAATTGCACAATAAGTCGCTAAAAAAATTTAGCGTTAACTGTTAAAGTTGATATCTATAGACAGAAATATAATTTATTTTGTTACGCTTAACGCTTATCATCTCTGGAAGATGTTGATAATGTTGAATAGGTATGAACATTTTGTGTGAAATTGATTTCTCCTTATTTCCGGTGAGTGTCGAGATAGTGTCGTGATCGTATTGATGGTTGTAACCTGGTTTTGTATACCTGTCCCTTACACACTATGTGCAAACATTAAAGGAGCAAGTGAGATAGTATTCAAGCAATAGCAATCTCTCTGGCCCCCCGTAAGAATCGGAAATATAGTACGTAGTTGCGTATAATCAACATTATTATCGTAATTAAGGTTAAACCTTAATTAAGAATCGTTTCAATCTTCATTATTGAATTTGAAAAACAAACAAGTATGCGAGAGCCGTTATAAGCAAATATCAGCGTTCGTAAGTTTCACTAATTGGAGTATGAAAGAATATCATAAAAAATATTTGTTTTCTACACTAAATGTATTTTTTTAATCAAACTTATTAGGTACCTACATTATGTAGAGCAGTGTAACCTATGCGTCTGGTTTTTGATATAAAAATGGATTTCAATAAATTTAATTGATATTAACTTTATTGGGTTCTTACCTATTTAATTATATACGAGTATCATACTTAGGTAATACGAATCCAATTATTTTATAACTTCTTTTAAATACCCTGCATAATCGATTAGAGTACCTACATATGGCGGTTTGGGTATTGACACAATTAACCTTCTTCTTATTTTAATGAACGATCCCACACTTTTACAGTGTATTTCGCCAATATCAAGTAATAATACAATATAACAGTAAATTATAAAAATTGCCTTGGTGTCGCCATTACTATAAAACTAGGCAAAAACGAAACAGTTTTAATACCGATTTTAGCTGCAGGCCAAAACCCTTGTATGGGTGTATATTAAATAACACCTGTCGTACCACCATATAATTGTAATCCACGTGACGTATATAATATCTAATGTATCATACTAACATGATACATTCGAAAGTGTTGCGTCTGTTACTCCATTATACAGAAATGACCTAAGAGATTAGAATGAAATTTGGTAGTACTCTACCTAATTTCATCCAAATCTCTTAGGCCGCTATATACGGCCATTTATGTCACACGCCATAGTTGGAATAGTTGCAAAAATGAATATGAATTTACTTTAAAATCTAAGATGGCGGAATAACTTTTTTTTAAATAATGGTAAAGAATAAAAATACGCGGTTACAGGCGTTGGCAGAAATTAGTTTATCATAACATTCGCTTTCGTCTTAGTGAATCATAAAGAATACATAGAATATTATGATAACTGTGGTAAATAATGATGCGTGTTAACTTTAAGTGAGTACTCAAATCGGTTTAATGAAACTGTGTAATTAGGGATTCGTGTTAAAAAATCATACCAAATACATACACGAGCATGTTGTGCTCGATTTACCGTATAATATGTAATTAATTATTACGGTAAGTAAATAATAATCGAGGCTTTGTGAATTAAACATAATATAATAAAATAATAATAAATATTTATTTTCTTTTTAAAGAAATGTAGCCCCGCAATCAGAATTATTCCTTTGCCGTGGTTGCGTTTACAAACACGAAATTCACATACTCAACCACTTAGACCAAAAACAACATTCGTGAATCACACAGAGATTTGTTCCGTGCGGGGATTGAACTCGGAACTGCTCGATTCAGTGGGCGGAGCGGTTTAAGCTCTTAACTACTGCAGAAAGCCGTCCGTCAAAATTTATATTCAATAAATTTCAGTCTTTCAATAATAATAAAGGTGCACTAAATTACAGATTATCCGAAGTTTTAAGATCGAATTCATTTGTAACTAACTCAGTGACACTGATAAGTCGCGTTTGCATGACAGATTTTACTTAAAAATGAGAATGTCCAAGACAATAAAACACAAATCTTATAGATTACTTATTTTGATCGTTAAACGTCGATCGTTATTTTTAGGTGACAACTATATTTTTTAACTTACTTATCACTTAACTATACTTTTTAACCTTACTTATCACTTAACTTTTCAAGCTCTACGTGAGATGAGTTATGGGCCATGTAATCAGTTTGTCTAAAACATCTTATCCTGGTGATGATGAAACTTGTAGTTGCCAAGATAAAATTGCGTTACTCTTTGGGGTAACAAGTAAATTAAGCACCGACTAATGGAAGACAACTATTAAATTCCTATAAGCTAACCCTAAGCTTCTTTACATCGTAAGGTGTAAAGAAGCTTAGGGTTAGCTTATTCTCTACAGCTTACTAAGTAATTATTATTATGAACGAGTAAATCCCTTTTCGGAAGATTTTCAGGGGATATAACATAGAGGACTGATAATCTTTTGTCGCAAAAAAAACCCTGCAGTGGTCTCCTTAGACGACGTATCCCTATACGGGGGGGTTCTCTAAATAGTATGCACTGATGTCTCTCTCTTGCACCTCGCTTGATTAACCTCTCCGCTGCTTTGTCAAGGCGGTTTGAGATGTTTTCTCCAGTAACTTTCCTAAGTAAACAGAACAATTTACGACATTAAAATTTTAGAGTAGGTATGTAGGTATTGTTTTATGAAATGAATACTGTATACCATGTTTTAACATTTCAACCGTTTAACCAACTATGTTGTGTGTATTTATGTATATTGGATCCAGTCTCCGTCGAACCGAAGACAAGTACATCTTGACAAAGGGCAAGCGGGAACGGAACGACGTAGTACGGCAAGTACTTTTATACTAAAGTCCACATGGGCGGATCCACGATTAAAAACTGATGCAATTGTAAATTATACCCAGACGCTTGTAGACGCGTATACTTACATTAGAGAGTCACTTATTCTATAGAGACCCAAAGAATTAGTAAGTCTTTCATGGGGCAATGTATGCGCTTCTACAACAAATTACCCATAGATATCCGAATTATGCCCATTAATAAGTTTAAAAAGGCTATTAAATCTAGACTATGTAATAAAGGATATTACAAAATTTGGGAATATATCGATAATAAAACTGATTGGGTTTGAGCAGCTTCTTATTCAGGAACTCCTGAATACATTTTTGTAAAACACATTGTTGTTAAGAAAACAATTTTGTAAAAACAAGAATGATATACTGAAATGCCAGTTCAGTAAAACAAGTCAGGAGTCTCCGTAACCGGCGAGCGTGTATGAGACGGACTATGAGAGTAGAGGAAGCCAGAGAGGTATGTAAGGAAAGAGCCTGTTGGAACTCTGTACTCTCTGCCTACCCCGTAAGGGATCTGGCGTGATGATATAGATAGATAGATAAACTGAAATGCCAGTTCAGTAAAACAACTAAGTTAAAAGACTAGCCCGCTATCAGTGTGGGCCGCGTTCCGATCCGGCGGTAGTTGTAAAAGAATATGATAATTTTTGACTTTTGTAAGAGCTCCTGTTAGCCTATGCAATTAAACATTTTTGTCTTTGACTTACTGTATCATCATCACCATCAACTGAAAGAAGTCCACTGCAGAACGAAGGCTCTCCCAAAGATCGCCGTGACCTAATGTATACACTTAATATCGCACCTCTTCTCAAATAATGACAGAACTCTTAATTGTTTTTTTATCATTTCAAGTTACTTAACATACACGTTGCGGAAGGACGCTTGATTGTCTTAAAACTCCGTAACAAAGCGGCCGAGAGTATAATATGATAATTTATGGATTAAAAACCGTTTCTAACCAATCGTTTTTTTAGTGAGGACCGTTATATTCTAAAGCAAAAAACGATTTTTAAGTTATGACACTATTTGAGCGGAGGTGCGATATAATATTATAACAAAGACTGTCATCAGCTTGCACTAGATAAGTGGAAGGAAGGAGGGGAGGCTTTCGCTTCGCAGTGGCATAATATAGGCTTATAATAATAATATTTTATTATAGCAGCACAATATTTCAATATATTTTACCGTAGGAGTCTATAGGGTCTCCTGCTCACATATGGCAGCGATAATTTATATTTTTAAATCTTACATCATAAGGCTTCTAGCGATTTTGAAATGTGCCTTCATGTATATTTCAATACATTTCGATATATTTCCCGCCGTACTCACTCTTTTGTGTTTCCAATAGTAAAGGGAAAGGAAACATATAAATTACATTATATGCTGCGTACGATAATGTACTCATAAAATATACATCTCTGCATGTAATATACAGAAAGTCTACCGTGTGTGACGGACCTAACGAATGTTACGAATATTACACAGCTACTTGTATATGTACGTGTTTATCGAATTTCTTGCTACATTTTGTACTATGTTACATTTATGAGAGAGTTAGAGTTGACAGTGCTTATCAGTAATATGCTGGGAAGCAGGAAATTTACGTACCACTACCAGAAGTTGTTGTAAGCACGTTTTTTCTTCTCGAAATTTATACCAAATTGTAAATGATCTCGATAGTGAGACTGAGTTTTGGAACTCGTAGTAGAGCGACAGACATAACCAATAAAGTTTGGCTATAGTATAGTATAATAAGTCAATGTCAACAAAAAAAACCGTCGAGCTAGTAGTGAAAATAACCGGGAGAATTGGGCAAATTTAATAAGTAATAATGAGGAAACATGTATATACGTTCAGGTGTCTCATTAAAAGACAAGTGCATGATAAACTCTTTATACCTAGACTAGAAAGTAGTTCTTATTTCAAGTTATTATTAATGAATAATTTGATTGATATATCGGCGTATGACACGGCACATAATATGTAGCTGGCCTCTAACTTCGTCCGCACACGTTGCACATACCGGAGCAAGTACCTACTATAATTATATCGCGGACACTTCCTAGTCAGTAGGCGTAGGTTGCCTGTTGACCTACGGGTCCTAAAGGAACAGGTAAATTTCTTACTCCAAAATTTATTTTCGCATCGCTTTGACAATTAAAAAGCAATCGCCTCGTGACTTTTTTAAATTTATTTTCATTCGCGCATGCACATACCTACGCATCGCAGATTAAAAATAATTTCAAGGCTAATTTTAAGTTCACACGATAGTAAAAGTGTTTACAGACAATTAATTTTGTTTTATAATAAATATTATTTAGTATTTGAGGTATTTTTTAAATCTATATGACACTTCGATGATTTATACTTCGATGAATTGAACAAATTTTTTTTTATGTAAAAAAATTGATACTAATACATGCGAATTACAGTAGCCGATTCATGAGAACTTTGTTGGCGAAACAATGAGTTCAATGCGAGATGTTGTACCTACTGTAGTCTTGTACATATGTTATGTTATTGTTTTGGGAAATCCCTCTACATCATGCCTAAAATTAATTACAAAATGTTATTTAATAGTCAATAGAAAAACTCCACAACGAAAATCGACTTTACAAATTAAGTTCATTCATTAATTATTATTAATGTTATTTAGTTACCGTAAAATATTGGGTATTGTTATGTCTAAATTTAACAAAGCTTAGAAAGCATAAAATAAATCTATCAATTACTAAGAATGTAAAAAAATGACAAAAGAAATAATTTCCTTACCGAAAGACAACTGCAAACGACTCTAAAAAATCGAATGTCAGCAAATAGTTCCAAATACGAACATGTTTTTTCTAAAGTTAAAAAATAAATATTTTTTTAACTTCACTAACACGCGTCAATAACACTTTCATGAAACATTTCCACGTCACTTCTGGTCCGCAAACGCATAGGTTTTTTGGATCTAATTAAAATAATATTCGAGTAAAAAAATCTAGCACTTCGTAATTAATAAAGTTTACTTGTTATGTTTTTATCGGTAGGTTGGCAGCGCGGCTGAGTGCGGGTAGAGTCGTGCTGTCGGACAGAGACGGCGCGGGTTTATGATGGTTGAAGGCTCGCGGCTATAGTTTTGCCTCCCGATCTACGTCGGACACCTCCGTCCCCACTTCGATATTGTTCCTGATAATTAACTCGTTTTAAGGTTGCAATGTTTTAGTTCCGCCAATTTATACAACGATTATTGACATCTCGCAAGTAGGAAGGACGCGGATTCAAGGTGTCATCTGCTCGATTCAGGAAATATGATTTCTTAGATGCGTCTGTAGAAACATAATATCCTAGAGGCGGCACAACATACAAGCTTACATTTACAGAAAATACAAAAAAATGTTACAAGTTGCAGTCAGCAACATAAGTAGCTAAACATTCTCAATTTTCAAATCAGTAATACTCCTTATGTTACAGACATTGGTGAACATTGTCTAAGACATATCATTAGGAACATATTAAAATACATTTAAATTAGGAAAAATATTGGATGTGATGCAAAATAAAAGTGTGCTAGTGATTAGAAAAACTGGGATAGTATATATTTATTACAATAAAAAGATATTGCGGCGCGTAATCAAAGATCTTAAACATATTGTTTCATAACAAAGCTCGATTTTGGTTCATATATTTATACAAATATGTAGAGTTGCAAAGAGAACAGAATGGAAGCCTACTACTTACAGATTTATATTGCCATAGCCATGTTATAAGTATAAGTAAAATAGACTTAACTGCCTCGTTAGTCTAATAGCGAATAATGTACTTTGTGATCACGAGGTCCTGGATGCAAATACTGGGTCGGACAAATGTAGTTTTTCCATGGAAAAATTCCGTGTCAGTCCGAAGTCTGGAGTTGTGCTCAGACCTAACAACGTCGACGAAAAGTGGGTGGGTTGGGGAATATAGGCGTAACGTTGTTTATAGTATATAGTAGTAGGCTGACATAATATATTACAAATTAGTTTTAGGACGGTAGGATATGAAGATTTTTATAGTTAGCTTGCTTATACCTTAATGTAGCTAATTTTATTTTGTTGTGAAAGTTACTTAAGAAAACTCTAGGGCATAACCTTGCACTCGCGTCTATTTTTGGCTTCGTACTTGGATTTTTTTGTAAATATTTTAATGAAATGGTAAGAGTTCATCGACTTTTTTTAACTATTATATTTAGTATAGGCCGCATTATACGTACATAAATTTTGAAATAAGTAATGGATGTGTGGTCAAATAATACCTAATTATATGATGACAGAAATATTTCTTTGTTGATTTATAATCGGTAAACTCTGAAACTACTCGGACAATTTTAATAATTCTTTCACTATTAGATAGCTACATTATCCAAAAGTAACATAGACCCGGTAGGTGGCGCTGTTGTCGACCGAATACGAAGCCGCGGAAAACTGCTACTAAATATTTGTTAATATTATTAATAAATTATTTAACCATGATACAGCCGTATAAGGATCTAATGGCCTGCGGCAAAAATCGGAACTACCGCTGTCATCAAGTGAAATGTCACTTCATGATAATTGCAGAAGTGTCGTTTGCTATGAAATTTACCCAAGTTCTGTTTTTACTTAGTAACCGTTATCTGTTGAAATATCGCCTTGGAAGTAGGAAAATTTTACATAATGTTTACCCTAATTTTACAGAAACGCATCCCTGTCAATGTCATCCAGGGGCTAAAAGATCCTTGTCGGATTATATCCATTGTCTTACAATGGTCTAACCGAACACATTGTTTTTGGTACGTACGTAAAAGTCATTAACTTCATCGCGAGTCGCTAAATAGACAGGTTTTATGCAAAAAAAGTCATTCATATTCTGAACAAACCTGTCTCGGTGCCGCTATCAATATAGTCATGAATTAAAACTATAATCAGGGACTCAACGATATATGCTTTATGAAGCACCTGATTTCTAAAATAATATCAATAACTACCTTTTAAAGTGTGTCCCTTGGTCTCTGTAGGGATCCGTATAGTTACCAATATGGAATACGTGTAATATAAACACCGCTTATATCCCGATGGTTGGGTGAAGAAGTGTAATTATATAATAATATCAGCCTAAACTGCCCACTGCTGGACAAAGGCCTTCTCTCACAAATCGTGGTGAGAGAGATTAGGTCATACTCCACCACGCGGACCCAGTGCGGATTGGTGGAGGCAGGTTTGTGGCCACCTGCTGTTGGAACTTATCAAGCTGCCTTTAAGGCTTCCAACTCGGCTTAACGACTACCACACTAAGTGGTAGCCGGGACCAACGGCTTAACTTGCCTTCCGAAGCACGGAGACGCTCGAATATGAAAATGCCACAAACGGTCACCCATCTCGGGCCAACCGAGTCGAACGCTGCTTAACCTTGGTAATCGGTAAGAACACCGCGGTCCCACAGCGCTACGAGCGCCTAAGAAGTGTGATGAGCACATATTCCACCGATGATTCTGAGTCTCAATATAGTCGTAATAATAGAGGGCGAGTGTATTTTCATTAAACCCATAGAAAAACTTTACTAACGTTATTTGACCTAGTATAGGAACCCAGAACCCCGTGATCACTATCCACACTTATCGCCACTAGACGGACAAAGCGAGGTAGTACGTGACGACCTCATTAAATAACTCATTAGCAACTGAATTGGTAATTGAATAAATAATAAGATGGAAAAATTATTAATTTATGTTATGCATAAGTGTATTTCATAAAAAATATAAAACAATTTATTAGGTACCTACCACTTATAATACACTAGTTTCTGCCATCAACTTTGTCCGCGTTGAGTTTAGATAAATCTTACATTTTTCCGGGATAAAAAGAGTCCTCTGTGATGATGCAGGTAATGGACTGTGTGCCAAATTTCATACAAATCCGTTCAGCCATTATTGCGTGATTGAGTAACAATCATCCAAACATTTAAACATACAAACGTTCACATTTATAATATTATAGTAGGATGTACAACAAAAGAATATGGATATTAAATATATTTATCTAGTGTTGTGCTTTATCTTCGTACGGAACCCAAATATTTACAACCCGCTGGTGACATGAAGATATCACGCGCATAGTTCATATAAACAAATTCCATTTATTATTTTTGAGTATTTGCCATTATTTTTTTTACAAATATTATTATACCTAGTAAATAAGCAAGTTGGTCAAAAACGCAAGAATGCTCCAACCAATCAGTTCGTATATCTTGGGCTATTTTAGCGGCATAATAGCTATAATTTAGATTCTTTTAGATTGAATAATAACCCTTATGCCTATATGCCCCAAGTGGGGCATAGGTATACTAGCAGAGTTGGGCAAAAATTAATTGCGAAAAAAAATGTAACAACTACAATATTTCGGAATTATTAACGCTTTATTTTTGATTTTTAAGTTTCCGACGTTTCTAATGCTCTACAGTATTCATGGTCATAAGAAGGACTAAGGCGTTTGACGCCCAAAAGTCTTCGATTTTTTTTTTGGGACTAATTTGCCACACATTACCACCATTGTAACTCCTGTAAGCCAGGATCCACAATGGTCTCCTTAGATGCCGCCAAGGTTTGAACCTTTGGTGTCCCGGGAAGCGCGTTAATTATCTTGGAACCCGAAACAAATTTAATTAGAAAGAAAAACAGGATGGGTAGAAAAAAAAATCCAATGACCTCCTTTGCAAAGCGGGAGACACAAAAAATAGGCAAATCAGTATCATAGAAAAGGAGACTACAACTAGGATAAGCCCAGTAAAGCACCACGGATACGAAATATTAACAGGGTCTATTTGTGAGCCTGTTTGAATCCAATAATAGGTATGGCAAAAACGCTTGAACGCGCGTAAATTATCCTGAGTTTCTACAAGATCCATGTAGTAGGTTACCCCAGACTTTTTTCCCATCTATTAAACATAATAGTACGCTAGTTGTGGTAGAGACTGCACTCCCAAAGAACGTGGTGTGTAATTGTTCAGTTAGACGTGGAACACTGATATAGCGATGAAGGTACCAGTTTAGAAGAGAATAATTTACTCTTAAAGTTGCCATGTCCGGTGAGAAATTGAGCCACACAGTGGTCTACCTCCAGCCACGTTCTCGCCAAACGCTCACGTACGGACGGAAAGAACAGGTAGAGGTGACGGCCCTTTGTTGTTGTATCCCATCTTTCCTGCCATTCGGTCAGGAGATCTTAAAGGCGATTGATTGCGGTTTGAATAATCTAGTGATTTTACAACGGTCTCAAGACAATAGAAACTCGGTGTTTAAGTTTTCTCGAGTGGAATAGTACATAGACGCGCGTCTCTGAACCTCAAGATCGGCTGGAAGCATACCCGCAAGTACCGGTAGGGCTTCTGTACTGACCGTCTTGTATGCCTTACACAAAAATGTCAGTGCCAAGCGTTGACTCTGAAGCAATTTACGCCGTGCCGCCTCTATCGTGGCCCTGTCGGCCCATACAGGTGCACCGTAACACATACAGACTAATATGTTGCTCCGTAGATGATTTTAAGTGTTTTAAAACGAAATTAGACTTTTGGAGAGCAACCTATTTATACCCATATTTGTGGTATATATAAATATGTATTATGTAAAATATCGTTATATATAATTTGTATTTATTAAGTGTTATAAATAGGTAATTAGTCGTTATTTATATTTATTCATGTAACTTTTTTCCACTTGTGTAATCTCGCACCTACCACACTGGTCTCACACCACCCTAAGGTAGACTGGCAGATTACCTACGTACATAAGTGCATAAAGTATAAATAAATAAATATATAAACCTAATATTTTTCCGGGATAAAAGTATTCTATGTGTTATTCCAGGTAATATACTATCTGTGTGCCAAATTTTAATTTCAATCCAAATCCATCCAGCGGTTTTTGCGTGATTGGGTAACAAACATACAAACTTTCACATTTATAATATTAGTAGCATATACTAAACACTATTTAATATTTTCAACCAACGATCATACTGTCAATATTTTTCGCAAGAACTCTTCTAAGAAACCTATCAATACCGGAAATAACTGAAGCTATAATAACACACCGTGATGCAGGTG
Organism: Phalera bucephala; assembly: GCA_905147815.2. Lineage (NCBI taxonomy): Eukaryota > Metazoa > Arthropoda > Insecta > Lepidoptera > Notodontidae > Phalera > Phalera bucephala. Next base: position 51,829,232 of record LR990609.1, read on the forward strand.
CCCATTTAAAATTTACAATGTAAGGAACCATGACTCATATGACATCATTTTTATATACTAGTATCTTATTACGTGACGCCCAAGTCATCGGGAAATTTTAGAAATGGTCATTTCTTCTCTCCATAGCTATTCAGCAAGAAAATGTCACCAGTATCTCGAGATTACCATTATATGGATGGTGTAAATAGGTTACCTATCGATCCATATAATCACGCCAGATCTCTTGCGGGATAGGCAAAGAGTGCAGACTTACAACAGGAGCTTTTGTTCTAGATCTCTCTCGCTTCCTCTGTTCTCATCGTACGTCATAGATAGGGTTACCAACATAGAAAAAAATAATTAATAAAAATATAAAATGGAGCTCTACATACTCATTCCACGCTTATTTTCCTCGATGGGAAAGTCAATGGTGTACATCGCACACTCACATATCGCTGAGGTAATTTTCGGGTCATTATTCCGGCATATAACTCCCTGTCTTGAAATTTTTTCTGGGTTCTTTCAGATATAAAGGTTTCTTTCCGTCCCTTTAACGTAGGAACAGTCTATCGCAAATATGTAGTGCATTTCAGAAAGCCTGGACATACGTGCATATATGTTTATAGATTGTATATTAGTTCTTTTTTTTTACTTACGCTACAAAACTACATCTAGGAATTATTACAAAACGAACACACTACGAACTATTCCGGTGTCGTGGGTGCGTTTAAAAACATGCAATTTACATGCACAAACATCCACACCGAAACAATATTTGTGGGTCCCACAAAGATTTGTCCCGTGCGGGAATCGAACCAACAACTACTAAATCCAGTGGGCGGAGCGACTAAAGCTGGATAAAGCCGTCTTTTAGATTATTAACAAATTATACAATAGACTATCATAATAACACTGGCAACAAGATGACTCTATGTATTCTTCACATTTTATAGTTCAATTTTATGCGTATTAAAAATCAATAATTTATTACGCCCGAGCTTAATAAACCTTATATACTTACAATCACGTAATAACATATCAATCTTTAAAACATTCCATTGATAATTGAATTTTAATTCTAAGATAATAGAGCTTCGTTTGAAATGCCACTTTAAATGTAATTGGCACGTTTTTGTTTAGTTACATTTCTATGTAAAGTACCTATGTTGTTTATTAAGTTGCTTCACCTGTTGATGTGAGTGGATGGTGTTTGTCATTTAATGCCTACACGTGTCGTACTTAAGGTTGGCTACTACGCTATCAAATGGTTTTTATATAGTTGGTTTGTGGTAGAGACATCCCTAACACTATAAACTTTATTTCTTTATACTTGTGTTGCAGCAGAAAATGCCTTAGGCAATAAGTTCGCCTATATACTTAAGTGCATGAAGTATTAATAAATAAATAAATGAACCTATTTATATACCCGATCGGTTGACCAGTATTATTACACCAAGAATTCATTTGAAAAAGATCAAGATTTTTTTTTTTTTTTTTTTTCAGTTAATTCTAATCTTTAGGGGTGAGCGAGAGTCCTTATATACAATCTATTAACTAATAGGCATGTCTAGGTTTTCTGAAATGAACTTCATATGTGCGATAGACTGTTCCTACGTTAAAGGGACGGAAAGAAACCTTTATATCTGAAAGAACCCAGAAAAAAATTTCAAGACATAGGGAATTATATGCCGGTCTGTTTTCTTTTTCTTTTTTCTTTCTTTTTTAAAAAATTTAGCCCCACACTAGGATTTATTCCTGTGTCGTGGGTGCGTTTACAAACGTGAAAATTCACATACACAAATAAATACCCAGACCGGATCACACAAAGATTTGTCTCGTGCGGGAATCGTATTCCCATCGAGAATAATGGCAGGAGCGGCAGGTATATTAAAAATCGGTCTTATGCAGGGTATGTAGATCTATTCCATTTTATATTAAGAGCTTGAGTCGTTCCCACTGGAATGAGTAGTCACCGATTCGATTCCCGGACGGGACATATCTACGTGGATCACAAATATCTCTATAGGTTTGAGTGTTTGCGCATGTTAATTTCATTTTTGTCAACGCACCCACGACACACGAATAATTCGTAGTGTGTTAATTTTATTATAATTCGTTGTTTGTTAATTTTTTAATAATTCGTAGCGTCTAAATTTTATAATAATTCGTAGTGTGTTAATTTTTTAATAATTCGTAGTGTGTAAATTTTATAATAATTCGTAGAGTGCTAATTTTATAATAATTTCTAGTGTGTTATTTTTATAATAATTCTTAACGTGTTCGTTTTATAATAATTCCCTTTTTTAGCTTTTTAGTGCATTTGGTTATGCATGTGAATTTTATTTTTGTAAGCGCACCCACTTCATAGGAATAATTTCTAGTGTGGGGCTACGTGTTTTAAAATAAAGAAAACACCCTATAAGAACCACGCGCACGCGCAAGACGTGCACTCTACGCAGCTTCTCGGCAGCTCTCAGAGGGCAGTACTCGCTAATCACTCCTGAAAAGCCGTAAAATTAGAGGAAATAGTTCTAATTCAACTTGCAAGATCTAACTTGAACAAACAAACATTGCAGATAAATAAATGCTTGTAAACAGATACAAATGTAAGCCCAGCCTAAGATTTTGACTTTTATTACACACACCGTCACGCTTATATTTCCCAAGCGGGGAACTGAAAGTCTGTACTGACATACACACTACACTCATTTTTCGCCGACGATGTTAGGTCTCATGCGATAAGGGGCGAGCCTATTGCCATATACCGGGCACAATTCCAGACTACGGACTCATACTGGGAATTTTTGGTTAGAAAAACTACATTTGTCCGAACTAGGATTTGCAGGACCTCGTTACAAAGCGATGCGCTTTGCCACTAGACCAACGAGGCAGTCAACTTTTATCAATTAATTATAATATGGCCAATAGCTAGTGGGGACTAGTCTCGTAACCTCGAGATGGTAAATGCGATTATATTGTATGCTTGTCATATTAATTAGTCAACATTTCGGCGATGATATAAAAAATGTTCCACATATACAAATACGAGTGGCGCCAGCTCGTTATTAATTTAATTTAACCCCATTTTTAGACATCTTACAATCGCTCTTCATCTATCTTATTCGCTTATCTGGGATTGCAATGTGTTATCCTACTTTTTAGTGCTGGTTTTAATAGCAATAATGTAGACACATATGTATGTGTCTAAGGCACATATGTATGTTATTTACGATGCAGCTTGTAGTTACCCATATTATACATATAATTATAATCGTATTATTATCATAATTAACGCAAGACCTCAGACACCCCGATTAGATCATTGCTTCACAAATTCAACACAGAAACCAAATTTCCAAATTAAATTTTATTTACCCCTTTTTTAAGTACTTTTATACCCCAATTAACAATGAAATTTGTACGTGTATGTGTGCGTATTAAGAAATATGTTATAGAAATGCATTTAATCTCTATATTGATTAGAATCAAAAATAAATTAGGTTTATTAAGGCGCACTAAGGAGTAACAGCAGCGTTTTAAATTTGAAAAAATGTAATATATATATATATATATATATATATATATATATATATATATATATATATATATATATATATATATATAATATATATATATATATATATATATATATATATATATATATTAAAAATTGGTGGGATCAATTCAGTTATGAATTTAGAACGAATTACTTTCAGGTCTTGCGTTTCTAATGTTATACCTGGTATAGACCCACATGGCTTCCACCATGTATACAGACATGCTTTTAATTTGTGTCCTCATTACAATTACAGGCGTAACTGCACTGCTAGTTCATTAAAAAATAGTAACGTATTTATACGTTACCGAGTCAACGGGCTTATTATTTTATAGTTTTTAAAAATCGGTTCGGTGCCCAGTCTTTGATTGCCCGCCCCCGTGGGCTGAGCAAAGAAATATAATACCTACATTATATCTGTGTTATAAATACTCATCTATCCTACGAGTATTTGTAAAAATATGGACGAAAAATAAATATAACCAGCTTTAAGTAATATAGCGTATTTAAGTACTCTGTCTATTACATTTTCCATAAATTCTACGAGTAAACAAATCAACAGTCTCCATATAATTGATAATACTTTTCTTTTATTCCTATTTCGTCCTTCCTCTTTGTGACGTTTTTTTGTTGGCATTTTTAGCCTCCGTGAAAATGCCAACCACACGCAAAATATACATATGCAAAATATATGTCCGACTTCTTAGATGTTTGTTCACGTATATATTTATTTGATATATTTACTAATCAACTATTTGTAGTTTATTATACAAATAAGACATTTTTTCATAATGTAAATTTTTTCAAGGCAAAAGTAATAAATGATGTATAAAATAACGATCTTGTTTCAATATAAGAAATATATTTCGCGGAAATTACATAATTAATGAAGCTGTTGTACCTTGATTATTGCTAAACTTGCAGGATTGAATTATTAAACATAATCATTATAAATAAATATATGCAACCATTACCATTAAATAACTACGGATTTTCATATTTCTAAAAGAAACAGAACAGTATTTTATGGTTTTGATTTCACTTTGAGATTAATCAATATTTCATTTCATAGCAAGAAAATAAAGCACTAACGAACTATATAGGCATATACATTTATGTACATATTATTTCATTACGATGAATAACAAAAAAATGTCATTGTTGTACAAAGAATCAAAATTTGGCTGTTCTACACTAATTTGTAGTATGACGTGTTGGTAATAACGTGTTTTGTTACCAACGTAACAAGTCGTAGAATTCGCACGTGTTTACAGGTTTTAAATCAAATTTGATAGGCTCATAATACGTAACATAAAAAAACTCAATACGATACTGATACGGAAATGGTTACAAATGTAGAGAATACGTTCGTTAACATCTTTCGTATTGTTCCGTTATATATTCGTGTTTTATCAGCATAAAGATTCATAATTTATTGTAAACTTTAAATAACAAATATTTATAACTGTCTATGATATACAATACCTATATGTATTTTATTAAGAAAATGTTTTCTTGTATTTAGAACTAGAACGATAGAATAAAAATGTTATTTTAAATTGAAATAAACAAGAGCTAAATATTTTTTTTTATAACCAGTGCATAGATAGCTATTGTGTCATTTTACTCGGCTCCACAAATAATGTTAATAAACATCGTTACGTAAAGTACCAAAATTGAGTCCTTAAATCCAGATAATACAAAACTTAAGCTGGACGCGATTAACAACAACTTACATAGAAACTTATTTTTATTAATTTAGAATCATAATAAAATGCTTTTGTGCTTTAATTATATTCGTCTTATTAAAGGGAGTGGAGTGACGACTTCGTATCATAATAGGAAACCCGATAATATAAGATACGAGTATTATAGAGTTGTTTGTCTGTTTGTTTGTGTTGTAATCGTACCAGTTATGGTATTATAATTTTGTATGTCCTCAGCAGGTTTCAATGCCCTTAAGAATACGTACATATTTAATAATGTTTTACGAAAAAGTACAAAACGTGACATACCAACGCTTTACTAGCAAGTTTATTTAAGCGCGTCTTGCTCTAGTGGTTTGGTCGTAGGGCATTCAGAGGGCTTACCACGAAATAATTGACGTCAGCGTGATGTAATTTGTTTCGGTCTGTAAATGCATTCAAGACACAGGCTTCTAGAGTAGGTCTTATCTTTTCACGGCACAGGTATAATTTCTAGTATGAGTCATATCTTTTTGAAAGATTATAATGTACTACCCTTATTGGTTACGTAACCAAAAATCTAGGACATTGCCCTAATTATACACTGCTTGATTGATGTTAAGTAAGTTTATACAGGTAGTCACTAAGCAGTTATAGTAAGCAGATACTTCTAAACTCTACTGGGTAATCCCCGTCAGGGATATAACGTGATCATATAGATAAATAGATAATTCTAAATGTATATCAACTAGTGTTGCCCAAAATCAGTCTTGATCTTGGGCTTAAATTATAGCACGAGCAAGACCAACCCTACAAGACTTAAGCAAGCGCAAAACTAATTCCGCGAGGTCTTGCGGTCTCAATGTTCCGTGTTTACCTTTTTTTATTTAACCTTAGTATTTCTTCTTATTGGTCCGGACAAAGGTCTTTCCCACCATTCTCTATCGATTTCTGTCCCTAGCGATCTCTTTCTATTTTTTTGTTAAGCGGTCGGAAAGACATCGAATGTTTTGTTTCTATTTGATCGTCCTTCCCTTCATTTAGTAGAGTATCTACCTATTCGGTGTTTGTCTCCTGTCCTATGCAGAATTCTGCTGTCGGGCTAATGTAAATAGCTGACTAGTTCGCGACTTACGTGCGATTTTGAATCGGTTCTGTATTTTTATTGTTTCGTATGTTTTGTATGCGTGTGTGTGTTTTTGGCTTAATGAAAAATTGCCTCCCGGGCCAGACGGCGCCTGCGGGTCTACAAGGTTTAGGTGCTCACGAGTATGGTCAAATGAAGACGTGCTACGGCGAAGCACATGCAATAAGAATTGAATAAATGCGAACTAAATTGCGTGCAGATTGTGCCTGAGACCTTATGCCTCGTCTCCACACTGAAACTGTTGGTCGCGCGTACGATCAAGCTACTCGCAGTTCCTAGCGCGACGACCCATAGATATTATATCACTTCGACACATAACAGATATTTCGACCCATATCTTATAAGAATTGAGAGAGATCAAGGTAAGTCAATTATTAAATACAGTAGGTAGGTTCGTAGAAGTAGGTACCTACCTAATTAATCCTAATAAACCTAAAAAAGAAATAAAAAACTGAACGAGCTCTTTGTTTTGTTGCTAATTGCACCTTTTATAAAATCGGTATCGACACTCATTATAACTTTTTGGGGGAAAATAACATGTATAGATTGATAAGAAGCATTAGGGCCATGCAAGACTCTTGCTTAAGACCAAGGCCAAAACTGAGTGCGCAATATCAAGACTAAAACCAGGGTCTTAGTCTTGAATTTGGGCAACACTAATGGTTGTTTAATTATTTATCTATTACTTATTGTAAAATCAATGTACTTTTTATAGCATAGGTAACTGGACAAGAATTATATAGTCATTAGTATTATACTCGTATAAGCAAAACTATTTACAACAAACGTTGGTAGTTAAATTAATAACTGGATGATGTAGATTGCTTCTACACCACAATGCGGAAGAGGTGTACATCTCTGGTGCGCAGGGCGTGGAGCAGCTCAAACAGCCTGCGGAATATGATTTCCAGCAGGCTGGACTGTCTTTATGTGAATCACTGCGCCATCTCGCACGGGATGGCGCAGTATTGAATCGAATATTTTGTACGACGGAATACTAACATAGGTTAAGTTTTACTAACTTGATGAGTCCCGGTCACTCGAATAAAGAAATTATATTATTATTATAGAGAGTTTGTTGGTTTTCTCCCGTTTAACAGGGGTTTTTTTTTCTATTATGCGGGCCTTGGCCAAGCGTGATAGATTAAATAATAAAAGTAGAAGATGATATGAATGATGACGTTAAGAATTATTATTATTAATAACGTATTTTATTCTAAGTACATGAAATGTGTGAGATGTATTGTTTATACTAATTAGATTTTATTGTGTGTACGTACGTGTCCATTAACGTTATATTTTTAAGCGACTTCAAAAAGGAGGAGGCTCTCGTCTGTATGTGTTTTTTTTACATATATTATTATTTACTTGTACTTAAACAAGGTAGAAGGTAAATTTAATAGTTACTGGCATTACCGGTGAGCGTGCATAAATAATAAATTGTGGCAGGAACGTTGAGGCAGGATTTGACACAGGGAAAATCTTCCAGCCAGACGGGTGTTATATCTGGTGGGGCCTGCCACTCCCCCCAAGATTTGTTGTCGGAAGCTTGTATATATTATAGGCATCGCGCGAACTCTTAAATCGCGTGGGCAGAGAGTTGTGCTCTTATAATCATAGGAAAAATACAAAAACACAGAACGAACTTCTACTATAAAAGCATGCGTACAACACAATGAAATGCTATGGGGATCTTTGACTCAACGGCAGAATGATCTGATAAATGAACGGCTACAGGAAACCACAGCCAATCATAGCTAATACGGTACGTTTAAGTTATCATATCAACTAGGGTAGAAAAGAACACAGAATTAAAAAAAAATCAGTTTTTTACAATTTAAAACAATGTTTAATTTATTATTAGTATTTTTGGAAAAAACTATTTCATACATTATATTTATTTCATCATGATTATTTATATTTAGAGGAACGTCACTATGAATAAAACTATTTAGTCGAGTAGGATTTACTAGTGGGTTCCATGTATAAAAAGATTTATTCCTACCTGTAATTTTTGATAAATATCGTTGTTGTTATCAAATCAAAGCAAATAGTAAATAAATAAAAGCATAAAAATATTTTCTATATGTACGTAAGTACTTATTTAAAATGTGTATAAGACATTGTTTATAATACATATTAAAACAGTCGAAGGTACTGTTTAAAACATGTTTTAAACACGGTTATTAAAACAAAGTGTGTTTTTCGTAACAACCCTGATATCAACAGGGCTCCAGGGGTACGTAAAAGTTACTTTATATTAATTGTCTCAATAATCTATCTACAATATCATCACGGCAAATCCCTTGCGTATTAATCCATAATTATCTTAATAATCTTCGTGATATAAAAGAATTATCTTTGATCACCGAAAACACTTTGTCACCTAATAAAGGCAATTTATAAGTCGATTGACTACACCTTTAATGAATACAATACCACTGGCGTCACAAGAAAATAATTTCACTTCTTACGGTCTCTTCAAACAATAAGATCATCTCGGGATGGTACAGCGCTAAGTTATTAACTATAGGTTTTTCGCAATGGTCCTTGGTTTGATCACAATAATTGCGAGGTAAAATACCATGGGTTCTCGATACTCCGAAAGGTTACTATATTTTATAATCAAGTATAATCATAACGAAATATTTTCTCTTTCTATCAATAATTACCAATCTATCTATTTTTTATATAAATGTACCATGTAACCACTACCAATCGCTTGGGGAAAACGGACACGACAGGTATTTAATTTAATAATATTTAATTTAATTTAATAAGAACCGCTGCTTTCTATGACGCAATTAACGGATGTAGGCTTTAAGCCGGCAAAGCTGAAGTGGGATTGGGCAGGATATGTCATGCGTATGGACCCGCAAATGTGGGAAAACATCGTTATGTATCGTATGGACCCCTGAGGACGGTCACAGACTCCGTGGTCACCGAAACGAAGATGGCGTGACGACTTGGACACTTATGCGGGAAAGACATGGATATTACAGGCCCAGGATCGATTTGTGTGGAGACGTCAAGGGGAGGCCTTTTCCCAGCAGTGGGGTACAAAATAGGCGATTAAAAAAAACATAGCGGAAAGTCTCCGTAACCGGCGAGCGTGTAGGAGAAGAAATATGTAAGTGGGACCTACAGAGCTCCTAAATAACCTGTTCGAAGTTCAAAGGTCCCTTGCGGGATCTGGCGTGATGATATGATAGATTAAATAACTTCAACCACGTTATTAAAGCTATAAACATTGTATGTCTGTCTATACAAGTTGGAAAATGACTAATGTGCGAACACGAAATAGGCCAAAGAATTGATTGAATATTAACGCTTCTGGATTTTTTGTTACCTCTTGAATGTGTCGAATAAAAAGTCTATAGAATTAGTTTCAATGAAGTATATTTATATATACTGAATATCTAAAAATTATACGAACCAGGAATTAGGTCGTTTTCAAGTTTATAATTTTATTAGTAACTTATATTATACAGGTTAATTTGTAAATGTTCAATTAGTTTGTTTTAGAATTTTTAGAACGTCCTGGGCAATTAATAATGGACGAAAAATATGTTACTAAATAAAAACATAGGCAAAATCATTATTGATGTTTCTGTCAATCATCGGTCCATATTTTTGGCTCTTTTGTCAGGAAAAAATGAGACGACCAAATTCACGGGTTCTGCCGTCCTGGCGATCGACTTTGATGGACAAGTCTACAAACCCTCGTCACGCTACAGATCGTGACTGTTCCGATTAAGTGTAATCTGTTCTGATAATCTCTTTATCAACCTTTGTTTTATTTATGAGATATTGACCTTATTAAACGCCTGCCTGCCCTGCCTCGTTGGTCTAGTGGCAAAGCGCATCGCTTTGTGATCACGAGGATCACGAAATCCCAGGTCGGACAAGTGTAGTTTTTCTAGCGAAAACTTCTTAGTACAAGTCCGGAGTCTGGAATTGTGCCCGGTATATGGCAATAGGCACGCCCCCTATTACATGGGACCTAACATCGTCGGCGAAACGTGGGTGTACTCAGTACACCTCTGCCACCCCCGCTTGGGGAATATAGGCGTGACGGTGTGACCTTATTAAACTCAGAAATCTTAAATCTGTCATTCTTCATAATTTTTTCAAAAGGAAAAGGCTTACGAAGTAAGACAGTGGGCACATTTCAAAACGGATTAAGAAACTTTATTACGAAACTAAAATTACAAACTATTTGTCATCGTGTCATTCTGATCAAAGTGTTGTATTTTAGATATTTTTAGGTACATATATTTGATAACCCAAATTAACTCCATTAGATTTGCAAACTCTGCGCTAGCGGATATCAAGAAAATATAATGGCTTAGGGCTTCGCAGATACGCGAAAATATAAGATTTTGACTACCCCAGTCTAACAAATATAGAGGTACACTATGGTAGCATTATTATTTCTTTTGTGATAAGGCCGCAGTTGGCGATCTGGATGTAATTCATGTAAGAAGTATGAAATTCATGTTTGTTATACACCCACGATACACTGTGGGCAACGTTTTCTTAAAGAAATACAGGAAGGCACACTTTATCTGAACCACATCCTAATATTCACAGTCGTCCGTTATTGTTCTGGTTTTCAGATCACACAATTTGAACCCAATCAATCACGGCGACCTCGGCGTCCCGTCCGCGACAGGGCGCCTGGGGACCGGTCCAACAAGGTGAAGGCTATTTGCTTAAATGCTATTGTTTACAGCTACTTGACGACTTTGCAGCCAAGACGACTGTGTTAAAGCGACGAATCCCCTTGAATTAGTTTTCAAGATAACCTTATTTTTAAACTATCACTAGCACGTGAGAACTTTCGCTTTGACACTTACAGATGTATAGTTAAAAATAAAATACCAATTGAGTTTATCGCCTATGAACCATGAATATATATTTGATAAGTTCTTAATAATCTAATTTTTAAAATAGAAAAAAATACCTGTTATTTCTCTACATGAGTGTTCAATTTTTAATTTCGAGATATTGATTTCGAGTTTTTATTTATTTAAGAAACACTAAGTTCGATCGTTAGATTTCAGGTTTTCCAAATTATATTTAGGTATCTAGAAAGCCGTCACTAGACTTTCACCACACACACTCTCATTAAATTGTTTATTTTTTAATAAAGTGGGTAATAAGGCGACTTGTAGTAGCGCCGTAATACGAAGCCCGATTTGACGGCTGCGTCTGCTTAGAACAGTACCTAATTCATGAAATAAAAAAAAAAACAATTTTTTAATCGTCCACTCGCTCACGTGACCGCGGGTGCTGCAAAGCACTCGAAACGTCGGAAACTTAAAAATCAAAAATAAAACGAGACAAAATCCGGAACAATAGTTTTATTTCATGTGTAGGTAGTATTCGCGTAAATCTAAGAACTTAATGGTAAAATTTATTAAAAGATTTATTGGCGGTTTGAATCAGTGTCATGCACCTTATATCTTTGCCAATTTCGTCTGTCAAATCGGACTTCTTATATTGTCCAGGGTGTAAACATATTTCTTTGAGCTCATTATCAATGCATAAAACGAGTATTAGGTGTGTACAAGGTGTTCCAAATATTTGCATGCGATCGTGTGCGTCTGTCTATTCGACACGGAAACCACTTAATCAAATGATTAAATTAAAAACCTCGGCTCTTAAAATTTGGCAATGTAAATAGAGCGTAACAAATTATTATGACCACTTTTTATATATGCTTTATTTTTTAACCTACCTAACATGCAAACATTATTTATCTACATAAAATCGTTTGTCCTGGCTAGATTTATCTTCACTGTATAACCGAAGGAAACTGGCGTGATGATATAGATAGATTTGATATTTTTTATTAGTCGTAAACGCCTATCACAAGATTTTACAAACTCAACCTTTAAGGGTTTGAAAGGAGTGAAAATCTATTGAATGACTTGTCAGCTGAATAAGATTACAATGAGTTTCGGTAGCGGTTCTAGGTTTTTAACTATAACGCACCCTGAAAACAGGAATAATTCAAAGTGTGGAACTGGTTTACAAAAAGGAAATCGAATAGCTAATACCATCACCGTACATTATAAACGCGTGCAAAGCCGCGGGACACAGCCAGTTTATTTATATACTAAGACCCTAATTGTCCACATCTAGACACTACGAATGTTTTGTTTTAATAAATTAATAACAGGTTTTATATATTCAAGTTGTGTGATGTCATATACGTATTAGAATAAGTAGATTAATAATTTGCGGGAAATAGGCGCCATATATTACGTTACCAGAAACGCACGATTTCATGATTCAAGGTTTCATTATTATTTCCCCAAACCGCGTATTACTGCGGAACTGAGCTGTTGTTAGCGATCACCAATATGTAGCAGCGTTCAGCTCAATAACTCCGAGTAGGTAACCGTTATGGGCTTTATGCTTCGGAAAACTCGATCAGCCGTAAGTTTTTGTCAATCAGGCCGCCTCATATTCATCAACCTATTCTCCCTTGCTTAGATTAGTGGAGAAAAGCTTTGCCCTTTAGGCAGTAGGCATATGAATCTTAATAATAAGATACGAATCAATAATAGTTTTATATTTATCTATCAGTTTCCCGCGACTTCGTACCCGGTCGACACTAGCGCCACTTACCGGGGCTATGTTATATAGCCTATGTTACTGGATAAGGTAGCTTTCCAATGGTGAAAGAATCATTAAAATCGGATCAGTAGTACCGGAGATTACCCCGAACACCCAAACTCACAAACGTGACCTCTTTATAATATTAAGTATATATTTAATACCCATATAAATATACGTTTTACGACACCAGATACTTAAACTGGTAGGTTATATAATTTAAAAGGTATTGTTAAATTTGTTTAATTAATTAGCATAAACATAACTTTGAGTTTCATCTGAGTTTTAAATCACAACCTACGTAATATATCAGTATAGGCTTTTTGATTTATATATAAATGTATACTGTTGGCACGTTATTGTATAAATAAATAAACTATATCCTTATAGTAACATACGTATACACAAACCCGTTATAAATTTTCGTGACTTAACTTTTATAGCTGTACCAAATGCCGTTATTTAAAGTTTAAAACACACCGTCACGCCTATATTCCCCAAGCTAGGGTGAGGTGTACTAAGTACGCCCACTTTTTGTCGACGATGTTAGGTCCTATGTAATAGGGGGCGAGCCTATTGCCATAAACCGGCCACAATTCCAAACTCCGGACTCATAGTGCGAATTTTTCGTTAGAAAAACTACATTTGTCCGACCTAGGATTTGAACCCAGGACCTCGTGATCACAAAGCGATGCGCTTACATAAAAATAATAAAGCCATTATAAATAGCATCTCCAAACTCAAGATTTGCCAAAGAGCTATGGAGCGCAGTATATTAGGTGTGAAACGGATCGACCATGTCAGAAATACTACTCCACGTTCCATTACTCGTATTACGGACGTAGGTATGAAAGCAGCAAAGCTGAAGTGGGAGTGGGCTGGTCAAGTGGCGCGCATGGACTCCCAGAGGTGGGCGAACGCCGTCACTAACTGGATACCCAGCGGTGGTTGCAGACGACGAGATAGACCTAGGAAAAGGTGGCGCGACGATTTGGACACTTTTGCGGGTACTTTGTGGACCGAAATGGCAATAGATCGACAGTTGTGGAGATATAAAGGGGAGGCCTTTGCTCAGGAGTGGGACAGTAAAACAGGATAATAAAAAAATGTCATCTACTGTTTTGTATTCTAAGGTCATGAATCATCTGCAGGATGCGGATTAAGACCCCCATTTGTCGTGCTGAAAGACACCATTAGAGGGTTAAAGTTAGTTAAGACTAACGACAGCCTGGTCAAATTCCACTTGACGTCACTCAACTTAGTAAAAATAAATTCAAATCTTGTATTAAACGTACACTGTACAAGCGAGCTCACTCTACCCTAGATGATTATTTAAATGATAAAAATGCTTGGATAGGTGCTGTTCCAGCTCCACTTGAATGTGGATAACACGTTCAGCTATTATTATTTATTATTCCCTCTCTTCCTTTTCGTAGTTTAATAAAATTGATTTATTTTTCCTCATTACTTTATCTGTAAATGAGAGAACCATGTAGCCATTCTCATGAATAGTATGACTTGGTTAATTTCATTTAGACTCACTTGGTACTTCATTATTCTCCCATACCCCACAACAAAATGTAGATGGAAAAAATTGTAAAAATACTATTTTAAAAGAGTAACCGTGGAGTTGCTTGCCCTTCTTCGCCACGGGAATTACATTCCGAAGTGGTGGTAGAGTCTTTGTTACTATTCTGACGATTCATAAATACTGTAATGGTTTACATGAATAAAAATTCTGATATATAATGAATCAAGATTCTGATTCTGATTCTAATGCCTACCAAGAAGTCGCGTGTTCAATCCCTACACGGGGAAATTGTTTTAAAGAAAAGTTCTCTCAATAAGATGGTAAGGGCAGCATACCGTCGATTGATTTTTTAATAAGTATCATCGAAACAAGCTAGATTTCTTCGAACACCGCGCGATATTCGTCTTTACGTAAACATGTAATTAAAATCCGATCAGGCCATTCGATGTTGCATTAAGCACGTGATGCCTAGACTAATTATGTTAGCGCAATAGATCTACGGGTGGCGGAGCAACTAACTAGCGAAAAATTGTTTATTGAATAAGGTTATGAAGAACAAGATTCTAGCAATAAAATTCGTTGTAAACTTCATGGAATTTCAAGAATTAGGTGAAGTCTCGTTATTAATTTGTTATCATGAGAATTAAAATAAAAGTGAATTCCATCTAACAGAGTTTTTTTTTATTATGTTTATGGCATAACGACGACGCGTATTTCGCCAATGTCAAGATTTACGAAATTTCATTTCTAAATTAATTCAACTCCCCAATGAACTTGATGACAAAGACGATTATGAAATTGATGAAGTGGATAGTAAAGTGATGGATACTTTACATACCAATTGCTACGGCCGTTTTGAGGAAAATGGAAAAGGCACGTTTTATCACTTTGTTATAATGACCTTCACACATGTACCTATAGGAATATATAATGGTTAAAATCCTACCAACATTAACATTATTATTTGAAATAACACAAGTTTTGGGAATCAAAACAAATTGACGAAATCACTCTTCGATTTCCCACCATAAACCTCTAACAGAGTTAAGCAAAAAATTATATATTTCGGATTTCGTCGCGGCTCATTTGTGGTTTTAAAGTGTCCGATGATTCGAGTGCTCTACACCACCCATGATCACGGAAAGGACTGAGGCGTTTGACATCCAAAACTCATTGTTATTCCGGAAAACGTCAGGGGGATTAATTTAATTGCGAATGAAATTTCAATTAATTTACCCTACAATTGAAAAATGCCCAACACTGCCATCCATCCAACATCAGTCGAAAGCCGTCCACTGAAAGACAAAGGCCTGCGCCAAAGATCGCCACGACTTCACGCAACCAACTTTTACCTGCGAGCTTCATCAGAAGGTCCATTCCCGTATTCAATTGACACGGAGACATAATATTGACTGAACTGAGTATGAATTGACTCACATTCTGGATCGATATAATAATATCGATCCAATATCAGTATCATTTCAGCTAATTTTGATATAATGTCAAGTTATTTAACGTTTGTTTTGTATATTTGTTGTTCATTTCTGATCAAAAATTTTTTGAAATGCCGTTTCCATTTTGTTCAACTTTCGGTCCCATCTCGATTCGGTCGATGTCGATATTTTACAAGAATACAATTTGTGAGTTTTATGACATTGATATTAAATCGAGATTGCATTTTAAACACTTTTAGCTATGAGAATAATTGTCCGTTTCATCAAGATTGAGTTAAAGGAATCAAATACGGTATCGAACGATTTAGTAGGCGATCACGTCATTTTTTTCGCAAAATATCGCCGAAATATTTTTAAACTAAAATAAAAACATTTAAAAGGTTTTGTACCGCCAGCATTGACCGCCAGCAATAAATCAAATATTGACTTAGCGATGTGTACCAACGTGATTTATCATTGTTTGCTATTATATTCCTGTTCACCGTCACGGCTGCTGATCAGATAATGCAAAGGATGCTGTCAGCTACCGAAGAAAATCAACAAGTGATAGGGGCTGACTAAAATAGATCATTTCGCAGTATCGCGCAATCGCCATAGGTACGCTTAAAAGAGCCAATTTCACTGATTAGTTATGCAAACAAGCAAATATTTATTAATATTTTTAACATCATAATTGCCCTTGAGAATAGTGGTTAAAAGACATCTCGAACACTAAAATATAAGATTACCCATCTTTCACATTAAAAAAAAAACTAGGCGATTGTTTGTGAGACTACTCTTTATTATAGCGTTAAAGGAGTTTATTATGACATGCTATCCTTGTCACACCACAAATTTACTAAATAAGCATAAAATGATAGCACGAATACTCGCTAGCGTCACGCTAACATCAAAGGTTTTCGTTATTAAGCCCTCTGTATCAGGTACTAATACTATATATATAAACCATAACCATATTGGCCACGAATTATCATTTTTATTTCTATGAGACGTTTGATAATCAGTGAAGTTTGTCTTTTTTTTTCTTGTTTCACTTCGTTTCCACAGCTTAACTACATAGCATCAATCATTTAACTTCGCACCATGGATGGATCCATGTTTTGCATGCAAGTGTTGTTAATTTCAAATTATAATATAAAAGTATCAGGAAATTATCTATTGTTAAAACCTCTACCTATAAAATTTACTAAAGCAGGAACGATGGGAAAGTAATGTGGTCATATAAAATATGTCTGTAAATAAACTGATGATCCGTCATACACAATATCATAAGAAGTAAAGATGGAACTGTTTATTAATATTAATTTGGACACAACACATTTTTTTATTTGAAGATATTTATATAGATTTGAAGTTTATTTTTGTAGTTATTGTGGTGTTATTTTATACCCTTATCTAAACAATGCCCGAGGGAATCTATATTTAAGTACAGATAAATTGTAAAATGCCAAGAATACCGTTTACTGCCTGCAATTAATTGCTGTGTAAACTATAAAGACAGAAAGTTGAATACGTAAGGTTTAACATGAATTAAGATTGACTTACACCTTTTAACCTTTTTAGTATGGATGGTTGGGGTAATTTAATTACCTAGGAATTGTCAACGATATAGTAGTACATAAAACTCTATGGTTCGCCTAGTCGGTTATTCCTACAGAAAATTGAAATTTTATGAACACTTTTTTGAATGAATTACTACGTACTCATTTTACTCATACATAGTTATTTGTGTAGTGAATGCCAGCAAGTATGCAACGGTATTATGAAAATCCTTTAAGAAATAGGTACCAAAAAAAGGAGATATAGGAGCTACATTGCTCGACTTCTCTTAAATTTCCACAGCATACACACAAATTTATGGGCATGCGTCACTTCTACTGATATTCCGACTTGCTTACATCATATTACGATATTTTTAGAGAGCGTTATGCGATAACAACCTCCTTTCAAAATTATTATGATGAGCTCAACTAGCTAGTTCTAAACACGATCGGTTGAACAACAAATCTGAACATTTGTTTGATATTCTGTCTAAACCTACACAGCCTATGTAAATACTTCACTATAAAGATTACCTTACTGCATTGTTATTTGAAGGCGAGAGACGTAAAAGAAGAGCTACCTATATGTGAATACCTAACATAAAACCGTTATATCGAATGCAAAAGGAAATTTTAAATAAGAGTGCCCCTATTTTATGAATTTCGATACGGGTACAGTACAGGTAGGGGTTTCGCCTGTCCTACATTCAACTCACAAAGTAAGTAATGACGGATAATAGCTCGCAATCACTTGTTGAAATAGAACACACTGCCCGCGGAAAGTAAACGTACAAACGTGTTTGAATCAAATGAGATCATGTAAATCTCTACAATGTCATTCTTTGTTAGTAAAAAAACTCTGTCAATTTCCACTCGAGTTCAAGGAAAATTTCTAAAACATGAATAAAAAGAACCATTCGCTGCGTTGTGCGAAATTCGAGGTGTGATCAGTATGAAGTTAGTGTTAATCGTATCGCCTGCGCAGCATTGGAGGTCTCGTAGAAACGTGAGTGTCCAATTATGAGCGTTCACTTACCGTTGTCGGTCTGATGTGCCTCTCCTGCTTTTGTGACGTCGGTGAGTGTCCCGCCACTGATGTGGCTATGAACGAACGTGATGATGTGAACTTAACACTAGAGTGATCGTTGCAAAGAACACTCTCGAAAGAGTGTGAGCCTTCACACGGTCGCATCTGCTCTATATATTGAGCGATAGGCCTCGTCGCGAATCAACACCGACGATCCTATTGTAAATAATACGCAAAACACCTAAATGCTATTTGATTAAAGATTTGTTACGTCGCAATGAAAACAGTGCTGGTAGCTTTTTGGCGAGGTTTAACTTATTACCGATTGAAGAAAAAATCGAATTTACTTTTTCCTTATATTATTCAGTATTTCCTTTATTTTCAATTATTTCACGATAACAGCGATTTCTTATATAAATATTTAGTTTGTCAGTATCTGCATTGTGTGTCAATCATGAGTTTGACTGGCATCGCTGTGCTTATTAACACATGAATATGAATCCATGATATCATCGGTGCATCAACTGTCAACTTTTTGTTCTTGTAATAATATATTAAATAAATAACCGTAATACACAATGCAGGTATTCCGCTGTTGTTAGCGACAAAAGAAGGAGCTCCGCGATAAAGCTGCACACACAGAAGATATAATGTAAAAATATATATTATAGTAAGGCATATTTCAATACATGTAGCTATAACACCTTGCAGGAGTCTGCACACGACAGCGGTATTCTATAATTACAAGCTTTTTTTGTTCGTATGTCTGTCTGTCTTTTAGGTTCAAATCTTGTAATCCATTTTTGAAGCACTTGCGAGTATCCAATTAAATTGAAATTTGGCAAATTTATGTAAGTTCGGTGATAATGCAATAATATGGTAACATGGACCTGGTCTGATGGAGTGCGAAGGTGGCCATAGGAAGATGTGAACAACGTAACCCTCTCTTGTTTAAGCTTGTTAGATTGGTACTGACAAGTACTATACAACCAGATGGTGTTTAGGATCTGGTGATGAAGCCGAAAGGTAGCCAATAGAACCCTACTCAATATAACCCTATAACCCCGCCGTGTTTGGGCTACTTGGATTTGTCTTGATGAGTACTTTAGATCCGGATGGTGTCCAGGGTCTAATGATGGAGACGAAAGGAAGCCAAAGGAACTCCTAAGGAGATTGAGAGAAGTTGTAATGTTTGCTATAAAAGCTTGATTTTAAAAAGGTAAATTAAAATTATTACATCTCGTGTCACAAGGTATCGATCGGTTCGGTACAAAAATATACTTTAATGTATATTACAATACATTTCCTTATATTTCTTGCCCTGCCCACTATTCTGTGCTTAGTGTAGGCACAAAATAGTGGATAGAGCGAGAAATATAATTAGTAAAGGCTGTTGTAATGAGAAAGGAACATAAGAAAATATGATACACATCAGGTACACAATCTGTTGCGTGTGGCCGATAGTGTAGAAATGTTCAGTTATTTCTGAACTCCTATTAGGTATATTACTATACATTTAGTTGCGGTGTGTCACTGACTTAAGGACGACACTAATTTTAACGGTTTTCAGGAAGTATGCATGTATGTTTATGTCGAAGAACTGTATACTTTACACACATTTAGGATAAAGTCATCGTTACGTCTGAAAATAAATAGGACCAACATGGAAACACCTAAAATACTTGCAAATTAGTTGAGAATTTTAATATTTGTGTAAATAGTCCTTAGCGTGTACACGTTTACGTTTTTAACTTTTTGATATAAAATTACAGTTTATTGTCTCTTGAATTGATTAATAGTTATAATAAATATATACAGCCTATACTGTCCCACTGCTGGGCAAGGGCGTCTCTCACAAATCAAGGTGAGAGAGATTAGGTCATACTGCACCACGCGGACCCAGTGCGGATTGGTGGAGGCAGGTTTGTGGCCACCTGCTGTTGGAACTTATCAAGCCGCCTATAAGGCTTCCAACTCGGCTTAACATCTACCACATTAAGTGGTAACCGGGACCAACGCCTTAATGTGCCGCCCGAAGCACCTTCGTGCTTCGAGCGTTTCCACGCTCGAATATGAAAATCCTACAAACAGTCAACCATCTCTGGCCAACCGAGTCGAACGCTACTTAACCTTGGTGGACGCTAAGAACACTGCGATCGGAGCGAGCGAGCGTCTCTTAACTAATTAACATTCTATCTATTTATATCATTACGCCAGCTCCCTCGCAGGGTAGGCAGAGAGTACAGAGTTCCAACAGGTTCTTTTCTCACATACTTCTCTGGCTTCCTCCACTCTCATAGTTCATCTCATACACACTTGCCGGTTACGGAGACTCTTGACTTGCCCTTCCGATAAGACACGGTCTATTTATCATGGTAAGATAGGTCTATTTGGTCTTCCCCGGTAACTACATCCTTCCACTTTCACATTGTATATATGTTTTGTCATTCTTTCTTCTGACATTCTTTCTATATGCCCGAATCAACGGAGCATATCCTTTCTCATCTTTACATCGATACTATCTTTCATACTTACTCGCTTTCTTACTACGCTGTTGCGAATACGGTCGGTCAGCGGGACTCCGCACATCTTCCGCAGAGACCAACCCTGATTTCACATGAACGTCCCGCTGTTAATATTATCCATGGACCAAAATATCTTTGTCGTAGTATACCTAATCAGCCAATCAAAATACAGACTCTTCACAAGATTGTCATTCCTAAGTGTTGGTAGAGTCTCTGTTACTTTCTTGACGATTCATAAGTTCTTTTACATCCTCGCCGAATTAGCAGGAGTAGCTGTACTGGTGATATTGAACACAAAATAATAAAGAACGAGACACTAAAAATATTTTTATATAAAGATTTATATAAAAATCTTGCCTCACGTGTGTGGAGACAAGCCCATGCGGTCAGACCAAGGAAAGCCTACAATTCTATGTACATACCTACCACGCCTATTTTTCGCTTCAATTAAGTTTATTCTGATTTAATGTCAAATGAGTATTATTAAGAATATGGACTAAAATAAATCATATATATTCTGATTTTTCTACCTAACGCATTCGTCAAAGGCGATCTGCGATTCTTTTATACAATATTATAAACGATCTCGATGTTGAGATATATAGAGAGCTACTGAACTTCTTACTTCATGATCCAGAAAAATATTTCTTTATGTGAGGACTTGTTATTGGCTCTCAATTGGCTCTTCTGCTCCGATGCTATTATGTTTCGATTGGCTGTAAGTCTTCCATATTGTAATAAATAAATAAATTTCTAACTTTATCAATAGCATTATGTATATATAAAATTCCGGTGTGTGTGTTCGTAATTCTTCTACCCCTTAACATCTTGACCGATTTTGATGATTTCCCTCTGTACTTATGGGATTACCTGGATGGTTCTTAGCTATAGTTGGAACTGGTAGGTGGTGCTATTGTAACCAGCGGAAGAGAAGGCGAGTCTTCAATAGACTTACTCAGATAATGACCGGTCACGGTTGCTTCGGTGATTATCTGAGGAAGATCGGACGCGAGGCGACGACGACCTGTCGCCACCGCGATGGAGACCAGAATTCCGTCTAGCGCACGCTTCAAGAGTGCCCAGCGTGGGCCTCCAAGCGGCGAATCCTGGTCGACCGGATCGGCCCGGACCTCTTCCTGCCGGCAGTAGTAGCGGCTATGCTGGCAGGGGAATCGGCGTGGGAGTATCCTCCTTCTGCGAGACTGTTATGTCCCAGAAGGAGGCGGCCGAGCGGGATCGGGAGAGGGCCGATCCTGCTCGACGAAGGCGACGGCGTCGGGGCGGAGGCACAGACCGCCCCGGTCCCCCAGCCCAATAGCCCGTCGTAATATCTGGCGGAGGACCCCCTTGTACCAACATCAGCAGGGCGTAATGGGACGCTGGGGCGAGGACCCTAAGCGTCCTTCACGAGCTACCCCGAGGAGGATGGCGGCGTGGTGTTGCCCACGTTTCAAGTTTCCCCCCGATGGCGGACTCTTCAGAGCGCGGTACAAGAGAAGCACCGGTGCGTTCGATACGGAGATCCCGGAGCCCCTCCAAAGTGCTGATGTCGGCCACCCGGGGGTTTTTAGTCGGTAGGAATTCGACACGCCCCGCGAGTTTCCCCCGAGGCACGCCGAAGTCCTATGCAGGATTTTCCTCAAGAAAAAAATAAATAAAAAGGTGGTGCTGTTGTAGGTCGGGTACGAAGCCGCGAGAAAATGCTATTTTCTACCTACTATTAAATATGACTATGGAACTCTGTACTCTCCGCCTACCCTGCAAGGGATCTGGTGTGATGATATAGATAAGTAGATAAAATATGACGATCAACAAAATATTGTGGTCAAGATGTTCGTGTGAGTCATGATTGGCGTCGTCATAACTAAATTACTTAGGCACTCTCGCCCCCTGCGCTTCAAGGCGTTCTCCCAAGGTACAGGCGAGGCCAGAAACTATAAATATGTAACCAGTAAGAATTGGAATGGCTAAAGTTCGTACAATCGTGTTGACCGAACTGTTTACGCGGCAGTAGATAGATTCCTAAATAAGTAACCTATCTAGTAACATACTTCTGCATATATTAAAAGAAAATAAAATAAACACCGTCACGCCTATTTTCCCGAGCGAGGGTGGCTGAGGGGTACTATGTACACCGACATGCCACCGATGCTGTTAAGTCCTAATGTCATAAATAGGGAGCACGTCTATGCCATTACACCGGGTACAATTCCAAACTCCGGACTTCTACTAAAAACACACTGCCTACACAAACCTAGGTCTCTACTTAAACTAATCTATCTATCTATAACATCACGCCAGATCTCTTGCGGGGTAGGCAGAGAGTTCAGAGTTCCAACCGATTCTTTCCTTACATACCTCTCTGGCTTCCTCCACTCTCATAGTTCGTCTCATACACGCTCGCCGGCTACGGAGACTCCTGACTTGTCCTTCAGATAACACTCGGTCTATTTGGTCATGGTACGATAGTTCAGGTGTCCCCCGTACCTACATCCTTCCACTACTTAAACTTAATGCCAATTAAAGTATTTATTTATTATAATAAAGTACCTATCGGTAATTATGTAGAGTTCCGAATGTCATTGACTCTCGACACTGACACTCCCTTCTCCCTCAGTAGGGAGCCAATGATTTATTATAAATATAATTGATTATGAATCTGAAATAAAAATATAACACCTTAAAACGACAACTGCGCTTTTTCTTGTTAAATGCGACTCATGATTAACTATTAGTCACACCAAGAATCATTTTTACAGCTTAAATATTGCGTAGGCGGTTTAGGACATTTTAATAAAAAATAATTGTCAAAGGTGTCAAATAAGGTGCATTCGTCATATAAAAAAAAACACCGTCACGCCTATATTCCCCAGAGGGGGTGGCAGAGGTGTACTGAGTACAGCCACGTTCGTCATATATAGACACATAATTGTCTTTGATCATTGATTCATAGGTATTATCGTAAATTACGCTTTATATGCAATCAAACCCGCCTTCAACAGTCATACATATAACTAGACCACACTCTTTTTAATAATTGTCGTATTTTTCAATTGTTTAATACTAAATATACTTATCTTACATATTGTTTTTACATAGCTACATACATTGATAAACTAAAAATACTTCAAATATTTGAATAATGATTTTGAAAACCGGGCCGGGATCAGTTGGAGTAGCCCTAAATTCTCTGATAAGGCTACTAAACAGCAAATAAAATATGATCTTGTTTTTGTATAAAATATATGTATAAAAGATAAACTTGTTTTATTCATCTATCTATCAGCACACCAGATCTCTTGCGGGGTAGGCAGAGAGTAGAGAGTTCCAACAGGTTGTTTCCTAACAGACCTCTCTGGGTTCCTTCGCTCTCATAGTTCATCTCATACACGCTCGCCTGTTACGGAGTCTCTTGAGTACTCTTGACTTGTCTTTCAGATAAGACACGGTATTTTCAGTCATTTGTGTTATTATTTCAAAAGAAAAAAATATGCTCCGCACTAAACTATTTCATCCACGACCCAGTGTTGCTCCCGTAGTGACCAAACTGTCCGCCTCGTTAGGCCAGTTTCAGGAGACGACTGTATGAAGTGTGTAATAGTAAAACTAAAACAAAAAATGTTTGTCGTTCTTAATTCAACTATTTCTATAGGTACTGATAAAAATGTAGAAGTGCACTGCCAACGTGGATGGCTGTTTTCTTTTGAATAAATATCTATCTATCTATCTATCTATAACCTCACGCCAGATCCCTTGCGGGGTAGGCAGAGAGTACAGAGTTCCAACAGGTTCTTTCCTGACATACCTCTCTGGCTTCCTCGACTCTCATAGTTCGTCTCATATAGGCTCGCCGGTTACGGAGACTCTTGACTTTTCCATCAGATAAGACTCGGTTTATTTGGAATAAATATTATTTTTTTAAAACTACCTTGTATAACGAAATCACGACGTAGATATATTGCATACTTGAAGAGTTCTTGTCCGCAAAGACTTAATTTGTTGGCGAAGTTATTGTTGTTAAAATCTTCCAAGATCCTTCCTACCTATACGCACAACTGGTATATATTGAGGCAAACAAAGGGCTGTAATCGAGTCTAAAATTTGCTTCGGACCGGCACTGCCATGGTAGATTTAGAATGACTGCAACTGGACCGAATGTTTTTTCATAGCGCTATCAATCTTTAAAAGATATGGGAAAAGTTCAGGTTTGATATTTTGTATCTGAACCAGTGCAAAGATTCGAATCCCAATATGCCTCATTTGGCGTTTGTGTCAGCTAAATTCAAGCACAGTTGGCCCACCGATCAACATCGCGTCGCGTATTCGTTCTTTATGTGAGACGGTAAGTACGGTACATTCACTAAGAATGTAAGATCGAAATTCAGATTGAAGTTGGAATGAATTATGAATAATTTTGTTTGTTCTGTAAGAGCGCCTTTGTGTACTGACTAGTGAATGTGATCGAGATTTAAATACAAATGAGGCATTCTTTTCTGTACAATTGAATCTTGCAGTTCTCGCTCATGTTTCATATCAGTGTATCGTATCAGTAAAAATCGACACATGTCTACTCTTAACCATCTAAATCGTCTTTTGAGATAGCATACGTTCGTCTTACACCATCCTTGTTAATATATAGTCTCTATTAAGGTAGCTTATCTTCAAAGTGGCAACCTCGTAGCTTCACAACTTAGGTACGCTTAAGAGCATAGATTTCACTTACATAGTCGGTAATCCGTAATATAATATGTACCTAAGTTCACAATATTTACATCCGAAAAGAAAAAATAATGATGACGACAACGATTTAAATTAATTACGAGACGATTAACAAATCAATCTATACCTAAGCACATCTATTTAGCTCGTTCTACACTGTCCTCTCAAAAGAAAAAAGTTAAAAAATCATAACACTCATTTTTAGAAAGAGTAACCGTGGAGTTTCTTGCCCTTCTTGAATGACTTTCCAAACGGGTTGTAGAGTCTTAAGTAATCAATAATTTTCTATTTTTGACTATTCATAAGTGTCTTTTGGTCTACTTGAATAAAATACTTTTAATTTTGATGTAACATAGGATTAGCATTTTTTCAGCAAACAGGAAGCAAACAAAATGAGATCATAGGATAAATAAGACAGGGCTATTTATCCTATGATATCTTTTAAAGACTGTCAGTTTATTATATTGGACCTTACGACTTCAGAAAACAGCATTGTAATAATAATAAATGTTTGGATGCGTATTATACTTATTGATATAAATATTCTCACTTAGGTCCTCTACTTAGTAGGTAAGTATAGCCTAGTCAATCATAAGGTTATACACGTAATCATCATATACAATAAATAAACACCTTCCTATTTATTTTCTTCTACAAAATAGAAAACAAAAATGTATTTTGAAGAAAACTTAGAAGGCAGCAATCCGGAATCTAGGATCGTACCCGGTATGATGGGAATAGGCACATATCTTGAATCGTAAGATCGTTGGCTAAAAATGGGTGTACACAGTACATCTCTACCGGCCTCGCTTGGGTAATATAAGCATATTGAAGGATATTCTTTTTTATTTAGCTACTAACTGTACCCCGCGACTTCGCATGCGTGGAATTCAACAATGAAACTTCTCTTAAATAAAAGTAGCCTCAGTTACTCCTTATAATATCAGCTATCTGCCAGTGAAAGTCCCGTCAAAATGGGTCCAGCCGGAGATTAGCCGAAACAAACAGACACAAAAAATTGTGTTTTTGTTATAAGTATATACTTTCATATGCATTTCGTATAAAGATGTTATTTTAACAGACACATTAATTTTATTTATTTTTTAAGAAAAATTGCGTTTCTGTTATAAGTACCGCATATACTTTCATATGCATTTAGTAAAAATATGTTATTTTGACATTACAAACACACTTTAATTTTATTTATTTGTAAGATGTATATATGTTTGTATGATCGATAGTCGTATTTCGTTATTTTTAAAAACCTTACATAATAACTAGCAACTGTACCAGGTGCAGGATAACAGTTATAGTCGCCTAATAAAACGGTAATGTTAATGGATTTAACACTCACGAGTGTGATAACAGCGTATGATAATAGCTTGGTGGCGAATAAGACGCACACGACCTTTGCAGTCCGCCGACCCTAACTTTGTTGTCGCAAATAGAATTTACAACATAAACAAACGTTTTTTACATAATCTTTTTAACCTGTATAGTGCCCGTCACCGGATAGTAGGTAGGCATAAGACTAGCCCGCTGAATTTTTCGCCAGATCTTCTCAGTGGAGGTCGCATTTCCATTTCGGTGTTCAATGTATAAAGTGTAAGTTTTGACGTTTTAATGTTTTTCTCCTCGCGGTCGCGCGGTAGCGCTGAGTGTGAAAGACGCTCTGGGCAGGGGAGAAAGGCAATTGCGAGACGCCTAGTGTAACCCTAAAGCCTCGGCTCAACCCGAAGCCGTTCCTCCCTAGAGACACCCTTCAGCTAGTTGCTTACTTTGTCTACATTCTAGGCAACAAAGTAAACAACTAGCAAAATCACGGTCTGGGCCCTTGAGCGTTATTTTGCCATCTTATTTAGTGAAACTGAATGAAGCCCTTGGCTAACAACACACTCGCGCAGACACAAAAACTATTTTCGTGCACCTAATATTACGTTAGCTGTTTGGTTGATAAAAGATAGCTCTCCTTTAGAATTACGGTAGGAAACACATACGCGTTTAATATTTATTTACTGGCTACAATAAGAATCTTCTTAAAAACTAACGGTCATTAGAAAATGCAAGTAGGTTGCAACCGTTGATTTGGGTCCAACCAGACGCTACAGATTGTATGGTTTATGCATAATGCATCGCATCCAATCCTAAACAACAGAAATCCATACAGTAAAAAAAATAAACTCGAATACAATAATAAAAGAAAACTTAAGAAATCTTCATTTATTTAAAATGTGCATTTAGTTTTTTATTTTACACGGTACAAAACGAAATGCATCCATGTATTGTCTATCCTCTTTCTCATTTAAGAATTGCGTCACGTGTCCAGACACTTCTATGTGATGAGCTGTTACATAGGTGACAATGTGACATTGGAAAATTAGCCTGATGCTGGTGTTGGATGCTGCACTCGAGCGGGCGACAGAACGCGACAAATTGACGCGAGGCAATTTATCAATAACGACAGTATGAAGTGTTCCGGCTCTGGTAGCGTGCGCGATTTCGGGCATCATCATCGTCGCGTCCGCTCGATACACGTACCCTGGGATCACGCGATGATACACTACGCCTCTATTCCTGGCGCTATATACTTTTGTTGTTTGTTGTTACATGAGTTCCAGTTCGTTTCCAAAATATATAGGTACATCCCCATTATAGGAATATGGGCATGACCAGACGGCGTTTAAATCACAATTTAGTAAATAAAAAATTCAAAAGGCCCTCTCATTTTCTGGCCAGATCTTCTCAGTGGAGGCCATATTTCGTTCCGGTAGAAGATGCACAATTTTATTTTAGGATTGTGGCCTTTATTAGCCTGCACTGCACACAAATGGTTTTTGACGTCGACTGAGAATAGAAAATAGTATATTATCTCCGTCTCATCTAGGAGGGGGGAGGGGAAAACGGGTTCAAAATTCGACGGCATGTTTAGTAAAATATATTGTACAAAATAATTGACAGACACGTGCAGTTGGTGTGATTTGAGTACAGAAATCTCGGATTTTTGTGGGTCTGGGCATTCTGCATATTCGAATGTTGTCTATCTTTTAGCAGGAATAACTAAAAACCAGTACCTACTAGCGATTGTTTTAATTTTCTACTTTTAATAGGATTCGGCATTATCCATTGATGCTCGATTAGATGAATTTGATAAACATATGCCGCATAATGAGTTTTGGCAAAATAGAAGAGTAGATACTGGCTTTCGTAAATAAGAATGCAACTTCTTCATTTTACAAATCGTGTCTGAATTCGGAGAAGACAAATGTTGGTAATTTTTTTTATTCACAGGTAGAGAGGTATTGTTCAGTGCTTTTGTTCGCCAAGTTTTAAGAATCAATCTTTGGACTTGTAATCTAAAAGATCGATTTTAAATTATATTTTTACTGGGCATTCAATCTTAAGAGAGACATCGTTATCAATTGGAGTTATAAATTTTTATTGTTCTTACCTATTTATTATAAAACGCCCCTACAAAACAAACTTAAAATATTTACATAAACATTTATTATACGAGTTATTATCAAATCCTCATTTCAACAACTGTCTGTGACGTGATACCTATGATTTTATTCAAGTTCGAAACTATCTAAATATGGACGTCATTTGATCATAAACATGTGATATAAGTAATACTTCGCCGTGAGCCTTAATTAAACCATGATAAGATTTTTTAAGGGTCTCCGTAACCGGCGAGCGTGTATGAGACGAACTATGAGAGTCGAGGAAGCCAGAGAGGTATGTAAGGAAAGAACCTGTTGGAACTCTGTACTCTCTGCCTACCCCGCAAGGGATCTGGCGTGAGGTTATAGATAGATAGATAGATAAGATTTTTTGAAGTTGATTTATTTACTTATATTAATAAAGGTATGAACGTACTACCGTAAGTAAGGTTTTTTGCCGTAATGGCGACAACAAGCCAATTCTTATAATTTACTGTTATATTCTATTATTAGTTGACATTGGCGAAATACACTGTTAAAGTGTGGGGCCATTCATTAAAATAAGAAGTAAAATTTAATAAGTAGACACGAGAATGGGTAAATAGTATAGTAGGTTTAGTATTTCTAATGCAATGTTTTAAGTTAAAAAAACGCATAAGAAGGTACTTTATAAGATGCGTTTATTTCATTTTATAGTATATTAGTTACTGCCTAAAGTCTTTAACCAATGCGTCCTACCTGTTATGGCTTACGGGGCCGAGACGTGGACACTCACAGTGGGACCAGTCCACAAATTCAAAGTCGCACACCGGGCTATGGAGCGAGCTATGCTCGGCGTCTCTTTGAAGGATAAAATTCGTAACGAGGTAATCCGACAAAGAACCAAAGTCATCGACATAGCTCGCAGGCTCAGTAAGCTAAAGTGGCAATGGGCTGGTCACATCTGCAGAAGGACCGACGGCCGATGGAGCAAGCGTGTCCTAGAGTGGAGACCGCGACTTGGTAAGCGTAAGGTTGGACGGCCCCCAGCTCCTCAAAAAGGACCTCAAAAAGGTCGCTAGGACAGACTGGATGCGAAAGGCGGAGGACCGTGTTAGGAGAGGCCTATGTCCAGCAGTGGACTACGATAGGCTGATTGATTGATTGAGTTACTGCCCGCGACTTCGTCCGCGTTGATTTAAAACAGGAACCTAACATTTTTCGGGGATAAAAAGAGATCCCATGTGTTAATCTAGGTAATAAATAAACTGTGTGCCAAATTTCATTAAAATCCGTTCAGTCGATTTTGCGCGATTGAATAACAAACATCCAAACATGAAAAAAATCACATTTATAATATTAGTAGGAATTACCAAATGGAACATCGCTCCACTTATTACATAGGTATTCAAAAGAAATCTTTTTAAGAATACGTCCATTCTCAAACATATATTTTTTTTACTGCCTAATAAATAGGTGTGCGTTTTATAAATCTAAAAAATATACTAAGAGCAGAATACTCTTTATTATACACCAACAAAAATTATAAAACAAGCAAGTGAAATAAGACAGTAATACAATAGGCGTCAACCCTGGCTTACAGGAGATACAGTGGTGGGAACGTGTGGCGGGCTTAGTCGCAAAAAATAGGGGTACCGTCAGAGCTGAAAATTTTATGTGAAATCAACCTTATCAGAGAATTAGCTGTTTATCTTTGTCATAAATTAGGATTCATACGGCGACGTTACGTTATGTCTGTCACCTCGATGTACCTATGTAGATATAAACACAGACTATACAGCTGCTTCAATAATAATAAAAATATGGTCGCTGGTTATGATCTTCTTTTTTTTCCAAAACACTTATATCTATC
The DNA here is from genome assembly GCA_905147815.2 of Phalera bucephala. Taxonomy (NCBI): domain Eukaryota; kingdom Metazoa; phylum Arthropoda; class Insecta; order Lepidoptera; family Notodontidae; genus Phalera; species Phalera bucephala. Next base: position 51,860,315 of record LR990609.1, read on the forward strand.
GTTACAATGAACAAAATTTCCGCACCACGTAAACCTCTGAGGGTTTATCTGGACGCCAGCGAGTCGCACACTTGACACATTTATATTTGATGATATATTTACATATATATTTTTTTCTTTTTTTGGTGGTGACTTACATAACATTAACTTCTCGCAAAGGGCCTCTATGTGTTGGACCCATGTCCCCATGCAAGCCTTTCAAAGGTCCGGGTAAAGTCCGTGAATCTCAGCGAGATACATAATAATAATAATATACATTTATTTTAATTACATTTAGTGTGTTAGTAAAATATTCTTATAATGTAATGTCAGTTTAGGCTAATAGTTTATGACAGGAGCCCCAACCCTGTAACATGTAAGTGTATCTAGCGCTGCAGCAAGAAAAAGTCCCACCCGTCAGATAATACGTTCAGGATACGGTTGGTGCTCGATCTTATACGACTTAACAGCGAGGCCGATTGCTTACGGATTATGGCCGGAAACCCATCAACTCGGGCCTCGGCAAACATGCCCGAGGCGCTGCAAAATCGTGGCAGCCCCATCAGCACCCTGAACGCATTATTATATTGAACACGAAGAGCGTTGAATGCCCCCTGTGTAAAGTCTAACCACAGGCTGCAAGTATACAGTGATTGGCTTTGTAGACCCAATCTGACGACTGTCTTTGGGGTTCTGGTTTGGTCATGCCGACTAAAATGACTTCGCTTGCGGTGGCTGTCTGGTGCGGGTCACACTCTTCCCTCCAATATGGTCGAAGGGAGTGATGGCTGTTCCAGTAGTCATACACGTGAACGGGCGCTGCTTGTGGGGACTGGTCCATCTGGAATCCTTTAGACACTCTTTATAAATAACATCACTAGTCTCATATCTCGATCGAACGGCATCACACTGGAGCTAGATCGTAAATTATTTAATTGTAATATAAACATTGTACACGGAATAGAATGAAATAAAAAAAAAGACAAGCCCGCTGAGTTTCTTCGCTGGATCTTATCAGTGGAGGCCGCGTTCCGATCCGGTAGTAGATTAATAATTAGATTAGATTAGATTAAAAAAAACTGTAAATTGACTATTTGTAAGCGCCCCCGCAGGGCTTATATAAAATAATTTATTTGAGTTTGAGTTTACATGAGTAACAACGTAATGAGCGTCCCTAATTAATTGGTAATTAGTATATAATAATATTTTTGAGAAACCATCTGGAGCCGGTTATTCTAAGAAGTAGAAAAACTTTCTAGATTTTGAGTTTAGCTTACATGGTAGGTAACGTGCCAATCAGAAACTAACTTTACTCTAGTTAAATAAAATTAATTCGATATCAAACCATTGTGTCTTTGTCAGGTGTTCATATATGTAAATTTATAATATTGTTTTTTATTCAAGCACGCACGTGTTTATTTTTAAAATTATTTAAATAATCAATGAACTGGTTTTATTTCCGTATAAGAACAGATATAAATCCTTACAAATAATTGTTCACTATCTATAGCGCACGCACTATACTTCGTAACAACAGGTTATAGAGACGTAATTAGTTTATGATAAAATGCTTTAAGTAAAACAAAGCAGTCGCTCAGCAAACTAAACAATGAACGAGTGGGGCCTTACAAGATAACGCAAATTACCGAACCACATATCTGCTGTACACGTGAAAGATGTATTTATTCCGCTTCCATGATAGACACGGAAACATTTATAAGATCACGTACTTAATACACTTACGAGAACATTATTTGACTCCCAAACGTTGAAACAGAAGCTGTTGCCCCCAAAATATCACAGCACCGCAGCACTATGACTGTTTTCATACCGCGCCTTAGAAAGTTTAGTCACTGGCTTTAGCACTTTTAGAAATCAAATCAGTTCGTATTATACGCGTATCTCGCTGGTCGATTACAACAGTGCGTTTAGTCCAATACGAATATTAGTGTGCCGTGAACCGTTGCGCCGGCGCTGCCGTTGACTGAATAATAGCACAGGATTGCACGTCCTGCTGACGTCTGTCGTCGACCCTAAATCATTTCATTATATGAAATTATTTTATTGTCAAAGTACGTTGGTCATGCGTAATGCCATTCAGTTTTTATGTTCAATCAATCAATTAATCTCTAGGACGAGTTTTGTTCAAATTACTCCCATTATCGAGTCAAATCTGAGCATTTTTGTTCACGATTGAAATACTTAAAACCAATACCAAGTAGTCTTCATAATATTGTGCTTCTTCTAAAGAACCAACTTTTAAAAAATACACAATATATGAACTTCAGTAACCGGGCGAATGAAGGACGCTGTTTGCAAATGGTAAAATGACGCATATTGAGATTTTTATGTGCACGATTTTGTTTTATGGCAGTAAGTAGAAAGTCAGCATAGTACGCGCTATTGAATTTTCCGAACTCTATTCATAGTAGTCGTGCATAATCATATCTATTCTCGTTCTTTGACAACGTTTAATAAATATCGTATTTATTGTAACGGTCAAAAACATTGCACTAGTTTCAGATAAACCACTCGGTCGGTAGACTAATATTTATATATCCCACATTTGTCGTGGAAGTTCACACTTGCACAGAATTTATTAAAACAAGGACGATTGCGCAGTACCTATAGATGCAAAACTTGAGTCAGCCAATCATCTGCTTCCGCTCTCACAATACCAGAGCACTCACCATCCGCTAGACCGGGCACATTTTCTTAAATGTTTTCCTTTAGATGAATTCAGAATGTGGATTGATTACCTTTTTATTGATTCACTTGAGACGAAGTTGTCTATTGACACGTAATAGATATGCATGTCCTTACTTATCTATAGAAGTAGATTTGATTAAATCTACTTTAAGGATGTTTGTTCTACAATAGTATACTAATGGTCTACAATAAGCTCCAATAGTAGTTTATGTTTACAAAACATAATGTCTAGCGGTTGATGCTGCACATCCCATGCGGGCGGACGCTGCGCCTAATCTTCTTATTGCGAGTGACCCCAGTCACGCAGCCCATCTCGGCTCAGGCCCTGGACACGTCGTAAATGTAATTTGTAATTTAAGGTCAATGTTAACCAATAGGATATTTTGTTGCAAACAGTTGAGTAAGCCTAACACTTGAAGTTGATTATACGCATACTACATACCTTCGAATTGGATATGTCGGTTGACAATAAAATTATTAAAAAAATTCTTCACTCGTTAAGTAATATGTTGGATGACCACTATACGAAATTTTCCGTTTATCATTGGGGACACAACTGCTTGGCACAACCAGTTGTGCCACACAACTGATTGGCATCCATATAAGATTGTGGGAATACCTGCCGGTTGTGCCAAGCAGTTGAGCTGAGCCATGGGGGTTAAACAAAATTCTCATTCAGCATCCTCATCATCAGCCAAAAGATGTCCACTGCAGGACAATTCCTTGCTTTATTTTATCTTAGACTTCATTTTGTAGGTACCTAAGCTGCTTCATTAGAATGTTGACTTTATTCCATCCAAATCAATGTCGTAAGCCTGCACCTATTTCCTTTTAACTAGGCAATTATAATTTACACTGATAGAAAACCCAAGTACTTATCTATGTACATATTGATCTGCGTTAAGCATTAAGTAGTAGGTAGTTAGTTACTTATTCTCTAGATCTAGTAAAATCAGTATATTACTCACTTATAATTTTTTTTATGTTTGCACATGCGTAATGGTGACGTAGGTAAATAATATAAGAAACATGATTTATGGTCTCTAATTTTTTTAGGGTTCCGTATATCAATCAGTAAAAACGGAACCCTTAAAGGATCACTATAATGCACAGCGTAAATATAGTTTTATATACTGTGCTTTGTTGTCTGCGTTGTTGTGTGCGTCTGTATCTCCGACGATCAAGATTTTCTCAGGAATGTGTAGAGCTATCAATTTGAAATTTGTGTCAAGTATTTTAATGACCAGTTTCAATATTCAACTCGAAGATAGATTTGCTTACCGTCAGTAGAATTTTAACAGATTTTCCATACAAAATATGTCAAAATTCTATCCGTAGTAGGCAAATCTATCCTTGAGTCAAATATTGAAACCGACCGTAAGCCCCTTGGCTGTGTATAAAATTGAAGCTTGCCAGTGCAATCAAAAGAATATGGCTATTTAAACTTACTCCTGAAAATTCCCTATCTATACAATTACGTTAGATCCCTTACTGGTCGAAAAATTGGATTGTATATAAATAAAATAACAAAATAAAATTATGTTATAATTTCTGCTCAGACTACGCGAGATATGTTGGTATGCAAATACCGGTAGGCGCTTGCATTTACGAGCTTTAGAGTGTCTCGCAAAAGTTACCCTACGTACGCAAGCACTTTTGCAACGCGCTAAGTAAAGCGCTGAAATTAAATAAAAGACTAAGAGGACATTTTATTGAAAACGCTGTACAGCGCTTCAGCACCGCGAGTTGAAAAAGCGTCTGTAGGTACAAACGAGGGCTTAGGGTCTATAGGTTAAGGGAATATTGGTTTATAACAATATTCAGTGTAGAATATATTAATACCAGCTTTCATACTATGACTTAGGTTGACACCATTTTTATGCACCTTATGAACCTGCCACCTAGAGGTAGCAGGTCAAAAGGAGAATAATCGCTAGCTTCAAACCGGACCCGTTTTAGAAAACGGATATAGAGTATGCATTTTAGCTTTTAAACAAGTGCAAGTAAGAATCGCGCTCTGAGGGTTTCGTACCGGGTTAAGTTTCGGCCAGTTTCAGCGCCTAATTGTAGTTTCGTCGGGTCTAGAGAACTCGTCAAGAAAAACCCAATGAGCCCAAACACGGCGGGGTTTTGTAGTAGTTGGGTAGTTCCTTTGGCCACCCTCCGGTTCCAACATCAGATCCTGAACATCATCAGAGCCTATAGAACTCGTCAAGGCAAATCCAACGAGCCCAAACACGACGGGGCTATGTTAAGTAGGTGGGTAGTTCCGTTGGCCACCTCCCGGTTCCATCATCAGACCCTGGACAGCGTCCAGATTTATAAAACTCGTTAAGACAAATCCAACGAGCCCAAACACTGCAGGATTATGTTCAGTAATTAAGAAGTTTTATTTGCTACCCTCCAGCTCCATTATTAGACCTCGACATCATCCGGATTTACAGAAATCGTCAAGACAAATCCAACCAACCCAAACACGGTGGGATTATGTTGAGTAGTTGGGTAGTTCCGTTGGCCACTCTTCGGTTCCATCATCAGATCCAGGACACCATCAGGGTCTACAAAACTCGTGAAGACAAATCCAACGACCTCAAACCCGGCGGGGGTATGTTTAGTATTTAGATAGATCCGTTGGGCACCTTGCCACTTCATCGCCAGACCCTAAACATCATCTGGTTGTATAGTACTTGTCAATACCAATCTAACAAGCCTAAACACGAGGTGGTTGTGTTGTGTAGTGAACATGTTCCGATGGCCACCTTTCGACCGCATCAAAAGACTGTTCTGGAGCTGGGTCCATGGTATGTACTTTGTTATTGCATTGCCACCGAACTTACATACGTATGCTAAATTTCAGCTCCGTCGGATACATGCTTTCTATTGTCAAACGCTATTGGATATCTTAATAAAATATAATAAAACTAATAAATAAAATACCCGAAGTGCTTGAAAATGGATTCCAAGATTTGAACCAGAAAGACAGATGTCTGTCTTTCTGGTTCAAATCTTGTAATCCATACGAAAACAAAAGCTTCTAAAAAGTTACCTATACCTCGTTAGTCTATTGGCGAATAATGCGCGTAGCGATCACGAGGTCCTGAGTTCGAATCCCAGGTCAGAACAAATGTAATTTTTCGATAGAAATATTTCCAGTGTCAACTGGCAATGTGCCCGATATAATGGCATTAGGCTTGCCCTCTATTGCATGAGACCTAACATCCGACCTTGGGGAATACAGGTGTAACGATGTTTATTTTTATATATTTTACAATTTAAATGAACAACGTTGATATTAAATTATTTCCGTATAAAAAATTCACACACACCGGGACGCCTACATTCCCCAAGCGGGAGTGGCTAAGAGGTGTATGTACTATGTGCGCACACCAACTTATTTCTGAGAATGTAAGCTGCCAATGTAATAGGGGCGAGGCTATTGCTATTATACCGGGCACAACTTCGGACTCGCATTATACGGTACCTACTTGTTCAACGAGGCAGTCCATAAAAATACCTTTTAAAAAGTGCTCTTTCTTTATAACATTTTGCCATAAATAAGTTAATAACATTTAATTTTCATTTAAACTATATAAAAATAAAAGAATAAATCGACAATCTGATCCAATTTACGTCCTATACCGTACACAGACAGGCGCCACAGGTCTCTCAGATCTGTGGCGCCATCTCTGTGTGTGCGAATAAATATTTATTCTCCACAAATCAAAATAGTTCCTCAAAATGTCACTGATAGCACATAGATAAAGAAGTATTGTTGTAGTGTGTAAAGTAGTGACTAGACAGCGCTATTTTATTTTTCATGAGATTTGAGGGAAAATACTATATTTTTATAGGTTATAGATATAAATTGACAAATATCGGAATTCTTCCTTTACTTGTGCTATAAAACCTTGCTTCTTGCCAAATTCCACGATTCTAGGTCAACGGGAAGTGCTATATAATTTCTAATGAGTGACTTTAAATGGCCATATCTTTTGTTTGGGTTTACTTAGAACCTTAATTTTTTTACAGTACTGTACTGTAGACCTTCTTATTTGGTATAAATTTCAACTTAATACCGCTAGCCGTTTCTGAAAAAAAAAAACATAAAAAAGGTGATAACCGTCGGACAGACGGACAACGAAGTGATCCTATAAGGGTTTCGTTTTAGGTACGAAACCCTAAAAATGACTCTAGCTCGCCTTGGATCTTGGTCCAATAGGTCCTACTCATACGTATCCGTTTTTTGAATTGCTGTTGATCTTTTTTTTATATACCTATTATTTCATTTTAATATTCGGATATTAGAAACAAAACCACCACAGATAAGTATTTATATTCTTGCGATTAAGTTGGATATTGCCGTGAATGAACAGTAGTTGCAAAGAACACTGTTTTACATACCACACGCCAGTTTCTTGCGAACAGGCAAGCAGACGTGTATCTACACAGCACATCCTCATTTAACCGAACTGTTTTGGTCACAATATGACAGGGGGCGTAAGTGCACTTTGTCCTACCGGTGGGACAACTCGGACAGTGAAAATTTTTCACATGTCCTTGGAGTTTTTAAATTGTCATGAACATAAAGGGTTATGTACATTAAGCTTCGAGGAGGACGGCGACTAGTGTGGCAGGTCCACAGACTGCCCCTCCCGAAGGCGGGCTATACGTAGCACGACACAGAGGGGCACCAGTACGTTCCTAACGGAGATCTCAGAGCCCGTCCCCGATGCACGTGTCGATGCCGGCCACCATGAGGTTTTATTCGTTTGGAGTCCGCCAGATTCCCCCGAGGCTCGCGTACGTTCAAGAGGATATCCCCCGTAAAAGAGGTACATCAAGCTGCAATAATAAAAGTTAACTCTTCAAAGTTCAAATGTGTTTGATAAGTGACGCCAAAGAGACATGACTGACAAGGTTCCGTTTTTACTGATTTAGGTACGGAACCCCAAAAATGAAAATACAATACGATTAAGGCGAATGACCCTATTTGTTTACAAGCAGCATGACGTGTCTTCAGTGACACATTCGTTTAAGTCACAATGTTACGCTAGAATTGCTTCGGCAAGCTGTAGAGGAAGGCGTGGGAATGCACGCTAGGATGTTTTGCCATGCAGTGTACCTACCTATTACGCATTTGGTTAGTATTTTTGCTTATATAACCTGTTTAATTTAGTTTAATAAAAATGCTTCAGGGCGTGATTACGAATTTTATGTCTCGTGAAAAGCAACTGACTTGACTGCCTCGTTGGTCTGGTGACCTCGTGGACCTCGTGATCGCAAAGCGCATCGCTTTGCGATCACGAGGTCCTGGGTTCAAATCCTAGGTCGGACAAATGTAGATTTTCTAACGAAAAATTTCCCAATATGAGTCCGGAGACTGGAATTGTGCCCGGTATATGGCAATAGGCTCGCCCCCTATTACATGGGACCTAACATCGTCGGCGAAACGTGGGTGGTACTCAGTACACCTCTGCCACCCCCTCTGGGGAATATAGGCGTGACAGTGTTTTTTTTTTTCGGTGTGTGTGAAAAGCAAATATGGAAGGAGTTGTAACTTACCATCAACGAAACAATTATAACAATTGATGTTATTATTTTGTGTTAATGTCGACAACTATTTTTTAATATTGTATGCCTAATTTAAGGTAAATTGTGTTTGACCCGCGGAATTAGACCATAGGACCTGGAATTGTAACACCACAATTTATGCAATAAATACTTTGACTTTAATCATTTTACAATATTAATTAATTATAAATCACAAGCGCTCATTATTGGTGACAGATATTTTAACAACCATTTAGATCGCCTCCCTTCCGTCTCTCCGCCAGATCTCTCTTCAGTCTCTTCCGCAAGTTGTATATGATGCTATACCGATCCCTTTTTCTAGTAGCGCAAGGATCTTGGGCATCTACATAGACAGCAATGTATCCTGGAATGTACACGTTTCGGAAGTTAGCTGGAAGGTTTGATGCTCATTTCAATCTCTCAAACGGCTCCAAAAGTTTCTGCCATTTCAAACCAAGGTAAATCTTGCTCGATCTCTTCTTTTACCACTTGACGATGCCGATTTCTCGATGCAACTGAGGAACTTCTGAATAAACTCGGACGGCTGCAAGATTTGTGCATCCGCTTCATTTTTGGCCTTCGGAAACTCGACCATGTGTCAGAATTTCGTAGACGGTTGAAGTGGTTACCTATTCAGCAGCGTCGGGATACACATTCTCTCTTTGCTTTTCTCTTTTCTTAACAATCCTAATTCCCCAGTATATCTTCGTGAACGCTTTGAGTATCTTGTCCCCAGGGAAAAACCCTGTCGGTTCACCTCTTCTCTTCTTCTTAGTACACCCCAACATACCTCAAGTCAAAAATGATAGCTAATTTACTGTGCATGCTTTGCGTCTATGGAATTCTCTCCCTTACTCTTTACTTAATAGCCCTACTCTACAGATTTTCAAGAGAAGAATTAGAGAACATTTCCTATCTATGTAAGATGTTTGTATGTATGTCTGTATATATTTATGTAGTACATTATTTTATGGTATTGTATAGTATGTGGTATATTTATGGATATATATATATATATATATCCATAAATCCAAACGGTTCAATCCCGTTTCCTCCGCAAAGCCGTCGGAGCCCCGTGGTTCATACAGAATATCGATCTCCATCTCGAACCTATTCGCGCCTTTTTTAAAAAGGCGACAACTCGATATTTTGCGAACGCGTCGCCGCCGCCGACTACGAACCTAACTCCCCTCCTATCAGCCGCTACCGCCGTCCGCGGCATGTTCTCACTGACTTACATCCCTTCTTTCGGATACAGATACCGCACACAGAATCGGACACCGACGTTGCCGGCGAGGTCGGAGAATCCCTTGCCCGCCGGCCGATGCTGAGCACCACGGCGATACATCTAGTATATCTCCCCCATAGCGACTGCCTAAGCAAAGGCCGTTCCTCCTTGAGGTGCCCTTGAGCTAGTTGCCCTTGCCCTTCTGGCTCCAGTGTAGTGGCTGCACGCTCGCCCTCTTGTCCGGTGAAGCTGTAAAGGCCCCGCGGCCAACAGCGTAGATCGTTCACACACACACACACACACGCACACACAAAAGGAGATGCCCTGAGGCCATGATACATTACCTCATTTTAAGGATTTTATTTTTAGGAAAAATAGATAATATTTTATAGCTCGAGCGGACGTGTGAATGGAGCGAGTAGCGATGACAAACTGAGGTGAGCCACGCCAACCGCAATTACGTCAAGGCTTTTATGAAATCAAAAGGCTCGTAAGCTTAGGCCACCTCCTCGTCGTTTGCTTCGGAGTTTGCTATGATCCGCGTTGACATTAGACAGGAACCTAACATTTTCCCGGGATAAAAAGTATCCTATGTATTAATTCGGTAATTAACTATCTGAGTTCCAAATTCATTCAAATCCGTTTAGCCGTTTTAGCGTGATTGTGAACATCTAAACATACAAACCTTTACATTTATAATGTTAGTAGGAAAGTAGGATTGGCAAACACAATACCATTACACGATCATTACACAAAATTGTCGTATCGCACCGCGTTAGGTCATAGCGAACAACGGCCCACAACTAGTTTCTCCGTGCTACGACAATTAACAAAAGAATTTAAATTTTGATCAAGTTTAATTTATTATTAAAACGAGAGTTACAACAAATGGCCTCTTAAAACATATAAATAGTAAAGCTGCTCATTATATCGAATAAGAATGAATAATAACACTTTAAACAGTACCTAATGTCAGTGTAAATAAGTTGAATTCTTAGAGAATCGACGATATCAAAAAATGGACTGTGACAAGAATGAATGTACTTATTAGAAATAAAAAATCTCTTTTGGTAGGTTCTTTACATTTTGATGCAAGTGTCGTATAAAATAATTTTACAAAAATAAAACTAAATTTCTAAAAATAGTTATCAAAAACCCAATATATTTACACCGTGTTTAAGGTAAACAACAAATTTTGACGCTACATTGTAAAAAGAAAATACAAATTTTGATCCCAAAATATCGCAGATTTATAAATGTTTGGAATATATTAATGACTTCATAGACCCAACAGTTTTATCTATATGTAATATCTTCTATGTAACACACAAGTAAGCAAAGAAAATGTGAAATCTTAGGTCTATCCTATCATTGACTATTGAGAACTATTGCATTCCCTAGTTAAGTACATAATTGGAATTTTCTTGAATTAACTAACTGTCACTATAGATAAATTATTCATGGAGATAATTCATTTAACGTGAAGATGTGACCGATATAAATGGTATAATAGATCGTTACTTATCTACAAGGCAATGACGATTCTATGTATATAGTGCAGATCAAGCGTTGAATTTATAAAATAGGTTCCAAATATCTGTTATACTGATATATGTGTTATTGTTCTGTTAAGCTTTATACGAACTACCTAAAAGTGCACTGTATTTTGAATCTTAATAACTAGAACATTACGGTATGAACTATTGTAAAATAATTATATGAGAATTCATCCCGTTGATGATATAAAAACTAACATTCTAGAGCTCCATAATAGTTAGAACGATTGTGGTGGATATTTGTACTAGATTTTGGGACCAAACGATTAAAGTTATAAAGTATTACTACTGCAATTAATACATATGTTAAGTGTAAAAGCATAATCAAGAAAAATACTATAAAGGTATCTTATTATAATAAAAAAAACATCACTGTCGTGAATGTTACTAAGAAAAGTATAAAAACTAACAGTAATTTACAAATAAATTAGAAACAAAAACAACTTTGTTCTCTGCGATCACAATCGGAAAGGCTAGCATGAGAAGCGTCCGCGTGGCGCGCATCACTGAGATGAAGAAACAGACAGAGAAACTTCATCGTGGACTAACTTAAGGCCCATCCATACAAGTATGCAATATATTATCATCTCGATTTAAAACTAAAATAACCAACCACCTTAAACGCTACTGTATGTACAACTTATTGTACCGAACGTGTTAAAATTAGAGAGATTTTAATGACATGCAAGTCTCCCGTATGCTGCGGGTGCGTATCGTAAATGACCAGACGATTGAAACTTAAATCTAATTCCTCCAACTTATCCTAGAGGAAGATTGAAAAGAATAATAATAATAAATCACTAATATTAAATTATATTAACAACCTCCCAAACAACGCTTCTGTATCTAACCTCTATTAAAACTCTTCAACATTCAACATCAGTTCGCACCAGTGGTCGTTAACCAATAATTCATTAGCCTATAATTTATTTCATATCGTTATATAAATTACTACAACAATCGGTTGTCTTATGTAAAAATATAACTATTCGTAATACACTAAACGATAATATATGCGTAAAGAGATTTAATTCGAAAATTACGCGGCAATACATTTTTTTTTACTACAATATACTCGGCTCGGGTGCTCAAACGTAAATAAAAGTGATACTTACAACATACTCATCGTATTCGAGATTACGTCGGCGATAGCCGCTATAAGTTAAATCGTAGTCAGAAAAAAAAGTCAGTAAATATAAATAAATTAGTTCACCATCCGCCACATTCAACGAAGGATTCACCCGGGGTTGGGAGAATTATTAGCTTTTATAAAAAATACAATCTATCATGCATAAATACAAGAGGAGTAAGATCCAATGGCGTCATCTTCGCCTGCTTTCGGTTCGTCGCGTTTGGCCCGCACGCCAGCGTCCATGCGGCCCGTGCCTTTCCCCGCGGAGACAGTTCCACACACTAGTGGCACAGTTAACATATGTAAACAATTGAGCATCTTAGAACATCAGTGTTAAGCATTTTTCAATCGTAGAACCAATCAATTGAAATTTGAAATGCAATTAAATTACTGCCCCTAAGTTACTCCGGAATAACAATCACTTTTGGACGCCAAACGCCTCAGTTCCTCCCGTGATTATGGGTGCTCTTGAGCACTCGTAACGTCGGGAACTTTAAAACTAACAATAAGCCGTGACGAAATTTGAAATATTTTAATTGCCCAACTCTGCTGACCATCCAAATAAGAATCACGCACACAGACGCGAACTCTTCACGTTTTGTCGGCAGATCACTAACGGTACTACCAGCTTATTCTTCTTTTTGGGTCAACGGTTCATTTATCCCACTAAGTGAGTGGCTAACTCAATCTGTGGCCGCGCTTAGCTCTTTTCTTGTACAGGTGGCATAAGGGACAGACCGACATAATATCCCAAAGGCAATTTTTATACTAGCTTTCCCATGGGTTTTCTGATGCACCTCCCTCACATTTCTTTAGTTTTTTTTATCCATAAGTTTTTATCCCTAAAACATTTCTAAACCGGCCACAAAGAGTGGGTGAGGCCTGTCAGTCTTTTGACTCCCGCTCAATAAACCGCCGACAAAGGGAACGCCCGGCAGTGATAGTTTAGGAAGGGAAGTAGAGCGTAAGTGGCGCGTTTATACGACTTACCTTCCCTCACTTCCCGCGAAGGTAAGTAGTGTGTAAATTGGGTATAAGATGTTCAACTGTTTAGTTTACATATATTAACTGTGGTAGCGGCGCGTCTTCATCTCGACTCCACATCGAGTTGATCAAACGTGCGGGGTGGGCGGGTGTTTAGGAGCCGCGCAGACGCAGTTGGCCGTGCGTCAGGATAACGCTCGCCGCGCACGCCGCGGCGCTAGCAGGTAGGACGCGTCTAGAGGCGCACGTGATCCGCCACGTGCCAGCAGGCGCCGCGCGATGCCGTTTACACGCTCCTTCTGCGCCTCGCGACGCGCACCACCGCTGCTCGCTCCGCAATTCTGTTAAACAAACCAACCCACCTCAGTTGTATCATCTTCTTCAAGTTATGGCTTTACACTAATTTTAAGTGTATTTTGCCAAAGTCCAGGGAGATGCATAATCATGTTCGTAAGAATTAATTTCTAAATTAATTCAAATCTCCAATGAACTTGATGACAACGATGATAAGGAAATTGATGAAGCACCCTACCCTGGATATAAAAGCGATGGATACTCAATATACCAATTGCGACGGTCATTTTGAGGTAAATTACTTTCACTTATACACTTATAAGAATACATGATGGTTTATATTCCACCAACATTACACATTAAAATTCGAAACACAACACAAGTTTGAAAAATTACAACAAATTGACAACATTCCTCTTTAACTTCCCCCCAAATCTCTAGTTGTACCCTCTGACGCATCCGCAAGTCTCTTCGAGAGCTTAAACGCTCGCGTCTTCCACGTTTTTCAATGCTCGTGAGCGTCGAGTCAGCGCTAAACGCTCGACTTCAGCGCTCATTTTTACAACGCTAGTACTGTCTTTACCATAAGGGCACACGGGACCCCAGCCCAGTGCTCCCATACTCACGGGGGCCCCGACAGACCGATATATTCAACCAAATCAGCCTATTGCAGTCCACTGCTGGACATAGGCCTTTCCCAATTTGCGCCATAATACACGGTCCTCCGCCTTCCGCATCCAGTCCCACCCTGCGACCTTCTTCAGGTCGTTGGTCCACCTAGCTGGGGGGCGTTTACGTTTGCCGTGTCGCGGTCTCCACTCTAGAACACGTCTGCTCCATCGGCCATCGGTTCTTCGACAGACATGGCCAGCCCACTGCCACTTTAGCGAGCTCACTCTGCGAGCTATGTCAACTACTTTGGTTCTTGGACGGGTAACCTCGTTTCGGAGTCTATCCCTCAAAGAGACTCCGATCATAGCCCGCTCCATAGCTCGCTGCGCGACTTTAAGCCTATGGACTAGCCCTACTGTAAGTGTCCACGTCTTGGCACCGCATTTTTAATGACTGGTAGAACGCACTGGTTGTAGACTTTCGTCTTCAGGCATTGCGGTAAAGGCGAAGAGAAAACCCGACGTAGTTTTCTGAATGCTGCCCAGCTCAACTGGATCCTTCTGTCGACTTCTTTCTCGAAGTTGTTCGTACCAAGCTGGATAATCTGCCCAAGGTAGGGTATCTCGAACAACTTCGAGCATCGATTCTGCGATGTAGACTGGTCCCGGCGTGACATGTTCATTGAACATGATCTTGATTTTATCCAAATTCATGCCGAGACCAACACGTCGAGAGGCTACATTTAGGCTGTGCAGCATCTCGCTTAACTGTTCCAGCGTCTCTGCTATTATGACGATGTCGTCGGCAAACCGAAGATGCGAGATGCACTCATCGTCTATATTCACGCCCCGTCCCGCCCAGTTCAGCGTCTTAAAGACGTCTTCAAGCGCGTTGGTGAAAAGCTTAGGGGATATTACATCCCCCTGTCTCACCCCTCTGCGCATAGTGGTGGTATCATACAAACATCTCAGCACTTCGATATAACGCCAGTCAATACGACATCGTTGCAGAGCATCCAGAACTGCCCAGGTTTCGATGAAGTCGAAGGCTTTTTCGTAGTCCACGAAAGCCATACACAGCGGCTGATTGTACTCTTCAGTTTTCTGTACAATCTGCCGAACAGTATGGATGTGGTCTACGGTGCTGAAGCCTTTTCGAAACCCGGCTTGCTCTGGTGGCTGAAACTCGTCGAGTTTTCTGACGAGGCGGTTTGTGACTACTCTCGAGAACAGCTTGTATACATGGCTCAGAAGTGAGATGGGTCTGTAGTTCTTCAGCAAGGCTTTATCGCCTTTTTTGAAGAACAGAGTCACCGCACTCCCGCTCCACGCTTTAGGTGTTAGGCCCTGGTAAATGATGGAATTGAAAAGGCTTGCCAGCTCTTTGCGGTCCGGAGTCCCACCAGCTTTGAGGAGCTCGGTAGTAATTCCATCATCACCAGGAGATTTATTATTCTTAAGTTGGTCGAGAGCCGCCTTGACCTCGCCCTGATCAACATCTGGGATGTCTTCCGTGTAATGGCGCGTAAGTGGGGCTCTGTGGTCATCGTCGCTGGGTCTCGTAGGTTTACCTGTCCGTGATGCAAACAGTTCTCCATAGAAGCCCTCGATTTCCTCGAGAATATCGAACTTAGAGGTCACGGTTTTGCCATCCGCAGTTTTGAGTTTCGTCAGACTGGGACGTCCGAACTGTTGGACGAAGACCTTAGTACCCTTATTCTGCTCGATCGTAGCCTCGATGATACGGGTGTTGAAGCGTCTGAGGTCGCGCTGAATCAGCTTTGGGATTCTAAGGTTTAAGTTCTTTCCGATCTGACGAAGATGTCTGCGTAGGTGGCATTTCTCGTCTACTTCTCATAAGTTCGAGAGTCTCGGTCGAGAGTTTAGAGTCCCTGTTTTTGCTTTTTCCGCACAGAAACTTTCGAGACACGTCCTGTAGCATTCTGACCACTGTGTCGATTTTCTCAATGGTATCTCAATGGTTTCCAGCAAGTCAAAACAGTTTTGAAGTTCCAATTGGAACTTTTCGGAACCCAAGGCTGTTTGGAGCGCGGTAGGTAGGAGAGTAGGCTTCACCATTCGGGCCCTTTCAGCTTGAACCGAGGCACCCTAAATATAGACTATATTTAGGGTGCCTCGGACGAGTCGGTGATCGTGGCCAGTATTAAACCTGTTGATCACAGAGACGTCCCTAAATATATATTTCTTATCCGTCATGATGAAGTCTATCTCGTTCTTTGTCACGTTGTCGAGGCTTCGCCAAGTCCACTTTCTATGGGGCTTCTTCTTAAAAGAGTTCATTAAGAAGAGCCCCTGCGACTCGAGAAAGTTTACTAGCATTTGCCCCCTGTTGTTTCTGCGCCCCACACCGAAGGGTCCGATTTTCGTTTCGCCGCGTTCTTGTACTCCCAATTTGGCGTTGAAGTCCCCCATAACAACGCTGTAGTAAGCCTTTGGGGTGCCGTGTAGTGCTTTCGCAATGTCTTCGTACACGGCTTCGGCTATTTCGTCAGCGTATGTCGAGGTCGGCGCATATACCTGTACCACCTTTAGGGAGTACCTATCGCTGAGCTTCAGTATAAGGTACCCATGTCGACACACTGCTGACTTCCACAACGCTGCTAACGAGGTCCTTATTGACCAGAAAACCGACACCACCCTGGGAGAGCTGATCACCTTTGCGGAAGTAGAACAAGTTACCTGACTCAAGGGTTATCGCGTCCTCCTCTTTTCTTCGGGCCTCACATAACCCCAAAATATGCCATTTTATGCGACCCAGATCTACCTCGAGTTCGGTGAGGTGGTGGTCCAGCCGTAGTGTGCATCCATTATACGTCGCGAGGGTCCGTTCTTTATGGTAGCCTCTCGTAGCCTGGAGGAGATTCTTAGCACCCCCTCTCCCGCTGTCGGCCTGACCGCTACCATGATCGGGAACAGCGGGAGTACCGGGAACTGGTGGCCGGTTAAATTGTTGCGCTTTCATGGGAGATAAATTAGCCTACTATAACACGCTGGCTAGACGGATTGGTATAGGGTTTGATTTCAAGTTTTCCTTCTCTACGCACTGGGTCGTTTACGAGAGTGTTTTCCCCTTGTCGGCTTTTACGACACCCACGGTATGATAGGGGGCAATTTTTAAGATATTGTCGCTTATACTGTAATTAAATGTTCTATTTTAGGCGGCTCTATAGCCCAACAAAATTATTTTGAGACTAAATAAGAAACTTTTTTTTCGACTCTCTAGCAACACTGACCTACTTTTATATATCGCTACCATTTAGGATTATTTTTGGGCTGCTTATTTTTAAATTAAATATATTTAGTTGGACTCAAGATCAGTTATTTTCGAAACTGAACATTTTAGTAATACTGAAAAAAGCTAGAATGTAAAACTAATCTTGACAACACCATCTAGCGTCAACTATATAAACCATTCCGACAGCAAGGTAGTGATGCTTGACCTACACATGGAAGCCCTATGGTTGGAAGTACCCATGGTTGAGCGATTTCCCGAATCTGATATTTGATTTGTACCAATTAACCATAATAAACATTAAAACAGCAGAAAAAAATGATTTTGTTATTTACTTTTTAGGTTCGTAGCGTAGGGCGAGTACAGTGTAAAACCCGAGCGCGTGTGACGTCACAATGTTAATTTCTACTTAGCGTGTCTATTATATCTATGTATATTAAACAACTTATGTTTTTATTAGAGTGTTTGTTACCTGCCGATGCTGCACAATCATAACATTGAACGTTTTGAACTTTTTTCAATTTTTCATTAATAGTTAAACTAACTGAGTAAGATTTACTCCTAGCTCGATGTACTGGACATTCACGGCCTTTTACTGTACAAATACCATTCTTACGGTTCAGTTGCACATAACCTATAGCCTTATCACCGTAACTCGCGTTCATCTCACGTGATACTCTAAAATAAATCAATTATATTTAATGAAGAATAGATCATTTAATATATTAATTTACAATATTATTTTTTTGATAAACTTGCCTTGATGCTATAGCACCTCGAACTTCAGCTGAATTAAAACGAATATCATTTTTAAGAAAATTTGTTATCATAAATATATCCACATCAGGTATATTGTCGGAATTAGCCTTTATAAATCCTTTATCACATGACTAAATAAAATTAGCGATTATGAATAATTGTATGCACTAAATTTCGATATTTTTAGTCAATTAACATGTAGAAGCCGTTGACACTGTGCTATCGAGAAATTCCTTTAACATTATGACGTCACAAACATGGCGACCAATCGTGGCGCATTCGCAGTCACATGTAACTTATAAGATTTAAAAAAAAGAAGAGTTTTTCGCATCGACTATTATTATAATTTATGATAAAAAATTGATATTTCTTTTTTCAAAAACCCAATTATGCAAAACTCTTATCAATCCGAATACAAATTCGATTACCACAGCCGTTAAATGATGTAAAATGCTATACTAAAACATAAAAAAAACTAACGTTTTTAGTGTCACTCACCTTAGAGCTATCATTGATAGCGATAGCTACAGGTTTCTTTTTGGGCTCCTTGGGCACACTCTTGATATTCTTTTCAGCAGGTGTAGAATTCTTATTCCCTCGCCCTTTTAAGTACTCCGGAGATACCTCGTGAGGCTAAATAAGAGAAAAGCCTATTAGATCATCACAGTTCACAATATCCATTACAGAGTCAGACTACCTAGAAATATAGCCAAAGATAATGATATAAACAATAAAACGATTAGAAATATTTATGTCGCAAAGTTTTGATTATCTATCCAACAATTAATAACAAGTAATTTTAACATCCACTGTAACCCATTTTCGCAAATAAACTGGTTTGATTTGAACTTATGCCATACAAGGTGTAACATAATAAACGCAATACCTCAGACACCCCGATTAGAGAATTGCTTCATAAAGTCAAAACGAAAACCAAATTTTCAAATTTAAAGGTTTTTACCCTTTTTTAAAGCACTTTTATACCCCAATTAATAATGAAACTTGTACGTGTATGCGTGCGTTTTGAGAAATACGTTTTAGGAATGCGTTTGGAATCTTCTTCTTGCTATGAATCAAGAATAAATTTATTTTTATACCGCACTGAAGGATTTTTTGCAAATTTAAAAAAAAATGTAAAATACATTAAGAATTGTTTTTTTTTAGTTTTTTTTTAAAAACGTAGCCCCACACTAGGATTTATTCCTGTATCGTGGGTGCGTTTACAAACATGAAAATTCACACACACAAATACCCAGACCGGAACAAATAATTGTGGATCACACAAAGATTTGTCCTGTGCGGGAATCGAACCCGCGGCTATTAGACACAGTGGGCGGAGCAGCTTAAGCGCTTAACCACTGCGTCAAATCGTCCGTTGTTGGAATCGATTCAGTTACCGATTTAGAACAAACTACTTTCAGGTCTTGCGTTTATTATGTTACAGCTTGTATATGTATTTACAAATGGAAAATGATTCCACGTATCCATAGTAACATGATTATTGTCTCCGCTGTACCAGTGTATGACGACTAGTCTAGAAGATATCTTATGCCTAATGAAAGTACCTGCATAAAGATTTTTAGGACTCATTACGTTACGTATCTCCCTTTGATATTGATCGTTGTTTAGAGTTATTGGTTAAGTTCTCATATTCTGGCCACACCAATACAATATATTGCGGTATTTAACATCTTTTGATTACCGAAGAACGGAAGTACTTCTATTGTATAATAACAGGAGACGAAATAAAGTTATTAACATCAAATATGTGATTTGCAAAAGAAGATTATGCAGTCCTCTATAATTCTGTAACATTATTTGTATAAATAAGTCCTTTGTTCGCTATGTATATACTGTATAGGAAGTAATTCTATTAATTATCTTAGACTAATTTGTTCATTGTGACACTTTTTGTAGCGTTAATTAAGCTTTCCCTAAGGTAAACTACACAAAGCTAGTATTTAATCCTTGCAAAAGGACACCTTGGATTATCACGCAAGTTGTGTCACTTTTAAAGACAATAATGCTTTTGTTGAACAATACTCAAGATGAATTAACAGTTTAGATCAGGTTCAGTTCAAGTCTATACAATTTATGTGACGACATTCGCGTGCTAATAAGCAATTGTAAAAATAATAGCATCTATAGTCTGGAGGGTTTGGCTAGGTATCGCTAATAACAGAACAACTTTTAAATATGGAGGAGACCTTTACTCAGAGTGGAACAATAATAATTAAAACAAAATTGTCCATACAATGCAAATGACCGCTTAGTTGGTCTAGTAGCGAATAATTTGCTTTGCGATCACGAGGTCTTGGATTCAAATCCTGGGTCGGACAAATGTAGATGTTCTAATGAAAAATTTCAAATCAGTCCGGTGTTTGGAATTGTGCCCGGTATATAGCAAGTCACACCCCCTTTTACATGGCACTTAACATCGTCGGCGAAAAGTGGGCACACTACACCTTGGCCACCCCCGCTTGGGGAATATAGCCGAGACGGTGTTTTATTTTTTTTACTATGCATATATGGCCAATTTGAGTATCTAAATTATTAACATTCATTATTTTTATCTTCTATCTATAGTAAAATTTATAGCCAACAATATAAACTAAACTGAAGGAGCACTTATTGTTAATTCTCAAATCGGAAACTGGTCCACATAATTTCATCAACAATCGTTCAGCATCAAAGGTAACGATCGGGTTTTCAATACATGAGGCTGGAGGATAATCCATTCGTAACTAATGAGCTTACATAATTTTAACAACATATGACCCTAATAACTGTAGTAACGAATAAAAACATGGTAGTAATACATACCGCGTATGTGTGTGTGTGTGTGTGTCGTAACGAATAGAAACATGGTAGTAGTACATACCGCGTACGTGCGCGTGATCTTGAGCCGGTGCGGGAAGTGGTCGAAGGCGTAGGGGCGCGTGCAGATGGGGTACTTGGGGCGCGACACCTTGGTGAACAGCCGCGCCGTGCGGTCCACGCGCAGCTCGCAGATGTACACGTGCGCCTCCAGCGCGCCGCACGGACGGCCCTGTGCCACACAAAGACCATTCAAATCTATCTATATTGTTACGACTTCAATACACCCCGATATCTCGTAAACCCCTTATAGGGGAATGTTAATTTTAAAATGCATTACATACACTGAGGTCCCCAAGCGATCTGTCTAGAAAAATCTAGAATCCGCGCTTAAGTGCTGAAACGTCTAGAAGGTTCCACCCCTTTAATTATAGCCGGCGCGCGTTCGCGGTATACAAGTACCTATACGTTCCCATACGAATAGGTATGTAATAATAATACCGCTTTGTTGGCTGCGCCGGCAATTGTTCCATGTACTTCTATCGATGTACTTAGAGGGTTCGCGTCCGTTCTAGAACTTTCATATGAGTATAAAAGGAACACAGAGCGCGGGGACGGACACGGTCTCTTCTCGGAAGCGATAGTGATCAAATCCACCGGCGACTTTAGCAACGATATACAGATACTACGAGTGACTCAGCGACTTAGTATTAGGGTACTAACGAAAGTAGTGCTAGTGTGTGATTAGTTCGCGTGTGTATTTGCATTCGACGTACTGTTTTCTGTGTACAGCGCCTAATAAAGTACTTCGCATGTTACTCGGCATTTAATTACCCCGCAATCGTAACAATATCATCACGCCAGATCTCTTGCGAGGTAGGCAGAGAGCACAAAGTTCAAACAGGTTCTTTCCTTACATACCTCTCTGGCTTCCTCCACTCTCATAGTTCGTCTACACGCTCGCCGGTTACGGAGGCTCTTGACTTGTCTTTCAGATAGGACTCGGTCTATTTGGTTCAAATAATTCAATTGTATGTCAATAGCGGGTGAACACATTCCTTCCTCTTGAAGCACTCCGTCCATTGGTGAAAACCGTGTGAAAATCCGTTCGGTATTTTATTTTATCGATACACAAAAAATAAATAGAAAAGAAATTACCTTGCAGTAGGTATTGAGGTCCATAACCCAACACTGTGACATGACGAGTTCTATTGGCACCGCTTCGTATAGTGGGACGCGCATCACTTCATTGTGGAAGAATCTACAACAAAAAAAAAAATATTATATTAAAGCTTAGGTTAGGTGGCCACCTCCATTTGTGAGAAAACCAGCAAACAGTAGGACAGTGTAGGCTGGCTGGTATTATTATTATAAAGCTTAGTAGCAAAATAGGATAAATTTAAATTATCTTGTGCCCAATTTGAGTGAAATACAAGAAATAAAGTTTAAAATTTCGACGGACTAGAATAAGCACGCCTATAACACATATTGTGGTGAATTATGTCGAAGTTTACTTACTTTCTCGTGGGCTCATGGAAAGTCTCGTGCGGCCTCAGGTAGTGATGTCCATACACGTATCTCTCTTGCGTGTCCTTGTGCTTCCACAGTCGCTCCACGCGGAAGATGTCCAGCTCCGACACTGGTATGTCTCCTATAGTTTGATACGTGTGCTTGCGCACTTCGCCAACCTGGAGAATAATAGGAAACTTTAAAACTTAAGAATAGTGTGGATACTTTATGCCCGTTTAGGCGCAATCGGAACAATTCCCATCTCGTCTAATGGTAGGCTTCCGATAATAAAGTTCATGTGACCGAGTTGAGCCGATTCTATATAATTAATGAGCCGCCAACTTATCTGTGAAATAGCAAAAAATAGAACTACAGATGCCATTTTGAAAATGTCATTCGACTGAAACTTGCTAACGACGACAGCGCTTCTCAGTTCACAAATAACTTGGTTATATCATGCCCTGCGTGCCCTAACACCTGCACGCAGCAGGATTTAATGTCTGCTACCGACAATGCAATCGGTGTGGCCACCTTCTGGGCCGCATACATATCATTATAATAGTAAAGTGAAATTTCACATGATGACAGCGTTAGTTCCGATTTTGCCCGCGGGGTAAAAAAGAGAACAATTACTGTATATTTCTTAGGTAATACAAAAATTATCAAGAATGGCGTATAAACTAGATGTTCTATTATTTATCGCCATAGTATAGCCACATAATTTTGATGTTGTATATTATTTTATCGCCACATATGTATCACTCACTTTATTTTGTGTAGTTTCTTCAGCCTTATCTTTTCCCTTGGCGATGTTCTTGACCTTCTTCCTGTCGACCCGCTTCGTTTTCGGCGAGTCCGGTTTGTCGCCGCTCTTCTGGCTGACGTCGGGGTGCTTGTCGTCGATGGGAATGTCACGCAGCACGTACACGGTGTCTCCCTGCCGCACTTGCAGGTCGCCGCGCATGAGTGACAGGTAGAACTGATGCCCCTCTTCGGTGTACTCGTCGAGAGGTATTTCGCGGTTCACCTAGATTTCAAATTTATTAATAGAAGTATTAATGAAATTTTTTCGTTCTTTATAGGCGACGCGGTTACGTGCAGTGTGCACTATGATAACATCAAGTAGTTGCTTATTATTATTCGGCGTGAGCGAGTATAACTGAGTGAGTCCTAGCTGTACTAAAACCAGATCATGATTTAGTGAAGTTTTGTAGAACTACCTGCGGTACGTGTACATCGATGACTTGAGAGAGGAATAATACAGGCCCACGCCACAGTTGACATAGGTAAACAGTGAATTAAGCATTTTAGTACTAGCGGCCTAAATATGAACCAATCACACAGATGCGCAACTGTTCAGCGGGTAGTACCCTCCGAGAGGTATCGAGAAATAAAGCGCGCGTCTGTGAGCATGATTATTATTTGGATTGCAGAGTATTAAGATGCTCAACTGTTTATTTATGCTAACTATGCCTCCGCTATGAGTGTGGCGTAATCTGCCTCCGGCATTCTACACCATGATTGAGCCCTCCTGCACGTGCAGCTGCTAGTGTGTGTGTACCTGCGCCGGACGGCAGTGGTGGCAGTAGTGCGGCGCCGTGGTGTCGGCGACACGCATGCAGCGCGCATGCTGCCACACACCGCAGCGTGCGCCTCCGCACTGCACCATGAGGCCTTCCTCCACGTGCAGCCCGCAGATGCACATTATCACCTCCTCTGTAAACACATGCTTTCAGTTATTTATCTGGAACCTCACACTTACTCTTAAACGCAGGCAAAACAGAAGCGCATCTGCGCTGCGATAAAATAGGCGCTACGCCGAACTAGTTTTGCTGTCATAACCAACAGAGCGCGAGGGAGGCGCTCGGCCAGCGGTCGGCAGCGCGGCTCGCACGTTGCGCGTGGCCGCCCAATGCTAACGTCTCGCTTGCACGCATGTTGGCGTCTCGCTCCCGAATCGTTTTTAATCGCTGATGGTGCGGCGGCGACAGGTCGCGATGTTCGCTGCCGCGCCGATATTGGCAGACGTGACGGAGACGCCGCACAGCTTGTGTCGCTCCCGTATATTTCAGTACATTTCAACTCCCCAGGTCGCGTCCCTTTCGTCGGTAATGTGGCAAAACCTTAAGTCCAACACCCCTTTTTGTATATAATATACACAGTTTATAGCATGCACCTCACTAGTACTCTTCCCTCCACCCTGGCAGTACTGCCGCCTGTCTGCAGTCCACGTTAGCTACCCAAACGCGGTTCTCCTTCTTTCACGGCCCAATTAAGTATTCGATCCGCGCATTAATTCGGCATACGATAAGTTACCAGTCGTTAATAGTTTTCTTGTATATTTACAGTTATCAGTCGCCAAAAATAAAAGTTTGATTGTTCTTTATTAAGACATTAGCGTTTGGACCACAATCAGTGCACGTAATACTTCTTTATGAACTTCTTCTTACCGGTTTTAGTTTTCTGCAAAAATCCTGTTGGCAGAGGCTCATCTGGACCGAGGATTTTGGTTAGAAGATCCGCAAAATCGGACTTAGCCGAGTTGTACACCTGTGAATAGATAAGCCTTATAAAAGAACTATAGTTTATCTGGATTTAAATAAATCTGCATTTGCGTAAGCATACTGGTGTGAAAACGCCAATCCCTTCTAAGAGTTCTGACTCTAGAATTCTACGTTTTTCGGTACTCATATTAGCGTTTTTCGCACCTTTTTGAGTTGCGTGGCTACAGCGCCCAGCGTTGATATCCGGCCGTGTTCCCGCGAGACGGCAGCGAGAGCGCCAGTTACATCGGCGTCGAACTGTGCCAGTTTAGTGTAGTGTCCACTCTCGATGTTGCTCTCAATCGTGGCTAGATCCGGCGTGGTAGGCTGTCCGTCTTGCCCTTTAGCCCGCTCCGTTTTGGTTCGCAGTAGCGGCGCGCAGAGTGGCTTGTCTTTGTCATCTGTAGGAAATTTTGAACGTGTGTAAATTCCTATCAATTTATTAACAGTCGCTTCTATGTTAATTCATATGCGGACCAATAGTATTCAAATGTTCTACTGTTTATACATGGGTAGATTTTTAAGACGGGGCAGTAAGGCAGCTACCTTAACCTGTAGCTACACGTCATAGTCTTAAGAGACTATACTTAACTTTTAGCAACATTTTGAGCGAAATTTACAAAAGATCCTGTTTCTTATAAGCATCAAAAACCTCTATTGAGCCAACTAAAATTGGAGTACTACAAAAGTCGGAAATCACAACAAACTTTTCCTATACATTTTAAAGGAAATCATCGTGGCTTTCATAACCGTGGTGTCAAATGCGGGACATACCTTTACAATCGTGTATGGCTCGGTATAACGCACGGAACACGTTGGTAAGCCGCTGGTTAGTGGGCAGCGTGGGGTCATCTTTAGGTCGTTGGTGCGGTGCAGTGGCACGTGCGGCTCGAACCCTCGCCAATGCAGCTGCCTCGTCCACGCTACGCGCCGGCGCTAACGGGTCCACCATCAGAGACGTAGTTCCGCCCACCGTCACGGTGGGGGTGGCAGTTGCAGGTTCGGTGGCTGGCGCGGGGGCGGGCGGAGGCGCGGCCGTGGTGGCCGGTGGAGGCGGCGATGTGGGAATAGCCAGCGCTAGACGCTCGCGGATCCTTCGCACCTGCAGAAAGTGTAATTATTAATAGTCAAGGCTGAAAACGTGCCTGAAATGTACATGTATTGAATATCCGTGCCTGATAAATATCTATGTTGTTGTCTAAAATGATTTGACATTTGATTGCTTAAGCAAATTATTGACGAGTGTAGAATACTAAATGAGATAGATAAAAATATTCGATTTATTATCCGAAACAAGTAAATAATACACATGATGGATAAATGAATCACTGTAAACAAATTTAGTTTGATAGAAAAACTTTCTTGTGGTCACTGTTATTTGTGCAGTAAAGGTATGACTGTTCCCATAGTTCTAAATCACCATAATATATATTACCTGTATTGTACAGCATCATATCTGTACTGATACACTACTACACTGATACAATTTTGGAGGAAACCTTAGCCAAGTAGTGAGACAATAAAGACCGCTTTATGTCATATGGGTGTAAAGAATTTATTCTCATAAAAACATTAAGTTCTTTAATAATTTTCATAAATATTTAATGTTTTCTTTTTTGTGTTAGCGTTAGATAAGGTTACTTGACTAATTCACGGGGTCTGGACGTATGTTTTAAGTTTCCTTTTGTATGTATTAATATCATTGCAATCTTTTATATTATTTGGTAGGGTATTATACAGCTGTACTCCTTCAAACGTTATTGATTTCTTTCCGTAATTGATTTGTATATTTATAAGCGCAAGTTTATTTCTGTTTCTCAAATTATGATATATATATGTTTTGTACATCTCAATATATTACAACTATTATCTATTTAGTGAATAAATAAATAATTTGATAATAACACGACAATAATATACATATACAAATAATACAATAGTACTTACACATTCCAGATTTCTAAACAGGAAGCAATGTCTCTCCTTCACTAGATTTCGCTCCT
Source organism: Phalera bucephala (assembly GCA_905147815.2). Taxonomy (NCBI): domain Eukaryota; kingdom Metazoa; phylum Arthropoda; class Insecta; order Lepidoptera; family Notodontidae; genus Phalera; species Phalera bucephala. Next base: position 51,887,263 of record LR990609.1, read on the forward strand.
TAGTTGTTAAAGGTTTCACCTGAGGCCACAACTTATTCAAGTGTTGCTGGTATTTTAGTATAGTCATGTTCTTGATATCGCAAGATGTTACAGGCTGTTGTTCTGACTTCTTGTTGCACTTGACCGCTTTCCTGGGTCTACCCACGCGCGGCTGGTGAGCGTTCGAGCCCTGTGATTGGTTGGATGCATTCGATGGCGTACGAGACTGAGTTTTCAGTGGTTGTTTTGTGATTCTCTGAGATTTCCCTCCAATAACGCCGCGGCAATCTTCAGAATCACATTTACATGGCTGTAAAAGAAAATCAATAATTCGTTAAATGTAACCAAAAAGAAATTAAACATGTGGGCCAATTTAAACGCCTTTTGAAATGAACATTGGGGAATTTGTTTTGGAGAAAAACCTTGTTGTTTCTGCGACGGCGTAGTACGCGTTGAGCAAAAGCAACAGAGGGTCCAACTCAGCAGGAAACAACAGCGCAGCAAGTCCGGAAAGAGGGGACATGACGAACTGAATTTCTATCATAAGGACTGGTACCAAAGGGAAGGAACGGAAAGGGAACCACAGGCTTTCGCCTTGCACTGGGACAGTATAGGCCTATAATATTAATAAGAGTATAAAAATATAGTATAGTGTTAAGACTTCAATACACCCCGATATCTCGTAAACCCCTTATCGGGGAATGTTAATTTTAAAATGCATTATACACACTTAGGTGCCCTAGCGATCTGTCTAGAAAGATCTGGAATCCGCGCATAAGTGTTGAAACGTCTAGAAGGTTAAATCCCTTTAATTATCGCCGGCGCGCGGTCGCGGCGTACAAGTACCTGGTATGTAATAATAATACCGCTTTGTGGGCCGCGCCGGCTATTGTTCGATGTACTTCTATCGATGCACTTAGAGGGTTCGCGTCCGTTCTAGAACTTTCATACGAGTATAAAAGTAACATAGAGCGCGGGGACGCACAGTCTCTTCTCGGAAGCGATAGTGATCAAATCGGAGAACAAGCGATCTAAGTGGAATACACAGGCGAATTTAGCGACAATATACGGATACTACGAGTGACTCAGCGACTTGGAAGTAGTATTTGGGTACAAACGAGGGTAGTACTAGTGTGTGATTAGTTCATGTCTGTATTTGCATTCGACGTACTGTTTTGTGTGTACAGCGCCTAATAAAGTACTTCGCACGTTATTCGGCATTTAATTACCCCGCAAACGTAATAGTAACTCACTTGACCAACAGCAGGATTGAACAGTGAAAAGTTGTAGTCGTAGGTAAGCTCTTCCCCTGGGTCTATATCTCGCAGTGCAAATAGAGCCATCCTAAATGTACCTGTAACATTAAATACAAAAATTTAGCAAATATTTTCCCTTTTTCTTTTACATAAAAATAAAATAAACAGTATCGCCCTAAGGACCCAACATTATTGCATCTCCAAAATTCTCACACGGGTATTTTATATTTGTCGTCATCACGAAGCTTTGTTTAAATGTGTATTTATGCAAGAATTCGTAAATTAAAGAAGAAGTGTAATCCATTTTAATAATATCAAAACAATAATAACAGCCTATACTGCCCACTGCTGGGCAAAGGCCTTCTCTCACAAATCGAAGTGAGAGAGATTAGGTCATACTCCACCACGCGGACCCAGTGCGGATTGGTAGAGGCAGGTCTGTGGCCATTGTAGGAATTAAATCAAGCTGCCTTTAAGGCTTCCAACGCGGCTTAACGACTACCACATTAAGTGGTAACCGGGACCAACGGCTTAACGTGCCTTCCGAAGTACGGAGAAGCTCGAATATAAAAATGCCACAAACGGTCACCCATCTCAGGCCGACCGAGTCGAACGCTGCTTAACCTTGGTGATCGGTAAGAATACCGCGGTCGCATAGCGCTACGAGCGCCTCCATATTACACTCATATAACAAAATGTCAACATAATTCCTGAATAAATTAATGTCGTCCTATAAATTAACATTGACTGATAAAAGCTTTACGATTCTGACAAAGTAATACCTAAATCTTTTTTACAGCAACGGTACAGCACTCGCCAATCTTTATGACCTGCGCAGGATACAAAGAAAGGTAATTGAGCTTTCTGCGCATCGATACACGGTTGAATCGGCTACATTCAGAGAAGTCACTGTAAACTCCCCACTATTTTGGGGCCAGTTTACAATAACCCACGGAGCGGCCATAAAGACCGGCGTTCGCCCGCAGCGACACTGACCGTTGGCGGTCCACTTCTGCATCTCGCAGTTGGGGCGGCACGAGTGGTTGACGAACCGGCCGTCGCCGCCCATGCGGTGTCCGTCGATGACGAGCCCGCCGTCCAGGTGCAGGCAGTAGTGGTGCGTGTCGCGCGCGTAGCGAGTCGCCATGCGCTCCTGCACACACGCAACATACTACTCTAGGGACCCCACAGCGAGCAGCGAAGATAACGAGAGACGTGGCATTTTATTTTTCCCCGCTCCTGTTTCCTTCTCTTTCTAATTAAATTTGTTGCGGATTCCGAGACCTTGGTGTCGTCTAAGGAGACGATTGTGGACCCTCGCTCACAGGAGTATAGTGTTGCAAAAATGAGCGCTGAAGTCAAACGTTTAGCGCTGAGACGAAGCTCACGAGCGTTGAAACACGTAGAAAACGCGATCGTTTTGAGCGCCGACTCGACCATTTTTACAACACTACAGGTGTTACAGTGGTGGGAATACGTGGCAGGCTTCGTCCCAAATTAAATAAACTCAGATTTTTTCGTTTAAAATGTAGCTCCACGCTAGGATTTGTTCGTGTCGTGGGTGCATTTACAAACATGATAATTCACATAAACAAATACCCAGACCGGTAAAAATAATAGTCGATCATCACACAAAGATTTTTGTCCCGTGCGGGAATCGAAGCCGCGACTATAAGACATAGTAAATGGAGCAGCTTAAGCTCTTAGCCACTGCGCTAAATCGTCCGTCCGTACGGATTTGATCATTTTAAACACTATATGCAGTGACTGTACATTTTAATTCACACGTACAACGTAACAATGCGCACAAATGATGTACAAAATCTACTCGGGCGCCATGCTGCAAACGACTAAGGCCCACATTCACGAACCAGGATAAGCATAATGTATTGACTCACTCGAGGTTATAACGTTAAGTTGAAGGCAATTTAACGTTATAACCCCGAGCTAGTCATTAGGTAACGCTAACCCTGGTTCGTGCGAGTGGGCCTAAACAAATGTGGACGACATAGGTCACGTAACAAGATCTCGAGCGAATCAGAATATTTTTTATTCATGTAAACCATTACAGTATTTATGAATCGTCAAAATAGTAACAAAGACTCTACCACCACTTCGGAATGCCATTCCTGTGGAGAAGAAGGGCAAGAAACTCCACGGTTACTCTTTTAAAATAGTATTTTTACAATTTTTCCATCTACATTTTGTTGTGGGGTATGGGAGAACAATGTAGTATCAGGTGAGTCTAAATTAAATTAACCAAGTTAAACTATTCATGTGAATGGCTACACGGTTCTCTCATTTACAGATAAAGAAATGAGGAAGAAAAATGCTAAATTTTATTTAACTACTAGAAGGAAGAGAGGGAATAATAAATAATAATAGCTGAACATGTTATCCACATTCAGAGCTGGAACAACACCTATCCAATCATGATCTTTTAAATAAGTATCTAGAGTATAGTAAGCTCGCTTGCAGAGCGTACGTTTAGTACAGGATTTGAATTCATTTTCACTAAGTTGAGTGACGTCAAGTGGAATTTTATAATAAAATCGATTATAAAAGCGACGTTACGCAACTTCCCTCGACTTTGCCTGGCATGTCATAGGACACGTGTCGGATGCAGAACTAATCGCGGCCGTGATCTTATAAGTATTGTGTGCTTGGGTCAATTAATTAAAGAAATATACGACGCACAGGTTTGACTCAACCTAATGCAAAAATAAATAACAGTCTATACTCCAGCAATTACGGAAATAAATTCTTGCAATAGATTACTTCATCATTATAGAGGTTGCACTAATTGATAATAAGAAAAGTCGGGTATAATCGATGACTATCTACGCTATATATTTGTAGCTGTTATGTTCTATCCATAATCTTTTGTGATTATTACAATAACAAGTATCATCTGCTTACCTTAAATTCTTTGTCTGAGACCACCTCTCCGACATACTCCAATATGAAATCTCCAGAGGTGATCCTGTGTTTGGTGCGCACACCCCAGCCTTTATTCTCAGTCATGAACTTTTCCAAACCTGATGCCCATTCGTGACGTTGTATACGTTGATTTTTGCATCTGTCCCTGAAAATATCTCATCTAGTAGTACTTGTCATAACAAATTACCATCTCTTAAAGATACCATGCACACTCATTGTCATCTTAGGCCCACTTGCATGAAACAGGGTTAACGTTACCTATCACTAACTCAAGGTTATAACGTTAAGTTGAAGGCAATTTATCCTTATAACCTCGAGTTAGTCAACAGGTAACGCTATCCCTCAGTAGTGAAAAAAATCTTGTTTTGTCAAAAACACATTTATGGTGAATAGGCATCACATAATCTAAAGTTCAAAAAGACGACCCACATGAACTTGGCAACTATAGGCCAATTACACTAATTCCAATATTTTCAAAAATTTTTGAAAAGGCAATGCACTCTCGGTTAAACGACTTTTTAACGAAAAATTATATTATTAGAATAGAACAAAATGGTTTCCAAAGAGAAAAGTCTACTACACTTGCAGCTTTTTCACTAATACATAAAGTTACTGAAAATATTGACAAAAGACTTCCAGTAGTTGCAATCTTCTTTGATATGACAAAAGCTTTTGACTGCGTGGAGCATGACATACTTATAGAAAAATGTTTGAGGTACGGTATCCGTGGGCCAGCTTTAGGCTGGATCAAAAGTTACATCAAAAACCGTGAGCAATGTGTTGAGGTGACTCGTCTAGATGCACAACAGAATCTCACCGCATACAAATCCTCGCTTAAACCTAATAAATTTGGAGTTCCCCAAGGTAGCGTTCTTGGACCCTTGCTTTTTATAATGTACATAAATGACCTACCAAACATAACAAATCACCAATCTATATTATTTGCAGACGATTTTTCCGTAGTTATTCCACACAATGATAAATCAATCTCACACGAAAAGGTTTTGAATTCTACTGTGGAATCTATAATAAGTTGGCTCAATAATAATAACCTACGCGCAAATATTTCCAAAACAAAATTTATACAGTTTAATAACTACAAAGGGAAAAAACAAAATCTAAACCTTATGTATAATGGTCAAAATATTGAAGAAGTGTCAGACCTGAAATTTCTGGGTCTCACAATAGACCAACACTGTAATTGGAAACTACACGTAAAAAATACCTCCACTAAACTAAACAGATACGTTTTTGCACTCCGCAGACTTCAGTGTTTAGTGGGCAAAAAGGTTGCTCTTATTGCCTATTATGGCTATGTAGAGTCTATCTTGCGATATGGAATACTATTGTGGGGTAATTCAACAGACGCTAAAACTGTATTCCTTGCGCAAAAAAAGTGTGTACGTGCTTTAAACAATGTAGGGCCACGCGACTCATGTAGATCATTATTTAAATCCAACAATATCCTAACTCTGGTTGGATTATATATATTAGAAGTTTGCATCTTTGTGAAAAAATATCCAACCCACTTCACCTTTGCGTATAGTAATTCTATAACAGGAAACAGGGATCCCACTAGATTACTATTTCCAAAATTTAGAACATCTATCTACCAAAAGAGTTCATATATTATGTGTATCAAAGTATTCAATAAAATACCAAAACAAATAAGAGAAATGCCAGCGCTGCCTATGAAGAAAAAATTGAAGCAATGGCTTATAGACCACACCTTCTACACCCTTGATGAATTCTACTCGGTTATGCAACATAAATAATTTTGTTGGGACTAGTATATTAAGATAACAATATAATAATATGAATAGGAGAGAATAACTGTAATATAGAAAATTATACAAAATTATTATAATTGAATGATATTATTTTAAGTTAGAATATATATTGACATTAATGACATTTTGTATTTACTATTACCTAATAAATATTTAATATTTGCATACCTGTAAGGTGAAATGTGCTGAACTACGAGATAATGCAACACCTTATTGTAATACCATGTTTCAAGCAAATAAATTTCATTTCATTTCATTTCATTTCAAAGAAAGACTATTAATTAAAATATTACATGGCATTCTTCGCTGTTGTATTATTTGCTTTCACAACTTAAATATTGTCAATTTGTAGAAAATTTCAGCTTATATCTTTTTACCAACAAGATCACATCATACATGTACAAATATCAAGTTCGAAGAAACTAAACGATACTTAAAATTTCGAGATTATTTTAAAAATCAATCTGAAGCGATAGGAAACATAAATTATACAATATTTACCCGCAAGGACACAGCTGCGGCGAGCATTCGGCGTACACAAGCCTGTTGATACAGTCCTCATTGCAGCCCGTCGACGGCACACAGTTGCACGCAACACTCTCGCATTCCTCCGCAGATGGCTTCACATCATAGTAAACGTCTGTGATAATATGAAAATAATCAACATCTGGAAGTAATTACAGCCAATATGGCTCCGTAATACAAAATTCATACGTTATAATTATGTTAAAACAGCTAGTAAAATTGCGCTTCCAAAATCGTGTAAGAAATTAATTAATAATGCGCAGTTTTGAACACACTCGTACATACGTAACAATTATAAAAAAGCTAGAGTTTGTTGAACGCGCTAATCTCTGAAACTACCAGTCGAATTTCAAAAAAAAACATTTGTAAGCTCAACTGTTGAGGAATATTATTGCTATTTAACATCACGCTAGGACCCTAAGGAGCCGAACAAAAATAAAAATAAAAACGTGGTAAAAAATCAAAAAGAAACCTAAGCGAAAACGAAGTAATAGCATGGGCGGGCGATGCGTTAAATCCGCGGGGCACAGCTAGTAGGCAGTTAATGGAATAAACGTGGAAATTATTGACTGGTAATGTTAAAACTTAATTAAAATTCAGTCCAATGTGGCATACAATGCCTGTCAATCTTAGACAAAAAAAATAACACCAACTTACTTGTGCGGATTTTCTTATAGTTCCAAGATGGTACAGGTTGGTTATAATGTTGTTGCCACCAAATGTCGTATGGTAGGGTGAAGTGTTGTTGCCTTCGGCGTACCCATCGCTCGCAATATGGCGGGGGAGCCAACAACCCGGGCGGAAATTCCGTTTGGGTAACAAGATTCTTCCCTTTACCTTCTGGTTTAGGACTGCAAAGCATAAAAATAAATGAGAAAAAAGAACAACAGCTTATTATACGAAATCGTTACTAATACTAGAAAGAATCACTTCAAAAACACCTTTTTAAAAACAAGCTTTTATAGCAATAACACAACGAAGATAGTTTGCTTAATTGAGGAGTTCCTATGGCTTCCTTCCAGCTCCATGATCAGACCTTGGACATCATCCGGGTCTATAGTACTCCTAAGACAAATCCAGTGAGCCCAAACACGGCGGCTTTATATTGAGTAGTTGGGTGGTTCCTTTGGCCACCTTTCGGCTTCATCATCAGACCGTGAACCCTATCTGGATGTACAGTACTAGTTAATACCAATCTAACAAGCCTAAGCACGAGGAAATTGCGTTGTGTAGGTTACATGTTTCTATGGCCACCTTCAAACTCCTTCATCAGACCAACTTCATGGTACCATATTATTGGACTGTCATTGAACTTACATATGCCAAATTTCAGCTCAATCGTATACCCCCAAGTGCTTGAAAAATGGATCACTAGATTTGAACCGAAAAGACAGACAAACATATGAACATTCCAAGTTAAATAAAAGCTTCTAAAACATATAGTTTCAAATGAGAATCGAACCCACGTGATATATAAATAGTTTTAAATAAAAAAGTGCGTAATAAATTTATAACAACTTACTCCTCTTTGTAATAGTCGGAAAACAAGCCCGCAGCCAAGAATTTCTTTCGTAGCCGTGGATTCCTCTTGGATATAACTGGTTTGTCTCTGTTGTCCACACTGCTTACAGGACTATCGTCTCGAGACGAGGCGACGCGCTTTTTACATATAATGCTCTTAGACAGGACATCGATGCTCTTCTCGAAGTCTATTTCCTTTTCATTTAGCGGCAGTGGATCATTTTCGTCATGGTCACGAAGAGTGTCCAACGAAGGTTCTCGAGACTTAGAAGAAAGTTTACGGCTCACAACAGTGTCCAAGGAACTGTCCCGAGAACTAGAATGCATTTCTCTATTCTTTTTGTTAACTTGACATGACCTTGATTTCCGTCTAGCAGCAATGCTTACAGGTTTCGTTATCTTTTCCATTTCCACCACTGATTTCTTACTTTCGATTTTCTTAGTTTTAGGTTTAGGTTCTTCGTTATTGTTATCAGAACTCCTCGTAAGTCTCCTCTCACTGGGACACAAAATTGCTAGACTCGATTTCGGTCTTAGACCTACCTTGTTTTTCTCTACGACTTTTCTCTTTGAAAATATTTCTTCTAACTCATGCGACGGTGATATAGCGCGCGTTTTGCGCTTTAATCTTTCTAAATTATCCAAACGACTAACAGGTCTATCAGCTTTTAAATTCAGGAGACTCAAAGGTATGCTATCTTCAGGGTCGTTACTTAGAGAGCTAGCTAATGAAGGAATACTATCTGACTCACTGAGCACTTCCCATTTATTTACATGATTTTTTATTTCTTTATCAGACTTATTCTGTTTTAGCTGTAATGCTGGAGCCCTCAAAATTAAAGAGTTCGTTACCTTTTTCTCAAGGGCTTTGTTTTCAGTATTATTGCATACTTTACTATTGTTATTATTTGTAACATCTTTTCCTTGAAGTTTCTCAAGAGCGACAACTGTGAGTCGGCCTTGTTTTGGACATTCGTCTTTATTTAGGACTATTTTGAGTTCTGGTTTTTTGTTAGTAGTGCGTTCTAAGAAACTACTCATTGCTTCTCCGTCTTTCGGTACTCTTTCAAATGCTGAATTGTTATCAGTGTCTTCAGATGTAAAATGACTATCGGAAGTGACATTTTGAACCCCATCAATTTTCTTTTTCTTCTTTTTAATACTTGGAAATCCAGTTCTGTTGATAGCTTTTCGCCTCCTAGTTTTCTTCTTGGATGCATCTATATTTTTACTGTCCCCAGAATCATTTACTTCCGTTTTCTTAGGCTGCAATGCTATTTTCTTCGTGACATCTGATATAGGTAATCTTTCAGCCTGTACCTTAGGAACCAACACTCTTGTTGGTAACACTAGCTTACTTTCTCTTAGGATATTATTAGGTTTTTTCTTTTTCTTGTCGTTGGCTTCCTCGTTTTCATTATTAAGATTTCTTTTATGTTGACGTAAATTATGACCTCCCGTAGTTTCTTGAATTTTGTCCGATATTACCGCAGCTATCGATTCTCCTCTTTTTGGTCTAATAATCGGATCGGGCGTTTCCGATATCAACGCCAACGGGATTTCAGATTCAGTGTCAATAGGAGTCAACAAAGCACTTGTAGTTCTGACATCATGGTTTTTTGCTTTTGATTTAGCTTTATTCGTCTCTGCTATGATATTATTCACACAAATAGATGACTTAGGAATTTGATCTTCCAAGTCAACAGAAGGTTCGAAAATGCCTGTGGGCTTATCAACATTAACGACGACCGTTTGTTCAGCCGGTGATTCAGGAGTCTTTGATTTTTTAGTCTCTAACACTTTGCCTTTCGACACAGGAGACTTAATGACTGTAGCTCTTGTACTCATTTGTGATTCTTTATTTTTATTTTTATCATCAATAGCCTTGTTAGGAACATCTGCATTATGTTTCTCTTTTTCTAAAATACGAGATTCAATGGATTTGCGAATATTATTATTCAAAAGGGTATCTAAAACTTTTGTAGCTGCACTCGGATTGATTTTAGAAACTAAATTACTTGTTAATCCTTCTAACCTGTTTTTCTTTCTAGTCATTATTTCAGACTTTTGAGCTGGCGGTATAGAACTTTTATACAAAGAGCGAGCCGACATACTCTTTAGTGGATCAATAGTTGCGTTACTATTCGAAGAATTAATATTTGATGTTACATTTTCAGATTTTTCAAGCTCCTTTGAATCCTCTTTAGAATGATTTTGATTAACATCAGTCGTATCTTTAGATGGCGTAGACTTTTCTTCGGACAACTTCTTGGATAGTGATTGTACTACTTGACCTAAGCTCGATTGTGTTATCACCTTGTCTGCTTCTAACCTGTGACGTTTTTTTGGTGTTACTATTGGTGCTGAATGCCTTGTTGGTGAAGATTTAGGTTCAGATCTAGGCGAAGCAACTTTGTTAATATCTTGTTTGTTAGAGTCTGCTTTAACATCTGAATCCTTTGACTTTGGCAAAGATTTTTCCAAATCATGAACCATTTTGTGTACTGCTTTCAATTTCTCCGAAGTTTCATATATTTTCTTCGAAAGCTCTGACTGTTCGGCAGTCGGCTTTTTAATAGAAAGCTCATCATCAGTAGCGGTGTGCAAATTTGTAGAATGGTTCTTAGTGGGTGTGGTATGTGCTTCGTCTATTTTGGTACTTAAATTATCATTAGCTGCATTATTATTTGGTTTCATGGTTTTAGATGTAGCTTCGGAATTCTGATTTTTGTTCTCTTGATTAGCCGCCTGCGAGAAACTTTTTACACTCTCGTTGTTTTTCTTGCCTTTTTCGTGAAGTGTTTTAGTTTTTGGCGATTCTTCAGATATATTCCTTTGAACATCACCCGTACAATCGGTTTGTGTGCACAAAAACTTTTCGGGACTAGTACAATTTTTAGAATTTTCGTCGAATTCGCTAGGTACCAAACTTAAACTTAATGAGTTGCCCGTGGATGAGTTTATATGATAATGACGCTTTTTAAGTGGCAGCTTGTGTTCATTAGTATCTTTGCCACCCTTGCTCTGAGATTCAGCCAGTTGCTTCTTGTGTCTCCGTTTCGAAGTAGGTGTAGCTATTTCCTGATTATCGGAGGTTTTACGTTTCTTTGACCCCCTTTTTACCACTTTAGCCAGTACTGGTTCACCTGCCGCCTTCTCTGTAGTTTTAGGCGGATTTGGTGCCACATTTGTGATCAATTTAGGACCAACTTGACAAAGTTTGATAAAATTTGATACGAGATCCTCCATATCCTGACTAAACTTTTGGTCGACTAAGTCTAAGGTCTTCGTATAAGATTCGCGGCATTTTGAGACAGATCTTGATCGATGCCTCCTCTTACTTCTATGCCTGTGGTGTTTATTTTCTGTTTTAACTGTCACCCTTGATAGCCTTTCTGTTGGTGTCAAATTTATTTTGGGTGGAGCTAAAACGACAGTTCTTCTATGCTTTCTTATATGAAACGACGACTTTATGTGAGGTCTTTTGAAATTTAGGAATACATTTCTCGATAATGCCTTATTTGGAACATAACTATTTTTCGCCTTTTCAAATACATTCGGTAGTGGTTTTGGCGTAGATTCTTTTTTCGGTCCACTAGGAAACGTATTACCGTTTTTTAATAGCTTGCGATTTTTAGGCGACAAAGTCCTGGGAAAACATCTTAAGCTACTGTCATTATCTTTTTTTGACCCAGACATTTTAGCAGCAGTACAAATGGGCAAAGAACCAAATTTGTGTGTAAACGCAGGCTTTAGAGACGGTAAAGGACTTCCGATGTTGTTTCCTTTACTTGGCGATTTAAGCAGAGTGTTATTATTGTTGTTACTTACTTTGAATATATTGCAAGTTGTAACTGGGCGTTGTAACCCACTAAATACTGGCCCTGGAGCAAATGGGTCTGAAGAATTTAATCGCAATACATGCTTCTGGTTCATTTTTGAAAAACCAAAGTCATATTTCGTAGGGAGTGGATACTTTGTGCAGACGCTTATGTATTTGGGACTAGCATTGGATTTTCGTAAGTAGCTTTCGCACTCGGAATCACTCGAGCTGTGACCGAGAGTTAAACTACTAAATGTTTTATTCGTCAACAACAAAATCTCTTGGTCCGAAACGAAATGTTTTTGATTTTTGTAATATGATCTGTCTCTCACTGATCTAGTTTTCTTCAATTTCCTCATGCGCCTTCGCATACTTCTGACGCTATTATCTGTTTTATAGCCTGATTTGTCACTTTTGTAACCAGATTTATGATCACTTTTGTAACCCGAGCGATAGTAATCGCTTTTGTACCCAGACCTACACCCATAATCACTTTTGTAACCAGATTCTATGAGACGACTGCAGCTTTTGTGAGGCTTAAACTCGTGATCGCTTTTATAACCAGATAAAATATCCTTGTATTTAGGATTTAAATCAATTTGTTTCCATGTTGGGTCCAGCGGATCATCTGCAGCTGCGTCGTTTTCACTCTGATTATCTCTCCACGCATTACCGAATGTTTTATTATTCTTTTTGGGCAAATTTGCGAGCTTGCTATTGAGTTCCTTACGCTTTGCGTAAACTCCTGACAGCACAGACCTGTTGGACGGTACAGAGTCATCGTCACTATCACCAGAGTCGTACTGATTCTTATCCTTTAACGTTTTCGGTGTAGTTTTTGTAGATTTTGTTTTATTTTGTGGTTTACGTCCAACTTTTTTCCGAGGCGGATACAATACCCTGTCAGTTGCGTACAACATTCTATCTAGCGCAGCAATATCTAATTTATGATCATTTCTCTTGTTCTTATCAAATTTACTTTGTTCCTGTTTAAGTGGAATCGGTGACGGTGCTTCTGTTTTTATCTGCTTAATTTCATTTTCTATCCTCTTTTTTTGAAAATCACAATCACTAGAATCAGACTTATTCTGTGCACGCAGCCTACTTTTAGATTTTGACCTCATTGTTCTCCTTTCTCTAGTAGTGTTTTCTTTTTGAATTGATTTTCTACCTATCCTATTATTACTTTCATCCACATCATGCCGCCGCAAAGGCGAGTGTGTGGGCGAGTTGTGATTTGATAGAATACCGGAGTCTGGAGAAACATTGGGAGGGTCGTTACCATTGAAATTAATTACGTTAACTACTGATTTTTCTTCTTTTTGAGATTCCATTGATTTTTTTTCAAATTCATCAACTTTTCGCACCTTTCGTGGTCGACCTCTTTTTCTTCTAGATTCTACGATAACATTTTTTACATCTTCTTGAGATTCAACAGTATTTGTACTGATAGTATCCAACTTGTGACTATCTATTTGAATGTTATTCATATCAGTACTAACAACAGTGATAGGAGAACTTTTTAGCAAATCGCTAGCACTTCCTAATTCAGAGCCTCCTTGTGTTATATCCAGATTCATGAAGTCGTTGTTGTCAACACAATCATCGAGACTAGGAGGATTAGGTATAGTTATAGCCACGGCGTCTGTTACTGATGTTATTTCTTCAAGATCTTTATTTATTTGCGATAGTTCTTCCGTCTGTTGGGGGCTTAAATGCTGTCCGGTAGTTAAAAAGTTGGGCCCCATAGGTGCTATATCCGTCAGGTTATTGATTTGCCCAAGTACACAATCACTTATAGCCGCGACCCCATCTATTGGATTTGCATTTAGTCCACACGTTAGCGCTGGTCCCGCAGCAGGATTAATTGTTGTTAATGAAGCTGTACTGCTTAGAAGTTGAGTTTGAGCCACGAATTGCTGCAATAGGCTGGACGCGTAATGAGTGGTGTTCTGATGACCAGCATCTGAGTTAGAACACTCATTTTCGGAACTTGAAGAATCAGCCGTTGCTCTTTGTATTGCAGCCGTCACCAGCTGGGGTGTCAGCTCCATCTCACTACTGGACCCATCACCTGGAAGATATATACCTAGATAAAGTTAAATACTGTTGTATACGACTGTATTTGCAATGCAATGAATGCAAAACTCACCATTATCAGCAATAGACTTGTCGTCGTTATCCGCCGCCGCGTTGTGCACGGTGAAGGCCGGGAAATTGGGTTGTTGCGCCGGCGCGCTCGATGTTTGTTCTGGAAATAGTTCCGCGAGGTCTGCATCGTCGATGACCTGAGAAATATATTTTGGGAGATTGGGAACAAAAATAGGTGTAGGTACAATGGCTAACTGAAACGATTAGATTTCGTCAGTTTGGAAATACTGTAAAGTTTACTGTCTGTTACTTTAAACACATCAATAAATCAAGTATACATACATGTATTACTCGTCTTACAATATCATTTCACTATTCAATTTCCTATAAAACAAACTATTTGCAAGAAGACCAGAAGTCGTGTAGATGGAGCAATGCCCAAAACTAACGATTCAGTAGCGAAAATTATCATAATTACCTGAAGCTGGCAATCAGCTTCGAGTACAGCATTAGAATCATCGGCTGACGCATGTGCGGATCCGCCGGCTGCGTCCGCAGTGTCCGAGTCCGATGAGGACGATGAGGATGATGACGACGATGACGACGTCGAGGAGCTAGATGATGAAGAGCTGATGCCGCACGCGTTGCTCTCAGCAGCCGTGGGCGTGAACTGTAGACAAAATATTATCTTATATGCTTAGACTGAGACTTGTCTAGAATGAACATTGCTACTGCCAGTGTTCGATTTGTTTAAAAGCTGTCAATGTATGCGTACGCGTGCATGTGCGTATTACAATTTATCTTCCCTATGCGTAGATAAATTTTATGTCGTTTCTCCGTGCGCGATGCTAGACGAGTAATACATCTAAGCTTGTGTCAGTACACGGGCTATTGTTTATTTGCGAATCATATCAACTGTTAGGGCAAGCGCATTAGAATACGAGTGGCACAGCTTGGGCAGTTTGACGGGGAGCATATTCTGTAAATGGTTGATATAACTGTGGAGCCGCGACCTATGACCTCTGAACCTATTTGGGGTTTTGGCGTCTCTGTCTGTACATAGGCCGCAATAGGTGTAATCTTAAATTCTAAGATTTAATACATCAAAGAAAGTTCACTGTCAAGGATAGTTTAAGATCCAGTCAGTTGTCTTATTATCAACATATAACTTACTTATTACAGCGTAATTAATTTTAAATTAGGCTCAACTGATTCTGGTATGGATATTTGGTGTTCGTTGAGTAAACATCACAGACCACACATTGTACCCACGATGATGTATTAACAAGGAATGCTTTCATTTGCAGCAACTGCATAAATAATCGCTTACAAATGTGATTATAACCATCAGTAGATGTTAAATAAAATGCAAATAGGTATATACCTACTGCTTTACAAATATTATATGCGATATTTCCATTCTCACTACTACTGCAACCGGTAGTTACATATCTTAGAGTATTTTGACGGAATGGCGAGAGGTGTTATTAGAGTCCAAGATTGATTTGGCGCAACTGGCACCGACAGTGTTGTGGCGCAACGCGAAGTAAGTCCCTAGCTGACCGCAATACACACCTTTACATTCGTAAGTACTTATTCAGTTCTCATACACAGCTGCATTAAATTTAACGATCGCTGATTGAGGCTTATTTATATTGAGGTTTATTCTATGAAGTTGAAACGAACGTTGTCTTTAATTTTATTTATTTGTATAAATTTCAAAATAGTTTTGCTATTTGAATTGAAACTATTTCGTGTACACCGTAAGTTGGGCATGCACGTTAGAACGATTTAGAACTTCATAATAATTTACATCCATTTCCTGATGCTTTGAAGGGACTATATGACGACTTTGATTATCTAGTATTCATTGGTAGATTTTTAATTGGAATACTGCACCGTAGTAATCGACGTTTACGAAGCCCACATTCAATTGTAATTTATAATCGTGACTACGGCTTGATATACAATTAGTCAGAAGTCGGCCGAAACTCATGCAACACCGATTATGTAGACCGCGCATGTATTTGTCCTTCTATTCCCTGGTTGCCTTTTCAAGAATGAATGTACACCTCACGATTCTCGATAGTACAATGAAAGCCAGGGATTTACAACACGCTCGTATTATTTGACTTGACTAACACGGGTCGATCGGCGTAACTGGCCTCCGCTCGCACGGTTCACTGTAACTAATAATAGGGAATGGTTTTATCTCCATCAAACAGCATTACTTGTTCTGTAGTAATTCAATGAGCGATTCGGTCCCGTTAGGAACTAATGAACGGATTAATTAAATAGTTTAGTGCAAGAAACAGATAAAACCGGTAACTGTATAAATTTAATTAAAGGTAGAGTAGGTAGTAAAAGAAGGTAATAAAGAACTGCAAATATGAGACAAAAAGGTGGCTACGGTATGGTGACTTATTGTGTTGACGTCATCAGGAGGTCAAATGTCTTGAGAGTTACAGAAAAAGAAAATATTTGCAATTGAATAAATTGTCACGTTGCGTATAAAGCTTGCAATGGGACGTGTTGGGTGGTTGGAGATATTGGGATATTATAAGTATTCAGTATTTGGGTAATGTTAGGTATTAGTATACGTATTGCATACGCTAGGTTCTATAGTCGGATACGTTTCTGAAATTATAGTGTAATTGCACCTTTTAATTTGAATCTTATGGCTCTGAATCTGTTTTGGATATATTATTCCTTTAATACGTTTTTTAATATATTTTCTGATGATGAATAACATATTTTTAATGTGAATTATTAACTAGTTGCGTATGTGTTGTTTTCACCATTAAGTTGATTCCCCGAGGGTGCTAATCAATAAGGCGGAAGGGCGACCAACCCTCGGCACTGGAAGGGGTTAAGCAAGTGTCGCGTGGCCACCGGTCTTATCACGGCTAGAATATCAAATACAGCGGAAACTACCGACCCTAAGCCCCATGCCCGATGTAGACAACACAGGTAAGAACAGGGAAATTTTTCATTTATCTTTAATTAAAATAATAGGCACATACAATCACCCTCTGAAAGATTTAATCAGTAATGCCTGGGTGATATATTAATATGTGCTTTTGGTAAGTATTTTTTGACAAAGTTATAGTTAATATACTTAACTAAAACAACACGTACGGGAAGTATAAAATCAAATTATGTTATGGTAGAAAAGGGTACAATTGTTATAGGTACCGGATTTACATTATGCCACTACTGACATCGCATCTCACATAGAGCAATCGCGTGACAACGACAACTGGTAATTCGAACATCGGACATAGAATTTCAGGCAGCGCTGTGCTTTTCTTTTTGCTTGGAGATTCTTGCCATATTATTTTTACACAATTTGAAAGTTAACTGAACATTTTTTCCAACAATGATTTCTTCCGTAAAATTGCTGAAAAGGTCCAGAACTGGCGTGAAGGGTTGATGTAAACACAACACAAAAAATCGCCTCTGAAGCGAGAGTTGGGCATAGAAATTTAACTATAAGGTAAACGATGACACCGCGAGTGACCTAAACTTTACATGACAGCGCTGCCCTCGCTATTGGCGAGAGTGTATAGCATAGGAACCAGAAACAGAAACGAAAACTCTACAACATTATAATTCTTATTGCAAACATCGTACATATTACATCGTACATATTACAATGTATTATATGGAAAAGATATCGATCTGGTTCACGGAACTAAATCGTACAATAGCTGTACTTATATAGACAAATATGAAAGCGCGGAACATTTGAATCGACAATGGTATAACAGTACTCATCTGAAACGGCGCCGACACGAATATCACATTAACGACCTCGTGATCTACGGAGATTTATATCTGACACCAAACGCCAAACAAACGGAAAATGTTATTGGTTGATGTATAACGTCAATAACGCGCGAACGCACGTCTATTTAATCAAAAAGAATGAAAGATTGTACGTTTTGGATATTTGGATCAGGTAAGTATATCGTAAACTGTTATGCACATATAATCCACCTCATTTATGATGTTCTGTTGAATGGAATACTCGTAAACAACTTTTTAAGGGGGCTATAAACACCGCGCGGTCAATTCTATGGACGAGACGGCTCTAAATAAGTAACGGCAATTAACTTGAAAGAAATTACGCAAGTGTTCTGAGTCAGAGCAGTTTCTTCCAAATAAAACCAATAATTTCAATTTACTGAGTAGCTACTTTTGTTAGAAATAAACTACTTAATTGAAAATGAATATTTGGTACAACAAATTTGTTGAAAAGTCTACAAAGCGATAAAACAAAACACTGGATTCAAATCTATTTTTGCTATTAGAAGTCGGTAAACGGTTGATAGATCTGGTCGTCGACCCCGCGCCAGTGTTGGGCAAAAATCAATTGATTAAACAATTGACAATTAACAATTGATCAATTGTAATTGCAGTGTTATGCAATTAACGATTGATCAATTGTAATTGCAATTTTTTGCAATTAACAATTAATCAATTGTAATTGCAAAACATTGCAATTACAATTGATCAATTGTTAGTCGTTTTATGCATATTTACGATTAAACAATTAACAATTAATCATCAAAAAACCGTCGGCGCAATGTAGGTGTTAAAAGCACACTTAACGTTGGCACAATGTGGGAGTGTACAATGTACACTTCTGTCTGGTGTTGTAAGGCTGGAATCGGGAGTACGATGGTTGCGTGAAAGCTTGCCTTCTAAAAAGACTCAAGACAAAACGCGACATAATCATCTATGAGATTTTAGGGGATAGTGATAACTAAAATGGCGTTAATTTTTGGATCAAAGATGGCAGTCGCGACTTCTTATGAATAATCAATATGGGCATCGTTTTTGGGGTTTAAGAGTATGCTGATTACGAATATAGGTTGATTACGAACAAATTAAACACTATATTCGTTATCAGCATCCCCTAAAACCCCAAAAATGATATCCATATTAATTTAACACTCAATCTACTTGTACTTGTCAGTATCAGTAAACACGAGAGGTTTTGTCCAGTTCACATGTTTCTATGGCCACCTTCCAACTTCATCATCAGACCAACCCCATGGTACCATATTATTGTGTTGTTACTGAACTTACATACGTATGCCAATTTAAGCTGATTCGGATACCGTAAGTGCTTGAAAAAAGGATCAGAAGAGTTGAACCGGAAAGACAGACAGACATACGAACAGTGAACGTTAAATAAAAGCTTGTCTAAATTAAGTATTTTTATTTTGTCCCTATAAGAATTGAATATTTTACAAGTTCCAGTTCCATATAAAATTCGAAATTCGTTCAATACACTGCACCCCATTGCCAACCCCTGTGCTATCAAAATGTTTGTTTATAAATAAGTACCTAAACTTTAAAGAAACGCGCGCGCACTTGTCGCCTTTCGGCAGCGGCACGAACCGACAAGTGCGCGCGCGTCAGTAGTAGGGTTGTCACCTTTTATTTGAGCAAATAAAGTACATTGGTTTTTAAAGGAAGGCAAAAAAGTACATTGTATCTAAATAAAGTATTATTTATTTCACTTTACTATTTTGTTTAAAAACATGTTTTATTACTTTTAGCCCTTTCCATAAAAAAAACACCGTCTCGCCTATATTCCCCAGAGGGGTCGGCAGAGGTGTACTGAGTACACTCACGTTTCGCCGACGATGTTAGGTCCTATGTAATAGGAGGCGAGCCTATTGCCATATATCGGGCACAATTCCAGACTCCGGACTCATACTGGGAATTTTTCGTTAGAAAAACTACATTTGTCTGACCTAGGATTTGAACCCAGGACCTCGTGATCACAAAGCGATGCGCTTTGCCACCAGACCAACGAGGCAGAGTAGAACTTTTCAATCACTATTATCATGTTGACAGTCTATGATAACTTAAATATATTGGAGAAGAGAAGTTGTACATGTAACAATGTTTTTTTCTTAAATCTAGCTTACCATATATTCGGATTCTAACACCGGACATTATCCACTTTGCTTTAAATGGGATCAATTATTTCCTTTTTAATGACTTATGTTAAATGAATCTTAAAAAATCAAATTTTACGTACTTTACAGTTCTCATAAAGTATGAAGTATACGTACCCTAAATAACGTACAACACGTACTTTATAATAAACTATGGGTGGCAACCCTAGTTACTCGTCGCCTTTCGGCACCGACACGAGCCGACCAAGTGCACGTGCGTAGGTAGGTAAAGTCGGTCGGTAGTGCCACAGTATCTATCTCTCCAGTAAGTCATCTAAGCCGTTTTAGTGGCATAATTACCTACACTCCCGTCAGAACGTTGTTAAGTTTGGCACCTTTTTTTTTTTCTGTCATTTATTAAAACTAATCTACTGCAGTGGTTATAAGCCTGTATTTTTTCCATATGAGTGCAGCGTAATACAATTAAACATAGGCATTGCGTAATAACAGCATGATGAAAACGTTTATAATTAAAATTTTTATGCTCAAGAATATATTATTTACCTTTATTGCAAATTGTTTCTAGAAACACGTTTTCTCCTTTTACGAATAAGTATTCTCATTATATATATAAGTATTCTCGAATCTCATTCTTATTGAAAGTTTTTATGATAGATTATTCGGAAATTGTATATAAGTATATATGTTAAAAACCACATGAGTTACTAAATATCAATTTGGCGATTCGAGTGGCCATTATTTTAATTCTAATAATAGATACATATTGAGAAACCATACAAGCCCTCATGTATCGATTTTGATAGCAATAAGCAAATAGCAATGTAGTAACTAATAAGTTTAAAGTGGTCATTTTATTCTAAATATTAAGGCCTAATAGCACAAAAAGACAAAATATTTAAATTTGTATTAATTTTCTATCTATCTATATGGTCACGCCAGATCCCTTGTAGGTTAGGCAGAGAGTAGAGTTCGAACAGGGTATTTCTTCACAGAACGTTCTAATGTTAGTTGTTAAAAAATCGTCTGTCTCGGACGTACATGCCACCGCGGCTTATTACACGCGGAAAACTATCGAGAAGGCGTGTAGAGCGCACGTCTGTGTGCGTGAGTTTAATTCGGACCGTAGTAAGTACTAAGATGTTTTACTGTATTATAGTACACTGTGGTAGGGCACACCACCTACCCTGCGCACTGAGACGCCGCGTGTCTCTGTTCGATCGTTTAGGACGAAAATATTGTCATAGCTTTTTTTCGGAGCGCAAAGTATCGCCTACATTTCGACACGATGTCACTTCAGAGTACTTTTGTGTGTGTACTTATAGTAGTAGGTATTTAAACTTACGAATTTTCACAAACATAGAGAGTGAGTGTGAATCGTGCGTACACAGGAATATTGTAGGGACTTGAATTCATTTCTATTAAGTATATTCGCATATTTCAACGAATATTTCCACACTTTTTGGATATTATAGTCATTATGGATGAAAAGGAATATAGTTATATGCCAAATAACACGTCGGATAAGGACATCAATTAACAGTTAGATCGAGATGGGCAGTCTTCAGGGCCGAGCTCAATCACGTCAATATCTTCACTCCCGCGTCTTGCACTTGCACATATAATCACAGCTCTGTGTACTAAAAGTTGAAGAGGTCCAGAAAAATATGCACAAAATATGATAAACAATAAACCCCAAAAATGACAGCCATATCGAATTAACTCCAAAAGTCACGTTCGCCATCTTAGTTCCAAAACTTAACGCCATATTCGTTATCAGCATCCCCATAAACCCCAAAAGAGACACCCATATTAATTTTATTTCAAAAGTCGCGTCCGCCATCCTGAATCCAGAAACTAACGCCATATTCTTAATCAACATCCCCTAAAACTCCGAAATCGATACCCATATAGATTTTCATAAAAGTCGCGTCCGCCATCTTGGAGCCAGAAACTGACGCCATATTCGTAATCAGCATCCCCTAAAACCCCGAAATCGATGCCCATATTGATTTACATAAAAAGTCGCGTCCACCATCTTGGATTTTAATATTAACTTTATATTTGTTATCAGCATCCCCTAAAACCCCAAAGTCCATACCCTTATTGATTTTCATAAAAAGTCGCGGCCGCCATCTTGGATTTTAAAATTAACATTATTTTCGTTATCAACATCCCTCAAAACCATAAAAAGTGACACGCATATTGATTTTGTTACAAAAGTCACGTCCGCCATCTTAGATCCAGAAATTAACGTCATATTCGTAATCAGCATGCCCTAATATCCCAAATGTGACACCCATTTTACTTCAAAAGTCACGTCCGCCATCTTGGATGTGTTTAAAATATATTCTGTTGTGTGTTTAATTGTTAATTGTTTAATCGTAAACATGCAAAAAACGATTAACAATTGATCAATGGTAATTGCAACGTTATACAATTACCATTGATCAATTCTTAATTGTAAAAACCTACAATTAACAATTAATTTTTCAATCGTCAATTGCAATTGATTTTTTCTGCGATTGAAATTTCAATTGTTTGATCCTACAATTGAACAATTAAACAATTAGTGCCCAACACTGCCCCGCGCCAAATGTCGAGAACAATACTCGTGGAACGATTTAGAATGGCCGTATCTCAAATGATATTTGTCATAATGGATGTACAAAGAGCGTCCTCATCTGTCTGCGCTTCAATGACAGCCGCTCCGAGATTGAGTCGCCTTTTGCGAGATTCCACCATACGAAATTACAGGCACTTGATGATCTTACTTCAAGATTATCTCGTTTCAATGGCTAACACAAACAATAAATTGAATTAATTGAGTTTTGTTAGTAATATACGAGACAAAGCTATCAATATGCAATGCTTTCGATTGAATACAACGCAATGATAAAGAGTAGCGAGATAGAACGAGGAAATGTTGCGGAACGTTGGCCGGGGAGGCCGTGAACTTGACTGTGACAGACTATCGAGCGTCGCGCCGGAGGCAAAGCCGGTGTCAGATACTGCCACGGAGTGAGAGTCGTTCACAGCGCTAACCATTACTATCAACTCCATACAAGCGTTACTTAACCGAAATTGTTCAAAATTCAAACACAATGGCTCATTTTAGTCAATTGTTTCTCGGCAAGCAGG
The DNA here is from genome assembly GCA_905147815.2 of Phalera bucephala. NCBI lineage: Eukaryota > Metazoa > Arthropoda > Insecta > Lepidoptera > Notodontidae > Phalera > Phalera bucephala. Next base: position 51,910,262 of record LR990609.1, read on the forward strand.
GGTATGTTTTCCTTACATAACTTGTTAATGTTTTAGCAACCAATTAAACTTATGAACATGGTGGTCTACAAAGCTTTATGGCATAATAATTACATGTGCAAACATACTTTGGTTTACGGCGCGTTCTATTTTCTATTAACGTTATCTGGTATTCGCCTAAAGTTGTGATTCAGTTTAAGTATCGGGCGTCAATTACAGGTAAAAAATAGTCCAGTGCATTGCCATTCTCTTATTCGCAGTTCGTCAGCGATGGTTTCATAACGTCCAGCATATTTTCTCGTGGAGCCGGCGCGGCGGACCGGCCGGCGCGCCTCACGACGTCGTCGGCTCATACCAAAAAGGCCAATCAAAGTCCCATTCGACAATTCATTTTCTCCCTTACATGCCACCGCAAAAAGATCTTAATCCTTCGTAGTAATCGCTCGTTGCAGCTTTTCTGCAAAGATTGATAGTGCGGTACGAGGCCGAATGCTCACGTAATTGGTAACGATTATTAAGGGAATTTATATTTGAAGTTGACAGGTCGTGGCTCGAGTTAAATTCAATTTGAGCCGCTGTTGGGTTTTACGTGTGACATGTTTACGTACATGATTTGATTAAAACATATTATCTATATAGCATGTGTACAGGGAAGACAATTCAGACTTCCGTACGTTGTAGTGCATAATTATAATATCAGATTCAATTATGATAATCTTTTAATTTAACTTGTTTTAATAATATCGATGACTATAAAACCATGTTCCTTGATAAATGAATGACTGCGTATCAAATATTTAACCTGACAGTTTAAGAATCTATAACCATATGTTAATGATCCGACTTTTTCATAGGCTGATTATCTTGAGTCTTATATCTAAATGTTTAAAAGAATTTTAATGAATTATTAGTAATCATTAGGCGAGATATATCTGGAAATTAATAAGCAATTAAGTGCCTTGATCACAATTGAGATATTTTATCTCGCTGAGGTGCGTATAATCGCCTATTTACAAATACGGAGAGCAGTCCTCATTTGAACATGTATCGCGGCGACCGCAGCGCTAATAGCCGTTTTGCGCCCATTTATTTTCAGTTTTAGTTTTTGCCGTCACACTTGCTAGCACCTACGCAACATCGATAATCTAGGGCTGCACTGCAACATTAGACTTATGACTTCGCTTTTAATCATGATAACTCTATCATTCGCTATTAAGTGTTATTACCTACGACGATTTAGAGTCATGCACGTTTGCACACCGCAACAAAAAGCAAGTCACTTAAGTGGATAAATATAACAAGTTTACGCAACAAGTAGACAACAAACTAGTTGAATTGAAATAGACTCGAAGACTCGCCATACATGTAGTTAAATTATTAATTGGCAGCCCTGAACGGAGACGGCTATCCGGTGGCGGTTGATTGTACTCATCAAGGATTTCTGCACTCAAGGACGATGGCGGCTAGACGAGCGTGGCTGTCGAATGCCTCTTATTATTTCTCCTCAGACACATCTTGTTTTTGTCTTTACTCATTTATATTCATGATACGTATCGACGGTTATCTCTATAAATTAAAATATTTCCATTCGCCTCCGATGGAAATCTATTTGACGAGCGAAATACTCGAATGTGTTCGTTAGACTGCCATACATCATATTAATCTTTCGCGTCATTAGTCTGCAAATTGCGGTTAAAGAGTAAATATGTTTTTATCATATATTTCCCCCCATTTCGTATTTAATATAACGTGATCTATAAAAAAATACGCATTTCTAAACACCATTACATATTAATTCCATTAGAAGAAAAGTATGGATAAGAAAGATATACGACTATACACTGAGTCAAGAACGGAGGTATTATTTACACCAACCCCGTTCCTAACACAGTGTTAAGTCGTATTTCAAAATGATACAGAATTACTACAATTAGCAGCTGCTACATCATTTTAATGCCATTAGCCACCTATTCGAGTTCAATAGGATATAGAATACAAAACAAGCGAGGCGATCTCGTTGAGCTCCAACTCATGCTCGGGGCAATTTATTTAAAGCAGTTTTTGCAAATCAACAAAAAGACCTACGTTCTGTGCACGGGTTCACTCACCTCGATATTTTCGAATGTGCGAACCTCATTGTCTGCTACTATTTTTTGTAGCGTATGGCTAGTTCATGGTAATTTAAGCAGATGGTAAATATTGCGGAGTGTATATCGTAATTATGACTCCAATCTTTTGTCTTTTTTGCTCTGAATATAACTTAGATTTGAGACATCTCTACAATTTAGTACGTTGTGAATACATGATCGTCTCAACAATGCAGTTACATTTGACGAGGCATCCGTCGAGTCAAGGGTATATGCAAATACGCATCACGTCAACAAAGCGCATTGCATGCGATCCCAAAAAAATAAAATGAGCAAAACAAACGGAGAGGAGGACTACCTACCAAACAAATCGTAAGTATGGAATGCATGTCCACAGCCCTTGATATACCTAATGTTTTTGTTTCTTTTTATAGTAACGTCAACCGCCGAAGAAATGACACATAATACCTAAAAGTTTAATTTATTAAGTAGGTACCCAAACCAGAGTTTGTGGACTTTTGTATATTCGTTAGAACGTTAATCTTGTAATGAATACAAAACTAGGACTGCATTTATTGCATGTGATTAATCGTTAGTCCAAGCTAATGCATAGCCCGAATCGTTTTAAAATGAAACAACAATACACTATAGTCCGTTCATCTAGTAATGTGTTGTACGACAGGTCTCATTTGCTTAAGATATGTGTAAAGTTATTATGAATTATATTGTGCAAAATAGCGATAATAATCAGAACCAATAGGTATATTTTTCATGATACTATACGACAAAATTTACACAACGTAACGTGCAACATACCTTGTAATTTATTTTCTAAATCAGGGCTTCCCAAACTATGTCGGGCAAGAGACCCCTTTTCCAAAATGAACTGATACCTCAGACCCCCATAGCCAAATTACTTTAAAAATCCTATCTCTAGTTTTTTTCCTATTGATACAAAATACTTACCAATTTACGGTTTTGCGGTTGGTTAAGTGAGTAAAGTACAACAATGATACTTCCTACTAAATATAAGTCGTACAACTTACACAGTATCTTGAAAGTTTTACATAAGAACTTGTGTTTATTAATAGGGGGTCGATTTTTAGACCCTGTCGGGCCCCAAAATCAGTTTTCGTTTATGTCGACCCCTGGGAAACCGATATCGACCTCTTGGGGTCAACCACTTTGGGAATTCCTGTTCTAAATCATGCCATTAAGTACAGACTCAAGCAGTATCCTCTCCTGTAATAATTGGTAGTTAAGCACACAAATTTATAAAGTTTAGTTTAAAAATGTATACTTGAACAAAATATTTATTTAGTAAAGAACGGATCCAGAGCGTAAATGGACAGTAGTCTTGTCCCAGCATGAACGCGCTGTGTAAATAAGAGTAATTTGCAGTGCACTTGCATACTCCATATAATTCAACGAGGAACCCACGCGATATGTATGAATATGTACAAACAAACCACAATTACGACCACTTGACCATGTAAGGAATATTTTTAAGTCTTTATATTGGTGATGAGTGAAGAATGTAATTGAATCGACCTTGCAGTATTATCTGGTTCTTATTGAAACTAAATTCTGTTGTTCTTCCAATTCATAAAATAAGTGCGTAATAATTAAGAGTTTTCGTTGTTACGTTATTCTTTATTTTACACACAAATTGTTACAAATAATTCAGACACTTCAGAGTAATAATAATAATATTAGCCCTGTTAAGAAACTGTCCCAGCGTTGGGCACGGGCCTCCGCTCAAACTGAGAGGGTTTAGGCCATAGTCCACCACGCTGGCCCAGTGCGGGTTGGCGAACTTCACACACCTTAGAGAAACTCATAGGCATGAAGGTTTCCTCACCATGTTTTCCGTCACTGTTAAAGCAAGCGATAATTAATATTTAATACGCACATGCTTTCGAAAAAACAGAAGTGCGTGCCTGGGTTCGAACCCGAGACCTCTGACTTTGCAGTCCAACGGTCTAACCACTAGGCTATCACTGCTGTAGAGGAGAAATATTTAAATGTTATATATTTTAGTTATTTAAGTAGGAATTATTTAAAACGGGTACATAAACAAAATTTCACACGCTTCTTTCGACACGTTCACAGTTTTCGTTAGTTAACACGCCGTTTACATAGATATAATAATTTATTGGCGTCCATCTGCTGCTTACATTAAACGCGAATTTTGTGTTATTTAAACCCGGGCACACGTAGCGTACAAGTTTTATGACGGCGTTCGCGCCGACAAACTTCCTAGACATCAGTTTGAATCAGTGACGTCATAGAAATTGCACAAACACGTATATTGTGTGTATACTTTGAACATCTTCAAAGAAATAAAATTTTCATTCTTCTCTTGAAACTACAAATACAGCTGGAAACTTGATATGTTTTTTCAAGCCGACATAAAAGTATAACATACTTACCAAACCATAAATAAAATCAATTTTATATTGATATCAACGGTCCGATCTTTTTATTAAGATATGTGCTTTAATGGGAATGATTTTATTATCGAAGTCAAAACAGCGTGATAATTGCCGACCACATGCGCCGTTTAGCGTGAAGGTTATTTACACGATTCACTGGAAGTCAGACGGGACGCGACGAACATGACATCATTAGATATCAAAGAGCTTGATTGAGTACACACATATTTAATCGCAAAGTATTATGAAGTGTAAGTCCACGATGCCGCAAGTCAAAAAAACCGCAACGTTAATTCAATGCGAAACGTGTGCAAGACGTACAACGCAAAGTCGTGTATAGTTCCCACTAGAACGAATTGCACCTTGAAAAACAAACTAGCATTAAACGATAATGCTATAGTTTTGTTAAATCAGTTATAGTATCGTTTGGATAAATGGTAGTGCCACATACGCTACTAAACAAGATATAATTTAACTAGTAATAAGAAAGTAATTTAACTAGTAATAATAATAAGAAAGCAAATAGGTGTGAAAGACAGTATCGGTGTAAAGATGAGAAAAGGTATGCTCCGTTGGTTCGGGCATATAGTAAGAAGGTCCGAAGAAAGAATGACAAAACTGATATACAATGCGAAAGTGGAAGGATGTAGGTACCGAGGAAGACCTAGACTATCTTACCATGACTAAATAGACCGGGTCTTATCTGAAGGACAAGTCAGGAGTCTCCTTAACCGGCGAGCGTGTATGAGACGAACTATGAGAGTAGAGGAAGCCAGAGAGGTATGTAAGGAAAGAGCCTGTTGGAACTCTGTACTCTCTGCCTACCGCCGTAAGGGATCTGGCGTGATGATATAGATAGATAGATAATTTAACTAGTAAGGTAGTGAGGTCGTCTTTGTATGGTACTAGTAACCCAAAAGACTAACTTTCGTTTAATGGCGGTTTGTGTTGCAAAATATAATAGACATTATAACTAGTGAGGCATGGTTTTAACAACGGCAGTTTCAAAGGTCTTTACTTTAATTAGGATATAATAATAATTACATAATCAGTATACGTGTTGCATGGGAGAATTTGTTACGGTTTTGTTCAAAAACTAAGCAGTATTTTGCTAAATATAATTATCTAGTTCAATATTACCTATGATTAAGCATTCGTCGCTCAGGTTATCTCACGAGGTGAAATAAAGAACACATGTTAAACATTTGAAATCCTGTTGACCTAGCGACCGGAATAAAGAGATTAATTTAATGGGGGGCTGCCAAACGGGTGCGGTCAGGAGCTAACAAATAAATCACGTGTTCCCGGGCGGGCATGCCCGTGCCAGAGCCGGCGTCGTTACCGCCCAATAACACGGCTCCAATCAATTAGAACACTTATCTTACATGTAACAATAACATTCAAAGAATTTTAGACACGCATTAAAGACAAATACACAGAAAGATTTATTAGGCAATTATTTAATGTCATCGTAAAACAAGTCAAGAAAAATGTTACATCCAAGCGTGGGTTGTGTTGTGAACTCGAGGCTCGGTAGTGAATTAAGTAATTGAACCAATCAAAGTTTATTATGGATTCTATTACGGTTGCGGAAATCGTTTGAGTAAAGCTTCTGTGGATCTTTAATATGGTATTTAAATGTCGACATGTAATAAAATGTTCGATAAAACAATGTATATTTTAGTCAGTCATTCACAACCGCAGACATTCGTGAGACGTGATGTCACTCAGTCGCTTCGTCACTTTGTGCACACAAGTGCTGGGACCAGCCAGTGCCGAAATAAAAACATGATAATGTTTGTGGGCTTTAGCGGATGGATACATTATAAAAATCAACGGATCCGAAGGACCGAAACGAAAATGACAAAACAGGAAAACTTAATATTAACCCATTCATAAAATCATTTCCATGTTCGGACCAAGTCGTATACAGATATAGGTACAGACCTCTAACATAAATTTATTATTTTAATTTGAATTTTTATCTGTTGCATCGCAAAAAAACATCTAATATGCATACACATATACATACATTTTAATAATTTCACACATTTTTTCTGAATATTTTATTCACAAGAAAACTAAAACCATTCTCTATTGTTTGAACAAATTGTTTTCATTATTGCTTATCCATCATTTACCATCCCACCCTGCCCCCTAGCGTGCATGATCGTTAGCGGCAGAACTTTAAGATGCATTTTAAACGTACGCTATCATATTTATCTGTCCTTATTAAAGAAAGCATTCAAAACATCGTAATTCTATCCAACAGTTAATGCTAATTTGCAAGCAATAAAATCTGAACATAATGTTTCGTGTTCATAAAGTTACAAATACTAGTATTCGAAACCCTTCCTTAGCGATATCATAACTAGTTATTTCAATAATCGTTAATGCATTTAAGCTTGGCAACACATATGCTTTGACTGTAAGTAGATTTAATTATTATTATGCATGCAAGTCAGTTGTTATTTTTAATCTTGCAGGGTTATTATTACATATTACTGAATGATACGAGATGAGAAACATCTTTATTCTAATGAGATGCGAATGGTAAGATAGCTGTATAAGGCGATGCGTATGGATAAGATGTGGAACGCTTATCCTTTTTTTTTTAAATAGCAGCGGTACTCAAAATAAACATTGCATATAAGGAGGCCAGTCGTCGTCGCGATCTTTGGAGGACGCCTTTCAGTTGTTTTTTTTTTTATTTATTTACTTAGTAAGACATCAATAACATTTACACAAATCTTTAATACAATGATAGATCTTGATGTCCTGGGCAGCATGTTACAGATGTGTACAGCGTTGTCATAAATAAACTCAAAAATTTTTAATTAAAGCATTGCAATACATAAAGTCAAGTAAAGATAAATTTTAAAAAATACATTACGTTACTTTAAGTAATATAGCTGCTACATAAGAATTAAAAATTAAAAGAATTAAACAATTAAAAATATTATTTAAGTTTAATTTATCAAAGATTTAAATTTAATAAAAGAGTTGCCGAAGATGTCAACCTCATCGTTGTTAATAAGATTCTAATAATATATTTCTGTTAGACGGTTCATCGGAGGAATCAATTTTGTGCGATAGTAGATAAGTTTTTCTAAAAATTTTTTTTAAAAACTTGTCTGTATCGGGTATCTAGGAATCCCTCTTGGTCCTCTATGTACCATTTGTTGTAACAAATTAGGAGCGTTTATATTTCCATTGACCAACTTATGGAAAAACAACATATCATGCATTTTTCGGCGTTTTTCTAAGCTGATGATGATATATGAAGGCGGTAAAATATTAAAAAGGTAATGAATATTATAATAAGTAGAACTTATAGTAGTTAAAAATAGATGGACTACCATCCTTTTAAATTTGATATAATTATTAATATATGTATACAAATTATAAAAAGGGTAAATAGGAAGTTAAACTGCGCCCACGCAATATTTATAGCAGATACGTAGGGTAGTAGTGGTAGTAAATCAGTTGATTTTATAATAATAAACGAAAGGACAGCGAGACCCCTTTCCATTTGGCAATTATTTTTATCGTAATATTATTACTTGAAAATCGTAGCGATTGTCGCATCGGTGTAATTGTTGAAGGCACCTTGTGACGCGACAACAACTTCTAAGAAAGAGCAGGTATAGAACGTCTTATACCCTTATAGAGATGGGTCGTATTAGGTAAATCAGGTACTAAGTACACCTATTCCTAGTCTGCATAAATACCTAATCCAAATACCTATTCCACCTAATCTCAATGATCTCATACACATACCGCTACTTAGTGATCTCAGTCCGCCTATTCTATATCAAATCCTGATATCGAATTATCGATATTTGAATTAATTGAATGTTAAATTGTTTTGTTAGTTAAGAACGGGTACCATTCATAATAACACTTTTAAGAAAATGGAAGTATCAAAATGGAATCAAATTTTTTTTAGATTAAATTAGATATTTCTGATTGATTTGCACGAAATAGGTTGAATAAACTAATACCTGTTTTCTATTTTATCATTTAATGATATATTAGTGATGAATTGGTATCTTCCCTTCATACTTTTTACAGGCTTAGAACTGTTAACTCACGAATGTGTGAAGTTGAGTCTTGCGATATTAAATATTCTGCAAAAGTTTAGCGTTCGCAAGATGGCGTATTTAAAAGATTTCAATTCATTATATTTACATTTGTTTCATATCAATACGCGTTGTATAGCGCTGTCTCGCTCCCTTCACCCTTACACGTAAGCGGGATAGCAAAGCGATAAGCATATGAGTGAGAGAGAGAGCGCGGGAACAGGTGTGAGTGAGCGCGCTAAACGACTAAACATTAGTTTATAGTTTTTATTGAATATGAATATTAGGTGGATTAGGTATTGTCAGGATTGGATTAGGTGCCGCCTATTCTCGTAAAATACCTGTTCTTTGGATCTGTTCTAATAAATACGACTCATTTCTATACCCTTACTCAGACACATTGATGATCAATGCTACCGCAACAAGAAAACAAACGAATAAAAGTGCCTCTAGGCTATTTTGTATGTTAATCCAAAACATTCATTGAAGACAATTTTTTAGACACTTTATACTTGTACATGACGCATTTTAAAAATAAGTAGCATAATACCATAGTAACTGACATTCCTCTTGCTTGTTTATTTTTGTGCTTACCAAAAATCTTAGGGCACGATTTGGAAAATGGTCTACAGTTATTGTATGATATCTAATCATTTCCGAAACCACAAGGTGACCGTTTTTGAGTTTCTAATTAAAAATTAATGTCTCCCCATTACACACAACTAAATTAAAGCCGGTCAATAAGCTTTTCATCTATGCTAATATTATAAAGAGGAAAGATTTGTATGTTTGTAACGAATAAACTGTAAAAATACTGGACCGATTTCAAAAATTCTTTCACCATTAGTAAGCTACCTTATCCAGAAGTAACATAGGCTTTATAACATAGACCCGGTAGGTTGTGCTGTTGTCGACCGGGAACGACATAGTCTGCTAAGACATATTTGTGACTTGCTTTGCTAAGACATAATTGCCCGCGACTATGTGTGACCTGCCTTATTAAATCAAATGTTTATAATTACAACGTGTAAGTAGAAATCCAAATGTCACACACTACCCTCTGAAATATAGTCAATAATTTATATGAGCACTTACGCAGTACTATTATAGTGATTATTTCGATTTATGCACAGGATCTTGAGTAGTTTATTACTCAGTCCAATGTCTTGCGGGCACATCAATTAACTAAGAGTTATTATAATTACTCTTTAGAAGCAATCATAATGAAAGAGCCTTTAACGAGATCCATTTTTATTATCATTGACTACAGTCACAGAGGCGTTCGTAGTGGAGGCGCTCGTAGCGCTATGCGACCGCGGTATTCTTACTGATTACCAGGGTTAAGCGGCGTTCGACACGGTCGGCCTGAGATGGGTGACCGTTTGTGGCATTTTCATATTCGAGTGACTCCGTGCTTCGGAAGCCGTTGGTCCCGGGTACCACTTAATGTTGTGGTCGTTAAGTCAAGTTGAAAGCCTTAATAAGTTCCAACAGCAGGTGGCCACAAACCTGCCTCCACCAATCCGCACTGGGTCCGCGTGGTGGAGTATGAACTAATCTCTCTTAACTCGATTTGTGAGAGTAGGTCTTTGCCCAGCAGTGGGCAGTCACAGAAATCGTAATAATAAAACACTAGAAGTGAAATAGCGCACGATTTTGTTCGAAACCACTGTCGCCGCATTGCCATACATGCACAGTTTGAAAAAAATAGACACAGACTCACATACACTCACAATATTGGTGTTAAAATATTTCCCGATGAACATTATATAGTTTAAAGTTTTGAAAGACTTCCATACACCCTTTGGCCTCTGTATCACATACATTGGTCCTCGTCCACGCGTCCAATCATAGGAATCCCCTAATCGTAGCCGCCGCCGACTACGAAGCTAACTCCCCTCCTATCAGCCGCTACCTCCGTCCGCGGCATGTTCTCACCGACCTTACTTACTTCCCTTCTTTCGGATATAGATACCGTACACAGCATCACACCGACCTCGCCGGCGAGTTCTAAGAATCCCTTGCCCGCCGGCCGGTGCAGAGCACGGCGAGACATAGCGACTGCCTAAGCCGAGGGCCATCCTCCTTGTGGCGCCCTTGAGCTTGTTGCCCCCTTGCCCTACTCTGGCTCGAGCGTAGTGGTTGCACGCTCGCCCTCTTATCCGGTGAAAACGTAAAGGCCCCGCGGCCAACAGCGTAGATCATTCACACATACACGCACACACACACATTGGTCCACGACCAGTCCATGCGATTATACCACATTTAGTGCCTCATTATTAAGATTTCTATGACTACAGTCATCTATGAAAATTGCATACTTAACACTCTGCTTGTCTCAGTGCTTTGCTTACCCAACCATAAAATATACTAATTCCCCTCAATTACTTTTATACTTGAGTAGGTTACTAAGTTCTTCATTTTAATATCAACGATCTTAACATAAAAAACGGACTTTATTACTATTAACCCAAGTGGTGGGTTGACGGTTTTGTTTCAGTTTTTTGTACTGTAATCGGAGGGTAAAGCGAGCTACTTAGACGCCTACGGCAGACATACAAGTAATACAGTGTGTCTGGTCACAAACAGAACAACTTATAGGATGATTTCAACAGTCACGCGTCTTAGTAGCACATGTCACAACGTCAACGTCAAATCAAAATATCATATACATGTATATATATATATCATAGTCAACCTCATAATACGCGCAAGTTTTGAGCATTAGCTGATAGGGAAGCTGGGGAAACCCGTACCCTCACCCACTTGCGCGGAAACAATCTTGAAAATTTCACTAACTGACTTACACCTTGTCAAAACTACGGGGCAGTTTAATATAGTGCCTTCCCACCACATCACGCTGGGTTGACCCTGCCGAGGGCGGGTGAGTAGCCGGTTTAAGACTTTAAGTCCGTTCCAGACGCACGAACGTAACTCAGTGAGCGGAGTAGCGAGCCGCGCCGGCGCCGATCCGTCCGTCACTTGGGATGTACGATGTTCTACTTTGGCTTCGTATTCATTAGGGGACAACAGTCCCGGGACATTGTCGCTGGTAATGTCAGACGGTGTATTGTGCAACAAAATAGACAAGCAATGTATGGAAGCTCTTCGAGCGACATGCTGGTACTAGAGATGAGTCGTATTTATTAGAACAGATCCGAAGAACAGGTATTTATCGAGAATAGGCGGCACCTAATCCAATTCTGACAATACCTAATCCACCTAATATTCATATTCAATAAAAACCATATTAGCCGTTTAGCGCGCTCACTCACACCTGTTCCCGCGCTATCTTACTCACTCATATGCTATATAACGTCTTTGCTATCCCGCATACGTGTTAGGGCGGAGGAAGCGAGACAGCTCTATACAATGCGTATTTATATAAAACAAATGCAAATATAATGAATTGAAATCTTTTAAATACGCAATCTTGCGAACGCTAAACTTTTGCAGAATATTTAATTTCGCAAGATTCAAAACTTCATACGAGTAGAATCGTAAGGTAACAGTCTTAACCCTGTAAAAAGTATGAAGTGAAGATACCAATTCATCACTAGTATATCATTGAATGATAACATTGAAGACAAGTATTTATTTTTTTCTACCATTTTCGTGCAATAATATCGCTAATAAAAATAAAATACTTTTTGATTATGACTTCCATTTTCTTAAAGGTGTGATTATAACTGCACCCGCACTTAAATAACAAAACAATTTAACATTCAATTAATTCAAATATTGATAATTCGATATCAGGATTTGATATAGAATAGGCGGATTGAGATCACCAAGTAACGGTATGAGTATAAGATCATTGAGATTAGGTGGAATAGGTATTTGGATCAGGTATTTATGCAGACTAGGAACAGGTGTAATTAGTACCTTATTTACCTAATACGACCCATCTCTGGCTGGGACCGACTAAACAGATGTGGACGATCGGTCGCGGGACATTCGTCGGGCGTTCGACTTCGCGGAACATATCAAGCAACATGCGCCGCGGGATATTTGACCTTTTTTTAACGGTGGAAAATGCCTAGCGCGTACTGCCACGTTGCGGGCTTTGGTGTTATATAAGGCACGCACCCATTAAAACCCCCCAGCGTCCGTCTCTTGCCTGAGTACCTTTCCGCAGGAATCGCATAACATCTTGCGTCACATCTAAAGGTCTGGTCGGATTTATACACAAACTCCATTTCCATTTCGACGAATCCCTCACCATAATTTTCATTACAAGCCTTTTTAAGGTAGCTTTTATTAATTGTAATATCTTTGTAAGATAGGTACTGATGTAATCCTTATTCCGTCAGCATTCAAATCACTCAAGTAGTGGTAGTGTATTGGTAACTTCATATCATCCAATTATTCTATTAAAATATAACCCGCCGAGTACAAGTAAGACTACAATAACATTTCCGTTTTAGTTAAAAAAAACCATGATTTTGACCAAACCAAACTATAAATTAAGTTATCAAGTGACAATTCTACAGAATAAAAAAGTTAATTATGTTTTTACACCCTTAGAAATTATCGTTCAAAAGGAAGCTTTAGTGATAAATCAATGACTGAGGACTGTCGTTATTACATTTTGTCGAATACATTGATAACCGTATTTTACCATTGCATTCAATCAAACGTGTTGGATATGGATTTCACGCTTTTTTTAAAAAATATCTTGCCAGTCTCACACAATAACAGATTGAAAACAAAGTCGCCACATAAAATTATTTCATAGTGGTCTTTTCACATTTCGAGGTACACTGAACCCTAAAAAGATTGAAGAATGTGCTTGCCCTCGCGTATCCAAGGAAATAATTTAAAAATTAGCATATCTACACTATTTATTACCGCACCCGCAATCACACTCCACGATCGTACAGAGTTAATCCACACATTTAGGGTGCGAAACGAACGGAAAACTTCATGTTAATAATATAGGTACCTCGAGTTAATAACACGATATTGGTGCATAAGTCGAAGGCGTGTTTGTTATGCTTCGCCGTTCGATTCACAGTCAAGAAGGCTGTTTTAATAAACTTTCGTTATTATTTGACGCGTGTCTGACTCTAAACTGAGTCTTGGACGATGTTAATTCCCATTTATGTAAAACGCAACATTCCTATTTAACGTGAAACTGCCGACTCAATGACGGGACAGTGATAAGCTTGGCGAGGAAATTGTAATTGCGTTACAAGTTTATTGCACAGCGAAATGATTAAGCTTTGAAACGTCAGCATATTTCAGTACATATTATTGGTAAAAGTGATCGAAACCATTTCTCATTGTTGAAGTGTTTCCGTACTAGTTTACCAATGGTTGGTTGGTTGGTGGATCTTCAACTCTCGAGTTTGGTGGCCGAAAAATATGAATTCATCATCACCAATACGACATTAGACGAAGTGAAACAAAAATCTATCTACTTCATATAACCTACTAATAAAACCGGAATTACCTCTTATTTGTTATAAGACTTAATGGTGTATTGGCTACTGTTTTTTGAGAGCCTAATAAATAAATATATTAAGCGCGAGGATAAGACAGATAGAATATTAACATTTTTCCCAAATAGAAGGTTTTACACCTATCCGAAAGCCACGGTGGCTGCATATTCGACGATGACAAGATAGCAGCTCGCGACTTCCTTATCCGTTACACGATACAATCTAACGACGATGTCTCATTTGAATAACTACCAACCTGCATTAATACCCTAAGAAAATAACTGACATCCTTTAGGGAAAAAGTATTCCGACATACTCGAGACGCTCATTATAAAAGCGGCGAGAATTTAATCAATGTATAATAAATATGAATTTAAAGCAGGTATGTGGAGTCAACACCATAACGTTTATTTCATTCTTGATTAGAAAGTTTATAAAAGGTTTACTACTTAAGAAAATCGAGTCGTTAAAACAGTAGAGACTGTGTATCGACGGAGATACCGTCATTAATATCTGTGTAGCATTTACGTTGGAATTCTCTAGAAACTCTCCCGGGTTCCCGCGAGGTTCAGATCGTGACTGCGCGTCGCGTCGGCGCAATTTGCTTACCCATACAGTGCCAGTGCGCGCCGCTCTAATCATGTGTAAAATATTGCAGAGCCGCGTCACTGCAACACGGAATCAGGACGGCACGTCAAAAGTCGCAGAAGTGCAAGATTAATTGACTCCGATAGCTGCATCACGATTAAGGTCGTCGACACTTGTAACTTTAAGCCATATTGGAAGTTGAAAACGTGTTCACCGTTGACTTTAGCGAGCGTACATAAATGAGGAAAACTTTATACATGATCGCAGCTCTAAAATAAAGAGGCACGACCGAATACAAACAATTGAAAGCTGTAAAACAATACTGGCAGTAAGACGATCGGTAAAATAGTCGGTGAAACAATTCCCATATAGGCGTAGAAAATCGGCAAGATCAAGTTGAACGCGTGACCTTAAGTTGGCGAGTAACGAGACGGGTGTTAGTCTGGGAGGTGCGAGCGAGGGGTGAGGGCCCATTAGAACAATAGTAGCGCGCAGAAGCGTGCGGTCATAAAGTTACACCTACAATCAGCGCGAAGCCGCAAGAATGCCGACCTGCCCCAACTTAGCGTACCGCGACTACCTACCTCCACTGATTGTAGGCTTTCCCCGACCGACTATTTCTCAATTGTACAATGTAGGTCATAACCTAAATAAGAGACGTCATGACTTGAAATATTCTTGATAAAATGTGTGGCACACTCAGATTTGAATTCTCATCAAAGCGCGATCCTAATTTTTTTAGATTGAAAATAGCACAAATTCCACCAAAATATTTGGCAAGGATCCCAAACTCTCGGAGAATTTGACGTATATACAAACGAATATTGAGAAGTCTATAGGTACCTACTACTTAAAGCATCAACGATATTAGAAGCTCCAAAATATTAGAGTGGAGCTAAACTGCTATAAATATACTTTTACTAATTACCGACAATAATAAGCAATGAAAATATTATTTAATAATTATACACATCTCGCAATGGACAGCGTTATAGGCCTCCTGAATGTTAAGCGTTAAAGCTTTATATCGCTTAGGCCGTGTGTAAAAAGGGTGTGGAGCAATTCTACTAAGGCATTCCCACGCATGCAGGCCGACATACGCGGATACGCCGGTTCCGATCACCGCCTGCGCTAATTGAGTAGACGATGCTATACGCGACCAAGGACACATAAGACTATGTCGGCGACGAGATCATCTTCACAAGTAGAACATTGATGTAGATAAACAAAATTAATTACAATTATAGATAGAATTGCTCCCACAATTTATATTAAAGATTTTATTTACTGGGGGAGTCGGAAAATATAATGACTGTCAACATAGAAATGCAAGAAATCTGTCAAACTTGTAAAGCCGTCAAATTTTTATATGCTTAATCTTAAATTGTTATTTTTTTTTTTTTTTAAAACGTAGCCCCACACTAGGATTTATTCCTGTATCGTGGGTGCGTTTACAAACATGAAAATTCACAAACAAATACCCAGACCGGAACAAATAATTGTGGATCACACAATGATTTGTCCCGTGCAGGAATCGAACCCGCGACTATTAGACACAGTGGGCGGAGCGGCTTAAGCTCTTAACCACTGCGCTAAATCGTCCGTCAATAAAAACTTCAGGGGATTGTGTACCATCAAACATAATTTTATACCATTCCGACTCGACCCATGGTTCAGCAAATCGCTCTGCACACTTTCAAGATGATTTTCTTTCGTATATTCATGTAGATATGTTTATGAAACATACAGCAGTAGTTTTGTGAATCAAGTCAATAAAGCTATAACTATTCAAGACAACGATTATTGCCTGCTTTGCGTGGAGTAAATATTGGAATAAGTTGAACAATAGGCAACGCTCATCTCAATGCGATGACAAGGCGAGGGCTAACAAGCGCAGCAGATGTTACTTAAACGGTAAGCGTGTTTACAGTTTCTTAAACAGAAAACAAAATATGAAAAATTCTTTCGCAATGCTGACGAAACAACAAAATTAATATTATAGGATTATACACAGCAATAATATCAACACTGTTAAAGGTTAAGAAGTCGCCTTGCAATCATATATTAAGACGGCCGTCCGTACTAACGGAGAGCCTTAAAAATAAAGTAAATAAATAAAACCTTATTGTTACCCTGATCATAAGTAACGAGACAGCTACAGTCGGCAAAACGTCGAGTGGGCGCCGATTAACCGATGTTATCGATACGAAATACGATGACAAGATATACGAAGTGTTCCTCTAGTTTGACGAAACTGCCGGGGCTGAGCTTTCGCCAAAATTAACAGGTATTTATTTTTCCATACAGAAGTAGACAATGTGATGAATGAGGAATTCCTAACTAAAACATGCTAATGATACAAGTGAAACACGTGTGCCTTTAAAATATGCGCCATCCTTGTAGGATGCTCTAAATCTGGAATAATAGTTATTTTTAACAATACTTCCCTATTAGCCTCTAGATGTCTTAAATCGAGCAAAAACCACAGAATAATGTATAAAATAAGACCTCGTCGTGGAAGTAAACAGTGGTCAATTACGGTGGTAGCGCCCGGCTCTATGGCGCGTTCAGAAACAATCGAAGCGGTGCGATGGGCCAGATACCAGCCCGTAATAACTCTAATGGCGAGATAAGACCGCCACTGCCGTGGATACATGGAGTACCGACCACACAAATGTACTCAGACAATGTGCGTACGCAGATTCCAGATGCGGTATCTACCTAAGGGCACAGTTTACCAATCGAGACATATTTGGTTATTTTATGAGCCAATTAGTTGCTGGTAAATTGTTTGTTTTGAAACAGCAATTACTGTATATTATTACTACATCTATTGCACATAAAGATTATGTGTAGATAGTATAAGATATGCATAGAAGTACATAAACTTAATATAATGAAAATGACTATTTGCGATCGAGTGTGATTTCCTACGTCTCGGAGTAGCATCCCGGTAAACGGCGAGCCGGCGAGCGGGACCAGTTTACGCCGACAACCATGTAAACGATTTATTCCCGAGTCTCGTTTTGCATTACCCGATCGGAAGCCAGGGCTGGGCTGGCGCACACTTCGCAGCGAACACTTATGCAGGTGTACTTGCTGCTCTGAGTGCATCGATATAAACATCCACTTCATACTTATTTTTTTACTTCATCAGTATAATTGTTTCGTCCTCTTATCTTATAAAAAACCTTGCCCCACTACTGGATTTTTTCTTATGCCATAGGCGCGTTTTCCAGATGAATTAAACACAAACATACAGACTAAAACAAATTTTTGTAAGTCACACAAACTTATCGCGGCCGCTTTTCGATTCAGTGAATTGAACGCCCTAAGCTCAAATCACTACTACAAGTCAAACATTCGAGAACAAACATGCGGGTAATACTGTGAGAATACTATAATACCTAGTTAAAATGTATGTTTTCTATGATAATTAATTTTAAGTTAAGACGACCCTGCTGTTGTCGCTGGGGGTTTATTAAACGATGCTAAGACAGCCGTTGGACCGGCTTATCCCGATTCGGTGTGCGCCCTTCTTATTGCGTCAATACGCAACGCACTGGTCGTTTTATACCTGTTTAATAATCCAAACGCGTGTGAAACGCATCGAAGTTATAAGTACATAATGGTGATTAAGGAAAAATATTTTACAAAATGCCTGTTCCTAAAGATTACGTTATTAATCCTCCAATAAGAAAGTTACATAACAGTATGCGAATTCATAAAACTGAGATAATGGTCACACGAATTGAAAAAAAGAATGCCTTTATAAATATTTAATTGGCACACGAGGACGAGTCTGATTGAACGCGTTTATTATTAATACAACAAGCCCCTATGAGGGTCGGCGAATTATTTATAAAGAGGCCGATTGAATATGAGTATACGGCGATGGTGCATAAAATCGATGTGACCAAGTCGAGCGCAAAACGAGGCGGAGTGCCTGCGATGAACAAACAAGCCGTATTAAAATGAGTTCCCACCGCATGACATTTGTTTCTAGCACTCGTTTCACAAATTGGCCATTTAGGAGCATCGACACCCAGTAACAGGTTAATGAAATATTCGTTGGAACAAAATTATTATTTAATCAATAGCATTGATTGTCCTTGAAAAGTAACGACGCAAAACAGGTTTTGGAACGTTTAAACGGTTTGATATAAAAGTCAACGTTTTTTGTTTATTAATAAAAAGTCTGGTAATTTAGATACGGGCTATTAAGCTTCTGTCGATAATTACGCACACCAAACGGTGCGGCACACGTCAAGTAATAACGTTCAATAAACACTCCGTCCATTAGCTCTCGTTCGAGGCTTCACTTATTTCAATACAATCATCCCGCGCGGCTGATGGCAACTGGGAACACAACGCACTCGTCTACACACTTACAAGGAATAGACGGGACCCAACCGGTTCAAATAGCGATACCAGCAAATCAATGCCTCGTATAATGAGATCGAGTTTAGCAAGCGACGGTTGGTCGTTAACTTCGATATCTGCGCATCGATTAAGAGCCAGCCAAACTCACAGCACATGCCATTGCGCACTTTTTGCGGATACCTCCAAAAGCCGGCGGCTGCGTGGCGACAAAGGTGTCCAACCGGTTTACGTTACCACCTCCCGCCGTCGTCATAAGCGCGTCTGCAAATTCAACACTCGTCAAATACCGCAAAATGCAATACAACCGCTATGCAGTCGCGGCATTAATGCAACACTCGACTAAATGTCGCGTATTACCTGTCTGTCCAATCGTCTTTATGGATGCCTTGCTATAATTGATGAACCCAATTGCGAAACGTCTGCGGAGTGTACCGTAATTGACAAGGAATTTGTTACATACAACAGAGATAAATTTATAGAATATGCTTAATCGAAATATTAGCACCTTCCCAGCTCTTAGAGTTGCTAATGATATAAGATATATAATTTATGGTCAATAGAATATAAATTTTAAATAAATAAATTCTTCATTAGCTTAAAAATAAATCATTACAGATGATTATTCGACTTTAAATAGCATATGGCTCGAAATAATAGTGAGATTCAATTAATATCAAACTTTTAATTTGTGATTGAATAAGTAATTACTAAATTAAAAAAATGTTAATGTTGTGGTTCTTACCATCATGAGTTACTTTCAAACATTAAAATCGCAAAGAATAATCTGATTAGGATTTATAAAATATATTCGTAAAGGTCAAATCGAATGGGATAAAAAATTTAACTCAATAGATACTTCAGTTTGACGACAGCTTGGACCAATAGTTTAGTGCGTAGGTCGTTCCGGTCTCTGAATCGAGTAGTCCCGGGTTACATTTTTTTTGCTCCAATTCAGATTTTTTTTTGTGTGTCACTTTCATGTTTCGTAGTGACGTTTTATAAAGAAAATAGCTCTTACGATGAAGTCATACCATACGCCACGCATCAACATCTACATAAATAGATCAATATACTTACGTCGGAGAAAAAAGACTAACGAGAGCACAGGAACAAACTACATTGAATCATCGCCCATATTAGATGAAACTGTATACATTGCGTAATCAGTCATTAAAGCAAATAGTTATAATAACGGCGCGTTCGTTCTCAATGACAAACAACTCAGTGGAACAAAAGGATATCGAAGCGTGCATAATGAAGACTCGACATGTATCGAAGCAAAACACTGTGTACGTCGTACATGTGGTTACTGTAGAGCGAAGGTTTTGTCCCCGAACGATTTACTGAAAAAGTAAACACTATTTACTGCATAGTTCTACTTACATCTCACAGTGTTTTACTGGTATACATTGTTATATTTTGTTAAGCCTATTTGTTGTTTATTTATAATACCATATGGACTTCGGCCAGTGTCTTATTTGAAAAGGGCAAGTCCGGCAATCGTGTATGACACGAACTACGGGAGTGTAAGAAGCCAGATACGTCTGTAAGGTAAGAACCTGTTGGAACTCTGTACGCTCTGCCTACCCTGAAATGGATCTGATGACATGGAATAGAATATACCAAAAATATTTTTTTAAAATTTGAAAAAAGTACCTCAAAAAAAAAAAAAAAATTGAAGTCGGTACCGGTTAGTGCAGTCGTTTACTTGGCACCGACTTCAAATATTGTTTTTTTGTTTTTGACGTCGGTTTCTTTTTTTTTTTTAAAAAAGAATTTTATTTTGCAACTTTAAGTGACGATTGAATTATTTACTAATATTTATACACCTATATTATATTATTTTGCTAAGTTGTGCGTAGGATTGATATAATAACTATAATAACGGAAAATAAACATGCGTGCTGCCGTTAAGGAGTGTGGTGTTTCTTCAAAGTCCAAAGTTCAACACCGATTTCATAAAAATGGGACTACCTCGAAACCATACTAAACCCAACGCAAAAAGAATCATCAAAAGCAGTTCATAGATAAAGACGTAATAAAAATCACAGACGAATTGCCAACCTCTCCTTTTTTGAAGTCGGTTAATATTCTGATTAGTTCTATGGCAGGGTACCTATAGGATTGACGTAATACCCATAATATCTCAATCTACGCATTCGTATTGTTTGTCGTTAAGGAGTTCCCTGATGTATCTTCAAAGTCCAAGGTCCAATGACGATGAAATTAATATGGGACCACCTTGGAGCTATACTGAATCTAATGCAAAAAGAATCATCAAAATCGATTCATAATAGGCGGAATGATCGCGTAACATACATACAAACAAAAAACATACAGTCGAATTGAGAACCTCCTCCTTTTTTGAAGTATGTTAATAATGTATTTGAATAAATAATAATATTAGCCCTGTTAAGAAACTGTCCCACTGTTGGGCACGGGCCTCCTCTCAAACTGAGAGGGTTTAAGGCCATAGTCCACCACGCTGGCCCAGTGCGGGTTGGCGAACTTCACACACCTTCGAGAAACTCTTAGGCATGCAGGTTTCCTCACGATGTTTTCCTTCACCGTTAAAGCAAGTGATAATTAATTTTTAAATACGCACTTGTATTCGAAAAGACAGAGGTGCGTGCCTGGGTTTGAACCCGAGACCTTTGACTTTGCAGTCCAACGGTCTAACCACTAGGCTATCACTGCTCGCGTAATGTATTTGAGATCTCACATAATATTATAGACAATCAAGCCTACAAATAAATGATCTTAAAAACATAATAGACAATCAATACCTACAAATAAATATCTCCAGACTAGAGAATCGCGTAAAAAAGGAAACGATCTCGCGATATTTCGCGTCTATTTTTACGAGATTGACCTCTGATCGAAATCGCACGAATTCGAGTTTAATGAGATTACGCAGCAACGTAGACATTTGTAGCATGAATGCAACGCGGTGCGCAGTTCTGCTTAGGACCCAGACTTCATCATCACCATCATCTTAGCCTGTCCAATACGTGGTCTCCTAGAATCTTTCTGCCTCGACGCTTATGCGATCTTCGCGCTATATGGCCCGCCCATTGCCACTTCAGCTTACTAATCCTATGGGCTATGTCGGTGACCTTGATTCTTCTACGAATCTGCTCATTTCTGATTCGATCACGTAGAGAAACACCAAGCATAGCTCTTTTCATAGCTCGCTGAACAACTCTAAGCTTTTATGTGATACCTTTTGTAAGAGACCATGTCTCTGATCCGATGTTCACCAAATAGTTGCTATTATTTTAGTTATTGTTTTGATGTAATTGAAGGCGACAAAAGCATTTGTTTTAAGCTCTTCGATTACTAGTCAATGCTATTTATTATAGGTAAATAGAAAAGATTTTAAATAATATGCAGTGCTCTGCCATAGCAGTACCATGCGGGAGCAAGAGCATTGGGTCAAAAACTCTGGTTTACTTGTCCAGTAAAGCTGTAAAGGCCCCGCGGCCAACAGCGTAGATCATTCACGCAAACACACACACACACACACACACACAGTTGTACAATATAGGCTGATTTATAATAAATTATATAATTTGAGGCGTTCCAGCGTTCTAAATCGAAAAATCAGTAAAGAAATAGCAAGCTTATGTGTAAATAAATGACAACTCAAAGATATTGTAAGATTACCTATCGAGCCAGCAACTATCAAGAGAATATTATGTAAATTCCTCGATGGGTACCGTAATATCGTTAAACCCATTAGATAGGTAAGATAAGATCGAGCTGGGCTTTAACGGCGAACGACATCAATCAGGATTGCCTCCGCTGCTATTAAACGTTAACTATCTATGTATTTCTTTTTATATCGACCACTATCCACACGATAAACCACTACATGAGACGGTTGGACAACTGGATTACATGATACTTAAACAAAAAACATCATAAGAATTTCTTTAATTACATTACACAGAAGATTTAATTTTATTAATTGATTTTAAAATATTAAGATGGGAACGAATATTATTGAATAAATCCTGCGGTGATTTATATCAGGTATTTTTTTTTTCTTAAATAAAATGTAGCCCCACACTTGGCCTCCCCCAATTACTCGTGTCGTGGGTTTGTTTGCAAACATGAAATGCACATGCACAAGCACCCAGACCGAAACAACTATTTGTGGGTCAAACATAGATTCTTACCGGGGATTGAAACCGCGACTACTCGATCCAGTGGGTGAAGCCGCTTATACTCTGAACCGCTGGACCAAGCCATCTGTCTTGAAGAATACTTCATCATTATCATCATATCAGCCTATATTTGTCCACTGCATAGGCATAGGCACATAGGCCTCCCCAATCGCTCTCCAGCGCAGCCGGTCCGATGCCACCTGCATCCAAAGACTTCCTGCGATCCTCACAAGATCGTCGGTCCATCTGGTAGGTGGCCGTCCCGAAGAGTACTTATTTTAGTTTTATTATTATATATTAAAAGTTTTACATGTTTTATTACAACGGCTAGTAATTTAACAGAGAAACATTCAGATAAAGAATTATAAGATAATTACGCACTAACTTTTACTATTGAACGACTGCATCCGTGCAGAAATGTATTTAGATTTTCAGATTACGCTAAGACGCGAAATTACAATTAGTCGTGGAGTTAATTAAATTCTACAATTCCTCCACTAATAAATTAAAAAATAATTTATGTACAATATGAAGTGTTATATAATTATATAATTTATTTATGAAGGCTCGTAGCGTTATGCGACCGCAGTGTTCTTAGCGAAGACCGAGGTTAAGCAGAGTTCAGCTCGGTCGGTCTATAACGGGTGACATTTTCAATTCAATTTATGATATTTTAAGACATCTTCTTATAAATTAGTATTTTTAATCTGGCGTATAATTATTATATCAATTTGTACAGATCTGAGTGCATTCCTCGGCGAAGCACGCGAAGCGGTCACGCGCGGTCGATCACAATTTCACGGTCAAATAGACCAAGTTTGATCTGTCTATTACGTGCCACTTCATCGCCTCTATTTGAACAAATAAAGTTCAACGAACAGGAGCTAACATGGACGCTCATTTCTCGTGTATCAAACTCATTAGCAGATCATAACTATCACTGCCTTTAAACATGACTCCAAAAATTTCGTTAAGAACTTAATATTTAAGTTTAGATCACGGTGAAAATACACGTAACATTTTTTATATTAAGTATCAGACATGACGTTAACTAGGTCTCGTGCATGTATAATGCTAACATGTGAATTGCAAGAGGCGTTAATAGGCGCTGTGAGTCACACGTGTGTTGTGTTATTATCGATGCGCTTCAGCGCTCTTGTAAGGGCGCGGTGGGATTTAAGAACGAACCAGACCGAAACCTATCCAGAATCCTATTCCAGAACGAATCCTATCTCCTTAATCGGGCAATGTGGCACAATCATCCTCTTTTTTTTATTACTATTAGAAATCGGACATCGTGTCGTCCTTGTCATAAGCCCAAAGTTGGGAATGGTAGAGAGAGAACGCTTCCTAAATAGGATGTCCTACAAATCAGTAAGGAAAGGAAGGCGAGCATCGTGTCTTAGACATGTCCTAGAAGAAGACAAGGACAATAAGAAGTCCGATTTTTTCTGGGCATGTTTTTGTGTGAATACGGGGTAGAGCGGCACCTGGAAGTCGTGCTGGTCGTGATAGGAGCTGACGAGTTGGCTGACGTACTCCCACACCTCGCCGGGCGCCGTCCAGGTGGATGCCGCGTTCGCCTCGTGCCGCATCATGCCCACATTACGCGCTGCGTCCGAATGTCTCGCGCGACTAATCCAAATATCTGGCACTTCACTTACACGAACACTGTTCGTAACGCACTAGTTGGCGTTACGCGGGCGGTTAGTTCGCGCCGCTTACGTCCACTAGCGTTGACGAGCTATTTATATTGTTTTATCCTCAATCACGCGCAACTAGGTCGCGATCTACATCACACACGATGAAACAGATTTACGTCGGTGCGAACCTCAGCACACCTACTGTAAACAATTGCCAATAATAACATTTTTTGTTTATTCATGGGATTTAGATCGATAATTTATATACTTATCTGCAGGCTTATAATAATTTATTTACTTTTATAATGTTGTGTAGTTTTACTTTTACCACAAAATAAGAAAAATTTAAATAAAAATATATATTACTGTATTTTAGTTAATTATGGGTCAGTACCTAGCTAGAAACAATAGTGCACTTTGACCAATTTAAAAACAACAATTGCTTAATAAATCATTTTGAAGCGCTAATTTAAATAAATTCAACAATCTGTCAGATATCAATAATATCCAATCGAACACCCAAATATAACTTCTGCAGTTCATATACTTATTAATTTTGCAAAGATATAGATAAAATTAAACATGATTTTGAATACAATAAATCAGTTCACGGTCCAAAAATCAAAAATGCAACGATATGACTAATGCAACGATGCGCGCAATCACGGAACGAATTCATCGTCGACGCGCGAACGCGGTGATAACGCGCGACCTTGGACCGCGCTAAACGTTTGATAAGGGAAATTCGGCGCCCGCCCCCGCGGCTCGCGGGCCGCCGCGCCGCTCTCACAGCCGCTTATCGCGAGCCGTGTTTGTTTTGCATGAAATTAGTGCCGCGGTACACATTATAATGCGATGACATGATCACGAATTAATGAACTGCTGAACGGTGATAAGAAACATTCAAGATGTTGCGATAACGTAGCCCAAAAACGGCAATAATCATTGTTAATAATTTGGCATTCAATTATAAATCTTAATCCCATGTCATACAAAAATTGGCGGATACCAAGAACACTCACTGTATAAAATTAGCAATCACGATACGAATTTTGTAAGTATAGTAATATATGTATTCACAGTTTCACACAAAGCACATGATCACATCGGCTAATCAATCGTCGGCAACGTCGCGCGTGTGTACACATATGACTGTGCCGGCGCGGCGTGCACGCGTACGCAGAGTCAGACGCGCGCGCGCGTCTCGCCGCGAGCCAGCTAATGACCGGCGTGGCGCGTATTCGCGACCCCCACTCCGCCACCGTACGCGCTATCAAACCAGTTTACGTGAAAAATTTTAATTCCTTGGCGCGGGTGACGACCGGTCGCGCTTTCCTCACGCGGCCTCCCCCGGCTAGGAAAAAGCCCAGCGCCCCGGGGCCGAGCCGGAAGTGCAGAGCGGCCGGCACGCGAGCTAAGCGCACCCACCGCCTTAATTAAAAGCTGCACGCTGCACACCTACCCTACGCGTCGACACTACCCCTACACGACCTACCGCAAAACGTATTATGGTATAAAAATTATACGTTTAAACCCCTCGTTTTGATCAACAAATACGAACGCGAAATATTTATAGACTATATCATAATGCCGAAGCCTTAGCAAATTAAGCAACGAGTTCCAACAAATTCTTTTCATAGAACTTCTCTGGCTTCTTTCACAACACAAAGTTTAAAATAAGTATGCATTCAAGATTTACCAAGAAATAGGTAGCACCAATGCTTGTTTACCAGACGTTGAAAATAAGATTTATTTCTTCACGACTGAATAACAATACCGCAAACACGTTATGATACTGATGTGAGCATCGATCTAAATACTTCCACGCATAACACTTCACTATGATTCATTCTTAGTCTGGAAACACTCGACGATACTGTGAAATTTACACTTTCTTATTGAGATTTTATCATTTTCTATAGCTACGTTAGTTTAATATGATGCCTTATCTATCACAACCTTGTTTTACTATGTAAAACTATACTTTAATAATTAATAAATCTGTCTATACAGTTCAGCGGCTGGACAGCGCCTTTCCTCTCATTGAGCTAATAAATAATTCACATTAATATGCTCATTGTTCGCGAAACACTAAAACTCTACTTAACAATAGGAAATTTCAACATGCCACATTCCAATAATTGTGTTGCAAATAGTGCAGGCCGGCTTTCTCTAGCGCATACCCAAGTATTAAACGTTGGACCAAACCAGGCTAGACGAGTATCGGGACAATCTAATCAATCATTCTAAATACCGAATAACAGTTTTGGCGCCCACAGACAACATCTGTTTAATCATATGCAGACTTTCTCACATCTAACAAACGCAACTGATTTATAACTATAGGTTGTGTATTCAGAACGGCTTTATAGTTGTTTAATACGATGAAAAGCTGATGAAATATATAAATCTTTTAGTAGCTATAAAACTAAGTACCAATAATATATTGTATATCGTTTCTACGAGGTTTTGTTTTGGTATATGTGAGTATTGGAACATTGTCGTATAAATTATTTTATAAAACCCAACAAACGTCATTAATTTAATTGTGATCTTATAATAGCTATTAAAACTTTGGGTAAAAATTACACAACGTGTAAAGAATAGGTATAAGTTATGGGTACGCCAAAAAAAATAGCTTTTTATGTATGTTTTGGAACAATCACAGGCTCTATCTATCTATCTATAACCTCACGCCAGATCCCTTGCGGGGTAGGCAGAGAGTACAGAGTTCCAACAGGTTCTTTCCTTACATACCTCTCTGGCTTCCTCGACTCTCATAGTTCGTCTCATACACGCTCGCCGGTTACGGAGACTCTTGACTTTTCCATCAGATAAGACTCGGTTTATTTGGTCGTGGTAAGATAGTCTAGGTCTTCCCCGATACCTGCATCCTTCCACTTTCACATTGTATATCTGTTTTGTCATTCTTTCCTCTGGCATTCTTTCTATATGCCAGAACCAACGGAGCATGCCCTTTCTCATCTTTACACCGATACTATCTTTCATACCTACTCGCTGTCTTACTATGCTGTTGCTAATGCTAATGCAATCACAGGTTAATTTATATAATTAAGGCTTAATTGAAAATCACAAAATGTAAAAATCCTCACACTGTACGACACACAAATAGGTAAGCCAATGAGCCAGTTCTTCAATAAAAATATTTAGATGAAATATTTGCCATAAAGCCCCTGATTATCGACTATGAATGAACCTAGCAAATTTTGTTTAGATAAAAAATAACTTATTTACCTTGGATATATGCCAAGAATGTAGCGGGCATGAATGCTGGCTAGCTAGACTAAACGTCCACGTGATGATTTGCTGCGCTTTTTAATTACCGTTTAAAGTTTGGAATTTTTATAAATATAACTACGGGGTACGGTTACATATAACACGCTTCAAGCGCGTAGATTCAAAAGACGTCATTTTGTCGTTTTCTGGAAACTTATTTTTCGCTTTGTGATCACGAGGTCCTGGGTTCAAATCCTAGGTCGGACAAATGTAGTTTTTCTAACGAAAGTCCGGAGTCTGGAATTGTGCCCGGTATATGGCAATAGGTTCGCTCCCCATTACATGGGACCTAACATCGTCGGCGAAAAGTGGGTGTACTCAGTACACCCACTTTTCGCCGCCACCTCTGCCTCCCCCGCTTGGGGAATATAGGCGTGACGGTGTTTTTATTTGTTATACTTCTGCAAAAAAAAAAGACGGCCTAAAAATTTTAGCGAAAATCCCAAATACTTGAATTTTAACAAGGATAAAGCCCAGAAATTTACGAGATCTTCATATCGAGAAACATTTTCAGTTGTATTAAAAATATACTTCACGCTTAGGTTTACAATGCTATGAGACAGTTCCAAATAATAACATGATAAAGAGCCATACGAGTTAATAGTCCCACATGTATAATTCATGGCTATTAAAACGCTAAACCCTACCAGATCGCATGACACATCTGCGTCGGCATTGATACAATTAATAAATTATGGGGATTTATTGCTCAACACGGCGATATCTCATACGCCGAAGTTATGTGGTTGAAACAGGAATAATAAAAGGTGAATAAAAACTGGATCAGATTAAGACGGCACAAAGTTAGGGTTCTTTTCATTTAAACAGTAATTCGGTCGTGCATTAGCGAGTCCCCTCGGAGGACTTGTTCACTTTCTATAGGGTCGGATGTAAGCAACAAAGACAAGTTAAACAGTTCCGAATGCACAGGGCCTTTTCAAGTTCACTGATGAACTTACTCATTGGTTTATTATTAAAAAATACGTTTTCAGTTTACCTCAAGACTGAATTTCTAACTATTCATTGATCTGATACTTCTTCTTAGATTATATTTTTTTTTCTTTTTAAAAACGTAGCCCCACACTAGGATTAATTAACATGAAAATTCACATACATAAATACCCAGACCGGAACAAATAATTGTATTATAGATCACACAAATGTTTGTCCCGTGCGGGAATCGAACCCGCGACTATTAGACACAGTGGGCGGAGCGGCTTGAGCT
This sequence comes from Phalera bucephala, assembly GCA_905147815.2. Taxonomy (NCBI): domain Eukaryota; kingdom Metazoa; phylum Arthropoda; class Insecta; order Lepidoptera; family Notodontidae; genus Phalera; species Phalera bucephala. Next base: position 51,939,594 of record LR990609.1, read on the forward strand.
CTTCACCACTGCGCTAAATCGTCCATCCATCCATAACCTCACGCCAGATCCCTTGCGGGGTAGGCAGAGAGTACAGAGTTCCAACAGGTTCTTTCCTTACATACCTCTCTGGCTTCCTCGACTCTCATAGTTCGTCTCATACACGCTCGCCGGTTACGGAGACTCTCGACTTTTCCATCAGATAAGACTCGGTTTATTTGGTCGTGGTAAGATAGTCTAGGTCTTCCCCGGTACCTTCATTATTCCACTTTCACATTGTATGTCTGTCGTCCATCAATAATTTGTAGTTATGCATAAGCAGAATATAAATGGCACAAACTATTTAGTGCAAGTTAAATATTCACACTGGGCTCTTATTAGCTATGATCAAACGCGCCTTGTTACGACAATTCCGTGAAACTATCGTGTAATGGTATTCTGTATACTACTGAAGTACTTACTCTTAAACGATTATTTATCGAAGTTATAGTAACGCGCTGCGGTACTCGTTGAATTGGTCATAGCGAAAAAGAGCCTTGACATGTGCTTCCATAAACACCGTCACGCCTATACTCCCCAAGCACGAGTGGAAGAGGTGTACAGATTACAGCCACTTTTCGCCGACGATGCCAGGTCCCATGTAATAAGGGGCGAGCCTATTGCCATATACCGGGCACATTGCAGACTCCGGACGCATATTGGGAAGTTTTTCGTTAGAAAAACTACATCTGTCCGACCTAGGATTTGAACCCAGGACCTCATGATCACAAAGCGATGCGCATTGCCACTAGACCAACGAGGCTGTCATGTCATGTGCTTCCATGAAGATAAAATATACTTAAATCGTTTTTATAGAGAGAGATTCTAAGTCAAAGTTAAAAATCATTTATTTGTTTAGGCCAATACATAAGCACTTACAAACTACATAATTATTACATTTTTTACATCTACCACCGGATCGGAACGCGGCCTCCACTGAGAAGATCCGGCGAGAAACTCAGCAGGCTAGTCTTTTAACTTAATTTGTTTGGCCTTTCTGATAGCCATATTTTTTTCAAAATTGTATTATACAGTATTGTTTAAATTTGCTGATTGAGGAGCTGCTCAAATCCAGTCTGTTTCTGTTTCTTACACGGTCTAGTTTTGATTAACTTTTTAAAATTTATTGATAGGCATTTCGGGTGAAATATTAAAATCAATAGGTGTAATGTTAATGAAGCTCAATGTAAGCACGTAAATGTCATTATAAAACTGTAATAAGATTAATTCAGCCACGCGGAAAGAAAAGACGGGAAAGAAAGATAATTTTTTTTTGTAAAATTACGTCATTGTAGAGAAACAGGATATTTTCCTGATATTTATTTGAGAAGGCACCAATTTTTAATTAATATTAAATTGATACAGGGAATAATAATATATTCCACGACAACGTTGCTCAGTTGTCTTGAGAAGTGATGAAAAAGACTCAGTGTTTAAAGGCCTTTAAAGACGAGTCGACTCGTTTTTGACGGTTCACGACTAGACTTAGTCTTTTAACCCTGAACCCTTAAGTCATAAGACTTAAAAGGCTTACACGACTTAAAGGACTCCCGCGCCTAACCCCCTCCGGAGTCGTGAGGTTTGAGGTTTTATAAATAAGACTGAGCTGTTATAGGTTTATCCTAAAAGACTTCGCTAAATCGAGTCTTTAAAAAGTGCTTAAGTGTGTACTTAAGCCGAACATGTTCATCTCTTAACGGCCAATCGTTCCATGTTACCATGTCTTTTTAGAATAAACTTCAATGTATGTATTTAGTAGGCCAAGATGCAATTAATTATCGACAGACGGTTTGATCCAGTGGTTAAGAGCTTAAGCCGCTCCGCCCATTGGATTGGAAAAAAATAAAGCTACATTTTTTGTGTGTAAGTAACATGTCTATAAAGAAAATGTACATGTATGTATTAAGTTGTAAGTAGTAGAGTATATTTATCTAATCGAAACATGATTGTGATCAATGACACGATTATAATATATAGGTATCCAACAGGTATTCCATATGAAGGGAAAGGGAACTCTGCCCTGCTCGCGAGACTTTGTGTGTGTGTGTGTGTGTCTGTGTGTATGGATGATGTACGCTATTGGCCGCGGGGTCTTTACAGCTTCACCGGACAAGACGGCGAACGTGCAACCACTACGCTCGAGCCAGAAGGGCAAGTCTGGCGTCTGGAGATTTAGAATAAGATATAATAGGCAATACAGCGATCTGCAGTGTATTAATTGTTGTATGTAAGTACATAATCGGTGCGGCGACACGGCGTAGGTACCTATGCGCCGAGCGCATACGCAAACGCGCCCCGCATTTTACCTTCCCACCGTCTGTTGCCAGCCGCGGCGTTCGCGCCACGCCGATCAGTAGACGTGGGTAACTCATCAAAAATACGCGAGCTACATAATAGCTCACAGCTCAGGTGTATGAGCCGGTTCAATAACTCAGCTCGCAGATCAGCTCAATATGTAGATACCTACCTGCCGCCCGCGCAATGCGAGCCGCGTGCTGAATTGAGCCGACTGTGCTGCCATAGTTCGTTTGACTCCGCCGAGATAGTCCGTAGCGCGGCGGGGTGGCCCGGCCCGATTCAAACAAGTTTAAAATGGTATTGCTAACTCTTTCTACAACTTCGGATTTAGCCACGTGCAGCGCTCTCACTTACTCAATCATTCTTTTGCGCGGGGTCTGAAGAAAAGTTCACAAGTTAATTCGTTTCTTTGCATCGCCATTTTGTATAATACAAGTCAGTCACGTAATTAAGTAGAAATCTACATGGGTACATTTAATTAGGCAATTATTTAAAATAAAAGTGAAAGATAGTTATTACATATTGACAATGTCAAATAAAAGAAGCGATGTGTGGAATCATTTTGCCGATGTTGGAGACAATAGTAAGACCAAATGCCTTTATTGTAGTCAGCTAGTATCAGTTTCGAATAAATCCACGGGAAATTTAACAAGAAATCTAAAGAAACATCCTGGAATATCATCATCACGACCAATAGTACCTAATACTGAAAAAATTTGCAACGAAAATAGGTCAATTACCATTACAACTACCAACAGTACCACAAGCGGGCCAACTAGCACCTCAACCTCTACACCTCAGCCCGTTGATACTACCGCACCTAGTATTAGTTATTTGCCAAGGACAATAAAGGAGTCTATAACCTCTTATTTAAATAAACCCCTTACAGCAAAAAGAAAACAAGAAATTGACAAACAATTAGTAGCAATGATACCTAAGGAATACTATCCATTTAGTGTAGTCGAAGATCCCGAATCCGTAAAATTTGTCCATCTTTTGTGTCCATCATACCGTTTACCAACTCGAAAAACACTGAGGTCGAGCTTAATACCTGCTCAATACAGTATGGTTCTAGAAAAAGTTACAGAAAGGTTAAATCGTGCTTTTGCTGTTTGTATTACAGTAGACGGTTGGACTAGTCGAAATAATGATAGCTTTTATGCAATGACTGCTCACCATATAGTTGAAGAGCAAGACAAACTAAAAATATCATCTATTAGGCTGTGTATCATTTACAGAACGGCATATTGCTGAAAATATATGTCATAAAATTAAAACAATGCTAGCTGAATGGAATTTGACGAACAAAATTACTGTTGTTGTATCCGACAACGCCAATAACATGATTGCATCTGTAAGGATTGGAGGCTGGCGACATTGGGGATGCTATGCCCACGGTTTGAATTTAGTGGTGCAAACTGGCCTAAAAGAATTAGAGCCTGTGACAAAAAAAAATAAGACAATAGTGAATTATTTTTGTCGAATTTCACATGCTAGCTCGCAATTAAAGGCTACACAAGAACGAATGGCCTTGCCAGTTTTAAAATTAAAAAGCGACGTGCCATCTCGTTTGAACTCAACTTATATTATGATCCGACGCATTTTAGAAGTAAAAGTCTCTGTTGTAGCGACCTTAGCGTTGATAGGCGATAGATTTTGTATATCAGAAGAATATGAATAAGCATTACCCCTAATAACTAGATACGAATGGCAGATCGCTGAGAAGAGTAATGAGGTACTTGAAATTTTTGACATTCTTGCAAATGTTATAAGCGCCGAAAAGCAGATACATAAACATCTGTGTATGCTTACAGAGCGCAATGATCTACTGCCAGAAGTAAAAAATCTAGCCGATGCTTTACAAAAATTACATAAATAAAGATTTGAAAGCATTGAGAACAATGAGCTTATAGCTCAGTATACTATTTTAGATCCGCGTTTTAAGAAATTCGGTTTTCTACACGAGGCTAAATACGAAAAGTGCTTACAGATGTTATACACGAAGGTCGCAAGTATCAAAATAAATTCTTTAGAGGCCGAAAATCTACGCTGTCCAGAAGAAATAAATTCAAACATGGCTGAAACTGTAAACCAAACTGCTGTACAACGTAGAGAAATGATTCTTTATAAAAATTTTGATGAGGAGGTGAAACAAAGTCTACACCCTACAAATGCTTTCGCTTCCGCTGTAGTGGAAGTTGATAAATATATTGAAGAACCACTGTTACATCGAAAACAATAACCACTTTTATGGTGGTACCAGCGTAAAAATATATACCCAAGGCTGTTTCAGGTTATGAAAACTCGTCTATGTATATTAGTCACTTTTGTACCTTGTGAAAGGATATTTTCCAAGGGTGGGCAAATAATCACAGACCGCAGAACTAGCCTGGATACAAAAAAAAAGAAAAAATAATTTTCCTAGCTTTTAATTTAGATAACAATGACTAAATAAGAACCTAATTACTTTGTCAACTAAAAACGGGTTTATTTTTTTATTTTCGAGATATCTTTATGATTTGTCACTAATTCAATAGGTATAGTTATTGATCTCATCTCAGTATTTTGATGACTCATATTATTATGTAGGTACACCTACAAATATGTTTGTTTGTTGTGTTTTAATTTAAGATGTTTCAAAATACCTAGTTTCTGATGATTAACCGATATTATTAAAAAGTGTTATAAAAAACAACATAGTTTCATTTTATTACTCTAGAGTTTACATTTAAGTAATTTTTGTTACCTATCTATTTATTTTTTACATGTTTAACTATCAAATTAGACTAACAAATTATAATTTAAATCATTTATATTTGCCATAATATACAAAAGAAATGATCTATAAAAAAATACAGAGCATTTTGAATTGTACAATAATCACGAAGCTAATCTGTGGAGGGAGTTACAGATACAATTTTCGCCGGATCGAGCTGTGAGCTAGTCATTTTATTGTTGAGCTGTAGTTCAACGGCTTATACTCGTGGGATTTGGTTACATTGAGCTGGTTCTGAGCCGAGTTACACACCTCTACCGATCAGTGCGATTCTAGCTTAGAAGCGGGGAAGCTGTGTTCGTTTATGCCGCTAGACGCCAACGCTAATGAAATTGTCTTCCTCTGTTTTTTACTAATAAATCCAACGAACGCCTATTGATAAATAAATAGATATACTTATAAGTTTTAATACTAAGGCTTCCAAGTACGAGTGTATAAAAATGCCAGGATGGAAAACTAGGTTTCAAAATACATGCAAGTATTTTGCAAACCTGGGCTACTGATGTGTTCTCAACGTGACTGAGTCGGGTTGTTTACTCGGACAACTAAGTAATACTCCCGGTACGGCCACCGCCGGAAAACTTCAGGTACGGCCCCAGCCTTGAACTCGCAACCAGCGCTTGCTAACGGGAGCCATGCGCTACTCGTTAAAAAAAATCCATAGGAAATCGATTCGTGTTCTTGAGTATTTACGAAAAAAATACTATGAACTCTGTACTCTCTGCCTACCCGGCAAGGGAACTGGCGTGACGATATAGATAGAAGCATTTTCTTTTTGCAATTAGAATCGTGCTCTTTATTTATATGCCAGTATGAATCGATTTCTTATGTAAGTATTTTCAATTCTCATATTTGCTAGATTAGCCCGTGTTCGACTTGTAAAAATATGTATAATATGATAGATACTTGCAAGCATTAAGGTAAATAATGTATATCAATGCTTGCAAGTATTTCTCAGCCGTACCAGGGCGGCCTACTTCGAACCGAAGCCCTGGTCTTAAAACCTCGTAGCGTCTCATCTCATCTGTTCCGAAGATTCAGACTTCTCGTTTCTTGGTGATAGTACTGGTCATACCGTATGACCACTACCCAGATACCAGAACATACCGTATGACCGTATGACCAGCACACGACCCGTATAACTGATATAGGAAACAAGAAACACACGACGCTTCTTGTTTCCTATGACGGTGAATGTCAATCGCGTGCATCTTGATTCCATACATGCAGTAGTCCGTGACTATAATAAAATATTATTCTTTTTGGTGTTGTATTCTTTTCTTTGTTCCCGGTATTGGTAAATGGTCGTGTTTTCGGGAAAGTTAATATGGTAAGGTTCTTGTGGTATGTAAGTGGGCGGTATTCGGAGGAAATTGCATATAGATTGACGCACGCTACATCTTTCCCCCTCTAGCGAAACGTACGTTCGGTTTGTGCGGCCAGAACGTTTGTCGTAGCGTGCGCTCGCTCGACTCTGATAGTTCGCGCACGACCACAGCTGATATATTCGACGCGGTCGATGAACTCGTTGCTCGCGGAATAGGTTAGTTGCTTATGTGACTTCGCTGTAGAGATCGCAGGTTTGTGTTTGTCAATTGAGACGAAAAATGGTACGTTGCGGTAATTGCATCTTGAAGTACTTTGTATCGCGCTGAAGAACTCGGTAGGGTCGGTCGTACTCTTCGGTACAGGGAATTTCGTACGGTATCGTCCCGGACAAATACGTGGCTGCTTGTTGCCAAGTCCTTGTAGATACATTTTGACTTGTTCGACGTGCTAATTCTCTGGAGAGGTTTCGGTGAGATGACGGACGCATTCGGTACCTTCGAACTTTGCCTGTGAAGGCACGAGAAATCTGACGGGGAGTCGAAGATTCGATCCGTATGTCATGGGGGGGGGCGGGCTGACTGGCGTATCTTTTCGTAAGGCGATGCGAAGTCCAAGTAGAACAGTAGGTAATATATTCTTCACTGCATCGGGTACCGGCGCATCTAGCCCTTACGGACCTGGCCAACACAATTGTGATGCCAATTTCAACCGAAAAAAAAATCAATTTTATTTAAATAGATAATCGACGGGCTACGCTCGTACGATTGTGCTTTCAATGCATTTTTATTTGGTGAGAAAGAAATAGCAATAGCGCCATTGGAATAACAAGTCATTACACGTTCCTTTTTGCTTGCGAACGGCGTCTGCGTAACACATGCACCGGTCACCTGTAAGTATCTATTTTGATTATTTACGTGCTTTTTTTTAAATGTGTGAGTACTGAATATGTTTTATTGATAATTAACTGTTGTAATGATTGTATTTTTCATTTGTTTTAGTAATATTTCACAACAGTGGGATCAGTGCAAAAATATAAGTCACAATTGTATCAGGCCGTCCCGAACATATTCTGCAAACACATATAGTATTTAGTCAAAGACTTCAACATTCTCAGATATCTTGTCATCTTTACATGTCAGATGATGCGGTTTTCGAGTGTTTGCTCCAGATATCTGATATCGACGATATTTCTAATTGGGAAGTACGGGAAGACAATATCAACCAAGATAGCGCATTTACCAGCGATTCAAAAGACGATATACTCCTACAAACCTTTAAAAGCATCGAAACGAGATCGATATTTCAGCATTAAAACAAAGAAATTTTGAAGTTACTGTAACTTCAATGGCAACAAGTTCAAGAAGGATTACTACGAATTCAAGAAGGACAGGAATATAAAAAGGGGAGAGTGGGTGGAGATTTGTAGCCCTGACGATAATATTTGTGTGATTAAGTGGATGGATAACAAAAGCGTGCTAATGGGGTCAACAATTCATGGTGAGATTCCGCTCCATCTGTAGACCGTTGGGAGAAGAAGTCACGAACATATAACAGTATCTCGTGTCCCTCTATTGTCACAAATTACAATCGAAATATGGAAGGGGTCGCATTGTGCAGTCAAATGATGAAAACATACACAACATGGATCAAATCAAGCAAATGGACTGTGAAAGTCATTCTGCACCTGTTTGATCTTGCGATGGTGGCCTCCTGGTTCGAGTACAGAGAAGATGCCAAAAAGAAAAAATATGAGGAGCAACGAAATAATCGATTTGTTGGCTTTCCCAATATCAATATTGGAGTATTTATTAGGTGGGCCAACCAGGAAAAGGACTAGATACGATTTGGAATTAGTTGAAATGCCATCTACCTCCGAATACGTTCCTGCCACTATAACAACAACTGATAAACGGCTGGATGGTTACAATCATTGGCCTATTTTTAATACCCTCAAAGTTCCTCGTAAGTGCAGACTATAAGGGTGTGCTAGCCATTCTCGAGCGCGTTGCGTAATGTAATAAAATAAAAATTGTGACGTATATTAACTTGTATGTTTGACAAAAGACTTAAACTGTTTTCTTTTTCATGTTTTATAACAACAATTAACTGCTGTTTAAGAGTTGATTAAAACTCATTTTTGATCTGACGTAATAAATGTATGTGTTATTTTGTTATAATTTGATTGCTCAATAAATATTTTGTCTATATTTGTGACTTTCATTACAAATTTGCTGTTGTAACACTGTATTTTATATTGCAGCAAAATTGACTGACGAAGTAAAGTTGGCGTACTTAGTGCGTTCGAGGCCTCGGAGTACTTCGTGCAGTTGCGTAAGCCGAAGGGTGTCATGATGGCTGTTTTCTGTGCATCTACTTTTTCAATCGGTATCCTAAACCAAGCCATTTTCATTTTCAGTTTCGAAAATATCTTCTTGGCATGGAGTTGTTAAGTAGAATCCTGTATTCGTAGTAAGGGATAGCGGTCGGGTTGTCGGTTGCCACGGCATTAAGTCGTCGGTAGTCGCCGTAAACACGTAGCGAACCGTGTGTGTGAATGATCTACGCTGTTGGCCGCGGGATAAGCGCGCCTTTACAGCTAGCAAACCGTCCTTCTTCTTCACTATGTGGTCAAGGACTCCATCATTTTACTGGAATTATATACCTCTTAGTGTGGAAATACGTGTTATTAGTTTGTACCACTAAGAATGAAAATAATATTAACAATGATATTGTTTTATCGAAATATAACAACAATTTAAACTGGTGAAACGATAAATCTTATATGGAATAATGAGAAATAATTCATTTTTTTCACCTGAAGGCATCACTTGTCAGTCGGTATGTGCGAGCCGCGCGTGCCTCCTTGACGCCTTACGGCTCCAACACTAAACCCTCGATATCATCTGGGCCTAAAGTACTTGGCAAGGCGAATCCAACTAGCCCAAAAACGATGGGGTTATGTTGAGTAGTTGGGTAGTTCCGTTCGCCACCTTCTAGCTCTATCATTAGACCTTTGACACCATGTGGGTCTAGAGGTACTCGTCAAGACAAATATTACAATCCAAGTACAATGGGGTTATGTTGTGTTATATGTGCATATCCAATTGACCAGCTGTACGAAGAGCTCGACTTACGGTCGACCTCTAGGTCGACCTTGATGTCAAGGTAAATTAACGTTACAGCGCTTCCAAAACGCACATTCTAAAGGGCCCGAGCAAATGCAGGCATGTGCGTAAAACGTTGATTAATGTAAATGTATACGTTTCACTTTAGTTATGTAAAATCTGGTATTTATAAGTAGGATTTACAAAAATAGATGAAAATACCTCAGTAAAAAGGAAGTCATAAAAGTTGCTAACTGTATGTTGCAGTGCTCACGAGTTCCTATGCGATAAGATTTTAGCAAACGACTTGGTTTTTGAGGTGTGGGCATCGATATATCGAGATGGGTGTGGGACTTAAAAACTAACCATTAAAAGTAAAGTTCTAGCCTTATGACTAAATGTTTTAGGGTAATAGGTTTAGTCGTGAAGCGGCAAAATGACTCGAATCATTATATTACCCCTTAAAAGACTTTTCAATACGTCTTACAAGACTAAATTGTTTTAATACGCCTTAAAAGACTGAGTCTTTTTAATACCTCTTAAAAGACTTAGTCTTTTTAGTTACTTACACGACTCAAGCGCGAGTCCTTTTACAAAAAAGTCGAGTCGTTTAAGCCTTTTAGTCTTATGTTATAACAACTGAGTCTTTTTAAATAGAAACTCAAACCTCTAGTTGAATTTTCGAGACGAGTCGTATAATAACGAGTCATGTCATCTTTTAAAGGCCTTAAAAGACTGAGTCTCTTTCATCACTAGTCTTGGGGCCCACCAAGTGAGCGGCACGTGGTACCCCAATAAACTTCGGCGGCATTTGCCACTGACCAGTGTTCGTGAAAGTGTCCGAATCCTTTTGTAATGGCGGTACGTATTCATTTCCATAAACCAATGTCTCTGCCCATAAATCTAAAATAGATATTTCTCATCTTGGGATAAGTTTGTTGTTATAGTTACTAAATTTTCAACACTTGATCTTGAATTTCAAACGAAAAAACAATAAATTTTCCCAAAGGACTTTTAGGTGTTGGGTGTATGTCCCTGCGCGAGTCTGGATTAAGTACATGAGAAATAAATACATATGCTTACAGTAGTAATTTGGTTGAATCCTTAAGACTAAATTGAATAGATGAAAAAACTAATCACCTTGCCGATGAATCACGATACGGTATACATTTCAAAATACCCAATACCTTGGAACATGTATCCAAAACGGTGTAACCATTATTGCCTCAATTGTCTAAAGCCTATTTATGGGAGCAACATGCATTCTACATAATTTTCCATATCTAAAATGGTACGACGGTAATACCATTTTAAAAAAACGTATGATATCATAAACCGAATTACATTACAGACGACGGTTTCTTTCGTACCATAAAAACGTAGTCGCGTTGCGGAAAAACACCTTTTTTACTTCACAAAAACTACATTGTCTATTCAATTTGGCGATATAAAAAGTGCTCTTTTCGGTTTTGTTATTTAGAGATATATTAACAATTTACTGGACACGTTCTAGAATCGTTTAAATATTCAAATCCGTGTGCTAATAGGTGCGTCACACTTATTGTTAGTGGTACTATATTTTTATACGGAATAACAAGTACCTGCCTAATATGCAAGTAAAATTTTAATTCTTCGGGCAACCTAGTTGTCCTGGTGAAGATCTTATAGTATTTTGAACTCTCGATATTAGTAGAAATGCTAACCTTAAAAATTATTGGCACATTCAGAATACAGAAGCCTGAACTAGCCCATTATAATAGAATTTGCGACCAATAAATAGCATAGTCAGTGAACCAGGGTCGAGAAGAAAAGCTGCAATGGACATGGGAATACTAGAACACGTAGATTAGCCTTTAAAAACTGATTCGAGGCGATTAAATTGACAATTCTCACTTGCTTGATACAAAGTTACATACAATCTTTCTAACTACTAAAAACTGGCTTAGTTGGTGTCTGATAGAAAGGTGTTGCTGAATGCAGATTCTTATCAATTATTGTAGTCTCTTCTTCTTCATACTAATAGGTACTAATTAGTGAAAGAGTTGCTGTGGTCAAGTATTCGGACTCATCCAGTATATTGAAGCCGGTTTCAAAACCAACAACATAACAGGTCTAGTTTTGGCAGTCGCATACGATATAATCAACATTGGCACAATCCTACTAAATTCGAAAATCTAACCAATTATTTAGGTGAACTTCTACATAACCGCCGCTACCAAGTCCAACTTTTTATGGAGAGAAGTAGGTAGCGCTCCTTGAAAAACGGTTTGCCGCAAGGGCGCGTCCTCGCACCAACTTTCTTAAAGATTATTACGCACTGCCTCGTTGGTCTAGTGGCAAAACGCATCGCTTTGTGATCACGAGGTCCTGGGGGTTCAAATCCTAGGTCGGACAAATGTAGCTTTTCTATCGAAAACTTCCCAATATGAGTGCGGAGTCTGGAATTGTGCCTATATGGGGATAAGCTTGCCCCCTATTACATGGGACCTCACATAGCCGGAGAAAAGTAGGTGTACTCAGTACACCTCTGCCACCCCTGCTTGGGGAATAAAGGCGTGACGATTTTTTTTTTATTTTAGGCACCATCTGCTGGGCAGCCCATTTACAACACGTATCCTATATGCGGACGACCTGATGTTGACAACCCAAACATCTACCTTCGAGGAAGCTGAGGATTGTTTGACTGCCGCTCTAGACGAACTTGGGGCATATACAATGCAAACGGTCTCAGGGTTAACCCAACTAAAACTTAAGACCTGTACAAGCCAACCTCGCAACCGACTAACTAACCGGGCTCTTATTATCTTCTTGCATGAAGTGGCGAGCACTTCGACCAGCTGAAATATTTCGCTGTCACTTTGGACAGTGGACAGGCCACTAAAATTTAAACGTCAGTGCCATAATACTAAAATGAGCTTCGGGACAAGAAATAATCTCCTCCGCTATGTAAGTTAGCTACATATGTTACTATGGGGTGCATCAATTGAGGTCCTTCGAAAGACAGAAGAATACGCACGCCCGGTGTGACATAAGTCAGCACACGCTAACTCGAGGAAGTCACACTAAACGATACTTGTCGTATTATCACCGGGTGTCTAAAGCTCCAATAATCATGACTTACCCCCTAGCAGGCGTAGCGCCAGCTAAAGTTTGGAGAGATGTGGTCTGCTCCATAGAAAAATAAAAACAACAGTCTAATACGGACAACTAGTGTTGTAAAAATGAGCGCTGATCGTTTAGCTTTAAGCGCAGAGTCGACGCTTACGAACGTTTAAGCGCCGACTGGAGCGTTTTTAAAACACTACGGACAACGAGTCCTTCCCAAAAGCCGCAAAAGTTTTTTAAAATCCACTCAGACTGCAAGATCTCCCAACAGCAGCCAGACTTAGAGAATGGGGAGAAAAGAAACCCCTACCACTACTACCGACTATGTCGCAAGCACACAAACCATGTCGCACTTGCTAGTCTACTCTTTGTGCCCCACCGCCTGTACACGAGAAGAGATAAGCGCGGGCACGAATGGCGTGATTGAGCTGGCCACTCACTTAGCCGCTCTCTAAAGGAAACGTAAACGTAGGGAGCGCCACTTCAGGCAGTTATGGTAAGGTATGTGAATTATACTGCGCTGCCCTCGCTTCCCGTGCGAGTTAGTAGACTATAAATTCGACATGATAATAATCCACACTTACCATAAAGAAATCCCAAAAAAAAATATTTTAAGAGTATAGCCATTTAGAAAAAGAAAGAAAATTCACTCAATACTATTGAATTAAGTACTCCAAACACTTCTGGCTTTGAATAATGAAACATCAGACATCAGATGAAAATAAGGCATAGATAGGGGCTGTTTCTATCTGACACGCCTGCGACAGGGACAATCTAGTGTACAGGACGAACAAGGCAATCTAGGTTTCTCCACATACGTGGCTGCCGATCAGTGTGAGAGCAAACATACAGCGGAACACACTTTATCACTTTAGTCGGTGAAGATAGCGTCAAAACTTTCAAAGTAAAAAAATCGGCATAACTTTGGCTGTTCTAATGTTGTAAAAATGAGCACCGAAGTCAAGCTTTTAGCGCTGAGTCGACGCTCACGAGCGTTGAAACAAGTAGAAGACGCGAGCGTTTAAAGCGCCGATTCGAGAGTACAGTTACAACACTAGGCTGTTCCCGTGGCGTTACCCGTAGCGTTACCCGTGCGGTGCTACCCGTGGCGTTACCACATTAAAAAAAATTGGAGGTACTTAGTGAAGAACTGACTACTAAAAAGCTATCAGTTGTACCATATGAACATCAAAATTGCCCCCAATTACGCTGCACACGCGTATTGGTGCCGGGGCGGTAGAGACAATCTTCCTAGATTAGCACCAAACCTTCCTAGCTGGGGAGCTAGGAAGGTCTGGAGCTCCTGCAGCCCTGCTTAGGAGACGATTTAGAAAATTGTCCAATAAAATTATTCTTCATTATCGTTAATAATTTATTCAGTTACTGGACAATTGAACATCCGATTGTAATATTCTCCGGGCTGATTGATGGGGTTAGTCACTATCTTACCTGACTAATCTCGTCCCACTCGGGTCAGTTAGTTAAACTTCAGATTAATAAATTAATTCTTTCCTGTTGGAATTCTGTACTCTCTGCCTGATCTGGCGTGATGATATAGATAGATAGAATTCTTTCCTCAACTGAACCCGCGAATGTTTTTTGTGAAACCCTACGCGGGTCTAGATGGTGAACTTTAAAATAAATTACTTTTTGCTTTCATCAACTCATCCCACTCTTAGTTCTCGTCCAAAAAGTACAGTCAGGTGAAAGAAAACATTGTAAAGAGGTTGTACTTATGACCAGAAAATTTGAACAACACTGAAATATTAGAGATGAAAAAGAAATTATAGATAGTTACAAAATTAGTCCTGTACAACGAAACATTTCTTTCTAATCAGCCATTATCGGCGCACCATTAGGCAAATACCTCGCTCCACAGCTTCCATCCGGATTGGTTAAATGAAACAATACCCGCAGCTAGAGAGGAACCTCTAGCTGCTGGTAATTTATGCTTTCCTGGTACTTTAAAATTAAACCAAATTGAAATAATACACATATTATTTAATACATTAACGTGGTGCGCAATTTGGAATACCGTCTGGTGCGTTTTGGTTGACGCGCTCAATGGAATAGTGCCTCATTATGATTAATACTAAAGTTATCCTATATCAGAATATATTGAGCGAGCAGTTCATATGAGTATGAACTGTAGTTATTATTACCGTTTTAGGATTAAACATTTCACTGTGTTCTATCTTCAGTCAGGTCAACATCAAGCAATCTGGTCGAGATCTAATCTGCATAAAAAGCTAAAATTTGTATATTTTATCTTTTACTGTATTATTCCAGTAAGTTTTTTTTTAAGTATTTCTACAAAATTAAGGTTGCATTTAGTTTCTGTACTATTGATAAAAATTAAAAAAAATCATCCCATAATTGAGCGGACACATTCGACTGATATTAAATCGCTTGAAGTGTTTTCATCTGACTATACTTTTTAGACAAAAACCAAGAGTGGGATGAGTTGGTGAAAGCAAAAAGTAATTTATTTCAAATATCACCATCTCGACCCGCATAAGATTTCACAAGAAACCTTTGCGGGTTCCGTTTAGGAAAGAATTAATTTAATAATATGAAGTTTAACCAACTGACCCGCGTAGCACGAAATTTGTCGGGTGAGATAGTGACTAACCCGACTGATGCTGACTAGCCAAACAATTCTAATGAGAAAACAAAATAAACCTAAACAAGTTTTTCCATAAGTATTGTTACAAACAAAAGTATTTTTTATCACATTTAATATTTATATAATACGCCAGCAATTTGGCACAGTTGTAAATAGTGTATTATATTTTGCTACGTTTTACTGTATTTTTATTTATTTAAAATAGGTTGATAGTTAGTTTTTCTATCGGTACCGATCCTAGGTCGGACAAATGTAGTTTTTGTAACGAAAACTTCCCAGTCCGGAGTCTGGAATTGTGCCCGGTATATGGCAATAGGCTCGCCCCCTATTACATGGGACCTAACATTGTCGGCGAAACGTGGGTGTACTCAGTACACCTCTGCCACCCCCGCTTGGAGAATGGCGTGACGATGTTTTTTTTTAGTTAGTTTTTTCTTATATTTTAATTATTAATAGATATTTAATAAACCATGGAAAGAATAAATAAATAAATATTTATTGAAGTACATAGCTTGAGTTACTTTACAATTAGATATAAACGCATTTTAAAAATTATAGGATTTACCTATGGTCACCATACTTAAAACAATATTGCAAAATGTTATCCCTATTTATCTATTGAAACACGCAGCTATTATATAGGGAATTGGTAACTGTCATTCCTCTATTTTAAGAGTATATTAATATAGACCATAACTCATAGTCAAGTCTTTTTATTCGGGACTAAGCCCACCACACATCGTGTATATGTGTGTGTATGTGTGAATGATCTACGCTGTTGGCCGCGGGGCCTTTACAGCTTCACCGGACAAGAGGGCGGGCGTGCAACCACTACGCTCGAGCCAGAAGGGCAAGGGGGCAACTAGCTCAAGGAGGAACGGCCTCGGCTTCCGTCGGCTCGATCGCTATGAGGGAGGGCGTATGCTAGGTGGTGCTCAGCACCGGCCGGCCGGCGGCAAGGGATTCTTAGACCTCGCCAGCGAGGTCGGTGTCTGATCCTGTGTGCGGTATCTGTATCCGAAAGAAGGGATGTAAGGCCATCGGGAGGGTCGGTGAGAACATGCCGCGGACGGCGGTAGCGGCTGATAGGAGGGGAGTTAGGTTCGTAGTCGGCGGCGGCTACTATTAGCGGATTTAATGATTGGACACGTTCGCGAAATATCGATTGTCACCTTTTTAATAAAGGCGCGAATAGGTTCGATACCGAGATAGGAATGGAGACCTACCACACATCACCACTGTTGTAACTCCTGTAAACCAGGATCCACAATGGTCTCCTTAGATGACACCAAGTTGGGACTGAATCTTGGGGTGTCCCGGAAAGCGCTTCAATTGTCTCGGAACTCCTTTAAAACGCGGAAGACACAAAAAATTGGCAGATCAGCCATAGAGAAGGAGACTACAACTACGCTGTGAGTCATAGACAAGTCTATTAGACAAGTTAACCAGTCAGAAATGTTACTTTCCCATCATGCCTGTTTGGATTGAAGACCCTGATAGTGATTTATGGTGCTCAATCTGACAAAATAGACCAGATAATTTTCATATGGAAAAGCTGCATATTTCAGTTTATAAATGGCTACAACATGAACGTATAAAAGGCGGACAGAATCACGTTAAACAAAAAGTCAAGCTCAGAAATGGCGGCGGCGCAAGTATGTGTGAGTGAATGAAAGGGCTGTCAAGTGTAACAAATTGTTTTGTTACACATTTCAGGGATTTTACACAACCTAATCTGATTCCAATTTTAAGGAACCTCCAAGTTAACGATTACACTATCTCGAATTGCATCCAATCTCGGGCAAATATTTATGTAATTGTCTTTATTATAAATATCGATGTATCGAAACAATTTGCAATTCGAAAGATTGACATTTCGTTTTCATCGTAAGTGTTGCATTGCCGTTCGCAAAAAAAAAAAAAAACAAGATTAAATTTGTGTAGATTCAGGATCGAGAAATCGATTATTTTATGGAGTAAATCTATATCATCACGCCAGATCCCTCGCGGGGTAGGCAAAGAGCACAGAGTTCCAACCGGTTCTTAAATAAAATTGATTAAATCGATTAATAATAACCGTTTTTTTTTCTCTTGAATATTAATGTATTTTTTTATTAATCGATTTATTTATCATATCTTCTTTTCCAGCTGAAAGTTTATTTTTGATAGCAGATAACATCGTACACAAATCCAGAATCCATATTATATGTACTTGGTAAACGTGTGTCAAACTTTTACATTTTTGGCCAAGAAATTCATGATGTTTCGCGTACGTATGTACTTCTTTTCACATACATGGAATTAAAAAGAATTAAAATTAAAGTTTCGACTAAATTATTATTTTATTTAAAATAAATGTCGATGATGTTGCAATAAGTGTTGTTAAATTGTTTTAATTAAAATTGAGCAAAGAGATATCCTACTTCCTAACTTACTTCTACAAGAAATAAAAATATCGATAATTGTAGAAAAATAAAAAGTTTTTAATAAAATCGCTTTGAGGACAATATAAATAAATTGATTTTTGATTCTTCCTGTTACATCCCTAGTGATGCATACATTTATTAATGTTATGCAGCCACTTTTATACATATATATATATACTTTCGAATTCCTAGCTCCTTAATGGGTACATATAGTTCGCCGAAAAAATCTATTTAACTTCAATTTAAACATCAAAATTCAGTTTAAAATATCGTATTCTTTGTACTTTATCAGATTTCGTAGTTTACTTTTTTTTAATACAAAAGAAATTGAATTAAAGGCAAGAAGTTATGAAACTCCCATATTATCGAGATTATTTCCCTTTGGATAGTTGGCAACATTGCTCTTAACATTGCAGTTTTTTGTTCCAAATAATACTATTTTATTTTATGTCCATAACACCAATAATAAGTGATAAATTATTCTGTCCAAGAGCGTGCTCGTCGCGACCCCTGCCAGTCATTATGGCTGCAATCTTGGACCGAAGACGTACCGCAGTGCGGGCTAGGGCGTCCCCCCGAGGCGACGCGTACCGGCCCGCCCCCGTCGGTACGAATATAGGTGGAAGCGGCGATGGGGGCCGCCACCCATCACGCCGGGCCCGAACTGGCGAGTCGTGGGGTGCAGAGTGCCGAAAGAACCTGTTGGAACTCTGTACTCTCTGCCTACCCCGCAAGGGATCTGGCGTGAGGTTATAGATAGATAAATTATTCGCTTACCTATGAAGGAATTCCTATACATTTTTTCTTAAAACTGACTATGGTTTCGACAGTATTTAATCACACAAGACATCAAATTCTAATTTTATTTTCTCATTACTTAAACGACTTCTGTCGAACGAGTTTGTTACGTAATGGCGGCCGATAAACTTACTATGGTGTGAGTGTGTGCGTTTCAGCTCGTAATTAAATTAAAATTAATTAAAAAGAAAAACAGGAGGAGTAGGAAAAATAAAAATTCCACTTCCTTCCTTTGCAAAGCGGGAGACACAAAAAAAATTGGCAGATCAGCCATAGAGGAGACTACAACTAGGATAAGACCAGTTGTAAAGCACCACGGTCACGAAAAAATATTAACAGGGCCTATTTGTGAGCCTCATGTTTGATTCCAGTAATAGGTATGGCAAAAACGCTTCTACAAGATCCGTGTAGTAGATTACCCCAGATGTATTTCGCAGACTGTTTAACATAATAGTAAATATGTACCAACAACAATGATTGCTAATTTTAATTGTTTAATGTCAACTTGGCTGTACATCCCCAAAGCCACACTTGCACCACATTTAACAGATGCCATATATTTTGCATGAGACCATAGATACTTGAAAAGTAAAATCGGAGATCCAACATGCAAGTTAAAAGTCCAATTTGCATTAGTGGCATTTAAATATGTATCTCTACATATATCTTCATTAGCCTCTCAACAGTCATGTTACTTATCACATTTTGCCTTTCAAGTATTAAATACATAATTATCCTTCACTTACCTTAGTTCTTGGACGCCCCCGCCCTCTCTTCACAGTCGTATCCTGGCTAGGCTCCTCACTTTTAGTCTTTTTCACATTACTGTTGGTTTTAACACTTTGCTTGTCCTTATTAATAACCTTCACATTGTCTTTGACATCATTCAATTTCTGCTCGTCATCACTGTCGCTTTTAATTATATTCTTGGCTTTAGTTATTGCCTTGGAACATTTTGGTTGTAATGTTTTAGAAACAGCCTTGAGAGGTATATCATCGTCGCTTGATGAATCAGAAGAGCATTTGCTGCAAGATTCTGAACTGGATGTTGTATCAGAGAGCTGTGATGTCTTCTTCACTAGCGGTCTTTCATTACTTTTATTATTGGCTGGTTTCTTTTTAACAGATGGCTTAGTAGTCCGTTTAGGTGATACCTTGCCGTGTGGTATAGCAGCAATTTTGAGTTTCAGCCCAGTGTCACAGGAAGTGACTGAGAAATGAGGTTTGCGTGTTACACTCTGCTTCGTGTCAGAGCATTCCCATTCACTTCTTGACGAATCACTGGAGGTACTATTCTGTAATGAGAAATTTATGGTTGGGTTAATTATTCAACAAAAATAATATGAGTGCCATCTTGGCTATATGCAACTCGTAGGCCCGTATTTGAAACGAACTTTTTAGTATAAAAATTGATTTAGGTTCAGTAATACGGGCTTAAGAGATGGTATCTCTAATCTCAGGTCAGTATGAACCTTTATTTTATTTTAATATTTGAGAAAACTTACAGCTAATACAGTAAGTACATAACAATAAATAGAATAAGGCCAATTAAGTTTCCACTTATAGAATTCTAATAACGCAAGAACGCACTAATGCAAGGATTATAGTTATACCAGCAATCTCTAAACACCTGAGCCGAAGAAATGGTTACACAGAGTCTTTTTAAATTTAGTGGTACTCGTAGTAAATGGATCAATATTTACTATATGAGACAAAGCGTTAAAACATCTGCTTGACCGGACTATGTATGCGTTTTGCCTGTAAGCACAGTGAACCGTAGGAACATGGAGTAAGTTCGGCTTTCTAAGTAGAATTGATGATGTGCGAAATCCAATTTTAGTCAATAATTCAGGACAGTCAACTGAATTATTAACTATATTAAATAAGTATGCTAGATCAGCCACTCGTCTTCCGCTCTTGTAGTGGAAGAATGTGAAACTTTTTACAATGAGTAAAATAATTATCTAAGTGAAGCTTTGATCGATATTGTAAGTATCTTAAAAACTTTTTCTGAATGTTTTCAATTCTATTTATATATATACTATATTTAGGGTTCCAAACTTGTGAGGCGTATTCCAGATGACTGCGGACAAAAGCACAGTATAGAATTTTGAAAGTTTTAATGTTCTGAAATTCTGACGAGAGTCTCAAAATAAAGCCAAGTGCCTTAGACGCTTTGTGCACTATATCATTAATATGAGTGTCGAAAAGGAGTTTAGAATCAAACGTAACACCCAGATCTCTGATACTATTTACTCGAGCTATCGTGGTATCAGCTAAGTTATAGCTGTGGATTATTGGAATATGTTTACGTGTGTATGAACAGACATAACATTTTTCAACATTGAGGTCCAATTTGTTAACAAGACAATAATGTCGAAACCTGTCAAGGTCTTCTTGAAGATAGGTGGTGTCCTCAATGTTTTTTATGGGGTAGAGTATTTTCATGTCATCAGCGTACAGGAGTATTTTAGATTTTTTAAAGCAGGTAGATATGTCATTTACAAATATCGTAAACAGCAACGGGGATAATAGAGATCCCTGTGGTACGCCTGAGGAGGCAGTCATTGGTCTGGATGAAAAACCATTGAGGACGACGGTTTGGCACCTGTTTTCGACAAAAGATGAAAACCATCTATACAGATTACCTCTTATACATGGGTATAAGAGGGTATAATACTACTACGCAAACTGCTGTCCATGGGGACAGCAGTTTGCGTAGTAGTATTATATGGTCGATTCGATCAAATGCTTTACTGTAATCTGTATAGATGACATCCACCTGACTACGTTGAGACATATGGTATGTTAAAAAATCACTGCAAAGAATAAGATTAGAGGTTGTTGACCTTCCCTTTAAGAAACCATGTTGATACTCGCAAAAACTGTGTTTAAGTGCATCGTACAAGTTGTGGTAAACAATTTTTTCTAAAACTTTTGCAAATAAACACAGCTTTGAGATGGGTCTATAGGTAACATTGGTTTGGTTTTTTTAAATTGGTTTGGTTTATTAGTAACATTGGTTTGGTTTTTTGGAATACCTGCTGAGACTAAAGACTTATTTAAACATATTATGTATATAACAAAATTTGCATTTGCACAGTGCACAATTGCTTAGGCCAACTCCTCTATATCTGCTTCGTGGTGTATACATTGAATTTAATAATAAGTTTAGCATTTACTTACTTAAAATTAAGAAGAAATAAGAGAGAAGAAAAAGAAGAAAATAACCATTTAATATACTTCTATATCAAACTGTGTATCTTCCAAAAAGAAAGTAAGCCTTTGTGTAGAGAAATAAATAAACATTATAAAAAAAAATGCATAAATCAGGCATTACTAATTTCATCATCATCATTTCAGCCTATACTTGTCCACTGCTGAACATAGGCCTCCCCAATCGCTTTCCAGCGTAACCGGTCCGATGCCACCTGCATCCAACGATTTCCTGCGATTTTCACAAGATCGTCGGTCCATCTGGCAGGCGGTCGTCCTACGCTGCGCTTGCCAATACGTGGTCTCCACTCTAGAATCTTTCTGCCCCAACGCCCGTCCGATCTTCGCGCTATGTGGCCAGCCCATTGCCACTTCAGCATGCTAATCCTGAGGGCTATGTCGGTGACCTTGGTTCTTCTACGAATCTCCTCATTCCTGATTCGATCACGTAGAGAAACGCCGAGCATAGCTCTTTCCATAGCTCGCTGAGCAACTTTGAGCTTTTTTATGAGACCTATTGTAAGAGACCACGTCTCTGATCCATATGTCATCACTGGTAACACACATTGACTAAAAACTTTAGTCTTTAGGCACTGAGGTATTTTGGATGAGAAGATGTTGCGCAGTTTCCCGAACGCTGCCCAGCCGAGTTGGATTCGTCGATTGACCTCTCTCTCAAAGTTGGACCTACCTAACCGGACTGCTAATTTAGTGTTAAACAAATCAAACTACAGAGATGGTTCACATCAAACTAAATTAATGCAAATATAATGGTTTAACCACACACAAATTAAATAGGATTGGACTGATTGTTGTTATTAGATAAGCTTAGATTTTAACTGACATAATAATATTTGATCTTGTATGCAAAATTGTTTTCATGAAGACTCATAACTTTGTATACATTAAACTGAAGCCAGTAATACTTTAACCTCTTTTTATCACTTATTAGTTTAAGGTAACATACAATATATACCTCCCATTACTGTTTAACCTCTCATGCAAGTTCAAAACAAGTAAATAATTGAAAAGATTAATAAAAATCTCATCATAATGTCACATAGACAATAATGAGACGAACTATGAGAGCGGAGGAAGCCAGAGGTATGCAAGGAAAGAACCTGTTGGAACTCTGGTTGGAACACAAGGGATTTGCTGTGATGATATAGATAGATAGATAGGCAATGATATAGTAATGCAGTGTAATTATACTAACCTCAGAGTCACTATTGGAATCTGAATCACCACTTGAATCATGAGTTTTTGGCAACTCTGTGCCCATTTCTGAAATTCAATTAACCTTTTTAAAAGTGCATTAGTAATAATATGTAAGTTATAAATAAAATTCGCAGGTACAACAACAGTGTTATTTCATATATCCTTGAACTTGCAGAGGCTACACAAAACATAGATAAATGCCTTTGCACTGTAATACATACCTAGAAGTAGGTAGTCATTGATATTCACTGTAGACAAGTGGAATTAAGAAAGAATTCACATCACTAAACGGTAATCAAGCTGTATAATTTAGTAATAATGCAGCTACACTAATGTTCTAAATGGTTAAAGTACTTACTTCAAGGTTGGTCAAGATGTTTCCAAATAAAACAATATGAATGTCTTCATTTCAATCGCGTGAAGTCCAAAACATAATAGTAATCTGAAATGTGATAACGATACGTAATATAGTTCTCTTTCGAAGGCGTTTTATGCGGTATTGTGAGCAAATAATCTATTTTCACTCAACATAATTTGTTGAAATGACAGATCTGACGACACTCGCAAGACCAGTTTATTCACGATGAAACTCGGTGATGTTGCTAGAACACGGGTCTACGAATATCGTATGAAATCTAATTGAACATACAGAAACAAGCTTTTTTCGCACGAGATAAATCATAATAGGCAAGCATAACGGTCTTTTAGGACATTGGCGCCAAATAAGTGCATACGTTTACATTCTTTTGGAGGAAATACAGCAAAGTTAACCACTACGCAACATCAAATTACCCTCAGTTTTGAATATACAAACACTAATAACTTACTAACCACATCAAATAACTTCGTAACACAAATAATACAAAGCTAAACGATGAAATTACTTCACACTTCAGCATAACACTTGGCCTCCATGTTTACAAATCGTTCCTATAAAAATTGTATTACATACCTACGTAACGCAAGAGAAAGTCAGTGAATTTTGCATCTTATTCTTTTTCTCATATGAAAAATACATATGAAAGAGGGAGACTTATCGCTTTTATGTATATAATATGATTTGCGGCGCAAAATGGCGTCTGATGTTAGCTATAACCGCTTACGATACGATGTAATGTTTTATGCCTTTACCGAAAATAGAAGCAATATCAGTAGTTGTAGAATGTTGTTATTAGTTAAATTGTTATTATAGATTATATAATTAGTTTTATTTTACATAAATAAAATCTAATTTGAATGGATTGAAAACAGTACTACTACTGCCATCTCTTATTAAATTTACTGACGAATAATTTTTTTTAGTTCCCTCCATGAGTTACCTATACCCAACACATAGATGTCATACATATCAGTGATGTCATTACGGTGTATCTTTCACTATCATAACTATCAGCGTTATACATAATATCGATACAATATTTGATCAAAACTTTATTATTTTCGATGACTACCAACTACCATAACGCTGGTACCTACATATAGAAAGAAATGTCGAAAATATATAGTGGCATCATAGGTGGCATGGATTTCCATCCAATAGTTTCAAATAACATCAAATTAATTTAATTTTGATGAAAAAGGACCGCGATTCATTCTTATGAAAACGAATTATTGAATCTTGTCACAGCGAACGCACTAGCATTAATCACCGATATATCGAGGATTAAAAGATTCACTTTAATTAGTTTAATTCAAACTATTCAATTCTAATTAACTTAATTTAAATGATTCAATATCCATTCTATGGGTTCCCAAGGTTCCCATCCATCCATTCTATGGGTTCCCAAGCTTTCCAGCTACAATTGGATAACCGATTCGCTGCCTTAGAAATCACTGACAGCGTTGACCAGAAATTCGACCAGGTGGTACAGACTCTTAGAGAAGAGGGAACTAAATTCTGCGAAACGAGGCGTACAGGCAAAAAATTTAAACTTTCGAGGGAGACTCTGGAGCTGATGAGCGAACGACGCCAAAATGTTCCCTCAACCTTGTCAGAACACCGGGCCTTAAATAAAAAGATCACGAGGCTGGTTCGACGCGACCTCCGAGCTTCCAACACGCTTGAGATCGAGAAAGCCATCGAGCAGAACCGGGGGTCGAAAATGTTCGCCCAGCCACTCGGGAGAAGCCACTTGACAAGGTTGACTACACAAGCGGGTAATATAGTCGCTTCTAAGCCGGAAATCCTCTCGGAAGTCAGGAATTCTTATAGCCAGCTTTACGCCTCACCCGCACCTCGACCCGAATCTCTTAGAGGAGATCCCAGAGCCACCGTTACACGTCACTTCACAGAAGTCTTGCCCGAGATCAGCCTGGATGAGATCAAGTTGGCCCTTGAACAGCTGGCTACGGTGGCTACGGCACCATAGACCATATCCACACTGTGCAGCAGATTGTACAGAAGACTGCAGAGTATAATCTGCCCCTATGTCTAGCCTTGTGTACTATGAGAAGGCCTTTGACACTGTCGAAACCTGGCCAGTTTTGGACTCCTTGCAACGATGCCAAGTCGATTAGCGATACATTGAGGTGATGAGATGCCTTTTTGAAGCCGCAACTATGACCGTCCAAGTACAGAACCACCGGTCTGAACATATCCACCTGCTCCGCGAAGAGCGCCAGGGTGATGTCATATCACCAAAACTGTTCACCAACGCACAGGAGGATATGTTCAAGACGCTGGACTGGAAAGGTCGCGGCATCAATATAAATGGCGCATACATCTCTCACCTGCGATTTGCAGACGACATCGTCATCATGGCTGAAACGTTGCAAGACCTACAACGGATGCTGAACAGCCTTGCTAATTCGTCTCAGCGAATCGGTCTCTGGATGAACTTAGATAAAACCAAAGTTATGATCAACAAGCATGTTGACCCGGGTCCGATCGCCGTAAATAGAGTCTCCCTCGAAGTTGTTTCCGAGTACATTTACCTAGGGCAGTTGCTCCAACTAGGTAAAAACATCTTCTACAGGGAAGTTAAGAGACGGATACAGCTAGGGTGGGCAGCATTTGGAAAACTGCGTCGAGTCTTCTCATTGCCAATAACCCAATGCCTAAAAACGAAAGTTTTTAATCAGTGCGTCCTACCTGTAATGACATACGGAGCCGAAACGTGGCCACTCACCGTGCGGCTTGTCCACCAGTTCAAGGTCGCTCAGCGAGCTATGGAGAGAGCTATGCTCGGAGTTTCTCTTAGGGATCGAATCCGGAACGAAGTTATCCGTCAGAGAACCAAGGTTACCGACATAGCTCAGCGAATTAGCAAGCTGAAATTGCAGTGCGAAGGTCACATAGGGCGCCCTGTAGGTAGGTGGGGCGACGATATTCGTAAGGCAGTGAGCGGGAATTGGAGGAGGAGAGCTGAAGATCGAGCTCAGTGGCGTGCCATAGGAGAGGCCTGACACGGGTCCAGCAGTGGACTGACACGGGCTGATGATGATAATTCAATATCATAGAAAATGATCAAATAGCTACTATTCAAAATAACAGGCCTATATCCATACTCAATTCAATTCAAAATTATCGCGAAAATGGTCTACGACGCAATTTACCATATATTAAACATCAGCGAATCGCAACACGGATTTCTGCGACGTAGGTCTGTAAATACTAGGCTGTGTGAGTTTTCAAACTATGTATTACATTATATCGACCAGCATGCATAAGTAGACGTGATCTACACGAACTACAAAAAGCTTACGATCGTGTTGATCACGTCATACTTTTAGCAAAGTTGTACGCCCTTTCACGGAGATCTTTATTGATGGGTTAAATCGTACATAACAAAAAGAAAACAGGCTGTGGTGGATACAAATCTAAATTCATACCTAGTTCTGTATACCAGACCAGTACACAGCTCAGTGCAAAAACTTTAAAAGATGATGCAATAATAACAGACTATTGCTCATGCAAATTAATTCCAAGTACTGTTTTGCTTAACTTGCCTCAGCTGCGTATTTATCAAGTAAACAACTATCAGGTTACGTGTTTAGTCTCAGTCCAATTCTAATAATTGTTTTGAGTAATAAGCAGATATTAATTAATAAGACGCACACTGCGTGGGTGTCTTCTAGAAAGATGGGTTTACTTGACGATGCCTATAAATAGCCATCGCCAAGCAAAGTACTTTAATATCGACTTAGCTCTCTAACCGTTCGCACGAACCTTAAGCAATACTATTGACTGCATAGTATTTTGTACGAGAAGGAAACAAAAAGTAGTGAGTATGAGATAGAATATAATGACTATTGATAACTTAATAATTTATTTTTCTACATAGTATCCGAGTCTCTCTACACACCGAGTCCAGCGCTTTTCCAAGGCTTCAATCCCTTTCACAAAAAAAGTTTTGTCATGGTCCTGCAAAAAGCTCTCCACGGCATCCATCACCTCGTTATCGTCTTCGTACCTGTTTCCCCTTAAGTATTTTTTCAATTTGGGGAACTGATAAAAATCGCTAGCCGCGAGATCTGGTGAATAAGGGGGGTGGTGGTCAACCAATTCGAAGCCAGCTTGCTGAATGGCAGCCATCCCAACCACCGACCTATGCGCGGGTGCGTTGTCGTGATGAAACAGCACGCCCCTTCGAAGTTTCCCTCTCCTTTTCTCTTTGATGGCATTCCTCAACTTGGGAATTAAAACTGCATAATATTGGCCTGTAATAGTGGTTCCACGCTCCAGGTAATCAATCAACAATATTCCTTCTGAGTCCCAAAATATTAAGGCCATAACCTTGCCAGCCGATGCCACGACACGAAACTTCTTCGGGGTCGGTGATGATGGCCGTTTCCATTGCGAAGATTGCTGTTTTGTCTCGGGTTCAAAATGATGGACCCATGTTTCGTCCATTGTTACGAAACGAGATGAAAAGTTTTCAGAATCTTCTTGAAACTTGTGCAACAATATCTTCGAAATGTCAAGTCGATTCTGTTTCTGACTGTCGGTTAACATTCTCGGCACCCATCTTGCGGAGACTTTTCTCATATTCGAAGATTGTTTCAATATGGATTGAATACTTCCGTATAAAATGCCCGTTTCTTGAATTAAGTATCGGATGGTAACTCTCGCTCAACGATCGCTCAATACAATTTTCTCGACTTCCGCAACATTTTCTTGGGTGACTGACGTCGATGGACGGCCGCAACGATGTTCGTCTTCTGTGCTCGTTCTCCCTACTCGAAATTGAGAAGCCCACCTTGCGTCAGTGGAATACGGCGGAGCAGACTCTCCTAATGTTGCCCCCAAATCGCAATGAATCTCTTGCGTCGTTAACTTTTTTAAACAGAGGTATTTAATAACGGCCCGCACTTCGTTTTTATAGTCTATTCTAGTTATACCTCCACGTAGACCTAGACATCCCATACACATTATTTTTGCGGTCCATCAACCAGAATCAAATATGGCATTAACGAATTTATATCGAGGGTGATCAACATATTCAACAAGCAATTTAGCGATATTGACATATTTTCTACTGCAAAACTCCAATTCAAATCACATATCTTACAGAGATTGTCTGCATGAGTATATTATCACTACGCGCATACATTCGCACACACACGCACACACACACAGACACACGCACACATGCACACACACACACACACACAGACACACGCACACATGCACACACACACACACGAGCACATTCAGACATACACACATGCGCACGCACATGCACACACACACTGTCAATATTAATTTTAGTTTTACTTAGGGGCCGTTAGCACTAGCGCTTTTTTTCAGCGCCGGAATAAACCGTCGAGATGAAACAAATGGAAAACAGTACATGCGTTCACACGTGAGCGCTTTTTTATCGCGACCAATTGTAATCGCGTGTGTGTGTGAGTGATGTACGCCGTTGGCCGCGAGGCCTTTACAGCTTCACCGGACTTAAGGGCGAGCGTGCAACCACCACGCTCGAGCCAGAAGGGCAACAAGGCCCCCTAGGTTGGGACAGTCGCTATAGGGGGACAAGTGCACTACTAAGTGCACCGGTCAACCGCCGGCTATGGGAGGGGATCTACGACTACGTCGTCGTCGCCCGTATTCTGAGCAGAAAGAATG
The DNA here is from genome assembly GCA_905147815.2 of Phalera bucephala. Taxonomy (NCBI): domain Eukaryota; kingdom Metazoa; phylum Arthropoda; class Insecta; order Lepidoptera; family Notodontidae; genus Phalera; species Phalera bucephala. The sequence continues at coordinate 51,968,578 of LR990609.1, forward strand.
GATGACAAAGCATCGGGGGGTTCGGCAAGAACATGTCGCGGCCGGCGGCGGCGGCAGGGGTCGGGAGGGAGATCGTAGTCGGCGGCGGCCACGATTAACGGATTCGCATGGGTAGACGCGTTCGCGAAGTGTCGTGTTGTCGCCCCTTTAATATAGGCGCGAATAGGTTCGAGACCTAGATCGGAGTGGAGATCGACATTCCGTACAAACCAGGGGGCTCCTACGGCTTTACGGAGAAAGCGGTTTTGAACCACTTGGAGTTTATCAATATGAGAGGGGGCCGAATGCCCGAACACAACACACGCATAAGTCATGAGGGTCGTGGTTTTAATCGCGCTTGTTTTACTTTCAACGCTCGATTTTTAAGCCGTGATCACACTTCGCGACCACGACTCCGACCTGACAGCCTTGAGACGCTCTTAAGCCGTGATTACACTTGCCGATTCCGACTACGACCTGACTGCGTTGAGATGCCATTACAAGGCCATCAGGTCAGAGTCAGAGTTGGATTCAACTTCACCCGACCCCGATTCCGACCAAGGTTTTTTTTGTAACGCAGTCATCGTTATGATAAGCATCAATGTATCGATATAATATGATATTGTTGTCGTGTAAAGAAATAAAGTGAAAATGAAAGTGATTGATGATGTATCGAAACATCAATCTTTTATTGGGCTTTATTTATGGCAACAGATGTAGTGTTGGCATACATACCTCTAAGGAACTATATTATTGCATTGTCACCGTATTTATATTCGTATGCGAAATTTCAACTCATGCAGATGCCCGCAAGTGTTTGAAAAATGGATCACAACTTTTGAACCAGAATGACAAACAGACATCCGAAAAAAAGTGCATAAAAACTTGTAAAATATCGATTTATCGATATTTTTAAAGCGATGTTTTTTTTTGCAAAACCTGGCGATCACGAGGTCGTAGATTCGAATCCTATGTCGGAAAATTGTAATTATTCGATAAAAGAAATCTAGTCCGGAGTCTGGCACTTTGCTCGTGCTGTGTACTGCATGAGACATTACATTACTACACGAAAAGTGTGTGTACACAGTACACCACTCCCACTCCCGCTTGGGGATATAGGCGTAGCGGTGATTTTAATTTTTACATCGCGCTAGCGTTTTTTCAATGCACGTTAGTCATGAACTTAGGATGTTCCCATCACGACTTATGCGTGTGTTGTGTTTGGGCATTCGGCCCCTCTTACATCGATAAACTCCAAGTGGTTCCAAAACGATTCCTCCGTAAAGCCGTAGGAGCCCCCTAGTTCGTACGGAATGTCGATCTCCACTCCGATCTAGGTTTCGAACCTATTCACGCCTATATTAAAAAGGCGACAACACTACACTTCGCGAACGCATCTACCCATGCGAATCCGTTAATCGTAGCCGCCGCCGACTATGATCTACCCTCCCCCGGCCCCTGCTGCCACCGCCGGCCGAGACATGTTCTCTCCGATCCCTCCGATGGTTGGTCATCCATTCTTTCCGCTCAGAATACGGGCGACGACGACTTAGTCGTAGATCCCCTCCCATAGCCGGCGGTTGACCGTTGCACTTATTAGTGCACCTCGTCCCCCCACAGCGACTGTCCCAACCGAGGGCGCCCTCGAGTATGTCGCCCCTTGCCCTCTCGAGCTTGGCTCGAGCGTAGTGATTGCACGCTTGCCCTTAAGTCCGGTGAAGCTGTAATGGCCTCGCGGCCAACAGCGTACATCACTCACACACACACACACACTTCTGCTTCTTCTTTAAGTTATGGCTTCACACTAATTTTAAGTGTATTTTGCCAGTGTCCAGGGAGATATGTAATCGTGTTTGTTTAAATTCATTCGACTCCCTGATGAACTTGATGATAACGATGATAATGAAATTAATCAAGTACCCCACCCTGGACAGTAAAGCGGTGGATACTTTACATACCAATTGCGACGGCCGTTTTGAGGGAAGTCGAAAAGGCACGTTTTATCACTTTGTTACAATTACCTTCACTCATGCACATATAAGAACACATAATGGTTAATATTCCACCAAAATTACACATAATTAGTCGAAATAACACAAGTTTTGGAAATTAAAACAAATTGACAACATCACTCTTCGACTTCCCGCCAAAACTTACACACACACACTTCTTCTTCTTCTTTAAGTTATGGCTTCACACTAATTATAAGTGTATTTTGCCAGTGTCCAGTGAGATATATAGTCATGTTTGTTTAAATTAATTCGACTTCCCGATGAATTTGATAACAACGATGATAATGAAATTAATGAAGTACCCCACCCTGGATAGTAAAGCGGTGGATACTTTACATAACAATTGACACGGCCGTTTTGAGGGAAGTCGAAAAGGCACGTTTTATCACTTTGTTACAATTACCTTCGCTCATGCACATATAAGAACACATAATGGTTAGTATTCCACCTACATTACACATTATTAGTCGAAATAACACAAGTTTTGTAAATTAAAACAAATTGACAACATCACTCTTCGACTTCCCGCCAAAACTCCTACACACACACACTTCTTCTTCTTCTTCTTTAAGTTATGGCTTCACACTAATTATAAGTGTATTTTGCCAGTGTCCAGTGAGATATATAATCATGTTTGTTTAAATTAATTCGACTTCCCGATGAATTTGATGACAACGATGATAATGAAATTAATGAAGTACCCCACCCTGGATAGTAAAGCGGTGGATACTTTACATACCAATTGCAACAGCCGTTTTGAGGGAAGTCGAAAAGGCACGTTTTATCACTTCGTTACAATTACCTTCACTCATGCACATATAAGAACACATAATGGTTAATATTCCACTAACATTACACATTATTAGTCGAAATAACACAAGTTTTGTAAATTAAAACAAATTGACAACATCACTCTTCGACTTCCCGCCAAAACTCCTACACACACACTTAGGATGTATGGTCAGCGGATAAGTTATGGCTTCACACTAATTTAAGTGTATTTTATGTTGTCTCGTGAGATGCATAATCGTATTTTTCTAAATTAATTCAGCTCCCCGATGAATTTGATGAGAACAGTGATAATGGAATTGATGAAGTACCCCACCCTGAATAGTAAAGCGATGAAAACTTTACATACCAATTGCGACGGCTGTTTTGAGGGAAATCGAAAACGCACGTTTTATCACTTTGTTAAAATTACCTTCACTCATGCACATATAAGAATACATAATGGTTAATATTCCACATTATTATTCGAAATAACACAAGTTTTGGAAATTTAAACAAATTTGAATCGAATCGATTCGTGTTGGACGACATATTTTATTACATATTTTGCCAATGTAGACAAAAATATACACAAATAAACGTTTATTTTACGAAATATTGACATAAATTCACACAAAGGTTCTTACCCCAGATAAGGTTACACTTCCCGTTGAGAATCTCAAAAAACACTTTTTATTACTCACACTTTACACGGGCTTAAATTTTTTTTATACACAAACGTATTTCCCATCTGTTCTGATAAGTAGTCTAATAAGATTGATTCATTAGAATGATGAATTTGTTTATACGCGCGACACTTGAGACGCCACGTAGCGGGAACGCGCGTCTGTCGGATGTTTAGGTTATCCGTTCACGAAAGCACAAACTGAGATGGGCAAAATGTATCAGATTACTGATTAACGATTACGATTACATTTTGTAATCTTCAGTCATGATTACAGATTACCGAAAGTAATCATAAAAAGTAATCATTTTTGGTGATTGATGGTTATTAGTTTGTAATCATAATCATGATTACTTTTTGATTTATATCATGATTTTTTTTAGAGAAGATGTAATTCGACTTAGTCGAAATTTGAATGCAATGTAGTATGGAACGAGGACGAACGTTTTAATTTATTTATGGATTTTGTTTGAGTTGGCGAAAAATGGGGAACGCGACTTTTTAAGTTATATTAATATTGTTACAAATTTAATTTTTGGGGTTTTTGTAGGTGCTAATTACGAATATGCCGTTAATATTGAAATCCGAATGGCGGACGGGACTTTTGATGTTAAATCAATATGGGTATCATTTTTAGGGTTTTAGGGGATGCTGATAACGAATATGGTGTTAATTTTTAAATCCAAGATGGCGGACGCGACTTTTGATGTTAAATCAATATGGGTATTATTTTTGGGGTTTTAGGGAATGCTGATAACTAATATAGCGTTAATTTGTAATCCAAGACGGCGGACGCGACTTTTGATGTTCACTCAATATGCGGTTTAGGGGTTTTAAGAGATGCAGAAAACGAATATGACGCTAATTTTGAAATCCAAGATGGCGGACGCGACTTCTGATGTTAGATTAATATGAATATCGTTTTGAGGGTTTTAGGGGATACCGATCACAAATATGGCGTTAATTTTGAAATCCAAAATGGCGGACGCGACTTTTGATGTTAAACCAATATGGGTATCATTTTTAGGGTTTTAGGGGATGCTGATAACGAATATGGCGTTAATTTTGAAATCCAAGATTTCGGTCGCGACTTTTGATGTTGAATCAATATGGGTTTCATGTTTAGGGTTTTAGGGGATGCTGATAACGAATATGGCGTGAAGTTAGAAATCTAAGATGGCGGATATGACTTCTATCTAAACAATATCCATATTGATTTAAGATTAAAAGTCCAATCTGCCATATTGGATTTGATGTTTTCTTTTGAAGTGAGTAACAAAATAAGATGTCGAATCAAAGAAGAAAAGAACAAACTTATAAACTAAAATTTACGCGAATAAAAACTGTTTCGTTAGGTAATGCAACTGTAACCACAGAGCAAACTAAGTTTGCCTCCTTGTACACGAATTAGACATGTGTAACACTGCGCTACGCCGCGCAAATGCGCCAACTCAGTTCACTGCGCCGGATGTGTTAACACACTTCTTCAAAATGTGATAGCGCACAGCGCAGGACCGGGAAATTTGAAAGGTGTTAAGGTGTTGAGTTGTTAAGTGTCAAAACAACCGATCTCATTTATTCTCTTACTGAACAATGAGCCAACGCAGTTCGCACACTGTGCGCTGTTTGTGCTAAGAACTTGTGAGTGTGGCGTGCAGATGGCCCGTGTTTCGCTGCTCACTTGGTGCGTTCCGTTTTGTTGCGCCATGGCGCAATTTTGAGTTAACCCAATGAGCCGGCGCAGTAAACTGCGCCTGAGTTACTGAGTTAACGCAAGGAATTTCGCTGAGTTACCCATTCCTACACGAATGATTGACGTTAGCCAAATGTGCAGAAACGAAATCACATTATGTGTCTGCTTCGTGGCAAAAAAGGGACGCGGCGGGCCCGATGCCTATGCGCTAATTGGTTCGCGAGCCATACCCCGTTTCCCGATGAATTACCGCGCTGCAGAGGGCTTAGCACGAAGTTGCCTACTTCGTGCTAAGCCCTCTGCACTGTCGATTCATTTAAGAAAAATCGATCTTTAGGATCGATTCGAATCAAACGCGCAAAAATCGTATCTCGATTAAATCTAAGGATAACAGATTGATTCTCGACTAATTGATTCAAAGTGGATTCTTATTAATTTGCCGATTGAATAAGTTTCTTTTTGGATTCCTTCTTTTTATAATTGTGTAATACGTTCAATTTAGAGATTATTAAAAAGACAATTGACTTTAAATGAACTCATGCTTAGAAACTTTTTTATGATATAATTGTGAATCGATTCGATTCGTCGACTTACGGAATCGATCTGCTGAATCGATTCAGTAGTTTCAATCGATCTAAAAATATCGATATTTTGACTTAAAAATCCTTGTGTGGTTTTATGAAACCACGGTAAAAGTGAAACATATTGGCCTTGTCTGCTCTGGCGAGCGCGTTGCATGTCGCGTGACGGTCGGGCATGTCGCGTGACGATCGGCCACCGACCGTCACGCAACATGCAACACACAGACCAAAAAGTTTGTAAAGCCCTAATAAAAGTTTCACTTTAAAAAATGGATTATTCGATCAATCGCCATGCCTAACACAAACAGATTGACGCTAGTGTAACGCTACCTATGGTCCATTCTAATAAAAAAAGTTGATTTCTTGCTAACAGCATTTTCATTTCGATGTCTTTGGAAATTCAAATTTCAAATCGGATTGCAATCACAACTAAAACATGTAAAATGGTGATGGTTTGATCACCCAGGTTTAAAGTTTACTGAATAATGATGAACGTGACTGCCCATTTTCTCGCCAACGTTACGATACGATAACATCAGTCGTTTTGTGCTACGCCCTCTGGTCACCCTAAATATTCGTTTGAACACACGCAAATCTTACGATATAACAGTTGTTCTTTATGTCCGATGTTTTATTGTCTGTAAGCTCTCCCAAAAACGAAGTTCTTAGCGCGGGAGTTGACTTTTTTAGAATAAAATAACAAAAAACTTAAATATAAGTAATCATGTAATCTTGATTACTGATTACTTTACATACATGATTACATATAATCTTGATTGAATGTAATTAAGATTAAAAGTAATCAAGATTGAAGTAATCATGATTACTTTCAATCAGATTATTAATTTGATTACAAATGTAGTTGATTACGCCAATCTCTGAGCACAAACACAGACTACCAACTATTATACATCAACAGAACGAGAATATTATCCTCTACACATTGTTGGAACATTGTCTATGGCTACGATTTAGTGTTTGTCCACAATAGATCGATAAAAAAATCGACCCCGCTTGCGTATAAATTTATACGTTACCGAGAAAGCTTTCTTTTATCAAACACTGTTAGATATCATAAAAAAAATTAAATAAATAAATATTTAATTAATTATTTTTTCATGGACCTAAGATTACATGGACGGCGTCATACAACGTTGCCGCTCCGCCGTTCCTTGTTCAACACATTGTCTTGTTCCTCTCTCAATTACACGGATCGCCATTTTGAGTGAATGAGAAAGCTATCGTAGGATTCGCAACGTAGCCCTTTACGTGTGATTGGTGGAGTATTGTGACAGAGTAATAGGCCATAACAAATGGGCCCTCTGCTTTAAAGGTGAAAATATGAATTAAAATCGTTGTGAATACTGAAAATTATTTTATATAGTAAACTTATATCGTGTTGTGTTGTGTGCAGTGTTTTGTCCATCAACTAAAGGAGTAATAAAAGAACTAGGACCGTCATTTTACACGTATGTCTTTATTGCCTAGTATTGCATGCATAACGACGTTTTGTAGCAAAATATGCATTTCATATAAGGATATACATCATTGAGGATATATAATTACCACATGGCGGTCATATACTATGAATTTAAAGTTTTAATCTAAGTTTATAAAGTGCATTGTTTTACGTCTCCCGAACAGTGATGTACCTACAACGTCTGTGGTCACACAATATTACAATGTTATTGAAAAATTGACCGTCCCTCTTCGTGTCTAACCCCTCGTTCGTAAGGAAGCTTTTTCAATGCGCTGTACTGAAGCGCTATAATAAAATTACTGTGAGCAATTTACTTCATTTCCAGAGCGTTACTAACGCGCATTGAAAAAGCGCACGTGCGAACGTAGGGATAATGTGATGTAAAAATTATTGAACGAATTTGAATATAATTGTGTTAGGATAAAATATTTGATAGACTACGAAAAAGATATATTAACTCTGTCATGCCTATATTCCCTAAGCAGGAGTGGGAGTGGTGTACTGTGTACACTCAATTGTCGTTAACAAAGTAAGGTTCTATGTAGTAGAGGACGAGCCTATTAATATAATACTGAGCACAGTGCCAGAATCCGGGCTGATACTGGAATGTTTTTATTCGAAAAATTACTATTTTTCGACCTAGGATTCGAACCGAGAGAGCAGTGCTCACAGTTTCATTTTTTGTCCCCTTCCTATACCCCACCACAGATTTATATCAGAAAGTAAATGTCCTCACTGTTCGCCAACTCTTCATCTACCATACGATTATGAAAACGAATTCATCACTAAACTATGATCCTCTAGTCAAATCAACCAAACGTCGAAAAAATGTATGTCCATCTACACTATTCAGAACGAGTTTTGCCCATAAATTGTTCAGCTTTTTTGGTCCGTACCTATATAATAAAATTAACTTTATCCTGTCTATATACCCCTTACCCAAATTTAAGTATTTAAGTACCAAAGTAAAAAAAGTCCTAACAGAATGGTTACATGGGTTGTCATCCCGTTATCCTAACACCGTTCCATCTTATTTTTGTTTGTTAGGTCGTTTTACCTTTTTTTATCAGCAATTCATTATTTTTAGTGAAAAAAAACCACAAACGCACGCACGCACGAACACACGCACGCACGAACGCGCGCTTGCACGCTCGCACGCATCCACGGGCATACACACACACACACACACACACATACATTCACACACTCCCACACACCCACAAGATCTTACTTATTACTAACATAGAAATAATATTGTTTCATAAAGAGAATGCATGAGCTATTTATATACCAATTTAGTACCTACCTGTCTAAGGGGCGAGGGCCTGGTGATCTGCGACACAGGCTTACCTAGTGTAGACACCAGTCTCTCACAAAGGAATTCTAATTTGTGTAACTGTACCAGCCAGTTAAGTTTACCTTTGTGAAAGAAATAAAGAGCTATTATTATTTTTATTAGGATTCGAACCGACGACCTCGTTCGAGCAATTCTCATGAAATTTATGATTTTACATGAAGGATCTATCTATCTATCATCACTCCAGTTCCCTTGCGGGGTAGGCAGAGAGTCCAGAGTTCGAACAGGTTCTTTCCTTACATACCTCTGGCTTCCTCCACTCTCATATTTCGCCTCATACACGCTACGGACGCGATTAGGGATACGGAGACTCTTGACTTGCCTTTCAGATAAGACACGGTCTATTTGGTCATGGTAAGATAGTCTAGGTCTTCCCTAGTACCTACATCCTTTAACGTTCGCATTGTATATGTGTTTTTTCGAAACGAATCGATTCGATCAATGGGTTTCGAAATAGAATCATGAAATAAATGCAGTGTCTATTCTATTTTATTTCTGTATATATTTAATGGACAACACTTAAAGAGGGTATTTGGTCAATAACAAATATAACGGTAAATTCTACAGACCCAACTAAATTTAAGCTAAGTAAATTTACTCCGAACAATCTACGAAAGCGATTATTATAGTTGAAAGAATCGATTTGAAATCAACTTGCCTAGACTGACATTTACAGATTCGTCGTGGTCAGTCTGTCAAAGAAATTTTAGGTATATGGTTGTTCAACATAGATTGTTATTTACAATACAACGTACGATATGTATTGTTAAAAGAAAGTCTAGTCACTAGAAGCAAGCTGCTATATTATTGAAAGGTGTACATGAGATTGATTTTTGATGTGTGTGAAAAAGATACTTTAACTATGTTCCTTTACAATGTTCTTTGATGTACACCTGCCCATGTAATTGAAATAATTATCGTCAGTGAAACTTGTCACTTACTGTAAGTTGCTGTAGCATGCTAAAACAACCTTTCTATTTCAGTAATTGTAAGCCATGTAAACCAATATAATGTGTACACTGATGATAAACAAACCTGCATTGACAAAACTTGCATGTAGAATACAATAAAATTTGAAGATTGTCTCATGTATTTGGTACATTGTTTTGTTTTAGGTTACAATATGGATGAGTTGGAAGTTTGGGAAGACTTATCTAACATCCCAGCAGACCCACCGATTATGCGTGAATTATGTGAAAATTGCAAGTAAATATTTTTACAAAAAATAAAACCTGCAGAAAATACTACATTTTTGACTACCTATTGCGTTTTATTGTTATTTCAGGAGACCTGTGGCTGTTTGTTGGTGTTCAGCATTACCACCAGAAAGACTTAATCCTCGAAGCACAGTAATACTCTTGCAACATCCAGCCGAAGAAAAGAGATGTTTGCGGACTGCACCTATGTTACAATTAGGCTTAGCACCAAACAAGTGCCTTATTTATAAGGGAAAAAGGTTTCCACAGCCAAGACATGAAGATTTAGAAAATATATTAAACCAAAAGAATACTCTATTACTTTATCCAAGTAAAACTGCAATTGATATAAGAGATTTAGAAAATGAAACTGATAGTTATAATCTAGTACTGATAGATGGCACATGGCCACAAGCTAAAGCAATATACGCCTCAAGTCCAGCACTCCATAAAATAAAGCAAGTTAAACTATTGACCAGTAACACAAGCAGTTATATTATAAGAACACAGCCTACAGAAGGGTGTTTGAGTACATTGGAAACCGCTGCTGAAGCATTATCACAGTTGGAGAAAGACTCAAAATACAATGAACAACTTATTCAACCACTGCACATATTGTGTAAGTATCAACTAGAAAATGGGGCAGTGACTCATCAATCAAAAGAGTTTTTAATCAAAACCAGAATGTACCCTAAGTTAATTGGTAAAAGATTATCTAAATTATTAAGATCTACAGATGATGAAGTTCTCAATAAGTTATGATTTGATATATTGTAATATAATATAAATAAAACAAGGACATTACAATGATCCTGAATATTATTTGAATCTATGCCCTGTTTCTCTTGAATGGTAGATGCGGCTAATGGGATCACATTCAAACTAAAAAGACACTTAAGGACTGATTAGACAACTATTTATTTCCACTTAAACATTTTGAATTTATTTATGACGAAACCTAATCATTATGAAATTTATATAAAATTACAAAAGTTATGTCAGTTAACTAGACATGTTACTCCTCCAAGCGATTTCTATGAAGTGCAAAATATGACACTTCAATCTAAACAAATAAAACTGACATTCCAAATTTGAGGCGTATTGAGGAGACCATAGCACAGAACAAGGGCTCCAAAGTGTTAGCAAGAGACGCATCTATTGGGCAAAGCCAGTTGACGAAGCTGAAGACGGAGGACGGAAATGTAACGTCGAATAGGTCAGAGGTGCTCAGGGAGATAGAGAGGTTCTATGGGCAGTTGTACACCTCAGTAGCTGAACATGTTGTTGACTTGGTAAAAGACCCAAGAGCCAAGCTAACCCGACACTACACTGAAGATATCCCTGACATCAGCCTGTACGAGATTAGGATGGCTCTCAAACAACTCAGAAATAACAAAGCGCCAGGCGAAGACGGAATTACCGCAGAGCTTTTGAAAGCGGGCGGAACGCCGGTACTTAAAGTCCTTCAGAGGCTGTTTAATTCCGTCTTGTTCGAAGAGAAAACGCCGGAAGCATGGAAAAGGGGTGTGGTGGTACTGTTTTTCAAGAAAGGTGATAACACTTTACTGAAGAATTATAGGCCCATCACACTGCTGAGCCATGTTTATAAGTTGTTTTTGAGAGTCATCACGAATCGTCTCGAACGCAGGCTTGATGACTTCCAGCCTCCCGAACAAGCCGGTTTCCGGAAAGGCTTTAGTACCATAGACCACATACATACGCTGCGGCAGATTATACAGAAGACCGAGGAGTATAATCGGCCACTATGCTTGGCGTTTTTGGACTATGAGAAAGCCTTCGATTCGATCGAGACTTGGGCGGTTCTTAGATCTCTCCAGCGATGCCGCATTGACTATCGGTACATTGAAGTGTTGAAGTGCTTGTATAATAACGCCACCATGTCAGTCCGAGTACAGGGGCAGTGCACGAAGGCGATCCCCATAAAAAGAGGAGTAAGGCAGGGAGACGTCATTTCTCCGAAACTGTTTACGGCCACCTTAGAGGACGCCTTCAAGCTCTTGGAATGGCAAGGACTTGGCATCAACATCAATGGCGAATACATCACTCACCTTCGATTTGCCGACGACATTGTGGTCGTGGCAGAGTCGCTGAAAGATCTAGGACGAATGCTTGGTGACCTCAACAGAGTATCTCAACAAGTGGGTCTTAAAATGAATATGGACAAAACGAAAATAATGTCTAACGTCCATGTCGTACCCACCGCACTCACCGTTGGGAACTCTACTCTTGAAGTTGTCGACGAATACATTTACCTGGGACAGGTAGTACGGTTAGGTAGGTCCAACTTTGAGAGAGAGGTCAATCGACGAATCCAACTCGGCTGGGCAGCGTTCGGGAAACGCAACATCTTCTCATCCAAAATACCTCAGTGCCTAAAGACTAAAGTTTTTAGTCAATGTGTGTTACCAGTGATGATATATGGATCAGAGACGTGGTCTCTTACAATAGGTCTCATAAAAAAGCTCAGAGTTGCTCAGCGAGCTATGGAGAGAGCTATGTTCGGCGTTTCTTTACGCGATCGAATCAGGAATGAGGAGATTCGTAGAAGAACCAAGGTCACCGACATAGCCGTTAAGATTAGCAAGCTGAAGTGGCAATGGGCGGACCACATAGCGCGTAGATCGGACGGGCGTTGGGGCAGAAAGATTCTAGAGTGGAGACCACGTATTGGCAAGCGCAGCGTGGGACGACCGCCTGCCAGATGGACCGACGATCTTGTGAAAATCGCAGGAAGTCGTTGGATGCAGGTGGCATCGGACCGGTTACGCTGGAAAGCGATTGGGGAGGCCTATGTTCAGCAGTGGACAAGTATAGGCTGAGATGATGATGATGATGATTCCAAATTTGAAGTAATTCAAACATAATACATAAACCAAACAGATCAGAGTTGACATCAAAAGAGTATGTATAATCTGAGATTACCAATCAACAGTTTCCCTATTATTGGCAACAAGTCAATGTTCCCCAGCAGTAAAATCTATAGGGAGGATGATACACTGAAAAAGCCTCATTCGTGTTTAGCAGCCTGCAGCATGAACATAAAACTAATTGGCGACAAGTAGTCGTGGGTTCGATCTCAGCACGGGACAAATTTTTATATGGTCCACAATTATTAGTTTCGATCTCTATTCCACGTTTGACTGTTTTCATATCGGCCGACGACGACACTGGTCACCGACATTATCATGACACGATACCAGACTAATAAATTGGCACAGAGTACATTTGTATAATAGACAATAATAGTCATTGAATGATAATAGTACATTGAGATGTTTTCACACCGTCCGACACAAATCTCTTACTAGTCTGTGGAAATTCTGAGCGGTAAGAATGGATGACAAAGCATCGAGGGGATCGGAGAGAACATGTCGCGGCCGGCGGTGGCGGCAGGGGTCGGGGGGGGGGGGGGGGGGGGGGGGGATCGTGGTCGGCGGTGGCTACGATTAACGGATTCGCATGGGTAGATGCGTTCGCGAAGTGTCGTGTTGTCGCCTTTTTAACATAGGCGCGAATAGGTTCGTGACCTAGATCGGAGTGGAGATCGACATTCCGTACGTACCAGGGGGCTCCTACGGCTTTACGGAGGAAGCGGTTTTGAACCACTTGGAGTTTATCGATGTGAGAGGGGGCCGAATGCCCAAACACAACACACGCATAAGTCATGATGGGTCGAACGCAAGTTTTGTAAAGCGTCACATTATTTCTAAGGGACATTTTTACTCCGCGAGGCCTTTACAGCTTCGTAGCGTAGTCGGCGGCGGCTACGATTAACGGATTCGGCTCGGTGACGGACCCGCTTGATGTGCGGGCCGAAGGACATGGTACTGTTTAGGGTGACCCCTAGATATTTGACCTTCTTTATAATCCGTTCAGCCGTTTTAGTATGAAGAAATAATAGATACTAGTGGTCGCCCATTGGTCGAAATTCGACCATCATTAATTTAAATTTAAGTTTGAACATTAATAAGGTTCTATTGTCAAAGACTATGCAGTAGAATCCGTTTATTATGACTCCGCCTATATTGACCAACCGATTATTATGACGTAATTACACTACGAAGTTTGGTTTTCATATAAAATTCTTTATAAAAAAAGTCGGATATAATGACTTCCCTTACAGTGACATGTCGCTTATTATGACCAATTTTTAATAAATTATGTCCGGTTATAATGACCGACATGGTTCTTTACAGGTAATGTTCGTTGATTCCCGACGACGTTCGGCACGTGGCTCGTTTTTGTTTTGAATCTCAGTGAGTAATTGATACTTAAAGGTCACGCATTGTTTTTCGTTTGTGTTTTTCATTGTATGTACATACTGTGAAAAAATGTCATCTAAACGCCGTAAAGCATTTACGATTGAGGAGAAAGGTGCAATAATATGCAGATTAGAAAATGGAGAATCAAACTCATCTCTCGCAAAGGAATTTCGCGTGAGTCATTCGACAATCTCAATGATTTTTAAAAACAAGAACCGCATTAAGCATTCGTTCAATTCAAATGTTTTCACATCAAACCGGAGAGGCTTCGAAAATCGCGGCAAGAAAATGTTGATCAAGCATTGCTTCAGTGGTTTAAAATCATGAGAAACAAAGGAATACCTGTCAGCGGCCCTATGCTACAGGAAAAGGCAAATGTTTTTGCCGCGCGTTTTGGTATTCTCGACTTCAATTGTTCTGCAAGCTGGATAAGTCGTTTTAAAGTTCGACATAATATTGTGGTGGGAAAAATTGTCGGTGAATCTTCGTCTGTTGATCAAAATTCAACAACAAACTGGTTGACATCTGTGTGGCCGAATCTACGAAGACAATTTTCTGATGATGAGATATTTAATGCTGATGAAACTGGACTGTTTTACAAATTAATGCCGGACAAAACTTTTAAATTTAAAGGTGAGAATTGTAGTGGAGGTCAGTTGTCGAAAGATAGAATAACTGTCATGGTAGCAGCTAATATGAGTGGCGCAGAGAAAAAGAAATTGCTCATTATTGGAAAGTCACAAAAACCAAGATGTTTTAGAAGTGTCAAATCATTACCTGTCGATTATGCTAACAATCGTAGAGCTTGGATGACGTCAGAACTTTTTGAATAATGGCTTCGAGATTGGGATCGTGATTTGGTGAAGAAGAAGAAAAAGATTTTATTGCTGGTTGATAATTGCCCGGCGCATCCAAATGTTACTGATTTAAAGTCTATAACACCTGCTTTCCTTCCGCCGAATACAACATCAGTACTACAGCCAGTGGATCAGGGAATAATACGATCACTCAAAACGAATTTTAGAAAGAACCTTGTGCTCAAAACGATTGTCTTGATGCTAATGAAAACAACTCTTCTACAAAAATAACGGTGCTAGATGCAATTCTGATGGTTAATGATGCCTGGAATAAAATGTCACGAAGTACCATTCACAACTGTTTCAAACATGCAGGATTCATTGAAAACCACGACGGTTTACCTATTCAAATATCACAACATGAATTTGATAAAGAAGATGACGTCCCTTTATCTTTGTGGTCACGAAACCTAAAATCAGATTCTTTAGCAGCACTGGAAATGTGGGAAGATTATGTTGACATCGATAGCGCTCTCCTCACATCCGAAGAACCCACCGATGAAAATATCGTACAGAACATTAATGTTAAGGAACAACTCGAAAGTGATGGGGAAGAGGAAGTCGAGGAAGAACCATTACCTACCGCAGAAGAGGCATTAAAAGCTGCAGAATTATTATCTCGATTTGTTCATAGCAATATTGAAAATGATAATTTGACCATGGCGATGTCTTATATAAACAATAGTATTAGAGACTGTTTTTACAATAAAATGAAAAAACAAAAGCAGACAAAAATTACAGATTACCTACATTAAAAAATATGTATGTACTGCATTACGTGAAATTTTTATTTTGATTTAATATGTATGTATACATACTATGTTTCTCTATTAAATTACTCAAGTACATATTAACATAAAAAAGGTTTTTTTTTCACAAAACGCTTTGTATGACGTCCGCTTATTATGACGTGTTTGTCAATTCCTTTCGATGTCATAATAAACGAATTCTACTGTACTTCTATAATCACAGATTTTGCCAAGGGTACACTGTTAATTTGCCTATTTATTTCAAACAAAGTATATGAAATTTAAATAAAAAAAACAAAACAAAACATGATTAAAATAAAGAGTACCTTTTTTATGTAAGAAAATAACCTGTTGGAACTCTGTACTCTTTGCCTACCCCGCAAGGGATCTGGCGTAATGATATAGATAGATAGATAAATAGAATACCTTTTTTTTTTTTGTTTTTATTGTAACAAAAAAACCATGCGCTGAAGAAAATGCTGTCCATTAAACTTGACATACATATTTCGATACTTTAATTAATGATACAAAATTTCTTTGTAACCGATGTTTTTTGTAAAAACTCTTTCATCGTTTGCTGGTTATGTTTGACATTCAGTAAGACAAATAATTTAAAGTGTATTGTGTCAAATACATGGTAGTGTGTGTTATGTTTTTTTTCATTGACTTAATGTATATTTCTGCATAATTTTAAAGAAATATTAGCATTCTGCACTCCCTTTCTGTATAAACTAAGTGTGGGAAATTTCATTCTCCTCCGTCCGCGCAATTTTCGTAAAATGTGTACAAAGTTTTTGCTCCACGTATTAGTATATAGATTCCGCTGTTATATATATTGCTATGCTATATATTTTTCGAGATAAAAAGTGTTTTGTTTTAATTTACGATGTAAGACAGCTGCTTATAAAGTTTCAATTAAATTCGTTTAGCCAGCTTTGTCGCAAGAACAGTGATTCTTTTCAGGATAAAAAGTATCTCGAATATTATTTCGAGACCTAAAACACCTTGAAAGTGTTAATAAAAGCCATTCTGCCATTTTAATATGAAGAAATAACGGCTATCCCGGAAGAACCGTGTTATATACCGTGTGGAAGTTGACAAAACTCAACTTCCACCAGACTTATTTCTCTATCAACTATATCTATCACAGGGCTGTTTTAGCCCCACTTAGCCCGCACAGGTGTTTTTTGAAAAATATAAACTAAACTATAGTGCGATCTTATTCAACACACACCACTAACATCTTATCAAAAAAAAACATACAATACCTTCTTTTTTAAGAAGGATTATCACTTTATCTTTTTATATTTTTTTATTAATATTTATACTTCTGATTTTAACCTTCTATAAAATATAATAAAAAAATATAAAAAAAATAACTACCCTGACAAAGAGTGTAATCTAGCGAAATAATATCTTAAAACAGTACATTGCCAGTTAAGTATATAGCAAAGTTTGTCAGTTCATTTTGTGTTAGTCTTCTCGTAAGATATTAAGCGTCGTTGAAGTTTCGTAATTAATCTGCAAGCGGAGTAAAATGTCCCTTAGAAATAAGGTGACACTTTACAAAACTTGCGTTCGACCCATCATGACTTATGCGTGTGTTGTGTTCGGGCATTCGGCCCCCTCTCACATCGATATGTCGCCTCTTGCCCTTCTGGCTGACTAGAGCGTAGTGGTTGCACGCTCGCCTTTAAGTCCGGTGAAGCTGTGAATATAAAGCTTCCAATGAGGTAAGTAGTTTAATAAGCGTTTTGTTTCAGGTAAAATGCCACTATAGTTTAAGATGAAATAATCATAAATAAGTCTAGATATCCCACCCCTGATTGGGAAATATAGACGTCTATCTATATCATCACGTCAGATCCCTTGCGGAATAGGTAGTGAGTACAGAGTTCCAACAGGATAATAGACGTAACGGTGATTATCAAGATATTCTATCCTTACTAAATTTCATCCAAATTCGTTTAGTCATTATGACGTGAAATAGGAATGGTTAATGTTTTAGTATTAATTTAGTAATATCGACAGTAAGTGATAGGCGCTGTAGGACATCACTAGTGGAGAAGCGTAAAATAATGCATATTTGTAATATAAATTAAAACTTTAAACGCACAGTTAATTATTAACGTATATTAATAATATGACGTCAGTGATGTATATCTTTAATGTTAAATCCATAATTTTGCTGTAAAACTTCCCTATAATATTATAAGAGGCAATAAATACATACGTGTGAAATGATAATTCTGAATATGAATAAATAAAATAATTATAAAATTCAATACTAAACAAATAAATACGCACAAATAAAGATATAATTATAGAATAATAGTCTAAATCAAAGTCTAAAACTAAAAAGTACGACATTTAATAAACGTAAATAATTTTTTAAAAACCTTTTTATATATACTATTGAACTGAAAATATTATTTCGTCTGTCTATTTACCTATATTATCACGCATCTTTTGTGGGGTAGGCAGAGAGTACAGAATTTCAACAGGTTTTTTTTCCAAATAGTCTCCTCCTATTTAGTGTTTACAATATTTAGTTAAATATTATAGTTATAGAAGAACCCCATCCTTGGTTGCTTATTAAAGTTTTTATAGCCAATTGGACTTTCTACAGTCATTAACACTAAAAGAAAACGATTATTTATCAAAATCCCTTAGTTTTTACGTAAATACAAAAATCCTAGTTTTTACGTAAATACAAAAATTAATACATCCAGCCTCACTGTTGTCTTTTTGTATGTTTCAAAAACCTATATGTTTTTCGTATCCTTGGATTTGCAGTACCTAATAAGATTTTAATTATGTAATACCTCCTTATTATGCTGCAATTACATAGGTAACGCATGTGAGTTTAGATAAGTAAGTCGGTACAAAACGGAGCCGCGCAGCGGCGGCGATGGCGTGCCCTTCCTTGCGCCCGCACACACTTCACCCCGCGGAATACGCCACCAATATATATTAGTTATATTACAGAGAAACAGATTCGAAAAGCGGGCGCGGGCGCGCGGGCGCGCAACATATGTGCTTTACAACATGCGCAGCAATGTCTGTGACAAAGCAAAACGGAGATTTCAAATGTATTTCTCATTACGCACACATTTATATGCAAGTTTCATTGTTAATTAAGGTATAAAAGTATTTTAAAAAGGGGAAAAAAATTAAATTTTGAAATTTGTTTTATGTATGGGATTTGTGAAGCAATTATCAAATATTGCGTTATTTACTTACAATATATACTTATAACTTGTAACTAGTTAAACATTTACCTATGTTTTCAGTAATATTTATAATAGACGGCCGTAGGGAGTTGTTTCTCTGTATACTATGCCGAGGCCCCGACCGGGTTGCCGGGTGCCCTCGCGCAAGGGTACATTCGGCAACCAGTCGTACTATGCAGTCGTATTTTAGTTACGCGTTAGAGAGTAATATTTACTGATAATGCTACGGAACAAAATCGACCAAGATATTGACATGTCTATTGAGACAATTGTAAATCCCGGGATTACTTTCAGTGAAGAATCTTTAGTAATATCAAAAAGACAGCGTTTAAGTTGGAAATGGGATAATTTTTAAAACATCTTTTGACCGACAAGTACTTGTCAACACAAATGTAAAGAGCCGCAACACGTCGGAGTTATGTTGAGTACTTGGGTTGTGCTGTTAGCCACCTGCCGGCTGCATCATCAGACCCTGGACATCCGTGTATACAAAACTTGTCAAGACAAATCCAATGAGCCCAAACACGGTGACGTTGTGTTGAATAGTTGAGTAGTTCTGTTGGCCACCTTCCGACTCCAACATAAGAACCTGGACATAATTCCGGTCTACAGAACTCGTCAAGACAAATCTAATGAGCCCAATCACGTTGGGGCTATGTTGAGTACTTGGGTAGTTCTGTTGGCCACCCTCGGGCTCCATCATCAGACCTTGGACACTATCCGGGTGCAAAGTGCTCGTCAAAACAAATCCAACGAGCCCAAACACAGCGGGGTTATATTGAGTAGTTTTGTGGTTCCATTGGCCGCCTTTCGGCTTCATCATCAGACACTGTGCACTATCTGGTTGTATAGTAGTTCTCAATACCAATCTAACGAGCCTTAACGCGAGGGGGTTATATCGTATAGTTCACATGTTCCTATGGCCACCTTCCGACTCTATCATCAGATCAGCTCCATGGTGCCATATTATTGCATTTTTATTGGATTTACATATGTATGCCAAATTTCAGCTTAATCGGATACCCGCATATCCTTGAGAAATGGATCTCAAGTTTTGAACCGGAAGGACAGACAGATAGACATACGAACATTGCAAGTTAAATAAAAGCTTGTAAAAAATTAACATCCCCCGATAAAGGGTTTACGAGATATCGGGGTGTATTTAAGTCGTTAACATTAACATTCTCTGCCTACCCCGCAACATATTTGACGTGGTGATAGATATAGATAAAAATATTCATTTAAGTACAATATTTAGCTAGTCGTATCAAAAATCAAAATATCAGGTTGTATAATTAGTTCTTATTAGTATAGGCAAAATTGAAGGCTCAAGCTTCGACTCGAACCTTTAAGAGCCGTGTCCTAACGGCTCGCGAGCTTTTAAAGCTCGAGGTTTAAAAGCTCGAGCCTTAAGGGCTCCGGAGCCTTTAAGGCTTGAGCGTTGAACGCTCGCGAGCTTCGACTCGGGGTTCGAGCGCTCGACTCAGAGCTCATTTCTTACAACACTAATTTTGCCAGTGCCCAGTGAGTACCCCACCCTGGATAGTAAAGCGAATGATACTTTACATACCAATTGCGATGGTCGATTTGACGGAAATCAAAAAGGCACGTTTTATCACTTTGTTACAATTACCTTCACTCATGCACATATAGGAATACATAATGTTTAATATTGCACCAACATTACACATTATACTGAGTTCTTAGATTTACGCGAATATTACACATGTAATAAAACTATTTTTCGGATTTTATCGCGGGTTATTTTTGATTTTTAAGTTCCCAACGTTTCGAGTGCTTTGCAGCACCCTTGGTCACGGGAGGGACTGAGGTGTTAGACGTCCAAAAGGCATAGTTGTTTCGGGGTACCCTCAAACTTCTTAAGAATTTTTGTTGGTCCGATCTACGCAGAATGAGCTCACGGTGTCTTGAGGTATTGTAGTGTTATGCTTAGTTTTGGATTTAATTATATTAATTACCGGATCTCAAGTCGATGGAAGCACCCAGGCATCGTCTCTATTGAAATTAGGATGTTTTTTTTAATTTCAATAGCCTCGCGAACCATCCTTGGTGTTCTTTCACTAGGATTTGTGGTCTATCAAATCTGATGTTATGGCGGGTGCGGTCAAGGACATGTTCACAGACTGCAGACTTCTTTGAGCGACGGTGTTTTAGGTCAGATATGTGTTCTTTAATCCGAGTTTTTATCGGTCTTTTTGTTTGTCCTATATAAGAGAGACCACATCCACAATCAAGCTTGTATACTCCTGCATCTTGTAGAGGGATGTGACACTTGACAGATAGTAAAAATTGACTAATATTCTTCGGCGGCTTATAAAATGTTTTAATTGAAGCACGCTTCAAGATGTAGCCAATCTTGTCCGTGACTCCTCTCATGTAAAGTAGCACAGCAGGGAGACGCTCGACTGAGGCTGGTTTCACTCGGTCACTGTGACGTTGGCGTGTGAGCTTATTGTCGTGTAGGACTTGCTTGACATGTTGAAGCTCGGCAGCCAGATGATTCTTGTCACAGATCCCTTGTGCTCTCTGAAACAAAGATTTACCCACAGTAGCTAACTGTGTTGGATGGTGGTGAGATTCAAGATGTAGCCAATCTTGTCCGTGACTCCTCTCATGTAAAGTAGCACAGCAGGGAGACGCTCGACTGTGGCTGGTTTCAGTCGGTCACTGTGACGTTGGCGTGTGAGCTTATTGTCGTGTAGGACTTGCTTGACATGTTGAAGCTCGGCAGCCAGATGATTCTTGTCACAGATCCCTTGTGCTCTCTGAAACAAAGATTTACCCACAGTAGCTAACTGTGTTGGATGGTGGTGAGATTCACCGTTAAATTACCTATCAGTATGGATCTTCTTTCTATAAACCGTATGGCTTAAGGTGTTGTTGGGGTTACGGATTACTAAGACATCCAGGAAAGCTAGGGAAGTGTTTGCCTCCAACTCCATTGTGAACTGAATTACCCTAATAATGGAGTTAAGATGATTTAGAAATACATTTATTTTGTCAGATGGTAATATGGTAACAGGTTGTACAAATGGATTTCGAAGGGACACTCGTATCTTTTCAATGGTTGCACCTCGCTTTTGATGGCTCCAAAATTAATGGGTCGACACGCTTGGTAAAGCTTTTGCACTGGGAAATGGCTTTGTATGGGGTGCCGTGGGTCGTTGCCCATTTTTCGTCTCTCTATAGAGCTCGCCACAGCCCTGCGAACATCCGGAGGCGCTATGCCAGTCAATGGGTACAGCAATAATCTGTACTAATATTTATTTATTTAACAAGATACACCATCAGCATTATCGCCGAATCATTCAAAATGTATACAATACACAAATTTACGTCTAAAGCGAAACACTATTATAGGTGTATACAACATTCTCAATAAATTTTGCCGTACAATTGAAATAAAGAGCAAACTAAGTAATATAAAATTAAAAGGTTACAAACATGAAGCACATACTTATAATAACTTAAAAAATGGATTTTCTAGAAATTAGAAAATATTTAAATGACAAAGTAAATTGGAAAAATTAAATAGTTACAATTTATGGAACTTAACCTAAAAATAAAATAGTAAATAAAATTTACAAATTGTTAATTTTTTTAACGAAAGAATTAAGATTATCGTGGAAAATATCAATGCTGTCGGAATTTATTTCATTGTAAGAGCGCATGAGACGATTTATTGGTGAAAACTTTCCAAGGTTAGTATTAGAGAAGGCTATATTAAATTGGTTCTTAATTTGTTTCCGAGGTATAGTTCGAGGTACAGTTAAGTTGATTTTGCTTAAAATATTAGGTACATTAGGAAAACCATTCACAATTTTATACAAAGTTATTAAGTCTGTAGATTTACGTCGTTTTTCTAGCGTGTCTAAACTAAGATTTGATAATCGTGTGGCGTAATCACCACGATGAGAACCCTGCCCTTTTTTGTAGGCTAAAAAGTTTGAAAACTTTTGTTGAATGCGTTCAAGGCGATTTATATGAACTGCATATTGTGGGTTCCATACGGCTGAAGCATATTCAAGGTTGCTGCGAATTAGACTGATATATAAGCATTTAATGGCATATAAGTTTTTAAAATCTTTACACACA
Source organism: Phalera bucephala (assembly GCA_905147815.2). Taxonomy (NCBI): domain Eukaryota; kingdom Metazoa; phylum Arthropoda; class Insecta; order Lepidoptera; family Notodontidae; genus Phalera; species Phalera bucephala. The sequence goes on from LR990609.1 coordinate 51,991,567, forward strand.
CGTTTAACAAACCCAGACATTTTCCAGGCTTTCGAAGTTATATGGTCAATATGTTGCCTGAAGCTCAATTTTTGATCTAAGATTACTCCAAGTTCCCGTACCTCAGTAACTTCTTTGAGAGTAATTTCCTTAATGATATATTCAGAAGGAATAATATTACCATTTCTAGAAAATTTTATGTGTACGCATTTGTTGGGGTTTAATATCATTTTATTCTTATGACACCAGGATTGAATAGAGTTTAAATCACTTTGAAGTAAGCGTACGTCATCTGGACCTGTTATAGGCTTATATAATTTTAAATCATCTGCAAAGATCGAGTAATTGCTGAATTTTATACATTGGGTAATATCATTTATAAAAAGCAAAAATAGTATCGGCCCAAGGTGTGAACCTTGGGGGACTCCAGATGTGGCTCTAGTAATTTTAGAAGAAAATCCATTTATCACCACCTTTTGGGATCGATTTTGAAGATAGGACTCAAACCAATCTAAAAAGGGTCCACATATACCGTAGCGTTGTAGCTTAATTATTAATAACTTAATTATTAATAATATGATACAGTGATATGAAACATGAACTAGAACTACAAGATTTGAAACAGTTGTACAGAAAATATGCCTCATTTGTATCTGAATCTTGATCATACATTCACCAGTCAGTAAACAAAGGCGCTAATCTTACAGAACAAACAAAATGCTTCATAGTTCATTCCAATCTGAAATTGAATTTTGATCTTACATTCATTATGTTCGTTCTGTGAGACGGCAAGCCGTCTCACATAACGAATACGCGACGCGATGTCGGTCGGTGGGCAGACTGTCTTTTAATTTAGCTGATTCAAATGTTCCAACTGAGACATGTTGTGATAGTGACAAACTGTGATCTTTACACTGTTTCATATACAAATGATCGAATATGAACGGCGAGACAATTTTGCCATATCTTATTCAAATATCGATTTTTCTTTAAGTGAATCGACATGTGTGGTAGAGGCATGGATATATTACCCTAAACGGATTGATTGCTCTGCGAAAAAAACGTGACGACAAGGATACTCACTTAGAGCCCTACGTCTCTTTCTAAGTAGGGTAACCAAACATTGGTACGATTATAGACTTGTTGACATAACTAACGTATAATTTACGGGCATTGTTTATTGCCGTAATTCTTTCTCTCTACGCATATGCCACATCTTCAATTAGTAGTAGTCAAAGTTTTTGAGTAAATTACCCATTTTGTTGCAGACTGTACATTTCTACACAATCTGTAAATTCAGCTGCAAATGTCGCAAAAAAAAGGATTGTCTCCTAGGTACTTTTCTATATCGGTTGAGATAGCTGCCGTACCGTCCCATCTTAAAAATCCATCCTGTATATACAGACGAATTGAGAGCCTTTTTCGTTTTTAACTCGGTTATAAATGTTTACAGCGTATTTAAACCATATCATAATTAGGTATAGTCCGATAAGTTCCACCCTATGGTCACCGGACTGCATCGTAATGGGTGCGAGTGTCACACCGGACTGCAGGTTATTGCTCACACTCATCATAGTTTCTCGAGTTGTTTAAATCATAGAAAATTCAGTATTATGTCTGAGTGAGTAGAAGTTCAATTTTCTCTAGCTATATTTTGATATTACTCAATCCGTTATGGGTAATAAATTCATGGGTAGAGGTCACTCCCAAGTTGGAGTTGGAATTTCTTTACTCTATTTTTTTCCGTGTGTACTAGTCTTCGAACGCTTTATTCATGTTGGTATTTTTTTTGTAAATACGTGGTACAAACCGTAGACGTGTTTCACACGTCGAAGATTAAGTATTTCTGGTGGTAATACTGAATATCAACAAACAGCCGCAGGTCTTCTGAAATAACAATCAAACACAATAGGTATTTTATTTTTTGTAAAAATAGTTACTTGCAATTTTCACATAATTCACGCATAATCGGTGGGTCCACTGGAATGTTATTAAAGTCGTTCCAAACTTCCAACTCATCCATATTGTAACTTAAAACAAAACAATATACCTAATATATGAGAAAATATTTAAATTTTGTTTATTACTACACATTTTATTGGTTTAAAATTACTGAAATAGAAAGTTTGTTTTAGCAGTTGGTTTAGTAGTTGCTACGGGAGACGCCACACAGCGCAGTCCTACTCGGCGCGACGGCAAACGTCACGACCGCACTTAGCCGTGCACTTTCGTCGCGCTCTGCTATTTGACCAAACCTTAAGATTTCGTCACATAGCCGACGTAGCGCGACGGGGGCGCGACGCTGGCGCGACCCCGGCGAACAGCAGCGCGGTTCGCACGTCTCACTACAGGCGCGACGTCACACCGGCCAACCAGGCGACCACCATGTTGCTGTCAACGTCTAAAATTGAGACAATAATACTAGCGTCCCGCTCGCACGCGTATCGGCGTCTCGCTCCTTCCATGCTTCGCATCCATGGATTTATTATCCAAAACGGATTGAGTAATCCAAATATTGCTAGAGAAAATTAAATTCTCTCACAGACATAACACTGAATTTTATGTGATTTTAATAACTCGAGAAACCACGATAAGTGAGGGCAACAACGTGGAGCCCGGTATCTAGCTCGCACTCATTACGATGGAGTACGGTGACCATAATGAAGAACTTATCCAGACTATTATATTATGACTATATTATATAGACTATATTTATGATATGTTTTAAATCATCATCATCATCATTTCAGCATATACTTGTTCACTGCTGAACATAGGCCTCCCCAATTGCTTTCCAGCGTAACCGGTCCCATGCCACCTGCATCCAACGACTTTCTGCGATTTTCACAAGATCGTCGGTCTATCTGGTAGGCGGTCGTCGATTGCCAATACATGATCTAAACTCTGGAATCTTTCTACCCGAACGCCCGTTCGATCATCGCGCTATGTAGTTCGCCCATTGCTTCTTCAGCTTGCTAATCCTGAGGGCTATGTCGGTGCCCTTGGTTCTTCTACGAATCTCCTCATTTCTGATTCGATCACGTAGTGAAACGCCGAGCATAGCTCTTTCCATAGCTCGCTGAGCAACTCTGAGCTTTTTTATGAGACGTATTGTAAAAGACCACATTATGAACCACATCTCTGATTCGTATGTCATTACTGGCAACACACATTCACTAAAAACTTTATTCTTGAGGCACAGGTATTTTGGGTGATAAGAAAAAATCTCAGTATTAGTCCGGAATCTGGAATTGAGCCTGGTTTATGGCAATAGGTTCGCCCCCAATTACATGGGACCTTATATCGTCGGCGAACAGTGATTGTACACAGTACACCTCTGCTCCTGCTAAGCGGTGTTTCTTTGTTTATTTTTATTTATTTCAATTAAAGTTTTGTTGCTTTGTTTTAGGTAAATCGAAAAGCATTGTTAGAGGATTTCTTCTAGGGAGTATTAAAATAAAAGGAAAATAACACGCCTCCCCAACGTCGGAAAGTTCGTCCAAGGATGAATTTGGACGAATCGTTTTAAGTTTCAATTTCTTGGTATATTTGTTTTTTTTTTATTGTTACTTATTTTTTAATGCTGGTAGCATTGCAACATTAATATCACTTTGACGGTTTGTTGTCCTTTCCTTTTCTTTCGGTTCTGTCAAACAAATCGGAAACATGGCTGAGGTTTGTGGAATATTTTATATAATTTATCCATGATTTTGAATCTAATCGTTTGAGAAATTTGTATAATATATGCAGTGGTATCCAAGACTGAACATTAAAAGTTCGGTGCCAGTGTTATTTTTCGGAAGTGACCAACAATGTTTACGTTTTGCAGGTCGAAGAAACCCTCAAGAAGAAGCGTACCTTCAGGAAGTTTACCTTCCGTGGAGTTGATCTTGATCAGCTTCTTGATATGCCCAAGTAAGTTGCTTAAAATGACACCAAACCGGATAGTGGCAAATTTGACAAAAATAAACTTGTTTTCCGTCTTTTCGCTGTTTCAGTTATAGTTAAACGATACTTAGCAATACCTTAAGCTCACGAATTCTCAAATTAGTAATTTGTTAAGCAGAACTAAGTAATTATTAATGTGTTTAAAATATAACCTCAAAAAATATGTCAATTTTAGTGAGCAACTCATGGAACTGATGCATGCCCGTGCCCGCCGGCGGTTCGCCCGTGGTCTCAAGCGCAAGCCGATGGCGCTGGTAAAGAAACTCCGCCGCGCGAAGAAGGAGGCGCCGCCAAATGAGAAGCCGGAGATTGTCAAGACACACTTGAGGAACATGATCATTGTCCCTGAAATGGTTGGTTCCATTGTGGGCATTTACAACGGAAAGACTTTCAACCAGGTTAGTAGAATTATCTTGTTGTAATCTGGAAATTACCATTCGGAACCCTGTACTCTTTGCCGATCTCACAAGGAATCTGGTGTGATTATATTGATAGATGGAAGTAACTTGTTATGAGTTAACTGGATCTGTCATTGATTAGTATCAATTTGATTGCTTAACAATAATCTGAAGTTGGAAATAGCGATGGTTTTTTGATACTACTTAAGAGTTGCAGCTGAGTCTGAATAACTGTTTGTGTTCTTTGTGGGCTAAGTGTGGGCAAGTGTTAAAACATTGTGATCATTTTGTAGCTTATATTATTGTTATACCACATCTGGCTTTCGACATATTACTATTATAACTAAAAATCTATAGAAGTACTCTACCAAAGATGTTATAAATTAAATGATTTAGATTTTGAGTTGTTACCTCAGGAATGATGTCTGGTTGTTGTTGAGGACTTTTATGGTGACCAAAATTCAGAAGCTGTTTTTATGGACAACACATCATCAATCATTATATATTAACCCACTGCTAAGTACAGGCCTCTTCTCTGTTGTCCCATATGTTCCAGTTCTTTCTTTGACTGTTCCACAATTTGAATAACACGTACTGCTAAATATTTGTTAGGCTAGCAAACGAAAGTAACTAAATATAAACTGTTTCACTTCAGGTTGAAATCAAGCCCGAGATGATTGGACACTACTTAGGCGAGTTCTCCGTGACATACAAACCTGTCAAGCACGGTAGGCCCGGTATTGGTGCCACCCACAGCTCTAGGTTCATCCCACTCAAGTAGAGTGATTCACCAACTCTAGGCTTAAGTGTAAAATAAAAATTGCACAGGAATATAATAAGTGTATCCTGTGTGACAAAGCTGTTTTATTTTTGTGCAACCCATATTGACTTGGTTAAGTCATCCCACATGATGGGGTATATGTACCTCAATACAGTCAATGGTATAGAGCAGTGGTTCCCAAAGTCTACTAGACTGTAATGTAAAGTTAAGTTAACGTTTCATAAAGAAAAATGGGGCATAACTATATGAATGAAAGTCTATTCAAACAAGAAAAAAAACAGTTACAATCGAAAATTATAATACAGTATAAACTTCATAACATCGTTCGTTATAACGAAAAACTTACTATAACATAAAAATTAGGTAGTCAAAATTAGATTTATGTGAAAACCCATATATTAATACACTCTTAACAGCAGTTGTTCTTATTATGAAGAAATATGTTAAATAAATAATATACATTAGATAAATTACAGCAGTATTAAATAGTGTTATTGCTTATAAAATAATGTTATTGATTATAAAATCAGCTTATTAAAGGTTCTGACTAAATCTTTGAAGTGCTGAAATTTCTAAGAAAGACACTGTCAGGTCGTAAACATCTGCCTTGCTTTGGTTATTGGTAATTGCCTTGAACACATGTGCCATTACTCTTGGATTACATTGTTTCTAGGAAATTTTGGTGGTGTCAGTTACTAAACGCACTAGGCACCTACTATATTCTATCTATCTATCTATAACCTCACGCCAGATCCCTTGCGGGGTAGGCAGAGAGTACAGAGTTCCAACAGGTTCTTTCCTTACATACCTCTCTGGCTTCCTCGACTCTCATAGTTCTCATAGACCTACTATATTATCACTCGTAAACCAACATTGAAATTGTCAAGATGGCTAGTTAAAGAAAAGCGTTAAGTATATAATGTAGTTACCTATTGAAAGAAATAAAATTAGAAATTATTGTAATTGGTTAAATTTGGTTATTCTTTCTTTAGTTTTGGTGCTTCTCCTGACTGATAAAAAGAGATTTCACTGTAGAAAAGTAAATATACCATAACTTGAATGCACCCTAATCCAGTATAATAGTTGATCAGTATGCTTACTCTTGACACTCGATTTCAATCTTAATTTGGGATTGGGTTCGAAATCTTGTCAATCGGTACTCTTGAACGCTACAGTAGCGCACGATTAACTCGATTACGGTGGAATTTTATGAAACTAATTGAGTTCGGCTATTCTCGATTCTGTACTATTTTTGGCACTCTTGACGTGATTTGACATTGACGTATCGAGTTTGGATTCGAGTTTGCGATCGAAGTAATAGTAAGTAAGTGCTTTTGTTGCCGTAATGGCGACAAGAAGCCAATTTTTATAATTTACTGTTATACTCTATTATTACTTGACATTGGCGAAATACACTGATAAAGTGTGGGCCATTAATTAAAATAAGAAGAAGATCGAAGTAACACAGTTAACTAAAGTTTACTTTTGCGCGTTCGAGTGTGTTGTTTTATGTGAAATATTGCGAATACATCGAAAATAATGGCTCGCCTGGCGCTCATGTTCAATGTGTTAGAGAGCTCCAATGATTTGGATGTAAGGCAAAGAAGAAATTTGCGGAGGATATATAACGCATTTTTCATGACCGATGTGGAATTAAAAACCATTTTCGGTTGAATAAAAAACTAGCGGCATATGTACACGTTTTGAGGTATGTTAATAGTATGGTTAAGGTATAAACTTCATTATATCGTGTTATTATTCTAACCTATTTGTTAATTTTAGGTTTTAGTAGCACTATCATTTTACGCCACTGGAAGCTACCAGCGTTTGGTGGGAGCTACGCATGGGACGATGATGTCCCAACAGTCTGTGTCGAGAGCCTTAAAAGAGGTGACAGATGTCCTGAATTAAGATAGAATTCTCAATAAGTAGCTTAAATTCCCACAGACACGACAGGAAAGAGAATGTATTAAAAAAGGTATCAGTAGAAAATATATTTGTTGTTATTTACCACCACTTATGATAAATGGTAGTGGCTATGTTCAGTTAGCTTTAGATTTAACAAAGAATAACAATTATCATAAATTATTTCAGATTTTATGAAAAATTTAAAATTCCATCGGTCTTAGGTGCCATGGACTAACCCAAAATGAAGAACGATTTTACAATAGAAAATGTTTCCACTCAAGGAATGTTTTACTTGTGAGTTATTTTTATAGAATTGTTTTACATACATACATTAATTCAAAAATATTCCTGATTTACTTAATATGTATTCTATTCATTGTAGATTTGCAATGCAGACTTGAATATTTTAAGTGTGGACTCATCTCTTGACAGTGGACAGTTTTGTTTTCAATCCACGCCCTGTCAAAAATCATCTGATGGAATTATTGAATACAGGAAAAGAAATTTTCTTACTTGGTATGTCTATGTTATAATAATCAAGTATTTACTTAGTACAAAGATACCTTATTCTTTGGAAACATATTAATTAATAGTTTAATACTTTTCAGGTGGCTTAGGCCATCCTCAAAGGGAGTATTTAATGACTCCTATAATAGATGCTGCTGCAGGTTCACCTGAAGAACATTACAGTCAGTTGCAGTATATTGCACGCAATAATTTAGAGCGCACAATTGATGTGCTAAAGAATAGATGGTGGTTTCTTCTAGGCCACAGAGTTCTACATTACCACCCCGATAGAGCAGCCAAAATAATAAATGCTTGTTGTGTGTTGTCTAATATTTGCAACCTGGCACAAGTGGGTGATTATGCCCAAAATGTAACCATGCCACCGCTGTGGGGGAGTCAGACTACCAAGCCAACACACAGGAGCCACCAGCTGAAGAGTTACGGAGAGGCCATGAAACACGTTCAAATTTAGCGTGTGAGCTGTGGGCGGCCAGGAATCATTGATTTTTTTATAATATATATTTTTTGTCAGATTCCAAATACTTTAACAAATAAAACTCATGCTTTTTAAATAGTTTTATTTTTTCAGAATCAGAATCAGAATATTTTTTATTCATGTATACCATTACAGTATTTATGAATCGTCAGAAAAGTAACAAAGACTCTACCGCCACTTCGGAATGTCATTCCTGTGGAGAAGAAGGGCAAGAAACTCCATGGTTACTCTTTAAAAATAAGAAATTTCAAACTTTTTCATCTACATTCTGTTGTGGGGTATGGGAGAACAATGTAGGTTGGTCATCAGGTGAGTCTAAGTTAAAAAAGCGAATAATACTATTTATGAGAATGGCTACATGGTTCCCTCATTTACAAAAAAAAGTACATATTGTGTTAAATTAATAGAAGGAAGAGAGGTAATGTTAACTAACAACAGTTGAATAGGTTGTTATGACTCAAGTGGAGCTGGAATAGCATCTATCCAAGCATTTTTATCTTTTATTTTTTTCATTAACTTGATTATAATATTGAGTCTCTCTGAAATATTCACAAAATAAACAATTATAGGAACTTCAAATTTAATAATTAACTATACATATAATTCTGCTTAAGGCCCAATGCAAATAAAATTAAAATGGGATCATTTTCAATCATTATAAAAATACGTAACTAATGAGGCAGTAAATATTAAATAATAGAAATTTAAAATAATGAATAATAGAAATCGTTTATTGTTATAGCTCTCTGGCTATAATATGAGAAGATTATCTTATTCTAAGCTCAAAATATACCAAATCCCTTGTCATTGCCGGAGTTGTTTAATAAAGCAATTTTGTATTGATTTTTATTATTATTGTTCTCTTTACCCAAATACTATAACGCAAACAATAAATTTTAAATAAATTTTATTTGCGCGGGATGTACACTTTTCAAATAATTTAGGCAATGGCAACGTATTCATTCTGTCACCACATAAAATTCTTTCGATTTAAAGCTTATAAAAAAGAGATAATATTTATTAGTATAAAATCACACAATATGTATGTAAATATATAATAAAAAACAAACATTAAATTTGATGTGTCTGATTATTTATTTAAATTTGGTAGTTGACGTTTTGTAGTATATAGCCACACTGGTTCTCGATTGTGTACTCTATTTCAATTTCAATCCAATAGTTCACTCTATTCGTTCAAGAGTGGCAATCTCTTTCGGATTGAAATTGAAACTGTTTCGAAATCGTGTCAGCTTGAGATTGGGATTGGTTTCAAGAGTAGGCCTACAGGGCATCTATAACTGTCGTGGATCGTCGATCTATCTATGACGTCTGCCTTTTTAAAATAAGATACTCTGCAGGACTCGGGGTGTGTGCGTTTCGTTTTACACGCGAGGTTTTCACTTGTCGCCGACGATATTGTCTTGGTTGAGCTATCCCACACAAAGGGGTTTTGTACCCCTATACAGTAATATGAAGCATCTTTTTTCTGTGGTATGATGTTTTTACTTAAAAACAAAATCAAATTGGAAGTTAAGTAGTTCCTTAATAATTCTTTCTGGATGTATTTTTTTGAATACAGCCCTACACTAGGAACGATGCCTGTATCGTCGTTGCGTTCACATACATACGCCCGGACTGAAACAGTTATTTGTGGGTCACATGACGATTTGCCCCGTGCTAGAATCGAACCCGCGACACTCGATTCAGTGGTTTGAGCGGCGCAAGCTCAACCACTGGACTAAGTCATCCGTAAGGTCATCCGTTATTGCTGCCTGCTCCTATTAATATGTCGCAATATGTTGAGATGAGTTACATTTTTGATTTTAGAATAAAATAATTTACGAATATGATAGATAAATAGAATGTACAGTAAAAGTACCGAAGCAAAGAGCACAAATTTGAAGCCAATGTTTGGGCACTATTGTCGGAAAAACGTAATTTCATGAGTACGGAAGCGAGTGGAAGAGAATAATTATGTATAGTTGCATTTGGATGGAACCACGCAGGTAGTGGGCCCCCATACTCCTTTGTGTCAATTTCCCAGCCTCTTCATGGGCTTTCTGTATAAGGTGATGACGACGGGGGGTAACACACCTTGGTGGCGTGGACTTCGATATCAAACGAAAGGATATCCGCAAAATGTGCATCCGCGGTAAGTGACTCTCTTGTAAGACTATCGTGAGTATTATACGTACGTAGCGTACAACTTGGATATAAACTGTTGTCGTTGTTATAGGACATTCTTCACGAGGATAATTACAAAGTTTAGTACGAACCCAACGTACGACCACGCTTGAACGCATGATGACTATTTCAACGATTTCATTCTGTATAAAAGTTACACTTCATGATAATGAAGTGTAACTTTTTTACAGAATGAAATCGCAACGAAAGGTAAACATAATCATACGCCAAATTACATTGTTATAAAATTAAGTTATAAAATATATTTTTATTCGCTACAAGCAGTTCAGGGAAACAATAGCAAATTGTACGATTGTTGTGTGCTATCACTATACTCACAGGCGCTAGCAATATGGACTACTTAGGAAGCGGCTGGTGATCACGTGGTACTGGTGTCGATATCTAGAAAAGAAAAAGTATGGGTTTCTACCGAAAGATTCGGTGTATCTATAGCCTACTGCAACAGCCTCTGACTGAGCCACAGAATAATTAAACTTATTGTTTCCGTGGATAAACTAATTAGGGTAACTTTGGATATTAAGAATTATTTTATACCAGTATAATATCGTATCGAAAGTGTCTATGAACACCAATTTCAGATTACAAGCATCCAAACTGAAAATATATCTCTGGATCACATATTTGTCTCATACGCTTCGATAACTGGACCAGACGAACATTTCCTCGATGAATTTTGTCTTGGGGATATTTTAAAAGTGGTTTTATATGCAATGAACAATCATTCAAAATGAATTAAGGAAAGGGGCACTAATTTGTGGTCACATAACATCTAAGTTTATTTTTAAAAATGGAAACTTATAGTTCATTGTTCCGTTTGGCACCTAGCAATCCACATTTTAGATATGTAAGGTTTCTTTCATATATTTCGTTAGATTAGATTGTAATTACCAAAAAAATCTATTACGTCTTTTAAACTTAAGGACCAATGATTGAACTACGGCATTATCAGAAATGCACGCACCAATACAACAGTCCGGTACCTATCTTAAATATTTCATACCTAAATCTTAACGTCAATTAAAATGTGACGCTATGGAGCCAGACGTTATGTCCATATAGTTGGGGTTAATAGAAGCGCCTTACCCATCAGTGTGCCTCATCATGGCTGGGTGGCATCATGAAACCAGCTGTAACCGGTGTTCGCCACTGTACACCGACTAGCACCGACAACGACGATACCAAGACATCGCCACGGGTCGCATCGACCGGCCCTTTTTTGTCTTGATACTGTACGCCCAATAAGGACTTACGAATTGTTAGAACACATAATTATTTGGAAACGTTTGTCTGTCGTCTATAGGTAGGTAAACTCTATTTTGAGTTGTGTAAAACTCGGTATATACCTAAGTAGGTAATACTAAGCCTATGTACGTGTTTACTTTGTTGATCAAGGACTAGCAAAAATAAAGCATTTTTTTTTGTTTATTTCGACCTAGTTCAAGTATTATTGTGTTTATTTAATTATTATATAAAAATATACTGGTTATTAATACAGTGAAAATCTTAATATTTTCGGGTGTGAATAGATGTTATATTCTTACTTTTAAAATTACTTTTCTGTAATAATAACATCTTTTTTAAATTAATAATTAATTGCTCGTTCTATCTCTGAGTCTAATGGGGCATAGTGCGGTTGACGATCACGAGGTCCTGAGTTCAAATCCTAAATTAGGTAGGTGTGGTTTTTTCCTTTCTAAAATTTCACAGCCGCAGTCCGGAGTCTGGGATTGTACCCGATAATAAAGGCAATAGACCCCTACTACATTCAGGTCTAACATTGTTGGCAACGTTGGGTACACACAGTACACCTCTGCCATCCATGCTTGGTGAATACAGGCGTTACCCTGTTTTTCTATTCTGTCAATCGGAATATCCAGTGAACTGATTATGGGGCAACCGCCGCCGTCGCCTTTCTTACACCAATTCCCGCTGTACGTTTTGCAGATAACTTTATTTTGTTTTTGAATGATTTAGTCACATGATGACGTGACAATACCGCTTTTTTAAATTATTATTTTCCAGTCAGCGGCAGTTCCATTGGACCAATGACTTCATCTTAGAGGCACGCTAGTGAAATGATCTTGCTATTAATTTGTTTGATATTCATCTTAATTACTTCAGCCTTTATATAACACAAGCTAGCGCAATTAATATGTATGAAGAAGTTATTATGTAAACAGGTTTCAGGACATCTGTAAGTACATGGTCTAGTGCGACAAGGATCTTTTGGCTCATGGATGTCGTTGACAGGGGGGCGTTGGTGTGAATTTAGTTGTAGTTATTTAATATTTAGTAAATATTTCTACTTCCAAAGAGATATTTCAACAGGTGGGTCGTACGGACCCACTAAAAACTCCTTAAAAAAAGAACTTGGGTAAATTTCATAGCAAACGGCAACTCTGCGACTCTCATATAGTAACAGTTCACTTGATGACAACCTTATTTCCGATTTTAGCCGCGAGCCGCATCCATAGGATCATAGGATCCTTTAGTAAATAGGCAATTCAGCAGTATTATTTTGAACAAGCTGCCTCAATGGCCTAAGGCGCATAGTCCGAGTGGTGATTACCAGGTCCTGGGTTCTAGGTCTAGGAATAGTGGTCGGTATGTTAATAAGTTCGACTCCTTTTACATTGCGACCTAACATAGTCGGCAATATGTTGGTGTAAACCAGGAATTCGCAAAGTGGTCCCGGGGGTCTACATAAACGTAAACTGATTTTGGGGGTCGACGATGTCTAAAAATCGACCCATATTAATGTGATAATGCAAGAAGAGTTGATTACCATCAGCACAGACGAGGAGCTTAAGCAGAAGTTCAACGAAGGCTATTAGAAGCTCTGCTTGCAACGTAACATTAAAATACAGTATAGTGGAACTATGCTGAAAGATACCTTATCGCTTTTCCATCATCATACCTAGTCGAAAAATGCTTCGATGTGGCTACAAACAGTTTGAAAAAACAGAACCTGTTTGAAAATCAACGAACGCGGAGATTTAAGGCTGCAACTCACCAATATTGAACCGGATTTAGCTAGATTGGGATTAAGGCACCAGGTTTTTTTTTTTTTTTAACTTTTTTCGATTATTAAGTTTTTTTTTTTCAAAAAAATATTACCTGCTTAAGTATTTTTACATCATTTGTATTAATAATTATTAATTACACTTAATATTTACTGAATTTTATGTCTATTTATTTTGTTAAATTTTGATAAGAACATGATGTCAAGTTTACTCACTTAACCAACCGCAAAGTTTTTAAAGTGGTAAGTATTTAAAAATAATTTAGCTATGGGAATCTAAGGTAGCAGTTCATTTTGTTTAAGGGGTCTCTTACCCAAAATAGTTTGGGAATCCCTGGTGTAAACAGTACCAGAGTCAGGCAAATATTAATTCTGAAAAAAATAAACTGCAATTCAAGTAATTTATCGCGTGTCAATTTATATAATTTGTTTAAGATTTTATCGCGGTTTATTGTTGGTTTTTAACTTGCTGATGTTTTGAGTTCTCTACAGTAGCCATGATCACGGAATTATTTCGGAGCACCTTAGTGAGATTAATTTAACTGCTATTGAAATTTCAATTGCTGATCCTACGATTAAAAAATTGATGATTTAATAATGATCAACACTGAAGAGTACCTGAACATTTGCCACCCCTGCTTGGTTTATTAGACGTAACGGTGTGTTGTTATCTATACATTAATACGTGAAGCAAACACTTTGTACACCTTTTTACGAAAATTGCGCGGACGGAGGAGTATGAAATTTTCCACACTTATAGTTTATATAGAGAAGGAGTGCAGAATGTTACTATTTTTTTAAATTATGCATAATACATACATTAAATCAATGAAAAAACATTACACACACTACCATGTATTTGACACAATACACGTCAAATTGATGTTTGTCTTTAATATTATTTGTCTATAGTCTTACTGAATATCAAACATAACCAGCAAATGATAAAAGAGTTGGTCGAATATCAACCTATGGGCAACCACTAGTTTTGTTAATTTTGTATGTCCGCAGATTCGGTATAGTTCATTGAACAGAAAAAGTCAGCAATACACGAATAAAATGTACCAAATAAGTAGTAGGTTACGTTAGTGTTTAGGTAAGAAAAGTTCACTATTTAACCTACTTTTATCCCCTTATGCCTGCAGGAAATGGAGAAAAATATGAAAAATGAAATGTAATGAAACCATTCAATCGAATTCTCTATTATATAATGAGTTGTTATTCCTATCACTCCCTATCGTGTATGTAAACTTCTTAAATTATAGGTAGGTATGTATCTTATTTATGTCTCGCGCAAGAAAATTCTTCGAAAGCCAGCTGTGGGGAAGAAGTATGTTGAACTTTTATCACACCAAAAAAACCGCGCGTTGGCCTCTTTGGCCCGGCAGAAGAGCTCCGTAATTTCCAAGCGGTATATACTTCCTAATATATATTAGAAGCATTGAGATATTAATGACTAAGGGATGACAACAGAAATAACAATAATATGGCGCTTATTATTAAGATTTAGTCTTTTTATTAAGATTTGTCCTCGTTGGTCTGGTGGCAAAGCGCATCGCTTTGTGATCACGAGGTCCTGGGTTCAAATCCTAGGTCGGACAAATATAGTTTTTCTAACGAAAAATTCCCAGTACGAGTCCGAAGTCTGGAATTGTGCCAGGTATATGGCAATAGGCTCGCCCCCTATTACATGGGACCTAACATCGTCGGCGAAACGTGGGTGTACTCAGTACACCTCTGCCACGCCCTCTGGGGAATATAGGCGTGACGGCGGTTTTATTAAGATTTGTGTGGGAGTGACAAACCGTTATTAAGGGTATCACCTAAGGTTATAATTTTTTTTTTCGTAGTGGGTCCGGTTACCTGCCTAGTGTTAATAATGGTTTCAAACATTACGTTTGTGTATGTGCGAAGAACTTATCAACATCCTAGAAATTTTAGATATTTGGATTTTTGTACGCGATCTCTCGCGTCTAAACGGCTGAACGGATTTGGATTTCTAGGAGAGTTACAGATGCATGGATTAAACCATTGACATATTTTTTACAGGGCGGTTTTAAAGACGGGACAGTAAGGGCAGCGTCAACCGTTGTAGCTACAGGAAAACGGTCCCTGTATACATATATGGATTAATGTAATCTGCATGCTTCAGTATTGGGAATTTTGAAGTCGTTTTTGTCTCCTTCCTCCTACTTTGCCAAGTGAGTACAAGACAAACGAGAAGTTAAAGTACAGACACTATATGGTGAATAGTACAATCTAAATTCACCAAAATTCTTTGCCTATCTACATACAATTTTAAATGCTGTACCCATGCTTCATGCCTTTTGACGCTATCAGTACCTAGTGTTATTATTAGAAAGATGTTGATACAATCAAGACGGACTGATTTGTCCGTTCGAAGTTCGCAATAGGTATTTCCCTGACTCGCTTCCCAGCTATAAGCAATTGAATAATTAGGAGTCTAGTGTATATTTATTCTTTTACAAGCTTTTATTTATCTTGCAATGTTGTTAGTAAGTTAGTTCAAATCTTTCAAGCTAAATTAGAACTACTACCAAGAGGTAGGAAAGAATTCTACGTAGTTGAAATTTGACATGTTCGATCAGCTTTACAATGCACTTTCATTAATGGTAAGCATGATCTGATTATATATCCAGGATTGGCTCCAGACCAAGGAACTCCCAACGGCCGAAATTTTGTATACACATTTAATTTTGATTGGCCGTTTTAAATTGCACCATTGCCTGGCTGCATAAGTTTGTTTAAAAAATGTTGTTTACTCTTAATTTATTTCATATTTGTGTGCCTCTCCAATTGAGGGTTACGTTAATAGTGTGTAGAAATGTTATACATTATATAGTATTAGCCCTATTTAGAAACTGTCCCACCGTTGGGCACGAGCATCTCTTAAGCTGAGAGGGTTTAGGCCATGGTCCACCACGCTGGCCCAGTGCAGGTTGGTGAACCAAACACATCTTCGAGAAACTCTTAGGCATGCAGGTTTCCTTACGATGTTTTCCTTCACCGTTAAAGCAAGTGATAGATAATTTTTAATACGCACATGCTTTTTAAAAGACAGAGTTGCGTGCCTGTTATACATTATCCGAATTTTTAAATTGCGGTTTTAAGCTTGTTTATACATTTTGTTCTCTCAAAATATTGGAAATGTACCACGTTGCTGTTGAATAGCGATCACAAGGTCCTATGTTCCAATCCTAGGTCAGGTATTTTCCTGTCAAAAAATCCTAAATAACATTCCAGAGTCGGGAATTGAGCTGGTATAATGGCGATATACTCGCTTTTTATATCATTTGCACCTGATATAGACCTGATGTTTGTTTTTAAATTGAAAAAATATATGTATATATCTCTATGGAATCACTACGATTTCCACAATTTGTAGATACTCAAGGTTCGTGTCCAATTTTGAGATTTTATTTTTGGCAATAAATTCGAGAGTAAAAAATATCCACTTCTAATGGTATAAAATTTAATACAATGTTCCCACAGTATGAACGCAAAACAATAGTGTTCTTTTTAATTTTTATTAGTACCAGTGAACAGTAGGCATTGGATACATCACCTGGGCTTTCGCTCCAGGACTACTAAAATTACATCATATATAGGGACCTAATTCTCAATGTTAATTAATTTTAAAAACCTAAGTCTGTTTTAGTTTAACAATATAGGTATATTTGCAGCTACATTACATATCGGTGATATGAATACGAACTTTCCCATTCGTTTCCAAATACCGGTTTATAAATACATTCGCAATATAAATGAACAAATCTACATATCCAAATGCATGAGCTTTTATGAGGATATTGGTGTTGAACCGAAAATTTGCCAAAAGATTTATTAGCGGGATAAAGCCCACACATACATAACGGTTACGCGTGGAGATGTGCATGTTTTATAACCAATTCACTGCAGCGTGTTCCAATGTAAATAATATGCGGTATTCATTAAAATAAACATCGTACAAGCTTACCGAAAGTTCGAACGGGGAACGTCCATCGGAACTGGCAGAAATCTCGTCCTAACTAGAACGAATAATTGTTGTAATTAAAAACCGCCGTTCGTAAGGGCGCGTGGCATGGTTGTGCTTATAAAGAGTCGGGCGGAGGCTTCGAGGACTCTGGTCGCCTGTCTGTGCGGCTGGTCGCACGCGCCTCAGCCATTTTCCGCTTCGCGTAACGTGATCTGACGGTTTTATTCATTCGATTTTCGAATTCACATCATTATGAATGCAATAGACTAATAATTTAAATTACAAATATTTTAAATCAACATTCTTATCTCGCAGTGACTTAGTTTTGTTTTAGTGAAATGTGATATTTTTTATCTTGTATCTTTGTGAGGACATTGCTTCACTGCAAACATTTTGAGGTAAGGAAAAGGCTGTTATTTATATGTGTGCGTTGCGTTTATTGATAAAGTTTAAATAATGTAGGTATGAGAAGACAGCTGTTCTAGTTTGTGTTTAGTAATAGTGAATAGTGATAGTCATTAAATTACTTTTGTTCTAAACACCGATATTTGTTATAATCTACAAAGTAGATAGGTATATTTGTTCAAACTAGAGTACAATTTTGAATAATTTATCTTGGAGCAGCGTGGTCCGACAGCGTTAATTTTACTTCTTTGCAGTTATATTATGAGTAGACATCTTAGTTTGTTAACATAATAAAAATATTATAACCATGAATCAATAATCAGATGGAATTTTGTAAATACTTATTTAGATTCTGTTTTGCGAATGTTTGGTTTCTTTTTGCATTTTTAGTATTTGAAAGAGTTTTTAATGGGTATCTAGAATGATATACTTAATTACTATCTGTTAAAAATTATTTATTCTTATAATTACATTTAAGTAATCTATAAGCTATTTATGTAATCAATCTGATACATAGTGGAAACAATATTTTCTTAGTTACAAATAATTTTGTTACCAACTTATATTCTTTCACCTTACTCATTGATAAGAAACTAGTATTTCCCAATTAATTAAGGCAATTGCGATGTTTTGCTATAAATTAAAATGAAAGTTACAATACCTACTAAATATACACATTTACCTACCTGTACACATTTACCGTAGTTGGCTCAGCGATCCAAAGTGAATCATAGCCTTCGAAACAAGATTCCGTCACTTTCTGCTTGTAGCTGGGCTAAAATCTTCAAAACGTTGTCAATACTCTGTGGAGAAGAATGAGTAATTGGGTTTTTACCACTTAAAATCCCCGTGATTACCTTCTTTGACACGGTAGGGGTCATCGAGTTATCCAAAGGGAATGCACCGGTGCTCTTGGACCTCGCTCGATTGAGCATGTCATATCCTCGTAGTGCTACGGAGGGGACGTGAAGCGATTTGCGCTCTCGTTC
Source organism: Phalera bucephala (assembly GCA_905147815.2). Lineage (NCBI taxonomy): Eukaryota > Metazoa > Arthropoda > Insecta > Lepidoptera > Notodontidae > Phalera > Phalera bucephala. Next base: position 52,010,202 of record LR990609.1, read on the forward strand.
ACCCTTATATCGAACTTCCGCGTGAAGGGACGGTTAGTCGTATAAACGCCACTTACGCTTTGCTTCCCTTCTCACGCTATCGCTGCCGGGCGCTCCCTCCGTTGGCGGTTTTTTGAACTGAAGTCTAAAGACTGTCAGGCTACGCCCACTCAGTGTAGCCGATTAAAAATCTTTTTGGAATGATGGAATTTTGGAAAAAAAAATAGTATAAAAAGCTATAGAAGTATATAAAATACAAAAAATGTGAGGGTGGTATCAGAAAAACCATGCGAAAGCTAGTATGTATATTGCCTTGTCATATTTTTATGAAAAAAAATATTTTTGGGAAAGGAAAATATTAAAGAAAACTAGATGTCGCGAGTTTTTGCAATCATAAAAGAAACAGAGCGATGGTTGAAGTGTGAAGGGAGTATGTGAACAGTCGACGTTGCCGCGGTGCTGGTCATTGTTTTAGGCGGGAAGTAGCGGCAGTAGCAGTGTTTAAACCGGGTATAAGAATGAACGGGCGCCTCGGTATTGCTCTGCCGATCTATCTACCTATCTTCAGACGTCCACTACAGAACTAAAGCCTCCCCCGAAAATCGCCATGACGACCAGTTTTGTGCTGCACGCGTCCAATTTTTACCTGCCACCTTCACTAGGTTTACCGATCTGCCATCTATTAAACCACTCGTTGCTCGTAACTGCGTCGTTGGTCTAGTGACGTATAATGCGCATAGCGATCACGACGTTCTGGGACGGACAAGGTGCAGTTTGTCTAGTGAAAAATTTCCGGTTTCAGTCCAGAGACTGGAATAATTTCCGGTATAATGGCAATAGGCTTGTCCCCTATCGCTTTGGGACCTGACGTCGTAGGCGAACATGAGGAGCCTCATTCTGTGATCTCTGGGGCAACCCCATTTTTTAAACCTCGGGGCTTATAATAAATTCACATAAGTACCCATTCAAAAAAAATACTAAGTGTACTCGTATTCTGAACAATTCTTTTATTTCAAACAAAGTATCTTGATGTATTTTTATTTACTATGACACTATTTTATGAATAAAAAATGAATCTACATTAAAATATTTCTATTACCTTCTAAGTATAACACCAGATACAATATTAATTAAAAAAACATCCATTAAACGATACAAAGTGAAAATAATTCAAATACACGCAGCTCTATTGCCTATTTCGCTATTGATAATAACGATTGGACATGATCATACGCAACTATTCTCTGTTAGGCTATCCCCTCAACATACTTCCGCTTGTCCGTAAAACGAAAAAATATCTAAGTAATTAGGTTAACATGAACGAGAGCTACCTTGAAGCGTCAAATTATCCGCAGTTAGGTAAATTATCACATTAAGTTAATTGATGTTATGAACTAGGCTGTTAACGGAAGTTTGTTCGGTGACAACAATCGTTGTGCTATGTAGATTACTATTGACAAGTGCGTAGGATTAAAATCACCAGAAGATAGCAATACCTTGTCAAACTACAACAAGATCTTTTAGATTATTAAGCTTTAATACGTATCAGTTAAAGTTTAAATTGGAATATGATGATTAATTTTGGTTAACCCGGTAATCATTGTTTCTGTCCAACAAAACGGTGGGCACGCCGCCCGCTCCGACATTGATAGACTCCAAACGGTTTAATCCCGTTTCCTCCGCAAAACCGCCGGAGCCCCGTGGTTCATACGGAATGTCGATTTCCATTCCGATCTCGGTTTCGAACCTATTAGCGCCCTTATTAAAAAGGCGACAACCCGATATTTTGCGAACGCGTCCAATCATAGTAATCCGCTAATCGTAGCCGCCGCCGACTACGTACCTAACTCCCCTCCTTTCGACTGCTACCACCGTCCGCGGCATGTTCTGGCCGACCCTCCCGATGCCCTTACATCCCTTCTTTCGGATACAGTTACCGCACACAGGATCAGACACCGACCTCGCCAGCGAGGTCGAATAATCCCTTGCCCGCCGGCTGGTGCAGAGAACCACGGGGAGACACCTAGTATACGCCCTCCCCCATAGCGACTGCCCAAGCCGAGGCCGTTTCTCCTTAAGGCGCCCTTGAGCTAGTTGCCCCCTTGCCCTTCTGGCTCGGGCGTAGTGGTTGCACGCTCGCCCTCTTGTCCGGTGAAGCTGTAAAGGCCCCGTGGTCAACAGCGTAGATCATTCACACACACACACACACACACACACACACCAACAAAACGGTGTTGATAACGCGGACGTCGCAATTTTGTCTTAAACGCACTTCATTCATACGATTATGAGTGTGATATGAATTCATTAATTATAATCTTAGTTATAAAGGAGATATGCACGTAATATATGTAAAATTAAATGCGCGAAGCGATCACGGGATCCTGGGTTCAAATTAAATTTTTCGTAAGAAAAAGTCTTGGTATCAGCCAGAAGTCTTATATTGTGCTCGGTATAATGGCAATAGACCCGCCCCTCAGGGATAGTCATACATAGGGATCTTATATCGTCGGCAAAAAGTGTGTGTACACAATTCACCTCCGCCACTTGGGGAAAATAGACAAAACTGTGATTTTTTTTTATCGATACAATCGCCTTATCGCCATTCAAGCTATCCTAAATTCTGAGAAAGTGTGACCTACTTTCGTAAAACAATCATCACCATCTGAGTCTATACTTGTCCACTGCTGAACATAGGCCTCCCCAATCGCTTTCAGGCGTAACCAGTCCTGCCACCTGCATCCAGCGACTTCCTGCGATTTTCACAAGGTCGTCGGTCCATCTGGCAGGCGGCCGTCCTACGCTGCCATGATAATTTGGGGGATTTGCCTTACTCGCCACGCCACGACACCCTATGGTATAAGATGGGTTGGTCCAATTCTAAGCCGGGAACCACACGGCACGTCGTAAAGCAATAAGTGAAGTCTATCAATGAGGATTCAGTTAACGTATCTTGCATTTTTTTCATCCCCTATGTGCCTACGTTAGAGCATCGCCCAAGGTTCATTTGAATTGGAAGATTGCACAAGTCATATGTACCTAGATGCATCTGTCGTAAGTAAGATAACAGAGAATATGACTTTTCCTGTAAATATCCATTTGTGACTAGTACTTGCTTTGAGTATTAGATTAGATAGGTTTGTGCGATACTCATAATTATAGTTAAGTTCAAAGATGTTTTTAGTTGTGTTATGCCGCCAGTTAGTTTTTTAGTTCAGGTCTTCTTTACGGCTAATCCGATTATATTCGGAATACTTAGGTTATACTTAAGTATAGGTACCTAAGTTAAGGTTTTTGGTCAATATTTTTTTATAATTAGTATAATCCTGAAGGAGTATCTAATGAGGTAGGTACCTAGATTCGGAACTGTAGAAGAAATCCGAACATTTACTCGTTTTAGCTGCGTCTGTACTGTGTGCTTTCGGGCATAATGACCAATTGGATACTGCGAACGTTTAACCGAGCATTAGAAAAATTTGAATGTGAACATAAAGTTAGATGATATGCTACAATCTCTAAAGTATGTACTTTCGTACAAACACCGTGCGCAATTAGAACATCTACGCTCTTGGCTCGTGTTGAAAAATTCTTAATCACGCTCGTGATATAATAATTTCGAAGAATTGCTCTCGAATAAATAATTACAGTTGAAACGCTAGATGCTCACCAAAATGACCCAACAGCGATTCCATAAATATGTTCATAGAGGTTAAGCATATAAAAATACTGTTCGATGTGTGTAATTTTTCTTCGCCACTGCCATGTCTTCACCAGAAGATTAAGGAGGACTATATTTTAAATCTGGTAATGCATGATCATCATTACGGAAAGTTTTTTTTTTAAACCTATCCCCACACTAGGTTTGATTTATGTGTCGTGGGTGCGTTGACAAACATGAAAATTCACATACACAAATACCCAGACCGAAACAAATAATTGTTTGTCACACAAAGATTTGTCCCGTGCGGGAATCGAACCCGCGACTATTAGACAGAGTGGGCGGAGCGTAGTGTTGTAAAAATGAGCGCTGAAGTCGAGGTTTTAGCGCTGAGTCAACGCTTACGAGTGTTGAAACTCGTAGAAAACGCGAGCGTTTGAAGCGCCGACTCGAGCGTTTTTACAACACTAGCGGAGCGGCTTAAGCTCTTAACCACTGCGCCAAATCGTTCGTCAATTACTTACTGCAGTACCTTTGTCCTGGACCTTTGAGAAAAGCCTTTGTTATTCTCAAAGATAGCTAGAATGACCAGTTTTGTACTTTACGCATTCAGTTTTTACCCACGACCTTTATTAGATCATCGCTCCACCTTGTGGAGGGCCTGCCCTCTTGAAATCTGCCGGCAGGTGATTACGACTCGAGTGCCTTTTTGCCCCAACGGCCGTCAATGCATTACATCATCATTCGATACAGTTATTATCACATTTCATATAGAAATGTTGATTTCTCTCCTCGACGATGCCTACCAAGTTTTATTATGCATATCAGTTAATCTCAACGATAATGGAAAAAGCAAGGACTTAAGAAAATCATTACATCGATAGGGAAAATGGTATTATTTACCTTTTTAAGCGTAGTTTAAAATATGAAACTGGTTAAATCTAAATAAGGCAGGTATTGCATAAATGCTTTATATTTAAAATTTCGGTGTACGTGTTTTCGTAATTCTTCTCCTCCTATACGACTTGACCGATTTTGATGTTTTTTTTTGTACTTATGAGGTCACCTGGATGGTTCTTAGCTATAATTGGACCCGGTAGGTGGCGCTGTTGTTAACCGGGTGCGAAGCCGCGGAAAACTGCTAGTATCTTATTCACACGATACTATACAAAACAATCAATATTCATTGAGTTAGATACGAGTATTAATAAGTACTTAAGTACTTACCTAACGTAAATGATTCCTACTTATATTTTGCTTTATAAGAAATCACTCCACATAAGAACTTTGACCTGGGTCGTTGTGTGTAATTAAAACTTTACCTCTTTTACTATAATCAATAAGCTCAGTCACTGCAGGAAGTTGTTGGTATACAAGCACGTAAGTAAAAAAAAACGTGCGTAATTGTCTAGAGTAGAGTAGGCACTGAAAATCATCATCATTATATTAATACGTGAAGCAAAAACTTTGTACCCCTTTATACGAAAATTGCGCGGACGGAGGTGTATGAAATTTCCCACACTTATAGTTTATATAGAGAGGAGTGCGGTATCCTAATATTTTTTAAATTATGCATAAAATATACATTAATTCTATAAAAAAACATTACACACACTACCATGTATTTGACACACACACACGCATATATACTCTTTTGGTTATTGTGAATGCTGTTGTCAAATTGAGAATAGATTAATATTGTTTGTCTTTAATATTATTTGTCTATAGTCTTACTGAATATCAAACATAACCAGCAATCGATGAAAGAGTAGGTCGAATATCGACCAATGGGCGACACCTAATATAGTTAATTATGTCTGCATACGGTGACAGTCTGAATGTAGCACGCTAGCCTTGAACTTACCAGATCCAGGATCCCAATTCAAGCTCGCATATCTAAGTTTTATCGTATTGGAGGAGACCATCGTAGGGGTTTCTAGGCTGATAAGAGTCCCACATACCTCAGTCTATCCCATAGAGGACGGATAATCGTTTGATGATTTTCTTTTTGCATAACAGAACAAAAGATTTTTCGAAACCTATGTACGATTGCCATTTTAGGGATGAAACAAAAGGTGAGAAATGATGTGCTTGAATAATGCCCATAGGTTCGTTTCCATCACATTGGAACAAAAATACCCAGGCAAAATGCAGAGCTGTACGTGTACGCCTATGCCTTCAGGGAAAAACAGGTGTGAGAGATTTTATACTTAGTTCTTTTTTAATTTTGCGTATGTAGATGAACTGACATTCATTAATCTATAACATGTGATTTTAGTGGGTTCAAAATGAGATTTTATTTTTTGGGTGAGCTTATTTATTTGAAATATTTTTAATTGTTTATCAAATACGGTACTTCCTGGTTCGTTATGTTTTAATTAAACATATTTTTGTGTAGGTACATCACTTAGCTAAAGAGCAAGGAGCTAAATTTGATGTGGGCAAATTAAATTTCGCGAGGCCCACTACTGGCGCACGACGGCGACTTTCATTAAATAATATAAACATATTGAAACAGCTTAATTTTGAATAGTTATATAGACGCGCCGTGTGGTTCCCGGCTTAGAATTGCACCAACCCATCTCATTCCATCGGGTGTCGTACAAAGCGACTAAGGGACAACTAGGGAATGGGCAGCAGCGTTTTCCTAGATACTTCCAGGACCACTGAACTGCGCTCGCCAACCCGCCTGCCAAGTGTGGCGAGTAAGACAAATCCCCCCAATGAACGACACTAAAATAGGTATTTCAAACAATACGCAACGGGTCAGCGCCCACGACATCAACAGGAAAATCTTTATGTACATTTGATATAGGGGAAATAGAGGTCCTTCCGTCATTACCCACCGCAAAAGTGCACATGAGTTATGTCGATACACGACGGTATTGTTTACTAAACTTCAGTATTTAGGCGCTTACACATTACTGCGGTTCGATGACGCGTCTTAAGAACGACGTCTCACCGCAATCCGAAACATATTTGAAGTTTTTTTTTTTATGTTTATGGCATCACGACGACGCGTATTTTGCCAATGTCAAGTATTACGAATATTCATTTCAAAATTAATTCAACCCCCCGATGAACTTGATGACAAGGATGATTATGAAATTGATGAAGTGCCCCACCCTGGATAGTAAAGCGATGGATACTTTACATACCAATTGCGACGGCCGTTTTGAGGGAAGTCGAAAAGGCACGTTTTATTAATTTGTTACAATTACCTTCAATCATGTACATATAAGAACACATAATGGATAATATTCCACCAACATTACACATTATAATTCGAAATAACACAAGTTTTGGAAATTAAAACATATTGACACCATCACTCTTCGATTTCCCGCGAAAAACTCCGCGTTTTGCTTTGTCGTAGGTTTTTGCAATGCGTCGTCGTACCGTATTTTAGTGAGCCCTAAGGTTCCACGATGCGCTATGCGTCATCTTTGATTTTCGCAGTACGTCAATGTACTGCAACTTTGAAAAAGTAACTAAGTTCTACGACGCTTTATTCGTCATATAAGATTTTTGAAATACATTGTCATTGCACTGCAGTTGTTTTTAAACATACTTCCATGATACGTCGTGCGCCGTCGTAGATGTTTGCGATGCATCGTCACAGCGCAGTTTTGTGAAGGCACGTCAAGTTCTACGACGCCTTGTTCGTTATTGTAGATATTTAAAATGTCTCATTTCACCGCAGTTTTGTCAAACACTGTAAGTTCCACGATGCGCTGTGCTATGTCGTAGGTTTTTTCGATGCGTCATCGCACTGTTGTTTTGTGTTAGCGCCCTAAGTTCCACGACGCGTTGTACGCCATCGTAGATCTTTAGGATACGTCATCGCACCGCAGATTTGCCGCGCTGTAAGTTCCACGATGCGTTTTGCGTCGTCGTAGCCTACATTTGTGAAGGCGTCTTAAGTTCTACGATGCGTTATGCGTCGTCGTAGATTTTTGCAATGCGTTAACACACCACAGTGTTGTGTATGCGCCCTTTAGTAAACAACAAAGGTACAGTCGTCCTAAAATTAGCTATCGCATCGTGGATAATAATACAGTTAGATACCGGGAATTAGAACATTACCCGTTATTTCTTCGAGGCGATGAGTTCTATACCAATTGGCATGTTTTTCATAATACTCATATATATATATATCGACAAAATAGACTGAGCTTCTGTAGCTTTGGGATGGACCAAGCAATTTGGAAAAGTCGAAATTGCTTGTGTTCAGTTTAGGAGACGTTTCCGTCTCCTAAACTGAACACAAGGTCTCTCTGATCGTCATCAGAAAAACCTTTCAGTTTCCTATTTTTTAACAAGAACAGCAACAGATATAACATTAAACATGGTAAAGCACGAAGTATTCTCGTGATAACATGGTTTCATCATTCGCTCCATTTGATTAATCCATAGAGGGCCGCGCCCATTGGCAACTCGCGCCACTTCGAAGAAACTGCGTTATAGTTACCATATTGTACTAACAAGTTGCCTTCATTCTGAAATGGGTCACCTACTTTCATTTTGTAGTTAAACCAAAAGGATTCAAACTACATAACACCAGAGAACTAAAAAGACTTTTAAATACACACGAAGTCAGTTAATATTTCAGTTTTGGCACCTTGTGAAGTGATCTTTTTAGATTAACTGCGTCCAATAGGGAATATGCGTGCATTTTTTTTATATTTTTATACGACAGATTACATCAATATATAATTGCAAAAAAAAATTAAGCGTCAAAAACAGAATGTAAAGGGCAAAAAAAATGTTGAAGATAGCAAACAGATAAGAACACTTTAAACGCCCGCCATTTTGGCGCACTTGGCGTGACGTCAAAGTCTATAATAACAATCAACTAGTGAACAGCTGTAAAAGTAATTAATTTTTATTTTGTATTTTGCGACTATTATACAATGGAACAACACTGTGTTGTGCTTAGGTGTAATAATACAATAAGAAATGCACCCGATAGGTGTGGACATAAGGAGAAAGTGGTGTAAAATCAGAAAAAGAGACATGGTAGCTCCATCAACTTGTTTATATTACTATGAAGATCACTTTAACGTAAGAATTAACTTAAAAAATTTAAACTAAAATTTTGTCTTTCTGTAAATCCACAACAAAAAATAACAATAAAACTAACTAAATAGCAAACATCCAAAGAATATGCACTTGTTGACATTTGTATTGTAGACTTTGACGTCATATTCGATCTGACCAATAAATAGCGTGGCGTTCCAGCTACTTTGAATTTCCCACTCATTTTTTGTACTTAATATAATAAATAATAATTATTATTTTCTTAATAAAAAAAATATTGGTATAGACATTATTCTGATGCGATAAAGTATGTAAAAAAAAATTTACCCTTATTTAAATTACACGCATATTCCCTATTGTGCAATTTATAGTTGTATTTCCAAAAAGGAGAACTATATAGGTATACCTATTTCGCATCTACACATTATTTATATGTAAGTATAATTTAAAAATCGCATGGTTTGACGGATGCCACATGGACGCAGGCATTGAATTGTGTAGGTAATCATTTTAAGTATCCGACTATTCATAATGTTATCTACGCAATGCTATCAGTCACACGTGTTAGAGCGTACATAATTTTTCATAATAATAATAATAGGATTGTAGGTGATTCGGTGACTATATTAGCATCTTTATTTTTCACTTTTAAAAAAAATCGTATCTCTACACTAGGAATTATTCCTCTGTCGGGGGTGCGTTTACAAATTCATATACACAAACACCCACATCGAATCAAATATTTGTGGGTCACATAAAAATTTGTCTCGTGTGATCCTACCCGCGACTACTCGATCCAGTGGATGGAGCGACTTAAGCTCTTAAGCACTAGCTTAAGAGCTTAAGTCGCTCCATCCACGGGTTGGTTTAGTAACCAACCCGTCCATCATTTTCTATAGTAGGTATCATAATATTGTATGGGTCCAATCAAAGTCAATGTATTGGTTTGTATCCTCCAAGGGACCTAGCCAACATTGTAACGTAAATCCTTCCAACACCTATCTATATCATAACGCCAGATCCCTTGCGCAGTAGGCAGAGAGTACAGAGTTCCAACAGGCTCTTTTCTAATAGACCTCTCTGGCTTCCTTCACTCTCATAGTTCGTCTCATAAACGCTTGCTGGTTACGGAAACTCTTGACTTGCTCTTCAGATAATACACGGTCTATTTGGTTATGGTAAGATAGTCTAGGCACCTCTGTCTTATAATACATACGTCACATTAGTTAGCTTTGAGGACTGGGCCACCGAGCTAAACCCTACTGTCTTATATGGAAGTCACATCAAGGTCGATTGTAAGAATAATTTACCATACGTAATTTCGATCTCTTAAACACTTTTAAAAACTCGAATATAGGTAAGTATTCTCCTATGGAAGAAATTCAGGTAAATATGTGCTGTGTAGAGTTTTTTTTACCTATTTTTATTTTAATCCATCTCCTATAAAGTACGTGGTTTTTCACAATGAGTTTTTTATCTCATGAAGGAACTTTTAGGCATGATTTTCATATGTATACCCAGAGCTAACATAGAGATTTGTTGTTGTTCGATTTAGTTATACGAGCAACTCATGCTAAAACAACTAGACTAAGACGTTTGTTAGATTAGAAAATGATTGCTTGCACGTTAGTCATCCATAGAGATCAAATGTCAATTTATTAACATAACACGTGGTGAATTTATTTGCCGTCTACAGAAGAGATTGTTAGGTCTAATATAATATATAATTTTTAATCTAAAAAGATTTCTTTAAAGACAAGCTTTTATAGCTATCTTGCTTAGTTGAGTAGTTTCTATATCCTCCTATCGATGTCCAGGGGCTGATGACTGTGGATATCATCCGGGTTTACGGTACTCGTCAAGACAAATCCAACGAGCCCAAACACGGCGGTTCTATATTGAGTTGTTGAGTGGTTCCATTGGTCAGCTTTCGGCTTCATCATCAGACCAGCTCCATGGTACCATATTATTACATTATCACCAAACTTACATACGTATGCCAAATTTCAGCTCAATCAGATACACGCAAGTGCCTGAAAAATGGGTCACATAATTCAAACCCGAAAGACATACATACAAACAGTGCAAGTTAAATAAAAGCTTGTAAAAATAATATTTTCTTTCTTTCTTTAGAAGAATAATTAGAAGGCAAAGATATTGTTATATTTTTAACCGACTTCAAAAAAGGGGGAGGTTCTCAGCTCAACTATGTTTTTTTTTTGTATGTATGTTACGCGATCATTTCGCCAATTATGAATCGATTTTGATAATTCTTTTTGCATTGGATTCAGTATAGCTCCACGGTGGTCCATCGGAATTGGGCCTTGAACTTTGAAGATACATCAGTGGACTCCTTAACGGCGATCAGCACGAATGTATTGATTCCGTGATTATGGTCATTATACCTTTATATTGGGATATTATGGATATTACGTCTATCCTTTAAGTACCCTGCCATAGAACTAATCAGAATATTAACCGACTTTAAAAAAGGAGGAGATTGACAATTTTTCTGTGTTTTTGATAACATCTTTATCTATGAACTGATTTTGATGATTCTTTTTGCGTTGGGTTTAGTATAGTTTTGAGGTGTTCCCATTTTAATGAAATCGGTATCGAACTTTAGGCTTGGAAGATACACCAGGGATTCCTTATCGGCGAACAGCACGAATGTATAGATTCCGTTAATATGGTTATTATATCAATCCTCTAGGTACTTTACTTTATATAATATAGGTATATAAATATTAGTAAATAATTCACTCATCACTTAAAATTGAAAAATAAAAATCTTTTTAAAAACGGTAAACCGACTACAAAAAGCAAAAAATAAATATTTGAAGTCGGTACCGGTTAGTGCAGTTGGTTACTTGGCTGATGATTGGATTTTTATTAGACACATTTCTTACTTACCGGTCCCGGTTACCGCTTATGTCGAAGGCATTATAAGTTCCAACGGAAGGTGACCACAAATAATCCGCACTGGGTCCGCATGATAGAGTAGGTACCTATTTTCCCTCACCTTGATTTGTAAGTAAAGGCCTTCTCCCAGCAGGGTAGTATAATATGATATAAAAAATAATAAGTAAACTTGTCCATTGTCTTAGTAACTAATCGATGTTAAATACAAGGAAACCGATGTAACTGAATGAAATATTGTTAGTAGCTATGATCTAAATACATGAACAACGACTGTGCCGTAACAATGGAAGGGTATTGTTCATTTTTACCATAGTTTGTTCAGCGAGCTGTCATTTACATGGAGTAGCCATACAATACTGCATCAGATTCAAACAAAACAGTTAAATTCAACAAAAATAGGGTATTCATAACATTCATGAAAACCACTGACAGCGTTGATCAGAAATTCGAGCAGGTGGTACAGAGAGAGAGGAGAAGAGGGTACTAAATTATGCGAAACGAGGCGTACAGGCAGGAAATCTAAGCTTTCGGGGGGGACTCTGGAGCTTATGAGCGAACGGCGCCGAAATGCAGCCTCAACCTTGTCAGAACACCGGGCCTTAAATAAAAAGATCACAAAGCTGGTCCGACGCGACCTCCGAGCTTTCAACAATCTTGAGATTGAGAAAGCCATCGAGCAGAACCGGGGGTCGAAAGTGTTCGTCCAGCCACTTGGGAGAAACCACTTGACAAGGTTGACTACACAAGCGGGTACTGTGATCGCTTCTAGGCCGGAAATCCTCTCGGAAGTCAGGAATTTCTATAGCCAGCTCTACGCCTCACACGCACCTCGACCCGAATCTCTTAGAGGAGATCCCAGAGCCACCCTAACACGTCACTTCACAGAAGACTTGCCCGAGATCAACCTGGATGAGATCGAGTTGGCCCTTAAACAGCTTAAAAATGGAAAAGCCCCGGGTGAGGACGGCGTCACGACTGAGCTTCTGAGGGCAGGAGGTACCCCAGTACTTAAGGAGCTTCGGAAGTTATTTAACACTGCCCTCTACACTGGGAGAACTCCGCAGGCATGGAACAGAAGCGTGGTCGTCCTGTTTTTCAAAAAGGGTGACAAAACCCTTTTGAAAAACTATCGACCCATATCGCTTCTGAGCCATGTATACAAGCTGTTTTCAAGGGTCATCACGAACCGTCTTGCGCGAAGGCTCGACGAGTTTCAACCCCCGGAGCAGGCCGGGTTTCGAAGTGGTTACGGCACCATAGACCACATCCACACAGTGCGGCAGATTATACAGAAGACTGCAGAGTATAATCTGCCCCTATGTCTAGCCTTCGTGGACTATGAGAAGGCCTTTGACACTGTCGAGACCTGGTCAGTTCTGGACTCCTTGCAACGATGCCAAGTTGATTGGCGATACATCGAGGTGATGAGATGCCTTTTTGAAGCTGCAACGATGACCGTCCAAGTACAGAACCAGCGGACTGAACATATCCACCTGCGCCGCGGAGTGCGCCAAGGTGATGTCATATCACCAAAACTGTTCACCAATGTACTGGAGGATATGTTCAAGACGCTGGACTGGAAAGGTCGCGGCATCAGTATAAATGGCGTATACATCTCTCACCTGCGATTTGCAGACGACATCGTCATCATGGCTGAAACGTTGCAAGACCTACAACAGATGCTGGACAGCTTTGCTAATTCGTCTCAGCGAAACGGTCTCCGGATGAACTTAGATAAAACTAAAGGTATGATCAACAAGCATGTTGACCCGGGACCGATCGCCGTAAACGGAGCCCCCCTCGAAGTTGTTTCTGAGTACGTATACCTAGGGCAGGTGCTCCAACTGGGTAAAAACAACTTCGACAAGGAAGTTAAGAGACGGATACAGCTGGGCTAGGCAGCATTTGGGAAACTCCGTCGAGTCTTCATATCGCCCATACCCCAATGCTTAAAAACGAAAGTTTTTAATCAGTGCGTCCTACCTGTAATGACATACGGAGCCGAAACGTGGCGACTCACTGTGCGGCTTGTCCACCAGTTCAAGGTCGCTTAACGAGCTATGGAAAGAGCTATGCTCGGAGTTTCTCTTAGGGATCGAATCCGGAACGAAGTTATTCGTCAGAGAACCAAGGTTACCGACATAGCTCAGCGAATTAGCAAGCTGAAGTGGCAGTGGGCAGGTCACATATGCCGCAGAACCGATGGCCGTTGGGGCAGACTGGTTCTTGAGTGGAGACCGCGTGTCGGCAAACGTAGTGTAGGGCGCCCTGTAGCTAGGTGGGGCGACGATATTTGTAAGACAGCGGGCAGGGATTGGAGAAGGAGAGCTGAAGATCGAGCTCAGTGGCGTGCCATGGGAGAGGCCTACGTCCAGCAGTGGACTGAGACGGGCTGATGATGAATGATGAACATTCATGAGGGCAGTCAGATTCCAGATCATAGTCTAGATCCTAGATAGATAGATATAGATCATGTGATTCCTGTTACTCTCAGACACGTCTTCGCTTGAAACTGCCTAAACGAAGGGAAGAGTTATATTTTAGTGGTTTATCCATAGCTAAAACGGCTGAAGTAACACTTTAAAGTCAATAAAAGCAAATAAAGAAATTCTTTCGGTTGTGTCGCTTAGTCCGTCTTACTGCTTTAGCTACACTTAAATATACTATACTATATCGTTTTATTTAGTTCGTTTATATATATATACATTAATACGTGAAGCAAAAACTTTGTACCCCTTTTTACGAAAATTGCGCGGACGGAGGAGTATGAAATTTTCCACACTTATAGTTTATATCGAGAAGGAGTGGGGAACGCTAATATTTTTTTAAAATAATGCATAAAAAATACATTAAATCAATAAAAAAACATTACACACACTACCATGTATTTGACACAATACACGTCAAATTGTTGTTTGTCTTTAATATTATTTGTCTATAGTCTTACTGAATGTCAAACATAACCAGCAAACGATGAAAGAGTAGGTCGAATATCGACCTATGGGCGACCACTAGTTTCATATAAAACCTTGATTAAGTAGGTAAACTGATCCTCGGTGAACACAGGTACACTAATCGGAAAATTTAAAGTCTCAATTCCACAGAACCAGTTTCTTGAGGTTATATTCATGCGTTTTTTTATGTAAAACTGTATTATTACACGCAGAATGATTTTATATCTAACCTAACTTATCCTACCTATTATCATGACTCCTTCTGAATGTCTCTTAAATAACTTAGGCGTAAGACCGAGAACGACATTTGGAATATATACTAAAGAACGTGTATTGAACTATTGACTCGCCTTATTCTCTTTTCTCCCTTGTTCCAATCATACAAAAATTTGTATGCGTTTCCAAATAAAAATAAGTAAATTGACGACGTTGGTGTAGCAATGCAAAGATTTCTTATACGGAACTCATAAGTTAATTTGAAATGCTATTGCTTCGTAAATATTACCTAAATTTACGCGTCGAACCCTGAACAAGAGAGAACTTCTATTATATATTTACATAATAACGGTAGCTGACTTCTCCAACTCGTAAGTCGCCACATATCAGCTGAGCACTGTATAAACTGGACAAGCTTTGACACAAATACAAAGGACTTTCAACTTAAGAGTGTTAACTTGTGGACGCTTTCGCATATTGAGGAGCATTACCATTGAGTCACGCGACCAGTTGCGTCAGCGCCGATGCGGGCTTTTTTACCTTCCCAGCAACATGATTGAAGCTTTATCGATCATTCACTGATCCATTTATGCATTCCTTTGAATACCAAATTCATAAAAAATGAATAAACACCGTCAAACCTTAGGATATAAAAAACGGAAGAAACAAATTTTTATATTGAAAAATTACTTTTTGTCCGCCCTAGGACTTGAACCGTAATCGCTAGGTAAATTATTCGCCGCTAGACAAAAAATGCAATTTGAATACTATTATCATCAAATCTTCTCAAAACCATGAATATGAGATTTTTGATCGTAAACCCAAGACATTTTGCATTTGATTGACATGTATTTTATTAAATTATGTAGTTTCCTTTTTCCCCTCGGGAATAAGCACCAAATACACAAATATATAAGACAGTATAAGCCACAGTATGCAGGTTAATATTTCAGATCATTTCGAGTTTTCCTGAAAGTACCGCGGAAATAAGTTACATAAATAAATTACTTGATAAGAAAGTGATCGCATTCACGGAAGCTGTATGAGTGCCCTTGATAAATCAATGAGCACTTTGATTGGTTGAGGATGTTGGTTACTTAGGTACTGTCTGTCTGTAATTCATAGTTTTAAGCACCCGAAGATAAATCATTAAATAATATGCTACATCTATCTATCTATCTATCTATAACCTCACGCCAGATCCCTTGCGGGGTAGGCAGAGAGTACAGAGTTCCAACAGGTTCTTTCCTTACATACCTCTCTGGCTTCCTCGACTCTCATAGTTCGTCTCATACACGCTCGCCGGTTACGGAGACTCTTGACTTTTCCATCAGATAAGACTCGGTTTATTTGGTCGTGGTAAGATAGTCTAGGTCTTCCCCGGTACCTGCATCCTTCCACTTTCACATTGTATATCTGTTTTGTCATTCTTTCCTTTGGCATTCTTTCTGTATGCCCGAACCAACGGAGCATGCCCTTTCTCATCTTTACACCGATACTATCTTTCATACCTACTCGCTGTCTTACTATGCTGTTGCTAATGCGGTCGGTCAGCTTCACTCCGCACATCTTCCGCAGAGCTCGCATTTCTACCGCATTTATCCTACTTTCATTCTCCTTCTTACATACCCAGCTCTCGCTACCATATAACAGCGTTGGGACAAGAACTCCGTTATGTATAGCCAGCTGCTCCTTATGGCTTAAGTGCCGGCTCCGAGTAGCTTTCCCATCGCACCATGCACTCTGTTCCCTGCACTCACTCTTCTCTCTATGTCAGCGGTGTATTTCCCATCCTTACTGAAGGCGCATCCAAGATATACAAACTCATTCACTTGCTCCAGCACATCGTTACCAACCACAATCCTTACATTCGTTCTGGTTTCTTCCCTTTCAAAAACCATAATCTTGGTTTTCTTCACATTCAAGTGTAAGCCATTGATCATGCAGTCGTCTTTCATAACTGTGACTAGTGTTTGCAGATCAGTGGCTGTTGGCGCTATTAAAACCGCGTCATCTGCATAAAGTAGATGGTTTACCACTAAGTCACCCATTTGTACACCTTCATTCATCGCTTTCAGTCTTTGAAGACTTTTGTCCAGATATATTATAAACAGTCTAGCGGACAACACGCAACCCTGCTTGACGCTGATTTTAACGTCAAACCAGGGTGACCTGTTACCACCCACCCGTACGCATGCCTTGCAGTCCACATAAGTGGACTGGACGGCTCGCAACAGAGTGCCATCTATACCATACTCTGGCAAAATGTCCCAAAGTCTCTTTCGCACAACTCTGTCAAATGCCTTCTCCAGATCTACAAAACTGCAGAAAACCTTCCGCCCGTCTGCCAGTTGCTTCTCTACGATGTTGCGGAGTGAGAAGACTTGATCCGAACATCCTCTTCCAGACCTGGAACCCCCTTGTGCCTCGCACAACGTTAATGGGGCTCAAATTTTAAATGTGGTTTTGATTGAGTTATACAAGTTGTATCGTAATTACCGCAAGAGCTCAGACACCCCGATTAGATAATTGCTTCATAAATTCAATACGAAAACCAAATTTCCAAATTTAAAGTTTTTTATCCCCTTTTTAAGCGCTTTTATACCCCAATTAACAATTGAACTTGTACGTGTATGTCTGCATATTGAGAAATAAGTTTTAGAAATGAATTTGAAATGTACATATTGCTTTGAATCAATAATACATTTAGTTTGTTATAGCGTACTGAAGGAGCATTATGTGCAAATTTTGAAAAAAATATAGATAAATTGAAAATAGTTGGAATCAATTCAGTTACCGATCAAGACGAACTACTTTGAGGGCTTGCGTCAATTATGTAAATGTACACCTTGTATAATAAAAGATGAGCTATACAAATATTTAATAACACAAGGAGAAAACTACAGAATGGTTTATAACAATCTAAAAATATATACAATTTTTATTCATTCAAGCAATGGGTATTTTATAATTCAAGAATTATTTTAATAAAATATTAATATTTTTTATTCCTTTTCTTGCAGACACAGTTTAAAGAAAATTATGCGGCTGAGCTACCTAACTATCCAAAACTTGGACATAACTATAAAACTACGTGAAGTAGTTTCGTACAAATCTAGTTTCCGGTAGTCCACCGACATTTTGTCAACATGGAAGACAATAGGTAAGAATTTCGAAAGAAAAGTCACAGATCTCGAGAACTTATAATTCTTTAAACTTCTTTATTTTGATGGGAAGGATATCTCAAAAAATAATGTCCCCGTTAGGGTATTCGATTCTCTTATTCTCGGTTAAGGTCTCTTTTAGATGTTATGTCGTATCTCTTTCTTTATACAATTTTTTTATTTTTTGTAATTTGCATAGTACATATAAACATTCTGAGGCCACCATCAAGTAAAAATAAAAATATTTTTTATGTCACATTTCCGACATTTTCTAGCTTAGGTCATCTCTGTTCTTGATATCATCTCTTTATGGTTATTTCGCCTTTCTAATACAAATTTAATTCACCAGGTTTACCATCTCTTCCGTGGAGGGGGAGTCGAAGAAGAACGGTATCCACATGGGTGCCACCATTATCACACGACCCCTACGGTCTTCTGCGGAGACCGTGGAACGAGGTCTACCAGCCGTGGCTCCGAACCCTCAGCCCGACACGTGGCTCCATGATGCTGGTTGGCGGCGGAAGAGGTCCCTAGCACAGCTCACTAGAGAAGCCCTACCCAGACTTGAGAACTACAGGAACTCGAAGAGAGCATTGAAACGACCAAGCCTTGGAGAGTTGCATGGTGACCACTTGATTACGGAAGAGGTGAGTGAGAAACAGGTTTCCCGTGGCGATTTTTTGACAAAATTTCGTATTTACGATAACCCAGTCTAATGCTCTCATACACAATACGATATATAATTGTAAAAGACGTGATATTTGTGTCATAAATATTTTTAAAATGTTTTTTTTTTTAAATTATATCTATATATTAATACGTGAAGCAAAAACTTTATACACGTTTTTACGAAAATTGCGCGGACGGAGGAGTATGAAATTTCCCACACTTATAGTTTATATAGAGAAGGAGTGCAGAAAGCTAATATTTTTTTAAAATTATGCATAAAACATACATTAAATCAATAAAACAAAACATTACACACACTACCATGTATTTGACACAATACACGTCAAATTGATGTTCTTCTTCTTCTTCAAGTTATGGCTTCACACTAATTATAAGTGTATTTTGCCAGTGTCCAGTGAGATATATAATCGTGTTTGGTTAAATTAATTCGACTCCCCGATGAATTTGATGACAACGAGGATAATGAAATTAATGAAGTACCCCACCCTGGATAGTAAAGCGGTGGATACTTTACATACCAATTACAACGGCCGTTTTGAGGGAAGTCGAAAAGGCACGGTTTATCACTTTGTTACAATTACCTTCACTCATGCACATATAAGAACACATAATGGTTAATATTCCACCAACATTACACATTATTAGTCGACATAACACAAGTTTTGGAAATTAAAACAAATTGACAACATCACTCTTCGCCTTCCCGCCAAAAAAATAAACACATAAAAAAAACCAAATTGATGTTTGTCTTTAATATTATTTGTCTATAGTCTTACTGAATGTCAAACATAACCAGCAAACGATGAAAGTGTAGGTCGAATATCGACCTATGGGCGACCACTAGTCTAAATAAAATTGTCCGGTCCAATATACGTACTTTATTGAGAATTATATTCTTTTGGCAATAAAGTTACTATTAAGTAACTCTCGATGTTCAATAAAATGTTAGCTATTAAGCTTAAGTCGTTAACTTCTTAGCCACTTTACCTCCGAGGAGGAAACGGACGCCTGTACCTACTACCTACCTGTAATCTGGAGTGAGTCGATATTATGACACAATTTGATACTTCAAATAATCAAAATATTATTGAAATGCCTTGTGTATTTAACCTAATGGTATCATCATCCTCTATTATCTATATTACAAAATAATCTATTTCCTTTAATTAAAATATCGTTAAGAGCCATGAGAACTCGAGGTTTCGGTTATTAGTGGCTATAATGTGCATAAAATAGTTATGCCTACTGAATAATGGGCACCATATGTGATGACAGTATGATGGCAGGTGGAAATTTAACAAGTGAGATATGTTACTGAATGAATTTTAATGTGTCTTTTTTTTTACAAAAACATAGCCCCACACTAGGATTTATTCCTATGTCGTAGGTGTGTTTACAAACATAAAAATTCACATACCCAAATACCCAGACCGAAACAAATAATTGTGGATTACACAAAGATTTGTTTCGTGCGGGAATCGAACCCGCGTCTATTAGACACAGTGGGCGGAACGGGTTAAGCTGCGCTAAATCATCCAATTAATCAATCAATCTTAATCATCCAATCAATCTCAATCATCACATCACTTTTATATTTATAAAGAATCTAATCACTCTGGTATTTGTAAGGGAAGAAACCAGAACGAATGTAAGGATTGTGGTTGGCAACGACGTGCTGGAACAAGTGAATGAGTTTGTATATCTTGGATGCGCCTTCAGTAAGGATGGGAAATACACCGCTGACATAGAGAGAAGAGTGAGTGCAGGGAACAGGGTGAATGGTGCGATGGGAAAGCTACTTGGGAGCCGGCACTTAAGCTATAAAGCGCAGCTTTCCATAGATAACGGAGTTCTTGTCCCAACGCTGTTATATAACAGCGTATGGTAGCAAGCTCTCTCTTGCTACCATATGGTAGCAAGAGCTGGGTATGTAAGAAGGAGAATGAAAGTAGGATAAATGCGGTAGAAATGCGAGCTCTGCGGAAAATGTGCGGAGTGAAGCTGACCGACCGATTAGCAACAGCGTAGTAAGAAAGCGAGTAGGTATGAAAGATAGTATCAGTGTAAAGATAAGAAAGGGCGTGCTCCGTTGGTTCGGGCATATAGAAAGAATGCCAGATGAAAGAATGACTAAACAGATATACAATGTGAAAGTGGAAGGATGCAGGTACCGGGGAAGACCTAGACTATCTTACCACGACCAAATAAACCGAGTCTTATCTAAAGGAAAAGTCAAGAGTCTCCGTAACCGGCGAGCGTGTATGAGACGAACTATGAAGGTGGAGGAAGCCAGAGAGGTATGTAAGGAAAGAACCTGTTGAAACTCTGTACTCTCTGCCTACCCCGCAAGGGATCTGGCTTGAAATTGAGCCAAATTTGCCGCCCTAGGTTGGAGGAGCCTAGGGCAGCAAATTTGGCTCAATTTTTATAAGTAGTACATGATTGAGCTTTTCTTAGCTCAAAAATATACCCAAAGACTATTTCTTGTGTAAACTTCCCTAATCGACAAAACGATCCTTAGTTCACAATCATACTTATAACGGAAAAAACTGAGGTAATGATGACGATAAAGCACAAATCTTAAAACTTCAATTTTATTGACAAAGAAAATATTATCAATATGATTTTGATCTAGGTTATTCAATTGCAGAGGTTAGTTAGAGGGGCGGCAAAAATTGAAAAGCCTATTGTCGGCAAATGTGCAAATCCGCCACTCGGTAGACTAAAAGTACATTCAAATTCAAATATTTATTTGCGGACTAAGTGTACAATATTATGACTTAGTGGCCGTTTACGGGCTTTGCAAATACAGTTGTAATAAATAAAGTACCGGCTCCGGGAATAATTTTTCGTGAGGAAAACCACCCAATAGAGAAAAAAACTGTCAGATTTAGGAATCAAACACAGAACCTCATGATCGCTAGCCACATATAGGGTGTGGCAACAATAAATAATCTAACCAGTCAGTCCATGCTTAAAACTCGAGTCAATATTAACTTTTTATAACATCACAAACGAAAATTAGTACTACGATGCCCAAACAAGCCTTATATCATACATACCATATTTACAACGTGAAATTTTTGAATAACTTTTATGCTGGTTATTTGGTGCGAATCACTTCCTTCTCTCTAATGTGCCCAGGGCTGCTCAAGTAGTCACATTCGAGAATCCTTTATTTACTCTTATTGTTTAAAAATATTATCACTGGTGTTATATCTCAGTCGTAGGGCATCACACTGGAGATTTAATCGTAGCCGCCGCCGACTACGATCCCCTCCCCGACCCCTGCCGCCACCGCCGGCCGCGACATGTTCTCACCGATCCCCCCAATGCTTTGTCATCCGTTCTTTCCGCTCAGAATACAGGCGACGACGACGTAGTCGTAGATCCCCTCCCTTAGCCGGCGGTTGACCGGTGCACTTAGTAGTGCACCCCGTCCCCCCACAGCGGCTGTCCCAACCGAGGGCGCCTTGAAGAGGCATCTCAAGGCAGTCAGGTCGTAGTCGGAATCGGCAAGTGTAATCACGGCTTAAGGGCGTCTCAAGGGTGTCAGGTCGGAGTCGTGGTCGCGAAGTGTGATCACAGCTTAAACGCTTAAACGTCGAGCGTTGAAAGTAGAACGAGCGCGATTAAAATCACGACCCATCATGATGTGTTCGGGCATTCGGCCCCCTCTCATATTGATAAACTCCAAGTGGTTCAAAACCGCTTCCTCCGTAAAGCCGTAGGAGCCCCCTGGTTTGTACGGAATGTCGATCTCCACTCCGATCTAGGTCTCGAACCTATTCGCGCCTATATTAGAGGGGCGACAACACGACACTTCGCGAACGCGTCTGCCCATGCGAATCCGTTAATCGTGGCCACCGCCGACTATGATCTCCCCCCCGACCCCTGCCACCGCCGCCGGCCTCGACATGTTCTCGCCGACCCCCCCGATGCTTTGTCATCCATTCTTTCCGCTCAGAATACGGGGGACGACGACGTAGTCGTAGATCTTGCCCTTCTGGCTCGAGCGTAGGGGTTGCACGCTCGCCCTTAAGTCCGGTGAAGCTGTAAAGGCCTCGCGGCCAACAGCGTACATCACTCACACACACACACATGGAGATCTCAGAATTTTGTATAACATAACATTGTATCTATATAGAAAATGATGAAAAGACATATGAATGGACAATTATACAAAAAACAACAGTGGCACTCCGGGAGTGCCGACAGAAGTGAAAACTTGAACAACGTGCATGTGTATCTATGTACGTACATACACAATATAAGGGCACACTTATATACAGTGGTGTCGGTAACAGTAACAGTGTCACGTGTTCAATGGTTTTTTTCCCATCTTAAAAATGCCCAACGCGCCTAAAGAAGTTTTTACTTCTAAGAGGTGTCGGTAACAGTGTCGCGAGTTCAATTGTTTTGCCCATCTCAAAAATGCCCAACGCGCCTAAAGAAGTTTTTACTTCTAAGAGGTGTCGGTAACAGTGTCGCGAGTTCAATTGTTTTTCCCATCTCAAAAATACCCAATTAGCCTAAAGAAGTTTTCACTTCTAAGAGGTGTCGGTAACAGTGTCGCGAGTTCAATTGTTTTGCCCATCTCAAAAATGCCCAACGCGCCTAAAGAAGTTTTTACTTCAAAGAGGTGTCGGTAACAGTGTCGCGAGTTCAATTGTTTTGCCCATCTCAAAAATGCCCAACGCGCCTAAAGAAGTTTTTACTTCAAAGAGGTGTCGGTAACAGTGTCGCGAGTTCAATTGTTTTTCCCATCTCAAAAATGCCCAATGAGCCTAAAGAAGTTTTCACTTCAAAAAGACAAGTGCGCTAAGTTCCTCAACGGATAATCTCAGTCGAGGCCGCGTTCCAATCAAGAGTTACCTATACTGCAGATATAACAAATGTTGAATCAAAGTATTTATAACTAAAAAAACGTTTACTTGTCTCATAAACACAATAACGTTGAGACATTATATATTGGCTTCATGCAATATTTATTTTTAATGTTTATTTGTAATATTTATGTGTACTAACTTACTTAGATGGAAGTATTATTTTGTTTGTCGCTACTTGTTTACGATGTCGTTTTCAGCATGTCGATAATAAGCGTGTATTACACATACAACTCTACTTGACAACAACTTAATTACGTCTATGAATGCTCACAACATAACAGTCACAAGACAATATAGTTGTTGTTATATTATACATGACCATCTATCTATATCATCACGCCAGATCCCATGCGGGGTAGCCAGAGAGTACAGAGTTCCAACAGGTTCTTTCCTTACAGACCTCTTTGGCTTCCTCCAATCTCATAGTTCGTCATATACACTCACCGGTTCAGGAGACTCGTGTGTGTGTGTGTGAGTGATGTACGCTGTTGGCCGCGAGGCCTTTACAGCTTCACCGGACTTAAGGGCGAGCGTGCAACCACTACGATCGAGCCAGAAGGGCAAAGGGCGACATACTCGAGGGCGCCTTGAAGAGGCGCCCTCGGTTAGGACAGTCGCTGTGGGGGGACGGGGTGCACTACTCAGTGCACCGGTCAACCGCCGGCTATGGGAGGGGATCTACGACTACGTCGTCGTCGCCCGTATTCTAAGGGGGGGGGGGGGTTATCGTAGTCGGCGCGGCTACGATTAACGGATTCGCATGGTAGATGCGTTCGCGAAGTGTGTCGCCTTTTTCATATAGGCGGGAATATGTTCGAGACCTAGATCGGAGTGGAGATCGACATTCCGTACGAACCAGGGGGTTCCTACGGCTTTGCGGAGGAAGCGGTTTTGAACCGCTTGGAGTTTATCGATGTGAGAGGGGGCCGAATGCACGAACACAACACACGCATAAGTCATGATGGGTCGAACGCAAGTTTTGTAAAGCGTCACCTCATTTCTAAGGGACATTTTACTCCGCTTGCAGATCAGGAGACTCTTGACTTGCCCTTCAGATAAGACGCGATCTATACATGACCATTATTCGGTAAAACACAAAGTTGACATTAAAACGTTAGTTAATGCTTACTCTATTTGGAAATATTCATAAGCGATTGCTAACGATCAGAACAAAGATAAAGCGTCACGTAAACAGTGAGTAAGGCAATATTGCGCGTAGTGTGGGGTCAGGGTTGCCCCCTTGTTTGAGATAATAAAGTATAGATATTCTTCTTCAATCGAGAAAAAAATATAAATTATAAAAATAAAGGACTACTTTATTGATGTTTGTTTAGATTCTTTATGGCTTTTGGCAACAGAAAGTTCCTATGGCTTCTTTCTGGTTCCATCATCAGACCCTGTACACAATCCGGGTATAAAATACTCATCAAGACAAACCCAACGAGCCCAAATACGGCGGGGTTATATTGAGCAGTTGGGTGGTTCCATTGGCCACCTTTCGGCTTCATCATCAGACTGTGAACACTATCTAGTATTATAGTACTTGTCAATACCAATCTTACAAGTCTAAACACGAGTGGTTCACGTGGTATAGTTCACATGTTCCTATGGCCATCTTCCGACTCCATCATCAGACCAGCTCCATGATACCATATTATTGCATTATCATCGAACTTACATAAGAGTGCCAAATTTCAAGTCAATTGGAAAACCGCAAGCGCTTGAGAAATGGATCACAAGATTTGAACCGGAAAGACAGACAAACAGATAGACAAACGAACATTGCAAGTTAAATAAAAGCTTGTAATAAATATGCGATAATTCCGATAATGTGGCGAAAAAATGTGCAGTAAGGAAAAGTAAGTTACGAAGTCAAAGGTGTGTGTGTGAATGATTTACGCTGTTGGCCGCGGGGCCGTTACAGCTGCACCGGACAAGTCGAAGTCAAAGGATCAGAAATACCTGTTTCTTCATATGTTAAATACATTTCCGTGCC
This sequence comes from Phalera bucephala, assembly GCA_905147815.2. Taxonomy (NCBI): domain Eukaryota; kingdom Metazoa; phylum Arthropoda; class Insecta; order Lepidoptera; family Notodontidae; genus Phalera; species Phalera bucephala. Next base: position 52,035,710 of record LR990609.1, read on the forward strand.
TTATATTTTATTAAGACTACAAGTTGATAGAATCGTCAATGGTTGCATGTTATGTTACCTAAGTAAGGGACTATTAATTAAGTAGCTCTTTGGACCGTGAAATACAATTTCAGTTAGGGGATAATGTTAGGTATCAAATCTAAGCTAAGGGAACCTTAGTAAAGGTACTGTTTAGAGACAGTTGGTGAAACCGCGCACTAGTGCTCCTGCCCCAAATTCGTCTTGATTCTTTAATAAACAAAATTAATTGAGAAGCACCTACTTCTTATTTCGTCGATTAGAGTTCATTGATGCAGGCGTTCATACTAACGTTAACGAAGGTGGAGCAGCATCATCATATACGTAGATTAGTAGATCAAGTATAGGCAACCCTATGTGACAGGCGGCTTGGGGTGGCGCGCACCGGTGCGATCCGGACAGATCCGCTCTCCTACCGGATGTAGCGACCCGCGACGTCGACGCAGAAACTTTTCTCAGGGTTTAATAACGTTGTGCGATAGTCGTGAAACTCGTAAATGATTTACATTTTATTTATTAACATTACACTACCTATTATTGGTATTGTTGTGTATTTTATAATCATTATAAAAAAAATTAGACGATTAATCGTAAGAAATTGTCTTTTCTTTTCTGTGAAAGAGCAATGGGATGGAGGCCTTATTTTAGTTGGTGGATTATTTGAATATGAATATTTTGGCATCCTTGCATTACGCAATTAACTTGATAAATATTTTTTTGAAGTACCCATACGTAGTTTTATGAGTATGTCAATTAACTATATGGGTAGCCGGCGGTGTATAAAGTAAAATCTTAGACTAAGAAAGTAATTTATCTAAGGTAAAACCATACGTCACCATAGTATTTTTGTGGGGGCGTCAATTCCTAATCTTTCGGCACATTTTGCCATCATTTCCAATGTTTTGTAGTTTCCCTCCTGAACTCTTCCTTCACGATGTTTTTCTTTACAATTGCTCATAGCTTGCGATATTACCAGAAGAGGATACCTGGACATGTAACCTAGTCTTTGTGATACGAAGCGAGCGTTCTACCAAATACAGTATCATTAACAAGCATGTAAGCAAGGCTATATTAAACAAATATTTTATTATATTATGAAACAAAACTCAACGAGACGAACACGCGATAACAATGGTTTGATTCGATACGTGTTGCAACCATCGAGCGCACGGTATGTAATGGCGTCAACCGACAGCACGGGACAGCCGGTGTCCATCATCTCCGCAAACATTGTCGCCTGTCACTTTACGAGCTGCTGTTCATTATTATCATATGCGCACATTTACAAGATAATAAACAGTCTTTTGTATACATTCACCTGTTCACAATGAGCATTAGCTTTTGATATTTAAATGTTGATATTACCAATAAAGTAGTTGAGTATTTAAAACAAAACTGAGCTACATGGAGATTATCTATACTTACTCCAGTTTTTAGAGCATTGGTTGGTAGTACTTCCTCCGTGTATAGTCAACCTGCAAATCCTGAATTTTCATTTTGATGTTAATGATTAGTTTTGTTAAAGGACGAAAAAGAACAACATACACGAGACACCAAATCACCGACGCCAGCAGTTGGTTTCAAGCTAGGATGGATTCAAGTGAGTTTCAATACAAGTTCTTATTCTTACATATGTATATCTAAAAATGTTTAATTCTCTTTTCTTAGGGAATATACATAACGGGAAAATTCTTGATAGCCATTTTACGGTAAGGGGATTTCCTTAATTACCGTTACAAGTTTAAACAATTTACAACATATCCGACTACAGCGACGGCTTGGCCCAGTTGTTAAGAGCAAAAACAGTATATGTTCAGTGGTTAACACCTTAAGCCGCTCCGCGCACTGGATCGAGTAGTCGCGGGTTCGATCCCCGTATAGGACAAATATTTGTTTCGTACAAGGTATTTTGTATGTGAATTGTACGTTTTTAATCACACCCGTGATACAGTAATACATTTTTAAAGAAGAAAGTTTGAGTGTAATCGGCCTTCGGTCGTATGTATAATTCTAAATGAGTTCCTTTTCCAGGGTGTCTTAATACCATGTCTGCTGAACATCTGGGGGGTGATGCTGTTCCTGAGGATATCGTGGGTGGTGTCCCACGCGGGGATCGGCCAGACCTTAATCATTATCTTGATATCAGCTGTGGTGTGCGTTATCACTACCCTCTCAATGAGCGCTATATGCACCAACGGAGAAGTAAAAGGAGGTTTGTCATGAGTTTAATCTTCGATAAATCATATTCATAGTTTCCTATGTTTCATAAGTTACGCAACTTTCACTTCTTTGTGTAATATAATTTACATCTTAATCTTCAAAATTATATAAAAAAATAGAGTAATAAAAACAACTGTGTAACTGTGTAACAAACTTATCGCCGACTATGTTACTCGTAAGTTACAAAGTAATAGGGGGCGAACTCAGGACAATTCCAGGGACCAGACTGATATTGGGAATTTCTACAAGGAAACATTGTATATTGTCCGGCCTATCGCACTCATGACTTTGTATTTGTTATTAAAAAGTATCCAAAATATTGCCTCGTTGGTCTGGTGGCAAAGCGCATTGCTTTGTAATCACGAGGTCCTGGGTTCAAATCCTAGGTCGGACAAATGTAGTTTTTCTAACGAAAAATTCCCAGTATGACTCCGGAGTGTGGAATTGTGCCCGATATATGGCAATAGGCTCGCCCCCTATTACATCGGACCTAACATCGTCGGCGAAACGTGGGTGTACTCAGTACACCTCTGCCACCCCCTCTTGGGAATATAGGCGTGACGGTGTATCCAAAATATTGCACCTGTGATAGGCGAGATTTTTCCTGGTTTCCCGTATTCACTATGTTTTTGTTTCCAAGTAAGCTCCATTATCGAGGGAAAATGAAAAACAGAAATCTATGCGCAAAATTTCCCACCGCCCAACCGTGCAGAGATCACATCCTTGATCATACGATCTAGTGAGCTACACAGCCTATGCTGAGACCGTCAGTCCGCGGTTATAGTATGATTATTATATTCTCTTTGGTTTTGGTCCGGATTTGTTATTCTTTACTCGTAACTTGTTCCTATACTACAGATTATTGTCTGTCACTTGATATTCGGAGGCTAATGCCCTCAGACATGTCCGGTTTCCACCATACCCAAGGTTGACCGACTTGCAATTGACAAATTATCATAGTGGAAATATTCTGAATTGTTTTTATTTGCCATTGATAGTTTAGCTTATGAAACTTTTCGAGTATCCTGAGTACAATCCCTTTAATTAAAAAAAACAACTAATCTGCAAAAATGCATAATCGGTCAAGTCAAGGGTTTTATGTTGATATTTTTTTTTGTTTGAATCAAGGGCATTTACCTAAACCTTTAACGAAAACATTGATTTATTATTTAATGATCGTTTGATTTTAGCCCTCACTCATTTAAGTCTAGGTTTTTGATAGAACATAGACTGAGAGGTGTGAATTGAGGCAATAGAATGTTTCAATTTCAATCACAATTTGAGATAAAACTTCACAGTTTAATCAGATTTCAAACAAATGTTAAAACTACTTTGGACGTAAAATTAAACAAATCTTAGATGTTTGGTACAAACATATTTTATTGCATCCTTTCGTCTGATTGTATAATATTGATGTATGACCGGTTTGTTTAGTTTCATTTTTGCTCAACATAAAAAAGGCAACGTTACTCGGAGCTCCGACATTGATGCCGATATTTTTAGCTCTACCGTCATGTAGAGTCACATTGCAGTAGATCGATTTTTATCGATTTGCAAAGTGTACTATGTTAGCAGGAAGCTTAATACTTTGGAGGACTAATAACGTACTGAAATCGATTTAAGCATGCACATAATGTATATTCCTTCATAGTTTTATTATTAGTTAAGTTGGGATAGCTAACTACTTATAACTATTTAAAAAAAATGTAATTTATTCGTACTACATATTTTATTAACACGGATTAAAACAGCGGAAGCGGTACACACAATTCATGTTCTTCCCAATAGCTTGGCCTGTCAACAATCGAAGTAATCTGCACCCGAACTACAAGCAACTGGTCTTTTCAGAGCCAAACAAACCGTTTTTCTCCGAACCAAAATATATCATCAGCGTGTCCACTTTCTAGGCCAAAATATGAGTTTGTACAATTAACTCGATAAGAAGAAGGCCGTCGGCACATAGATACACTCATAACTTTATCCTACTAGGGTAGGCACAGAATACAGTTTTCCACATACTACGATTCTGACACACCTCTGCCGCCTCATCTACGTTCATACATTGCATTTCCGTCCATTAAGACCGTCAGTAACCAACGCTTATATTTCAGGTGGTATCTACTACATCATATCAAGATCTTTGGGCCCAGAATTCGGCGCTTCTGTGGGCATTATCTTCGCGTTCGCCAACGCCGTGGCTGCCAGCATGAACACCATCGGCTTCTGTGACTCCCTCAACGACCTGTTGCATAGCTACGGACTAAAGATCACTGAACGCGCTGATAACGACGTGCGGATCGTGGGCACGATAGCGCTTTTCGTGATGTGTATTATTTGCGCCGTAGGAATGGACTGGGAGAGTAAAGCACAGGTTAGTTTATACCATGGCAAGATATGACCAAAGAGCTGGCTTATTCCTCGCTCAAAAAATTTGCATAGTTATTCAGCGCGGAAAAGCAGCCAGCGCTCTTGCTATACAGCGCGGATAAGACTTAGATTTATAATGGATTGTGCTCTTTTTTGTAATTGTAACATTATATTGCTACGTACTATGAGAGTGGAGGAAACCAGAGAGGTATGTTAAGAAAGAACCTGTTGGAACTCTGTACTCTCTGCCTACCCCGCAAGGGATCTGGCGTGATAATAGATAGATATTGCAACATACTGAGTTCTAAGATTTACGCTATTACACATGAATTAAAACTATGTTTTCGGATTTTATCGAGTTTTTTTTGTTTGATTTAAGTTCCCGACATTTCTGCACTAAAATTTAGTTTACACATTCGTTAATCAATTACCTAACAATATTAGATCTCACGACGTTTTTCAGCTGAAGATAGATTCATCATTTTTAATCCTATGGTCTATGTCAGTGACCGTGGTTCTTCTACGAATCTCCTTACTCCTGATTCGATCACGTAGAAAAACGCCAAGGGTAACTCTTTTCATAGCTCGCTGAGCAACTCTGAGCTCTTTATGAGACCTATTGTAGGAGTCCACGTCTCTGATCCGTATGTCGTCACTGGCAACACATATTGACTAAAAACTTTAGTCTTAAGGCACCGAGGTATTTTTGAAGGTAGATTACCTTTGACATAATACAACTGGTATAGTTTTTCTAATTACCAGTAACATTCATGTGTTATTCCAATTGTGTTTACAAAACTAGCCGTGGCTCGTCCACTCTCCACCCCAATTGACCTCACTCGCAGTAAACAAGCCATCCTTCAACCTCACTACTCGCAATCAATACAGTGTGCATTTGCGACGACCTTTAACGGGAAATTGAATTGAATATGAGAAGCTATAGTCTTGATTACGTTGCTAATGGATGACCCATGTAATTATTACGGAAACATCAGCATTTCGAAATTTGGAAGAAGAGCAACGTAGCTTTATAATTGAAGCAACGTGTGGCCCTTTATGAAAATTAATTACTTGTCCTACTATTGCAATAATTGATAAATCTTAAGTATTTTGAAGATTTAATAAAGTTGTAATGTAAGATGTAATAAAACGCTTCCATCCGCAGGTAGGTCATAAGAACAGGTATAACGCTAACAAGCTCTATCTTTACTCATTTCTGTCGGCATTGTTCACTCTCTTAATGCGTCTTTTCATGCGACGACAGAATTGCGCCCTGCACCCAGCAATGGTCGGTATCTTTTGCTTATGTATCGATATATCGATGTGATTCAGTCGTTTCGCGATATAGTCATATCAGCCACCTAAACATTTCGATACATGGGCAAAAAGATACCGACCTCCTAGGCGACGAATTAGTTGTCTCTTGTGCACTTGAACAACATATAAGATAAGAGGTTACACTCTAGTACAAAAGTAAATATCTTTATCATCACGCCAGATCCCTTCCGAGATAGGCAGAGGGTACAGAGCTCCAACAGGTTCTATCCTTACTCTATACCTCTACCTCTCTTGCTTTCTCCACTCTCATAGTTCGTCTCGTACACGCTCGCCGGTTACAGGGAAATATTAATGAAACCCTTATTTCCATCTATATCATGATAAGCAGGACACAACCAAAATGTGATGATGTGTCACCTAATTGCATTAGTTTTCATTGTAAAGGTCCGCTCGTAATGGAACTCTGCGAATTAGACATATTGCGTGAGTTTGTTTTATGTACCATATGTCATTTTAATTTATTTGTACGTTTAATAACTGTAATATTCCTCTTTGCAACCTTGGGTGACCTGCGAATGGAAGGGACTAAATCACAAATAGTGTCCTACCGAACATGCGGCGGAACCTTCGGCTAAAAATACCACCTTCGGCCAAAACTTCGGCCCTTTTTGGCCGAAGCCGAAGGTTTCCAAGCACCGAAATTGAACAATCTATTATGATTTACGACTAACGAATGTGCGAGAGCGGCAGAAGAGGCGATGCGCGGGGGGCAAGGGTCACATTGCGTTGCGCCGGCCCGTCGCCATTGCCAGTAAACACCTAAATCAAGACAAAACAAGGTCGTTAATACAGTCAACTATAATTTTGTTAAAAATTAGCAAATCATGAACCAATTTTGCTAGGGTTATTAAACCTTCAGCTTCCGCTTTCATCCTTCAATTACGAAACCCTACCATGATGAAGACGTAAATTGTATTAAACCTTAATAACTGTTACCATTACTGACAGAGACCTCTAACAACACGAGTCCGGTTCAAAAATTACTGTGTACTATAGTTTACACGGAAACGCAATGCTGTTACTACCGAATGATGGTGTTTGGTTAGAATAATTTTAGAGATCTACTGCTGAATGTTTTAAAACGCAATTCGAATTTTAATCGGTTACGTTACAATATTATCTACCAAGAAGTCAAGCGTGTACATTACTCGCTAGTAATATAATTTTCCTAAGTCACCCTAGACCTAGGTGAAAAATAAAGGTATACCTATAAAGGTTTCAATAATAAGACCATTTATTTTGACACACCTTTGCACCGTCACGCCTATATTCCCCAAGTGCGGGTGGCAGAGGTGTACTGAGTACATTCACTTTTCGCCGTCGATGTTAGGTCCCATGTAATAGGGGGCGAACCTATTACCATATACCGGGCACACTTCCAAGCACCGGATACACCTTTCCGTGCCCTTTATATCAGTGCCTTATCTTTATGTGTTGTTAGCACAAAAATCCTAATAACGGTGGTTGTGAGAGCTTGAAATTACATTCACTTTTCTTAGATATTATATATCTGACATAACATGATGAACTTTTATTTTTACTTTGTCCAGAATTTCCTGATTGCGATTATCGTAGGAGCAATGGTGGACTTCGTGGTCGGAACAATAATGGGACCTCAAAGTGCTGATGAAATTGCACATGGATTTGTTGGATTAAGCTGTAAGTATAATACCCAATGTCCATCGCAGATTTGATGGTGATTTCCTATTCGTAGTTCGTTTGCAGCAATGACTTAATATGTTATTCTTATAATAGGTATATCCACGGTATAACCACCGTGTAATATTTAGCGTGGTACTATAGCTCAATAATTTGCAACAGCTGCCTCGTAACCGACATCGTAACTTTGAACAAGCGTCTCCCTATCGATGACAGCTGTTATCTATCTATCTATCTATATCATCACGCCAGCTCCCTCGCGGGGTAGGCAGAGAGTACAGAGTTCCAACAGGTTCTTTCCTTACATACCTCTCTGGCTTCCTCCACTCTCATAGTTCGTCTCATACACACTCGCCGGTTACGGAGACTCTTGACTTGCCCTTCAGCTAAGACACGGTCTATTTGGTCATGGTAAGATAGTCTAGGTCTTCCCCGGCACCTACATCCTTCCACTTTCGCATTGTATATCTGTTTTGTCATTCTTTCTTCTGGCATCCTTTCTATATGCCCGAACCAACGGAGCATACCCTTTCTCATCTTTACACCGATACTATCTTTCATACCTACTCGCTTTCTTACTACGCTGTTGCGAATACGGTCGGTCAGCGTGACTCCGCACATCTTCCGCAGAGATCGCATTTCGACCGCATTTATCCTGCTTTCGTTCTCCTTCATTTCGTTCATCAAGTTTTATTTTAAGATTATATTATATACCGCATACATGTAACGCTCGCGGTGCCGTCAACATGAAGTGTTCGGCTTACATTATACTATACAATAGCTTGGGTCCGCCCCTAAAAATAGTCATTGCAAATATTATGTTTTAGCTTCGCAATTGAATTAAGGGAAACATTTACGAAGGTATAGGTTTTCCATTGACGTTATTATTATGATATCACGAGGCCGGGAGTGAGCCTGTACGTTAAAGACGTCAGGGTTTCGACATATTACCGCAATTACCGCAAAATGACTTTGTAACTTAGTATGACTCGTTTCTCGTAGAGTGTTTTTAAAAGAGTAAGTCAAAGTAACCAACTATCATAAATTGGGACAAATCTTCTATCTTTATCTGTTTATATCATGACGATAGATTTCTTGCAGGGTAGGCAGAGAAAACAAAGCTAAGACAAATCTTAACAATATCAATTTACATACTGCATTAACATTTTATTATTAATTTACCTGGTAAAAAGATAGAGGATATGATAAAGGGAAGGTTAACCTTCCCTTTTTCCTTAAGCGTTGACTCGTCGATATGTGCATTGTATGTACACGTCCTAAGCTACGGTGTACGCGTACGAACGCAGCCTTTTAGGTGTTAAAAGCACGGACGGCGTCAGGAACACCACTCTGCGTCCTATGATGCAGGTTACGGATGTAAGCTTTAAATCGGCAAAGTTGAAGTGGGATTGTGTAGGACAAGTCATGCGTATGGACCCCCAAAGATGTGCAGACATCGTCACGGTATGGACGGTCGACCACTACGTGTCATAGATGTAGTTGTCGACCGTGACTAAGATTGCGTGAAGACTTGGACACTTTTGCGGGTAAAAGACATGGCTACTACAGGCCCATAAACGATTTGCATGGAGACGTAAAGGGAAGGCTTTTGCACAACAGTGGGATACAGAATAGGCTATGAAAATACCTGGCTTATCAGATCTCATCTCGCTTTCAATGTTAAACCTGATGTATTTGCAAATCAACAGTTGCTGTCGAAGTACCAATTAGTGAACTCTATGTTACTACGGTTATTTACTTTCTAGCGGCGACATTCGCGGAGAACTTAAACCCTGATTACCGGTATAGCGAAGGTCTGTACCAAGACTTCTTCAGTGTGTTCGCGATTTTCTTCCCTTCAGTCACTGGCATTCAAGCGGGAGCTAACATTTCAGGAGACCTTAAGGTAAGTTGACCTGACGTCAGCATGGATCTTAATACGTCTATCTTTAAAATTAAAACTACCGTATCACCTAAATCTTTTCTTTAAGCATATTAGTTTAATGCCCTACCTATAAGGATTTGTTTGTGAAAACAAATTAGTTACTTAGTACCAATTCAATATGTAGCTAGTATTGTTTTTGTTTATTGTTAATCTGCTACCTGATACCCAACAGTTGTTTGATTTGATTTGAGGAAAACCCAATTTTGCACGTTTGTCGGCACCGTACCACAGGCAGGTACATTCTTGTTAATTTCCGTAATACTTATCCCAATATTTTGTGTATTTGCCGTAATGGTGGTAGTCATAAGTGAATTTAACGCGTCATATAAAGCCTACGTGTGTCTACTGGACAAGTCATTAACGATGCCCTACTACAATTAAGGAAAATGTAGCTCAATTGACATCAAAATACATCAATTAAACCCGAGTTGGGTGAAGTCAGACGATCCTACTTTTGCTATATCTTTATAGACGACAAACATATTGGCATATCACTCTTTTTCTATTTGTGTCGTTTGATTGTTCGCTAATTTGGTTCGCTGCCACCCCCGCTTGGGGAATATAGGCGTGACTTGCATAGTTGTAATGTCTTTTTTGTGTGCGTGATCTACGCTGTTGGCCGTGGGATCTTTACAGCTTCACCAGACAAGCTTAATACAAGTTCCACAAAAAGGTAAAAACCGAACCCTGAAGTGGTAGCGGAGAATTTTCACTAGTGGAGTTATGATGATATGCCTAAAAAAATCTTTTATAAACAAAGGTAAACCGACTTCAAAAAGCAAAAAAATAAAAATATTTGAAGTCGGTGCTGGTTGGTGCAGTCGGTTACTTGGCACCGACTTCAAATATTTTTATTTTTTTGCTTTTTGAAGTCAGTTTACCTTTTTTTATAAAAGATTTTTATTTTACAATTTTAAGTGACCAGTGAATTATTCTATAGTAGGGTACCTATAGGATTGACGTAATACCCATAATATCTCAATTTACACATGCCTATTGTTTGTCGTTAAGGAGTTCCCTGGTGTATCTTCTAAGTCCAAGGTCCAATGTCAATAAAATTAATATGGGACCACCTTGGAGATATACTGAACCCAATACAAAAAAAAAATTATCAAAATCGGTCCACAATTGACGGAAATATCGCTGAACATAAATAAAAAAAAAGCATACATGGAACCTCCTCCTTTTTGAAGTCGGTTAATGATACAAGTTTGTACGAAAATAGATTTAATTATAACGGTTGCACGTGGTCAAGCAATCGATCCACCTTAAGATTGTTTATATATTAGGGCACGCGCGTACAACCACGGTTCCATATCATCGGCAGCGCATTCGCTCTATATATACGTCATAGCATCTATGACATCACCGGGAAACTGAAAAATAAAAGGGAAATTACTTAGTTAGTTCGTGCAACAGACCAATCGAAAGAGGGAGAGTAGCGACTAAAATTAGCCTTCCTATAAACATACAATAATGACGGCGAAGTATACATATGTACCTACACTTGATTAAATCGCAATATATAATGGCATGCTTGTTAAAAGATGAAATTGGCTGCTAAAGCAAAACTAACTAGATAAAACAGAACGAGTGTATACAAAAGTCAATAGTGGTGTCAAAACAAATCGAATCACATCAAGAAGTGATATGCCGTGCAACAATCTTATTTGCATATTAAATTGATTGTAATATTTGGCGTAGCACAAATCGAATGAATCGAACACAACATTCGATTCAACGGAGTCAATTTGTTTAACCCCGTAAATTTTCATTTTCGGTATCTCGTTACATGGCGCACCACTCATCGATTCATTAAAAGCAATTGATGTGGTGTTTGTAGTGACTCACGCCTATTCTTGTTAACTATAAAATGAAGATACAAACAACACTGCTTGAGATTCCAAGAAGGGAGGTTCGTGTTAGAAATGTATCACCAATGTCTTTATGTAATGTTTTACGATTAAAAACTAATCATCATATGGATTCAAATTCTGTTCAAAAATGACCTCCTGTAAGTGAAACCGTTCTGTAAAAACCTTTAACGAAACAAGTTAGCCATTAAACATTATTAGATTTTAAAGGGATCTTAATGTTCCAACACTTTGGACTCCTTTTGGATCTAACTGCCACGTTGGTCTAGTGGCGAATAATGTGGGTAGTGAACACGAGATCCTGGTTGCTAATTCTAGGCATGATAAAATGTATTTTTTTGTATCAGTCCGGAGTTTAACACTGTGCCCTGTAAAATGGAAAGAGGCTTGTCTCATGGGACATGGGACCTAACATCGTTAGCGAGCGAGGTGGACACAATGCACCTGTGCGACCCCTGCTTGGGGATTATAGGCGTGATAGTGTGGATCTAGAATACTAACTAACGAGTTTTCTTTACAGGATCCTGCGTCCGCCATCCCAAAAGGAACATTACTGGCTTTGCTCATCTCAATGGTGAGCTATGCTCTTATGGTGCTGTTCTCTGGAGGGGCGGCGCTGCGTGACGCGAGCGGAAACATCACGGACCTGGTGATGGCCAACGGAACAGTGTTGGACTACAGTGGCATCAACAACTGCGTGGCCGCCAACTTCTCTTGTAAATATGGACTGCACAATAGCTACTCGGTAAGCGTTTTTTATAGTTTAAAAAATAATGTGTTACATAGTTAATTAATGTATGTAACAAGACAATCTTGAGGAATTTTTATGTCTATCAAATAAATGCATTATCATGAAAACTAAAGAAGTGTTCACAAATTCACTTGAAGGTTATTTGTAAAAATAATTTCTTTTTTCTCTAGGTCATGCAACTCATGTCAGCGTGGGGACCGTTCATTTACGCCGGTTGTTGGGCCGCTACCCTGTCGACTGCTTTAACGAACTTGCTGTCGGTTCCTCGACTTATCCAAGCTTTAGGTGTGGACCGTATCTACCCCGGCCTGATCTTCTTCTCAAAGCCCTACGGGAAGCACGGCGAGCCTTACCGTGGTTACGTGCTTACTTTCTTCGTGTCCTTGGTGTTTTTGCTTATAGGTTAGTATTTGATTATCACTTAATAAATATGGAATTAAAGCTAGGGATATTCTTGGCAAAGAAACACGGAGTTGAAAATCACCTAAAATTGACAATCGATAAAGTAGGTGTAACAATTTTTCTCATATTATAGTACAAGTTCCGTTTCTTTTGCAGCCGATCTGAACACTATTGCGCCTCTCATCTCCAACTTTTACCTCGCTTCGTATGCCTTAATCAACTTCTGTACTTTCCACGCCGCGCTGGTGCGGCCGCTGGGCTGGCGACCTACATTCCGAGTGAGTACTCTGTAGCCACTTGTACAGTGCAATCCGAAATCAAATTTACTGCACATGAATCATACCACAAAATTAAAACTGCTTTCCCCTTCACGTAAATATCTTCCAAGAACCAATAGCATTCAATCCATTTTTTTAGTTCTCCTCGTACAGTTTCTTTGAGTTCTGTGTATGATCCTGCTCTTTCTGACGAGATATGTGTATAGTTCAAAACTAGATCTAAAATGCAGCGATTATATCGACTTGCTTCTACTGAGCAGCTCTTTGTCACATGTCTTAGGTCCGGCCACTTATGCATAAAGAATGTCTTCCTGACATGGATACATGTTTTCAGTACTATAACGTGTGGGTTTCATTGCTGGGCTTCCTGAGTTGCGTCGCAATTATGTTGCTCATCAGTTGGGTGATGTCGCTCGTCACCTTTGCCATCTTCATTACTCTCTACCTCATCGTGCACTACCGGGATCCTGGTAAGTGAAGTAATTTTAGTGAAATCAAATGTTTAAAAATAACTCTTTTATTAAAATAAATCCGACTTCGAAAAGCAAAAAAATTAATATTTGAAGTCGGTACCGGTTAGTGCAGTCGGTTACTTGGCACCGACTTCAAGTTTTTATTTTTTGCTTTTAGTAGTCGGTTTTTTTATAAAAGATTTTTATTTTACCGATTTAAGTGACAAGTGAATTATTTACTAATATTTATATACCTATATTATATTATTTTGCTGAGTTGTACATCAAGGTACCTATAGGATTGATATAATAACCATAATAACGGAATCTATAGATTCGTGCTGTTCGCCGTTAAGGAGTCCCCTGATGCAACTTCAAATTTCAAAATTCAATACCGATTTAATTAAAATGGGACCACCTAGAAAATACTCGTATATTAAACCCAACGTAAAAAGAATCATCAAAATCAGTTCATAAATAAAGGCGGTATAAAAAAACGTAGACGAATTGTCAACCTCCTCCCTTTTTTGAAGTCGGTTAATATTCTGATTAGTTCTATGGCAGGGTACCTATAGGATTGACGTACTACCCATAATATCTCAATCTACGCATTCGTATTGTTTGTCGTTTAGGAGTTCCCTGGTCGATCTTCCAAGTCCAAGGTCCAGTACCGATGAAATTAAAATGGGACCACCTTGGAGCTATACTAAACCCAATCCAAAAAGAATCATCAAAATCGATTCATAATTTGCGGAATGATCGCGTAACATACATACAAAAAAAAACATAGTCGAATTGAGAACCTCCTCCTTTTTAGAAGTCGGTTAAAAAAACATAACTGTGTTCTGGTTGCGTAAAGTGTATTGTTCCTTTTATATGTCCCTATTCGTAAATAAATTTGGTTAAAACCTGAAGATATACGCGTAGGTAAATATTATGGATTATGAAAAGTTTACGAGTATAATGATAGTTTGAGACGAACTATGAGAGTGGAGGAAACCAGAGAGGTATGTAAGGAACGAACCTGTTGGAACTCAGTACTCTCTGTCTACCCCGCAAGGGATCTCGCGTGATTATATAGATAGAAATTATAATAAAAGAATAATGTATACCATTCTAGAAAGTATATTTTTTATTTTGCCTTATGCTATGTCATATAAAAATCTGAGACATGCATTCTCACCTAGATTTGTTTATGAAAGATTTGCTACGACGAAGTCAATCCACGTCCAAACCGACGGTGGAAGTAGGTAACCACCAGAATAGCCAATGTTGACCGAAGCTAAATCCGTTTTGTACTCAATGATTGCATCATTGAATGCTTCTTACAACGTCTATACTTTGATTCATATCGTCAAACTGTATGCTTGTATATAGTCAGACTTCCGAAAGTTATTCGAATGCTTTGGATTATGGCACGCGTTAGGCAGCGTGAATCATTTCGTTGAGTTTCGATATAAAAACCCGTTGATTTATTTTGATAAGATGTATGTTGTGTACGAGGTTAAAGAGGAAAAATATAAACCGATAGCATGAAAATATATAGCTTTAAATTATAGAACTATTTGTAATTACATAAAATAATCCTTAGGTGTTTTCCTTTTAAGCCCCTCTCGAAGACGTCTGATTTAGTTATTCACTTTCATTATCATCATCATACGAAAGATGTCCACTGTAGGTCTAATAACATGATTACAAGGTTTCATCATATGATGTCCTACCTATATATTTATTTTTACTAAATTATTTATCTATTCATTATTAAAAAGATTAACAATTAAGTTAACCACGATTCCTGCACTAAGCTCATGACTTATAGCAGGAACTAGATAATTTAAAAATTATGCTTTACTATCATGGAAATTGAATGAAATTCTTAATTCCGCGCAGATGTGAACTGGGGCAGCAGCACTCAAGCGCAGATATATAAAACAGCGCTATCCAGTGCTTACAACCTGGCCAGGACCGGGGAGCACGTGAAGAACTACTCGCCACAGCTGCTGGTGCTGGCTGGCAGGCCACAAAGTAGGCCAGCTCTCGTTGACCTTGGAAATCTTATAACGAAAACTGGTTCGCTGATGATCGTTGGCAATATATTGCAGGTAAGAGCTGTCACTTTTTATCTCTCTCACATCAATTTGTGAGAGATGGCCTTGAACCAGCAGTAGGAGAGTATATGCTGATTTATTAAGAGTTATCATCATTTCAACAACTTTTTTAAATGACTCGACACTGCATGGCGACACTGACTAACGGCCGGTTCCTATATTTACTTTTTTTTTTTTTTTCCTGGTGAAAATCCTGCATAGGACTTTCGATAGCCTCGGGGGAAGCTCGCGGGGCGTGTCGGATTCCTACCGACTAAAAACCCCAGGGTGGCCGACATCAGCACTTTGGAAGGGCTCCGGGATCTCCGTATGGAACGCACCGGTGCCCCTCTTGTGCCTCGCGTCCGCCATCCCGCCATCGGAGGGAGACTTGATGACATGCTCCCTCCCGCACCGACGCGGTGCTCACGGTGACGTGGGCCACACCACGCCACCGTCCTCCTCGGGGTTGCTCGTGAAGGACGCTTAGGGCCCCCGCCCCTTGCGTCCGCAACCCCGAAGGCCCCCCTGCTGATGTTGATGCAGGGGGGGGTCCCCCGCCAGATATTACGGCGGGGGACGCGAGTTAGCCCGTATTCTAAAGCCCCGGGCTATTGGGCTGGGGGGCCTGGGCGGGCTGTGCCTCCGCCCCGGCGCCGTCGCCTTCGTCCTATATTTACTAACTCAAGGATACATTTGCTTACTGTCAGTAGAATATTGACAGATTTTCCATACAAATTATGTTAAAATTGTATCCGTAGTAGGCAAATCTATCCATGAGTTGAAGATAGGAACCGGCCGTAAATCGTTGCGTCAGTCAGTCGTTGTGGAAGCCATTAGAAAATAAAAAAACTGAAAACCACCACTGAGTACAGACGGCAGGGTGCGGGGAATGATAACCACTATTTTTAATTGGTTCCATACATAGATATATAAAGGGCACGAAGTACATAACCTAGGCATAGAAGGGTGCCGTGATGTGAGGTCTAGGATTAGTGGTCTATGACAATTAATCTCAAGTTTTATTACAAATTATTCAGTTATGATCTTGTGCTTCCAGGATAAAATATCGCACAAGGAGCGTGCAACGCGCGCGCGAGCTGACGACGAATGGCTGCGCGGACGCAAAGTCCGAGCGTTCTGTGCGCGAGTGCACGGCTTCAACTTCGAGCTCGGTGCTCGCGCGCTCATGCAGTCGGCAGGAGTGGGCCGGCTGGCGCCTAACGTCCTTCTTATGGGATACAAAGCGGACTGGACCGACGCGCCGGCTGATGACCTGGAGTCTTACTTCAACGTGTTACAGTGAGTTTCATTAATTTCCTTGTATCATTTGATTGATCTATCTATCTATATCATCACGCTAGATCCCTTGCGGGGTAGGCAGAGAGTACAGAGTTCCAACAGGTTCTTTCCTTACATACCTCTTTGGCTCCCTCCACTCTCATAGTTAGTCTCATACACGCTCGCCGGTTACTCTTGACTTGTCCTTCAGATAAGACTCGGTCTATTTGGTCATGGCAAGATAGTCTAGGTCTTCCCCGGTACCTACCTGTTGGAACTCTGTACTCTCTGCCAACCCCGCAAGGGATCTCGCGTGATGATATAGATAAATATATAAAAATAACAAAAAATATACAAGATGTGTCGTTAATAACTAAAGACATTAGACACCCCAATTAGATAATTGATTCACAAATTTAATGGAAAAACCAAATTATCAATAAAACTTGTACGTGTATGTATGCGATTTGATAAATAAGTTTTAGAAATTCATTTGAAATCTCCGTATTTCTCAGAATCAAAAGGGAGTAACGTAGAGTAAGCTTTTTTTACAAATTTAAAAAATAATGTAAGATGCATCAAAAATTGTGGAAATCAATTCAATTACCGATTTGGAACAAACTACTTTCAGGTCTTGCGTTAATCATGTTACACCTTGTAAATATAACCTTTTATATATAAGCTACAAAGGGTCACCCATCTCAGACCGACCGAGCCGAACGCTGCTTAACCTTACATCACTAAGAACGCTATAAGCACTTCGTGTGCTAGTGAACCGCGACTAAATTAAGGCGTGTTTTTCTTTCTAGCACCGCGTTCGAGAACCGTCTGGCGGTAGCGATAGTGCGCGTGGCGGGCGGGCTGGACTTCAGCGGCGCGTGCGCGGAGGGGGCGGATTGTGGCTCACTGGCCAGCGCCGCGGCCGGCAGCGCCGACGAGCTGCGAGTGCGCCGCGCGCCCTCCATACTGCACGCAGACTCCGACCTCGACATACACCGCGCCGACTCGCAGCCCTCCAGCCGACAAAACCTCTCCAGTACGTACTCACCCCCATTTAGAAAATTATAGCAAATCTTCCTGCCCTTACGGTAACCTAAGGTCAATGTCAAGGTTTTTTTTTAAAAAAGCGTACTGTTACTTTATTCCGCATCCTATAACGAGGCCTAAAGGTTTCGCTACATAGCTGATGCAGCGCGACGGTAGTGCGGCTTGGAGAGTTGTAATGTACTGAAATGTACGGGAGACGCTACATAGCGCAGCGCCACCCGGCGCGACGGCAAACATCACGACTGAACGAAGCCGAGCGCTTCCGTCGCGCTCCCGTTGCACACCGTCGGCTATGTGACCAAACCTTAATTCATAGCTAGACTATCTGACTTAAAAAAAACATTTTTAGTCTGGCTTTAAAAGGACTACCTATTTAGCTTATAGGCTGTGTAGAAATTCTGGAAAAAACGTTTTAAATGACCCCACCTTGGGTCACTTGTCTATCTATCTATATTCACGCCAGATTCCTTGCGGGGTAGGCAGAGAGTAAAATCAACAGGTTCTTTCCTCCCAAACCTCCTTTAGTTTCCTCCATTCTCATAGTTCGTCTCTTACACGCTCGCCGGTTACGGAGACTCTTGAGTTGTCCTTCAAATATGACACGGCAGCCATATTTAGATTTGAAGTAAGCACCTTTATCTGTAGGTAGGGTGTGGGTAGGGCCTCTCCACATGTTTAGTTAGGGATTTGCTTATTTAATGTATTTTCTGATCCTCTAATGGCAGGAAATAATAGACCATGTCTCTCCATATGCGCAGTTACTCACTGAAGTAACCCCATATTGCTTCACTGCTGAGCTTTTCTCACAAATGAAGGTAGGGGAGAAATTTATATTGATTTTTTGTATACAGACCTGTTGTCGTTGACCACATCACGGTCATTCACAATATCAGAAACCAAAGACGTGAAAGATAAGAAGAAGAGAGACAGAAAAGGCAAGGACATGCAGCGACAGATTCTGTACAACATCACTACCGGGATCGAGCTATCCAAGGAACAAATCAAGCAGATGACCATATTCCAGAGGAAACAGGTGCGGTAATTGCTCCCTAAAATAACTTTGTAAAATATCTCACCAAACGTGTGTGTGTGTGTGATGTACACTGTTGGCCGCGAGGCCTTACAGCTTCACCGGGTTTGAGGGCGAGCGTGCAACCACTACGCTCGAGCCAGAAGGGCAAGGGGCGACATACTCGAGGGCGCCTTGAAGAGGCGCCCTCGGTTGGGACAGTTGTTGTGAGGGGATGGGGTGCACTACTAAGTGCACCGGTCAACCGCCGGCTATGGGAGGGGATCTACGACGACGTCGTCGTCGCCCGTATTCTGAGCGGAAAGAATGGATGACCAAGCATCGGGGGATCGGAGAGAACATGTCTCGGCCGGCGGTGGCGGCAGGGTCGGGGGCGGTTACGATTAACGGATTCGCATGGGTAGATGCGTTCGCGAAGTGTCGTGTTGTCGCCTTTTTAATATAGGCGCGAATAGGTTCGAGACCTTTATCGGAGTGGAATCTCACCAAACATTCTCCAAAAGTAACCTACATTTCAACTAAATGAATAATGTAACCTATTCAAACAAGTACAAATACGAATACCAACGCCAAAACGAATAGGCCTTCCACCGTTTAAGGGGCTACCGCCATAAAAACGATTTTGTATCCATGCACTTCAAGGAGTAGGTATATAGATTAGTAACTTTATATTTAGAAATATGATTTTTGACTGTATATTTTAGGACCTGGTAAAAGGAATGCACGATAAAACGTAATTTTCTCGATAGAAATCTACAGTCATCTTTATTGTTATACATTTTCAAATTCCAACGCGAAATGCTTAAAAATTAGTCAATAGAACTTACTTAGAAACATAGCAAATAATTTTAGCAAAGTTCTTATAAAGCAGTTTTTTATTTAATTGTGAAGTTTTTAAGAAAATTATACAATTTGTTTTTGCACATACGTCGTTTAGTTCCGAGCGCGCGCTCAATATATCTGCCCCTTATTATTCGTATGTAAATTAATAGAATCACTGAGTAACAGAGATGCTATTAATTCCGGTCGATAAATGGTCGATCGCGGTAGGCCCTTAATTTGCGACAATGGAGAAAAATTTGTGCAAGGAACTCGACTAGAATACGAGAGCGTAAGTTACTAATTTCTTCTTGTATTCGTTTCCGGTTTCTGAGAAGTTTGGGAGGAGGCCAGTGCCCAACAGTGGGAGAGTTTCTTAACAGGGCTAATATTATTATTATTATTTATTATTCGTTTTCAGGAGGCAGGGACCCTTGACGTGTGGTGGCTGTACGATGATGGCGGGCTCACGATCCTGCTGCCGTACATCATCTCGCAGCGCTCCGCGTGGGGCAATTGCAAGCTTAGAATCTTCGCGCTCGCTAACCGCATGCACGAGATGGCCCTCGAAGAGAGGAAGTGAGGATATTTACTTAGTTCTTACAACTTGATGTCTATATTAACTCACCAAAGTTGTGATCTAAAGTGGAGCAGTGGAGGTTCTTTCGTCAAGAACGAAAAAGGTATTGACAGTAGTTTCACGAATCATAGTTGATACTGAACAAAAATACTATGATCTATTCCAATTGAACTTTAAACCTTTGTGAACAAAATCATCATTTTTACATGTTTTAGTACTTTTAGTTGTGATTAAAATCTATAACAAGTGTAATATGTAGGTGATAGTATTTCCGAAGACATCAAAATGAAAATGCTGTTAGCAAGAAATGACGTTGTTATGTTGAGTGAAAAAAGTTTTAAAAGTTTATATAAACATGCGGAACGTGTATGTAAATTATTCAATGTTTTAATATCTAAATTTGAATCATAATCATAATCAGCGAGGAGATTTCCACTGTAGGATAAAGTCCACTCCTAAAGATCGCTACGGCGTCCGGCTTTTTGCTGTAGGTGGGTAGGCTTTATCTTACCTGCTTCTACCTTTTCAAATTTGAATATCTAGGGTGATACGAGGATTACCTAACAATTTTTATTTTCAGTATGGCAAATTTGTTAGCGAAATTCAGGATTGATTATTCGACTTTGACGATGGTGCAAGACATTACGGAGCCGCCGCAACCTGAGACTAAGAAACTCTTCGAAGACATTACCAAGAAGTTTACGGATGAGACCGCTAACCCTAGTAAGTATGTCTTTCAAAGTATTAGGTGCCGTTAATATCTATCGCCTAGTGGAGTAAGTTATGAGTCGTATAGGTTAGGTACTGCTCCTTCATCAGGCGACTTCGCGTAGCTCGCAAAATGGTATAGGTCATATTAATTCAAGCTTTATCGAGCGAAGCATATATGTGTTACTGTACAGTAGCACATATATGCTCTTGGTAGGATGGACCATGTAAACGGGTGCAAAACTTACAGTGAACTTTTCAACAAAACTTAATTCTCTGTTCTTCAATAGTTTCAAGGCACACTTTTAAATTGTTTCAGATTGCCGAATCAGCGAAACCGAACTACTTACGTTAGCTGAAAAAACAAACAGGCAGCTGCGTCTACGTGAGCTGCTACTGGCCAACTCCAAGGACGCTCGTTTGGTGGTGATGTCACTGCCGATGCCTAGAAAGGTTAGTTTCATAATCATCGTCAGTGGACTGATCCAACAGTGGACATTGACGGACGATTTAGCGCAGTGGTTAAGAGTTTAAGCCGCTTCGCCCACTGTGTCTAATAGTCGCGGGTTCGATTCCCGCACGGGACAAATCTTTGTGTGATCCACAATTATTTGTTTCGGGCTGGGTATTTGTGTATGTGAATTTTCATGTTTGTAAACGCACCCACGATACAGGAATAAATCCTAGTGTGGGGCTAAGTTTAAAAAAAAAAAAACAAACAAAACATAGGCCTCTCCCAAGGTGCGCTACTGAGCCCGGTGCTAGTCACTGCGTATACCGTTAGTATAATTTACTAAAGAAGGCCATTCCTCGTACGGTTACAGTATCCCTGTATGTGAACGTCACCACCAATATTTGCTTATTGCAGTCCTGTCCTGGATTGATTCGTAATGTCTATTGTAAAAAGTATACCGTTCAACATATACTTACCATGGGTAGCCTAGGGAACGCTTAATAGTCTTGAAACTCGCAAATGTATTTTTAGCTGACAAAACTTGACGGATGGCTTGGCCCAGTGGTTAAGGTTCGATTCCCACACGGGACAAATTTTTGCGTGACCCACAAATATTTGTTTCGGTCTGGGTTTTTGTGCATGTGGATTTCATGTGTGTAAAATGACAAATGATGTTTTTTTTATTTAAGTGGAATTTAATTTTTCCTACTCCTATTGTTCTTTTTTCTCATTCGAAATATCATCGGTTCGAAGACAGTAAAGTGCTCTATATGACACCCCAGGGCCAAATCTCGGAGTCATTGCTGCAGGTCCAGCAGTCATACTCGTGAACGGGTGCTGCTTGTGGGGACTGGTCCATCTGGAATCCTTTAGACACTCTTTACAGATAATATTAGATTCATATCTCGATCGTAAAGCATCACACTGGAGCTAGGTCATAAATTATTTAATTGTAACCTAAACATTGTATCCACACAATATGATTAAAAAAAAAGGAAAGAAAGAGAAGTAAATAAAAAAGACAAGCCCGCTGAGTTTCTTCGCCGGATCTTCTCAGTGGAGGCCGCGTTCCGATCCGGTGGTAGATTAGTAGTTTAATTAGATTTAAAAAAATGTAAATTGACTATTTGTAAGCGCCCCCGCAGGGCTTATACAAAATAAATTATTTGAGTTTGCGTTCAGGCCATTGTGGATGCTGCTTATAGGAGTGATAATGGGTATGTGTGAATACTCGTGAATGCCCCCATAGCCGGCGGTTGACCGGTGCACTTAGTAGTGCACCCCGTCCCCCCACAGCGACTGTCCCAACCGAGGGCGCCTCTTCAAGGCGCCCTCGAGTATGTCGCCCCTTGCCCTTCTGGCTCGAGCGTAGTGGTTGCACGCTCGCCCTTAAGTCTGGTGAAGCTGTAAAGGCATCGCGGCCAAAAGCGTACATAACTCACACACACACACACAGGTATGTGTGACGGGCTTACAATAAAAAAATGCTTACTTACCATAGTTCTGTCCACAGGGTTCAGTGTCAGCGCCACTGTACATGGCGTGGCTGGAGATGATGAGCCGCGATCTGCCGCCTATACTGTTTGTTAGAGGGAACCACTCTTCAGTACTCACCTTCTATTCTTAACTTGCAACACTATCTCCACAGTTAAATTTTAAATTCCCTTTTGAACTTGTGTCTTTTTCTTCTTTACTTAATACATTAAATTGTATCTATTCTATAAGCGATTTGTTACTTCTAGCCGTTGGATCAGGATAATAATTTAATTATAATGTGCGCAAACATTGACTAGTGCCTATTGAACGGCTACCCATCTTACTATACTTAATAGGGTTTTTATGATAGAAGGTATATTTTTCTAGATCAGTCAACACGCGCTACTGGCTAGTAAATGTAGATAAGGCTTTAGTTAAAAGAAAATCTTTGAATGTTTGGCAGGAACCAAATATTATTTAATATTCTGACTTATGGAAATATTCACAATGTTATTACAATAAAGTACAATTATATTAAAAAGAAACACCGTCACGCCTATAGTCCCCGAGCGGGGGTGGCAGAGGTGTACTAAGTACACTCACGTTTCGCCGGCATTGTTAGGTCCCATGTAATAGGGGGCGAGCCTATTGCCATATACCGGGCACAATTCTAGACTCTGGACTCATACTGGGAATTTTTCGTTAGAAAAACTACATTTGTCCGACCTAGGATTTGAACCCAGGACCTCGTGATCACAAAGCGATGCTTTGCCACCAGACCAACGAGGCAGTCAATTATATATTTTTGGAAATAATAGTATTTACCGAGTGACTTGCTTTTGAATAGGCACCAACCTACCTAACTATTCAAAGTAGGTTGAGGTACCTACCTCAGACTCATCTGAGGTAGGTACATAATGTAATAATGTTTCTAGTTTTTAAAGTTATTGATT
The DNA here is from genome assembly GCA_905147815.2 of Phalera bucephala. Taxonomy (NCBI): domain Eukaryota; kingdom Metazoa; phylum Arthropoda; class Insecta; order Lepidoptera; family Notodontidae; genus Phalera; species Phalera bucephala. Next base: position 52,059,449 of record LR990609.1, read on the forward strand.
TGTTGACTTTAAATTTTATAGTATTTTTTACATAGGATGGGTACTGATGGTTCTAATTGCCAAACGAAATTAATATTTAAGTCAATGGTGTTAAGGCATAAAACCATAAGTATAGAAACGGGTATGCCTCTTATAGCCATTGAATAAAGTATAATTTCATTTGGCAATTAGAACTGTCACTACCCATCCTATGTGAAAAATACTCATTTCTTTGGACAACACTGTCATTAGTAACTTGCATTAATATCAATGTCCTCGTCAATTCAAATTTTCAAGTCGTACCTTATGGTGCTCCTGATATTAATTTATGTATAAAAATTATAAATTAACTAGTTTTCAATTATTTAAGTTAATGACTCTGGAAGCGTTTAAAGTAGTGAACTTTTTATTTACATTTGTTATTTTTTGTTGTACAATAGAATTGGTATGAGAAGGTAACGTTAAAATCAATCTAAGTATGCTAATGAAATTTTATGTATAGACACGATATATCTGTACTTACAGCAACTCGCAATGAGATAGTTTACGCCACGTCGTCACGCCTATATTATGAGCTTATTGCCATATACCGGGCACGATTCCAGACTCCGATTTACATTTGTCCGACCTAGGATTTGAACCCAGGACCGTCGTGATCACAAAGTGATGCGCTTTGCCACCAGACCAACGCTTAAGCATATGTATGAAAAAAAGTAAGGTTATAATTTATGTATTTCCATAACACAAGATGGCGGGTTTTAGATTTTTCTCAATCATGTCACACATGTGTCACACTCAAATATAGCGCGACAAGGATCTTTTGGCCCATGGATGACATTGACATGGAGGCGTTGATGTGAAATTAGGGTTATTATCATCACCTCAGCCTATACTTGTCGACTGCTGAACATAGGCCTCCCCAATCGCTTTCCAGCGCAGCCGGCCTGATGGCACCTGCATCCAAGGACTTTATGCGATCCTCACAAGATCGTCGGGGCTAGGGTTAACAAATTAGGATTTTTTTTTGTTAACCTGTCTGTGTCCCACTGCTGGGCAAAGTTCTTCCCCATAATCTTCCACGTGGATCTATGATTAGGTATCTCTGGCCAATCTTAGCCAGTCAGCCAATCTAAATATTTAGTCAAATTTTCCTACTTCCAAGGAGATATTTCAACCGCGCGGTTAATAAATAAAAAAAGAACTTGGGTAAAGTACATTGTTTTGCGCCCATACATGATTTTCCCCAGAACCAACAGCAATGAATCGATACTTGTATGATTTCAAATCACCCAATTAAACGAACAAGCGGGGTAATCGCAATATTGGACAAAAAGTATTAGATTTTGAGGTTATAATTCAGTAGCCATTTATATATATGAGGTTATATTGTGTGTTGGCATTCAGTAAAGATGTCGGCGACTACGATATAGGGTTTTGGCGGGAAGTCGAAGAGTGATGTTGTCAATTTGTTTTAATTCCCAAAACTTGTGTTATTTCAACTAATAATGTGTAATGTTGGTGGAATATTAACCATTATGTGTTCTTATACGTGCATGAGTGAAGGTAATTGTAACAAAGTGATAAAACGTGCCTTTTCAACTTCCCTCAAAACGGCCGTCGCAATTGGTATGTAAAGTATCCACCGCTTTACTATCGAGGGTGGGGTCCTTCATTAATTTCATTATCATCGTTATCATCAAATTCATCGGGGACTCAAATTAATTAAAACAAACACGAATATATATCTCACTGGACACTGGCAAAATACACTTATAATTAGTGTGAAGCCATAACTTGAAGAAGAAGAAGAAGAAGAAGACTACGATATAAGTACTTACTTATTACTACTTTAAAATATTCGTTTTAGATTGCAAATTGTCCGTTAGATACGGATATTTGCAATTATTTTAATAAAATAGATAAATAATGATGGCATGGGTCAAATTTTTGTTGGTTCTGGGGCAATTTTCGACAATGTCTTTTCTTAGCAAACGGCATCTCTGTGACTGTCATGGAGTAACATTTTATTTGATGACAGCGTTAGCTCCAAAGAAGTTGTTAGCTCCGATTTTAGCCGCGGGCCAAAAGAACCTTGTACGAGTATATTAAGTCTGCTTTGGTCAATGGATTGCCCATGATTAAATTAAAGGGAGCCACTTGCCTTTCAATGCATTTCCAATATGGAGGCCCGTTAACCTATCCACGTTTGTTGATACATATATGATATGTGCCATGTTTTCATTTGCAAGCGTCTATATTATATTTTGACTCCGAATAAGTATTTAAATTTCATGAACAGTATAAGTACTTACTGAAACGTTGCAGCATTTTTAGAATCTATTTTTAAGACAGTAGGTAAGTTATTGAGTAAGTACATGAATGTTAGTATAAGTTAGTTCTAAGTATGTTATAGATTTTATACTAACATGAATCATTTGAACCAAAGCACAGCGATAGTATTATTTTACATCAAGAATATGTCTATAAGATTAACACCATATGTTATACCTATTTTGTTACTATTTGAATTTATAAAAACTTTATTAATAAGTGGTGATATTGCAAATGTTTAACTCACGATTTTTCTATTGATTATAATTCATTTTTATTTTGTTAAATCTTTTTATTATTCGTCTTTTTATTAGATAATAGATAACTATGAGGATTATATGTTTGGGCGTTGAACAAATACTTTAGATTTTATGTTGAGTTTTGTTAAAAATCCCCATATCAAAGGCAATTCAGCAGATTTCGAAGGCATTTATTGTTAACGAGGAAATACACAGAGAATAGGGAATTACGAGTGGCGCTATTTTATTGTCCGGTAAATGTATAGGTCTCGGCAATACATTGCATTTTTAAAGATGTTTTCTTTTCACAATTATAACTAACTTATCGATATCGCGTTCAAATAGCGCTACGATTAGGTGCAAGTTTCCTCCACGTAACTATGAAAATAGCCAGATCTGGATGTCATAATTTCTTTTCTCAAAAATTTTTGCAAAGTTATTTTTTCGAACGACTTCACTTGACAATTTATCGAGTCTATTTATAATCTGATGTGTTTAAATTTTCTGTACCTAAAAAAATATCGGCCGCTGATGGAAGAGTAAAAACAAACTTCTTTGCATAATAAATACGATTACTTACTGCAAAAAAACTGGTGTTTTAATCATTACTTAAAAAATCTAACAATCATAAATTGTTTTTAATTTCTTAGCAAATGTGCGTTGTTTTTGACGTCATCACGTCAAGTACGGTCTGCCGCTTAAATTTCCCTTCCGCCTACTACCAACAAAAAAATCCGCGCTTATCCTCAAGCATATTCTTGTACCTGGGTCCTGGTCCAGATCCTGGGTTCAAATCCTAGGGCGGACAAATAAAGTTTTTGTAACGAAAACACTTCCCAGTATGAGTCCGGAGTCCCATTACATGGGACCTAACATCGTCGGCGAAACGTGGGTGTACTCAGTACACCTCTGCCACCCCCGCTTGGGGAATATAGGCGTGACGGTGTCATATTCTCGGTTTCATCTTAAGCCGCGATTGAATGGGCGCTCGGGCATACAAGGAAATGCTTGATATCTGCTTCGAATTATATATACTTTTTCATTCAGTGACAAACAAAAAGTGCACTAGGACTTTTTCCGCTTGATCTGAACTGAGCCTAAAAGCTTTGCTACCATCCCCATACCTACCTAACTGCCCTAAATATCCACATGTATCTATACATATGATGAAACTTTAACGAGCTCGTGTCTGTTCATGAAATATTTTTGGGAAATAACAATCGAGGGTTTCATAATATCGATTTAGGTAAAAGCTAAATCTACAATCTTTGGCATTCGTGTCTGTTTGTCTGTCTGTCCAAGGGTATGAAACATCTTCACGTAAAACCTACCAGGCGGATTTTGATGAAACTTTGCATGCGGATACCGTTATATCCCGTAAAATCAAATAGTCCGCACATTTCCTACAGAGCTCTGATGACTGCCTTTATCCTGCTTTCATTGTTTTTTGCAAGAAAAGTGACACCGTCAACAAAATGTCTAACATGCCTCAAATTACGGGAACGTAGTCGCGGGTACAGCTAATCCAAAATATTTATGTACTTCCATTAATGCACTGACCAGAGCAGCCTAAGTGCGTGCACAATATGTTCGAGCGAGCTGGTCTACATTAAATTGTGTACTTTTTAACTCACACTGGAATTTGATTGGAAATAAAATAATCTATATTAAGCTCATTTGTTTTTTGTAGAGAAAAAATATTCTTGTCGATATTTACATTATCATCACCCTAGCAAAAGATCGTAACAAAAATATCAATAGCATATAGCAGAGCTATTGTACTACTTTTCATATTATAACACACCGTCACGCCTATATTCCCTAAGCGGGGTGGCAGAGGTGTACTGAGTACACCCACGTTTCACCGACGATGTAAGGTCCCATGTAATAGGGTCCGAACCTATTGCCATATACCGGGCACAATTCCATACTCCGGACTCGTACTGGGAAGTTTTCGTTAGAAAAACTACACTTGTCCGACCTAGGATTTGAACCCAGGACCTTGTGATCACAAAGCGATGCGCTTTGCCACTAAACCAACGAGGCAGGGCAGGCAGGCGTTTAATAAGGTCAATATCGTCGGCAATCGCCAGTCAAACAATGCACCGCTCTAGACCAATGTGGCAGCCTAATACCAATATATACTTAAATTAGGATTTGTTATAGTGCCTACCCCGCGAGAAATCTGACGTGATGATAAAGAGCTATCTATCTATCTATCTATAACCTCACGCCAGATCCCTTGCGGGGTAGGCAGAGAGTACAGAGTTCCAACAGGCCCTTTCCCTACATACCTCTTTGGCTTCCTCGACTCTCATAGTTCGTCTCATACACGCTCGCCGGTTACGGAGACTCTTGACTTTTCCATCAGATAAGACTCGGTTTATTTGGTCGTGGTAAGATAGTCTAGGTCTTCCCCGGTACCTGCATCCTTCCACTTTCACATTGTATATCTGTTTTGTCATTCTTTCCTCTGGCATGATAAAGATATAGGTAATATACCCATAATTTATAAAGTTATCGTCTCAAATCTGAGTTCTATAATCTCAGATTTTATGCTTAGCTGACTTACCAGTTTTTAATGTATGTACCTGCACGGTAGTGCAGAGAGAAAAGAAACAAAAGTTCAAATTGCTGGATAATATTTAACCTTCTTCGATGGTATCGAAGAAGTTTCGAAATTAAAGAGAATGTAGAACTTTACTTGCTTATGACCAGAAGCCAGAAGCTGACAGTAATGACATAAATTGTATCAAACGTAGTGATTATATTCTCTATGTTGTATCATCTGATTACTTTGTTTAGTTTGTTGTTCAAGAAAAAAAACAGTGATTTTATACTATTTAAAGAAATATTTTAAAAAATGAAGAAAATAATGCATAGTGGTATATATTAAATTCTTTTTACATTCTAAAAATACCTAAATAGGTAATCTATCATACCGCCGTTGTATTGACAGAAAGAATTAGGCAGGTAGGTACTTTACAGCAAAAATTAACCTATTTTAAAATACTACTATCATTGCAGAGACTACAGCTACATAGCTGTAGTCTCTGCCTACGTCACGGGAGATAGGCGTGAGTTAATAATACAGTGAGGTACCTACAAAATTTGATATAAAACTCATAGTAACTGAATTTGAAGAAACTCATAAAAGTTGTTTGCCGTATAGGAAACCCCTGGTGTTCAATACCAATAAAATTTAAATTCGACCATCACGGAGCTATACCGAACCTAATGCAAAAAGAATAATCAAAACCAGTTTCTTCTTCAGCCGAAAAACGTCCACTGCAGGACAAAGGCCTCCCCTAAAGACCGCCACAACGACCGGCTTTGTGCTGTACGCATACTTCTACCCGCGACCTTCACCAGGTCATCGGCCCATCTTGTAGGGGGCCTACCCACTCCACGTCTTCCGGTACGTGGTCGCCATTCGAGAACCTTTCTGCGGCCTTCCGGCCGTCAGTTCTACGACCGATGTGCCTCGCCCACTGCCACTTAAGTTTAGCAATTCTGAGTGCTATGTCAGTGACTTTCGTAATCCTGCGGATCTCCTCGTTTCTGATTCGATCCCGCAGCGTAACTCCGAGCATAGCTCTCTCCATCGCCCTTTGGGTGACCTTCTTATAAGGCCCATCGTAAGCGACCATGTCTCAGTGCCGTAAGTCATCACTGGCAACACACACTGGTCAAAGACTTTTGTCTTGCGACACTGCGGAAAACCAGTTTATAAGCAAAGAAATTACAAAAGAATACAGACGAAGAAATAAACCTCCTCCTTTTTTGAAGTCGGTTAACATTCTGCTTAGTTCTATAGTAGGGTACCTATAGGATTGACGTAATACCCATAATATCTCAATCTACGCATTCGTATTGTGTTTCGTTAGGGAATTCCCTGGTGTATCTTCAAAGTCCAAGGTCCAATATTGATGAAATTAAAATAGGACCACCTTGAAACTACATTGAATCCAGCGGAAAAAGAGTCATCCAAATCGGTTTATAAGCAAATAAGTTATAAAAAACACAGACGAATTATGAACCTCCTCCTTTTTTTAAGTCGGTTAACATTCTGCTTTATTCTATAATAGGGTACCTATAGGATTGACGTAACACCCATATTGTCTCAATTTGCACATTCCTATTGTTGGTCGTGAAGGAGTTCCCTGGTGTATCTTCAAAATCCAAGGTCCAATACCGATAAAATTAAAATAGCACCACCTTGTAGATATACTGAATCCAATGCAAAAAGAATCATCAAAATCGGTCCACAACTGACGGAATTATCGGCGAAAATACATAAAATAAAAACGAAAAATAAAAGCATACATTAACCGAACACAGAACCTCCTCCTTTTTGAAGTCGGTTAAAAATTATGAAGGTATTTCGCTTATAAAAGTATCTTCCGGATTACCTAGTAACAACAACTAGGTAACTACTATCTATCTATCTATAACCTCACGCCAGATCCCTTCGACGACGTAGTAGTAGATCCCCTCCCATAGCCGGCGGTTGACCGGTGCACTTAGTAGTGCACCCGTCCCCCTACAGCGACTGTCCCAACCGAGAGCGCCTCTTCGAGGCGCCCTCGAGTATGTCGCCTCTTGCCCTTCTGGCTGGCTAGAGCGTAGTGGTTGCACGCTCGCCTTTAAGTCCGGTGAAGCTGTAAAGGCCTCGCGGCCAACAGCGTACATCATTCACACACACACACACACAGTACAGAGTTCCAACAGGAACTACCCTCTATATATATGTATTTTATTTTTATATTAGCCGTGCAAAAGTACGGACTTGCTTGGAAAAGTAAACAACTTATACGTACTAACACGTCCGCAAATGATCGATTGTATAACAAGGCGACCACGAAAGAGAGAGCCGAGGCATTTCCTAAAGTATACTGTTTTAAAGCTGTTTTTTTTCTTATCAAGAGGGACAGGAGGGCTCATCGTAAAGTGGTCACCAATCGGTTGAACTGGTGAAGAGCAGTACTAAAGCAGTTGGTGGCAGTCTGTGCCAGTGCACCGCCGCATTAATTAAGACCGCTTAATTAGCTGCAATTGAAACGCGTTTAATTTACAAGAAAAAAAATCGTGTGTTGTATCGTTAGAGACTCGCTTGTTGTATTGTAATCTTACCGTTTTTTTTAATAAATTTCCTGGAGCATTATGAAAAAAGTGAGTATATGCTACATGTCTACACGGTCCAATTACCTATTTTGGGGATCTGGGGTGATGATATAGATAATAGACCAGCGAAAATTTTTAACTGAACTCTTAATTGTTTGGTGGCAACAATCATATTTCTTTTTCTAGGTACCTATTTTTATTTATTTGCTGAGGTAAACGTAGGGAGAATAGAAGGATAATAAGCTTCGGACTATACGGATACCGTCACATATTATGTAGATTCTTCGTTAATTATTAATTAGATCATGAATAAACTTATCTATACCAGCTATGTAATTGGTAATAATTGAAACAATTGACTCAATCTCGCAATACTCTTCAAAACCATTAAATCGTTTAGTAATACCCACAGGAAGAATGATCTCAATAGAGCTCATTATCATAACCTTAAATATCTTAGTAGAAATAAGTAATCAAATAAAAATTACAGTAATAAGAAGACGGAAAGGTGGTGGTGATACGTCTGAAACATCAAGTTCCAGTAAGCATCATTTAGAACAGGTGACAGATTTCAGTCTCGAGATGAATTTACACTGTACTGTTCAAAATATTCTAAGCTTACTAGTAATGGATTCTCCTTACATTCTCATTCGAAGTCAAATGTTCACTTAATCGATATTGTTTCATTAATGCAGACTAAGGAGGAAATACCAAACTCGAGATTTTATTTTTTAAGAAGTCTGGAGAAGTTTGTAGTTAGGAATCGTAGTTACCTAGTTTCTGTGATCTTGTTGCGTATCGAACGATCTATCGTGTTGATAAACTAGAAAATATACTTTAATTTTTGTACTGTTAAAATTGTCCAAGGATCCAACGATACGGGCATACAAGAATGCTGTACACACAGACCCCACACCAGAGCTGACTACGTTCGGAGGAATCAAACTAGGATGGGTGCAGGTATTTTCACATCTTCACCTTGCCCTTATATTGTAAAATTAATGAAAAATTAGTACTAATCATTCATGTCATGGTGATAGTTTAATTTAACCGTAAGAGTTTACCGGGTACAACTCAGCTTTATAGTACCTTAAAGCCGGTGCCCATCAACTAAAACAGAGATGGAGAAGAACTGAGGCGATGTTTGGTAAATAACTTATAGGAAGTCGTCATTTCTACATTTCTCCGGTTGACCGCTTTAACACAGTTCCCGTGGAAAAGAGGTGTCTTCTTTTATTATTATTTAATACTAACAGAGCGAAGACGAAAGCTGTAAGCGATATGCGGCATACGACTTTTGTTCTATTGCAAATTCTTCGAACGCGCACCCAATTAAAATCCGCTCAAGGCAGCTCACGTCTCTGTTCCGCTGTAGTTACCACACTCTTAACTTTAGAGGAAACACCCTCTTCGCTACATCGCTCTTCTCCGCTTCTCTCCGTGATTCTCTATTTTACTGTACATCAGGCCTAAATTTGACTTGATTAACATAGTAACGCTTACAATTTAAAGAGGCCAAGCATCGGTCTATTGGTCAAAGTGTAGGCCAAATGCCTAACCGGATAGAGATGTCATAAGTTCGTGCGATACAAATCGCTTTGCACCACATATGTGAAAATCGTGTGAATGCATTTTTAACCGACTTCAAAAAGGAGGAGGTTCTATGTTCGGTTGTATGTATGCTTTTTTTTTTTTTTTTTTTTTTTTATGTATGTTCAGCGATATTTCCGTCAATTGTGGACCGATTTTGATGATTTTTTTTGCATTGGGTTCAGTATAGCTCCGCGGTGGTCCCATTTTAATTTCATTGGCATTGGACCTTGGACTTAGAAGATACACCAGGGAACTCCTTAACGACAAACAATAGGCATGTGTAAATTGAGATATTATGGGTATTACGTCAATCCTATAGGTACCCTAATATAGAACCAAGCAGTATATTAGCCAACTTCAAAAAAGGAGGTTCATAATTCGTCCTTTTTTTTATAACTCCTTTGCTTATGAACCGATTTTGATGATTCTTTTTGCATTTGGTTCAGTATAGTTTTGAGGTGGTCCTATTTTATTGTTATTGGTATTGGACCTTGGACTTTGAAGATACAAGAGGGAACTCCTTAACGGCGAACAGCAGGAATGTATAGATTCCGTTATTATAGTCATTATATTAATCCTGTAGGTACCTTACTTTACAACTTAGCAAAATAATATAATATCGGTATATAAATATTACTAAATAATTCACTCGTCACTTAAAATTGTAAAATAAAAATCTTTTAACAAAAAAGGTAAACCGACTTCAAAAAGCAAAAAATAAATATTTGAAGTCGGTGCCAAGTAACCGACTGCACCAACCAGCACCGACTTCAAATATTTATTTTTTGCTTTTTGAAGTCGGTTTACCTTTTTTGTTAAAAGATTTTTATCTGTCTGGAAACGTATCTACGATAATATGAGTAAGTAAATTTGTAGTGCTGGGCCATTTACCAGTAGGATGAGGATGTGTCTAAAACCGTCGCAAAATGTGGGATTTTTGCTTATCGCATATTATACAACGTTATCATGAATAGGGTGTCCTGATACCATGTTTGCTGAACATCTGGGGCGTGATGCTGTTTCTGCGTATCGCGTGGATCGTGGCGCAGGCAGGCATCGGCTTCACCATACTCATCATTTTCCTATCCAGCGTCGTGTGCATCATCACCACGCTCTCGCTCAGCGCTATTTGCACCAATGGAAACATAAAAGGAGGTAAAGATATAGTAATATACCGGCGTCTGGTATGGCACTCTCATTGTTTAACACGTCTGACTGACAAACTGTTATATTTTTGCGTAGAATTATTTGCTATATAATCAACCTAATTCTTACCGTAGATAGTGTAGTATAAAGGCAATTTTGGTTTTTATCACTTTACCTAACACTGTCGGCAACAGCTCGACCTCAAAGCATCAAAGTCGGTCATGCCGAAATTTTATATATATATATACTATATGTAATAGTTATATATTAAACACGCAGATAGCGTGAATATAAGTGTATCCAAGGATATTAGTGTAACTATCAATCTATAGCTGAAAGACGTCCATTGCAGGACAGAGGCCACCCCTGAAGACCACCACGACCCAATGCTTTGTGTTGTATTCAACATTCTCTTTTTTCCCGACCGACCTTCCCCTGGACTTAGGTTCATCGTGTAGGAGCCCTGCCTCCTGTTAGTGTATAACAAAACAAAATCTCCAAAGGTGGTGTCTACTACCTTGTATCAAGATCGCTGGGCGCTGAACTTGGTGCGTCAGTGGGCATTATTTTCGCGTTCGCGAACGCCGTCGCCGCGAGCATGAATACCATCGGCTTCTGTGAGTCCTTGAACGAGCTGCTCAAGTCCCACGGCCTGAAGATCATTGACAACGGGGTTAATGACATAAGGATCGTAGGAGCGATCGCTTTGTTTGTTATGTGCTTCATCTGTGCTGTTGGTATGGACTGGGAGACTAGAACTCAAGTGAGCACCCTTAATTTGTTTAACAAGTATATTAACCCGATTATTATCATGTTACATTATATGGTAATGCCGTGTCTTATCAATTGTAAGAAGTATTAGTGATTTCCCAGTGTTTTTACAACTGGCCGCCTACCTGACGTCAACTCTTTTAGAGGTATTTTATAGTAGCGCAAATGACTAGGGCTGATGCTTAGATAATTACAACAGTGATATGAATATTACAAGTAATCATCGCTGAATATAATCTGTGTTTAGCTATCATAGATCAAAATAAAATAGAAAAATATGCGACATGCCTACGTGCTATTATTCCTATTTGAGTAAGTCTCCCCGACCTAAGGTCGTTGACATACTTATTACCCAAATGATGAATGAATCACGACAGTTCTTAAGAACTTGACCGAATCTTTGTTTTTACAGAATTTCCTGATAGTAACAATAATACTAGCAATATTTAATTACATCATCGGCGCCGTAATGGGGCCAAGAAACGATATTGCAAGAGCACAAGGCTTCGCTGGAATAAGTTGTAAGTAAATGTATTGAGACGGAACCGTTATTTTGTATTGTAGTAGCGTACCTTTATAGGTTTTTGTATTGTGATCGTGTCTTAAGTCAAAGTCAACCGTATTACAGAAAAGATATTTAAGAAAATTCTTTTAGATTTTATGAAATATCTATCTATCTCTGCTTTCCGCGATGTCGTGGAGTTATGATATCCAAGTAGTAGCTGATCAGTTGGTATCAGATAAATAAAAGCGTTGATTGGGTCATATAAGTTTACAAGCATAAAGCGGTATATATCCGTATTTTTTCTTATATCGCATAACTATCCTGTTAAGGACTTAGCGTTGACGGTTCCTAAGTAAGATCTTTTTTATCAATGAATACTTTGTACAGGGGAACTGATGCAACAGAATTGGAAGCCGGACTTCCGATACAGCGAGGGTCGAGTTCACGACTTCTTTAGCGTTTTCGCAATGTACTTCCCAGCTGTGACCGGTGTGCAGGCTGGCGCCAACATCTGCGGAGATCTCAGAGTAATTATTGTCTCATACTTAACTCTAGAGAATAGGGTTCCAACGTTTTCTATTCTTACAACCCTCTTTTACTATTTGAGCATCATCATCAGCTCTCTATAACCCTTCCCCTAACCGTTCCCCTTTTATAACCACACCTTCACGCCTATATTCCCCAAGCGGAGTGGCAGAGGTGTACTGTGTACACTAAAGTGGTCCACGCTTGTATGGAAAAAATATATCACGTAGAAGCCGCGCCATTCCCTGGTTCTGATACCCATATGCCTTCTATATCAACCAGAAGAGAGTACTCATCCACTTTGAAATATACAAATTTTATGGAAAAAAATATAATATATAACATTGCAGAATATTTAGTAAAGTAACGTAAAATTTTCTTACAACTAAGTATTTTGATTTGAAAATAGTAATTAGACTATACATAAGAATTTACATAAATAGCAACACACAACAAATATTAATTAAAAGTCACTATCTAGTTATACATATAGAGCTTTTTGTCAGTTTATCAATAGAACACCAAATTGTTTTATTTTCTACTAGTAAATATCTCTTGAACATATGAATTTAAACTGAAACCACAATCAAGAGAAATTAAAATTAAGCATTTTTCATTAGAGTATCAATATCAACACTCGATTGAGCACCCTTTTACGCTAAAGCTAGGCAACTGAAATTTCGTTATATTATTCCTAGGTCAAACAAATGTAGTTTTTCTATCGTAATATTTCTATAATATAAAATTCCCAGTATCAGTCCGGAGTTTGGAGTTGTACCCGGTATATGTCAATAGGCTCGCCTCCTATTACATGACACCTAAAATCGGCGGCGAAAAGTGAGTGTACGCAGTACACCACTGTCACCCCTGGGCAATGTAGGCGAGACGGTGTTTTATTATTACCACAGATACGTGTTTTAAAGGATATTGATCTGCGCCCATACATGATTTGTCCCAGTACCAACAGCAATGAAAAAATACTTGTATGATTTCAAATCACGCGTAAATTCTCTTAAAGCATTTATTATTAAACAGACAAGCGGGGGAATCGCAATATTGCACAAAAATTATCAGACTTTGAGGTTATAATTCAGTACATATGAGGTTATATTGTGCCTTGAAATTCAGTAAAGATGTCGGCGACTACGATATAAGTAGTTTCAATACTTTGAAATATACGTTTTAGATTGCAGATTAGACATTTGCCATTATTTTAATAAAATAGATAAATAATGATGGCATGGGTCAAATGTTTGTTGGTTCTGGGGCAATTTTCGACAATGTCCTTTATGGGGGGGCCAATAATAAAAACAATATTTTGTACCACCCTAGTGTACACCCACTTTTCGCCGACGATGTTAGTTCCTATGTAACAGGGGGCGAGCCTATTGCCATATACTTTTATAATTCGCGGTATACAAACTGATCTAGTTTGAAGACACTCCAATCTTTCATCAGTTAGAACACAAGCGACTTCATACTACCTTCCATAGTGTAGGTTTAAGTAACTGCATATACAGCAATTTCTATTAGCAGGTACATTTGTTCATAATTTATTATTTCATACTTAACTACCCAATAAATACCGTGCAGGCGAAAAATGCCTAATTCTTAAAATTGCACATAAATGTACAAACTACTAATTGTTGTAATGGCAAATACTTATTGAAACAGATAAATAAATTCTCGTAGCATAAAAACCTGTAAACATTTTATAATTTCTATCACCAAAACTAAATTAAAAAATGAATGCCCGACAGCTATCAATCTACATGTAGTCGGTAAAAATAAAATGGCTGACCTCGTGTTGACCTCCCACATAATCCATCATCTATTACGTGGGACGTTTCATCTCGTCTCGACTTTTATGAGTTTATTATTTCGCGACATCCATTTATGATTATGGATTACCTCCCTTTTTTGGTAATAACGAAAGGTAGAAATAAACGAGGATTTATAAGAGTATCTATATATTAATACGTAAAGCAAAAACTTTGTACACCTTTTTACGAAAATTGTGCGGACGGAGGAGTATGAAATTTGCCACACTTATAGTTTATATAGAGAAGGAGTGCAGAATGCTAATATTTTTTTAAAATTATGCATAAAACATACATTAAATCAATGAAAAACGCATTACACACACTACCATGTATTTGACACAATACCCTTCAAATTATTTGTCTATAGTCTTACTGAATGTCGATACACGTACAGCAAACGATGAAAGAGTTTTTACAAAAAACATCGCTTACAAAGAGGTTTTGTATCATTAATTAAAGTATCGAAATATGTATGTCAAGTTCAATGGACAGCATTTTCTTCATCGCTTGGTTTGTTACAATAAAAAAAAGGTATTCTATTTATCTTTCTATCTATATCAATACGCCAGATCCCTTGCGGTGTAGGCAAAGAGTACAGAGTTCCAACAGGTTCTTTTCTTACATAAAAAAGGTATTCTTTATTTTAATCATGTTTTTTTATTTCTTCTTCTTCTTCTTCTAGTTATGGCTTCACACTAATTATAAGTGTATTTTGCCAGTGTCCAGTGAGATATATAATCGTGTTTGTTAAAATAATTCGACTCCCCGAAGAATTTGATAACAACGATGATAATGAAATTAATGAAGTTCCCCGCCCTGGATAGTAAAGCGGTGGATACTTTACATACCAATTGCAACGGCCGTTTTGAGGGAAGTCGAAAAGGCACGTTTTATCACTTTGTTACAATTACCTTTACTCATGCACATATAAGAACACATAATGGTTAATATTCCACCAACATTACACATTATTAGTCGAAATAACACAAGTTTTGGAAATTAAAACAAATTGACAACATCACTCTTCGACTTCCCGCCAAAAAAAAAACTCGTTTTTTTATTTATTTAAATTTCAAATAATTTGTTTGAAAAAAATAGGCAAATTAACAGTGTAGCCGTGGCGAAATCTGTGATTATAGAAGTATAGTCTTTGACAATAGAACCTTAATAATGTTCAAACTTATAATTTAAATTAATTATGGTCGAATTTCGACCAATGGGCGACCACTAGTACCAAATAACTACCCATAAATACACATTTAATTTCACCTACTTTTTTATTTCTGGTCTCTCTTGCGTAACTAGGTTATTTGATTTCAATAAATTTTAACGCTGTTTATCTATTTTTGACCATTTTATATGATTTTGATCATATAAACATAATAGCTATAAGTAAAACAGTTAAAAATTTGGGGATCTATATTGATACCAACTTTACGTGGGGCCCGCAGATTCAAGAACTTAGCCGCAAGATTTTTGCTTCCGCTGGCTCACTAAGAAGGTTGCGAAATTTTCTGCCCACTGCTACTAAAATTGCTCTTGCACAATCCCTTCTACTTACTATCCTCGATTATGCAGACGCCAGCTATCTTAATATAACTGAGAGCCAAATTGATAAACTTGAGCGACTTCAAAATTTCTGTATAAGATTCATATTTGGTTTGCGGAAATATGATCATGTGTCAGAATTTCGTGCTAAGCTCAAGTGGCTACCAATTCGCTTTCGCCGGAATGCTCACATACTATCACTTCTATACAGCATTCTGTTTGATCCTAATACTCCTTTATACCTCAAAAAACGTTTCGGAAAATCTCAGACTGGAAACACCAATGCATTCCAAGATATTTCTTGATAAATCATTCTCAGTCCAAGCTGTTCGTCTATGGAATGCATTGCCTGTGTCAATAAGACGCGCAGATTCATTGGCCATTTTTAAAAGAATGGTTAAGGACCACTTTCTTTCGTTTAGCACCACTTTTACTCTGTAATAAGTCACCTACCATCATGCCGTTTCTTTATTTCTATCTTTATTATATTTGTATATTGTTATGTATCATACATATTTATAAGCATATGTTTATATACCTATACCTATTAAAGTAAAACCAAACCAATAAATGTACGCCACCTACTGCCCTCTATTTTTTGTATGTCTTTTTGCCTTGTTCTTTAAGTTTTGGTTGTCTGGAAGAGATCGCTATTAGCGATAAGACCGCCAATTGTGCCTTTGTTTATTTATTTTTTCTCTATGTAAATGTATTGGTGTACAATAAAGAGTAATCTATCTATCTAAACATCTTTAATACTTTTGTAGCTTGGCTTAAATACATTGCATCTAACATGAACATTTTTACCATAATATGTGTGATGGCATACTGTGGCTGCCAAACATGAGCTCCTGGGTTCGATTCTTAGGTCAGACATTTTCTATCGAAAAATTTTCAGTAGCTGTAAAAGCTTACCCTACTTTTAGTTAAATTTTTAATCGCTTCTTGTAGGCATTGTTATAGGTACTTGTATTTATTCTTACTGATAAGCCGTTGGGATCGAACCCACACCCCCCCTACTCGATCCTGTGAGCGGAGTGGGTTAAGCTCTTAACCACTGGACTAATAGCGGGTTTCAATATTCAATTCAAGGATAAATTTGCTTACTGGTAGTAGGATTTTGACAGATTTTCCATACAAAATATGTCAAAATTCTATCCGTAGTAGGCGAATCTATTCTTGAGTTGGTATTGAAACCAGCCGTAAGTCTTCCGACAAGACAGACTAAGTTGTCATAGACTAAGTCATCAGTTAATATATCTTCATTGCACAGGACCCAGCGGTGGCGATCCCTAAGGGCACGCTGTTGGCCTTAGCTATCTCCATAACAAGCTACCTGACAATATCCATACTGTCGGGCATGGGCGGACTCCGCGACGCTACAGGCAACGTCGAGGACCTGGCCACCCCGGGTGCCATCGCCAGCTGCAAGCCAAACTGCCATTATGGACTACATCATAACTACGAAGTATAATGATTAAACAAATCGTTCTTTACTGTCACAGTACTAGACTAAGGCCTTCCCTCGCCTTACTCTACAAGGCGGACCCAGACGGATTAGTGGAGATATGTTTGTGACTTGCTTTGTATGGTGTAGATATGCTTTGGGAACTTATTAAACCGCTAGAATGACTCCAACTTAGCTTAATGACAAGTTACTCGTACCACTTGAACTAGTTACCGAGACCATCGGCTTAGCGTGCCTTGCAGAGCGCAACGAGAGCTTGCCAAAGAAAAATGCCACCTACGGTCACTTAAGGTACGGCCAAAGCAACGCGTCCAGCCGCATCCACGATGGCGTACAGGGTGGCGATCAGTTCTGCAGTAGTATTTGTATGGACGTGATCTGTGCGGGCGTCTGCAGGCGTGATCATAGGGAGATATTGATCGCCACCACGGTCGCCATCGCGGACGCGGCTAGACGCGTTGGTTTGGCCGTGTACCTTTAGACTGATCAAGCTAATGTGATCGCAAAGAAATCAGTAGCCCGTAGCATTACGCGCGCTTCTCAATTATAATGAAACAAAAAACCCTTTGCCATGGCAAGCCGTTGTTGGATAGTGTTAAATGGTTTTCAATCTTTTAGTAGAAATGGCGCTATACTACTACCTTGTAATAGTTTCACTGAGGATATAAAAATATTTATCACGTTAACCTTAAAAGGTTTTGCAGATACTGTACACAGTAGGTACCACGAAGGAAATATTAAGAGGCATTACAGGCATGGCGGGGTGGCGCGGGCTGAATAGGATGTTACACCCCGCTCCCTTCGGTATTTTCCAGCTAGCTGAGAATGACAATTTGACTTAAACTACTCCTATCGCAATGACGCTAAGGCTTAGGCCGACTCCTTTTTATACTTTCTTTGTGGTAGATATCCTCACATTCAACAAAAATATTTCAACCTGCGTACAGACTACTCACTAATGTTTTGATCTAAAATATTTAAATCACAGATAATGCATCTAATGGCGTTCTGGGGGCCTCTTATCTACGGTGGTTGTTGGGCGGCGACGCTGTCCACAGCACTCACAAACCTACTGTCGGTGCCACGGCTGATACAGGCGCTAGGCATCGACCACATATACCCTGGCCTTATCTTCTTCTCCAAGCCATTCGGGAGACACGGCGAGCCCTACCGGGGATACGTACTTACGTTTACCGTGTCGCTATTGTTCCTGCTTATCGGTACGTCTGTATATACCAGAAAGGATAAGTTAATCATAATTTAGGAGATGAGTTTTACCTTCATAGCTGATTCCCAAACTTCAAGTTCAAATAAACCCTCGGAAACACACTAAATTATTACATATACTTACATGAATAAAAGGAAATCAGAAACCAAATGTATGATACAGTTGTCTAATCTTCGAATATTAAATACCAATATATTTCTTTATCGTCTCTGAAACTTGATGTAACCTAGTTTGGATGTTGGTGGCATATATGTAGTCACATAGAAACGGCATACCATTCCCAGAAACTACCTGTGACAGGCACGCAAACAGACCAAAATCTTTGGATACGGTATTTGACCCCTCAATTTTTTACTGTTTTAGCGGACCTTAATACAATAGCGCCACTGATCACCAACTTCTACTTGGCTTCGTACGCTCTCATCAACTTCTGTACGTTCCACGCAGACTTTGTCCGAGCAATTAGCTGGCGACCGAGATTTCAGGTACCTAGCTAATTTACAACTTACAATAGGAACTTCGATGTTGAATGTTAACCGTGTAGTGTGAGGTTGCAGTTACTTAGCAGTGGAGTCTAGTCCGGCGCCCTGAGGATGATAAAAAGTGACCAAAGGAGTAAAATATAAATTATCTTGCTGTTCCAACTGTGGTAGTCGTTGATTCAATCTGGAAGCCTCGTGGGCAACTCTGATAAGTTTCAATAGTAGGCCACCGCTATTAATAGTAACCCGCCTTTACTGAGTCTGTTTAATGAAGTATGACTTAATGTCTCTCACCTCGATTTATTAAAGCCTTTAAATTTGTTAAAGTGGTACTTATATGTTGATTTACGACGTTTCTACCTACATTTTTACGTAATCATGAAGTTTCACAATTTCCTTTGGTAATTCAATCGCCATTACAGTATTACACTTGGTGGATATCACTGATTGGTTGCGTGTTGTGCGTGACCATGATGATGATCATCAGCTGGATCATGGCCCTAGTAACTACATTCATCTTTATCATCTTATATCTCCTGGTGCTCTACAAGAAACCAGGTAAGCTTTTAAAGCAGTTGATACGTGTTCACAAAATTAAAATATAATTAAAAACGTTTAAAGAATGTAATTTACCTACAAACTTTTTCTGAAGTTTGAGAAACAAAGTTATTAAATTGAAACTGGCTAAGGACTCGTAGTCAGCGTTCATTTAATGCGTATCCTTACACGTTGTTTCTTAGCAATTTGAAGTAGTGCTTATTGTTAATAGTTACTTTTAAAAGTCTTACATTCAACCTGATATTATCAAAGTTGTATCATAGAAATATTTAGGTACTTAGCTACATTGTTTCAGTTAGGCTTTGTTATTAGGTATTACCCGTACCTATTTGATATTTATATCTACTCACTATGAATAGGCATAAGATGTAACTTCTGGGTTAGTTTTTACATTCTTTGGATACATTAATTAGGCAAACATATTACATTTTCTATTTGGAAAAAACCGGCACTAGAAATTATTTTTGTCTTGTGTGCAATTAGAAACATGAATTTCACGTACAGGAATTCACCGAAACAAATGTTTGTAGATCGCACAAAGATTTGATCTGTGCGGGACCTGCCTATCTAACCACTAGACAAGTTGTCATAATTTTAATAAGTACCTAATAAATTATTATTAGATGCCAACTGGGGCTCCAGCACGGACGCGCAACGATACCAAGAGACTATAGCATCGTTACTCCACATATCCCAGAGGAAGCAGAATGTGAAGTCGTACAACCCTCAGTTGCTAGTGATGGCGGGGAGGCCACACTCGAGGCCCATACTAATCGATATTGCACATATGATAACCAGAATTGGATCATTTATGTTGGTAGCTGACATTGATTCGGTGAGTAGGTTCCAGCTACTAGATTTGAATCAAATAATGCTGCTGCACCACTATGGCGTAAGATATAATGTAGTAACTTAAATTTTAACACAAATCTTAAGATAAGTATCTATACCTAAGAAGCCTGTTCGTTTCGTGAGCAATTAAGAAGCGCCTTTACTATAAGAACCGAATTACCTTATCGAACAAATCCAGTAACTTGGTAAAAGAAGGATGAATAAAAAATAGACGGATGGATTGCGTCAGAAACCCCATACTTGGGTAGGTGCTGTGGTCTTGGGAAGCATAAAGTGGGCGAGATAACCAGGTAGATACTTCGTGCGGACAAGATAAGCGAACTTTATGATATTCTACCCAATAGGATGCAAACGTCTCAAAAGTTGGTCCTCTACATCGAGGACCAGAATTAGCAATAGCTTAAAATCTGTGTAGACCGTAGTACCGCTCCAACGCTCGTCCGTCTTGTCCATTAAATAAACGCTCAATTCGCTCGCAGTTTAGCTAGCGCTTATGAGCTTCACGTCCATTCTAACCAATTTGTTCTAGATAGGTAAAGGACATGAATTAGGTAAGCGTTCATATTGGGTTTATAATGCTTTACGATTAGTTAATTTTCCTGCTGGACTTCATCATCAAACGTTTTTAGGCACCCATGACGTCAGCAGAACGCAGAATTCGAAGAAAAGAAGGCGAGCAATGGCTGCAGAATAGAAAGGAGAGGGCGTTTTATGTGCTGATGCAGGGGCTGGGGCGCGAGGAGGCGCTCTCGGCACTGCTGCAGGCGGCCGGGCTGGGCCGCGTGGCACCCAACATCATGCTCCTCGGACACAAGTATAACTGGCGCACGTGCCCGCATGACGATCTGTTGGCTTACTATCAGAGTATTCAGTAAGTATAAATAGTGGGAGAAAAAAATACTATTTTGGGTGTGTAGTACCCACACTTTCCGCCATGCAGGAGCGAAAGCTAATTACTGACACTTTTACATTGGATACCCAAATCGTTGCGAACTAAATAAGCAATAGGTAGTAGCCAAAAATTCGAAAGCAAGTACAAGAGTGTATAGTTTCGTAACACCTCTTTTGAAACGTATGGTAAAAGCTATAAAACAATAAGCATTTGTTCCTACCTCATTAGGCTGAGGCTATATTTATCGCCACGATTTACAATGCGGCTGGGGGGCGAAACCAGCTCAACGTCATAAATGAACATGGTGTGGCTACATAACATTTACAATAGTGTATAGATAATTTGTAATAGTATATAGGTAAGTAGGGATGAAAATCGCTATATTTGCGACCTTACACAAGAATAATGATTAAAGTACTCATATTATTATTGTTGCTTATGTATTAGTAGTATTAGCCTGAGTATATAGTATGTATTTTATTTAGATTGGCCTTCGAACACAACTTGGCCGTGGCTGTACTCTGCGTGCCGGACAACATGAGGTCCCGGCCCCTCAAACACAGCGCGCCATCAACGACCGTCCCGTCGCCGGGCGGGACTTACCACGCCAAGAAACACGACATGATAGATGTCATGCACCCGGACTCTGACATAGAGGTGCGCGGGCCACCCACTGACGATGGCGACCAATCAGGTAACTGTTTTAACCTTTTAAGGAGTTATAAATTATTCAATGCGTGTGCTGTACCATGTTTATTTAAAAGAAACGGGTTTACATAGTCTTGCATCAGATAAGTTTATAGAAATAGCTTTAGTATCATCATGCCCGATCGCGATGCATAGTAGGCGAAGAGTACAGAGTTCCAGCATGTTCTTACCTACAGACCTCTCTGGCTTTTTCCACTCATATATCGTATCGTAGCATAGTACTTAGTAGTTAAGTATATTGTACCGTAGTAGGTACGTACTTACTAAAACTAATGTAACAGTAACATTCACCATGGTAGTGGTATGATGGTAAAGAGGACAATCGGGTAGGCAGCATTTTCTTTTCGTCCCAGATACCACAGTGTCTCAAGACAAATGTTTTTGGTCAATTTGTGCTCCTAGCAATGGGCATCATATATCTTATCACCCAAAGAGTAATAGAGAGTTATGCTCATGACGAAATATAATTGAAATGTAAAATTTCAATATGTTAGGCCAGAATCGACAGGATAGGACCAGCTTAAACTTTCCGAAGTACCACCATACACTAAAGTTCAAACGGGAATGTAATATAATCATTGTTCCAAGGAGACGAAAGTCAAGACCTCATATCAGACAAGCCCCGCGATCGAGAAAACATTGCGGAGACCTCCAAGAAATCCGACCCCAAAGGAATATTTGTACAGAACATCGAAAGCTACCCCCATATAGCTTTTATTAAGGTAATTATTCGCATGAGATTGCTGAATTAACTCATTTAAATTTCAATGAGAATGTTAATATAGGCGCGGGCTGGTTATTCGTATCAACAACCAGCAGGTTATGGCACATATTTTCTAGGAATCACCGTACCGGAGCCGTGTGTGTGTGTAAATGATCTACGCTGTTGGCCGCGGGGCCTTTACAGCTTCACAAGAGCCCGAACGTGCAACCACTACGCTCGTACCAAAAGGGCAAGGGGGCAACTAGCTCATGGGCGCCTCAAGGAGGAACGGCCTCGGCTTGGGCAGTCGCTATGGGGGAGGGCGTATACTAGGTGTCTCGCCGTGGCGCTCAGCACCAGCCAGTGGACAAGGGATTCTTTGACCTCGCCGGCGAGGTCGGTGTCTGATCCTGTGTGCGGTATGTGTCCGAAAGAAGGGAGGTAAGGGCATCGGGAGGGTCGGTGAGAATATGCCGCGGACGGCGGTAAGGTTCGTAGTCGGCGGCAGCTACGATTAGCGGATTTCTATGATTGAACGCGTTAGCGAAATATCGGGTTGTCGCCTTTTTAATAAAGGCGCGAATAGGTTTGAGACCGAGATCGGAATGGAGATCTACATTCCGTATGAACCACGGGGCTCCGACGGCTTTGAACGGGATTGAACCGTTTGGAGTCTATCGATGTGAGAGCGGGCGGCTTGCCCGAACACCTGATGGGCCGTATACAAGTTTTGTAAAGTGTCACCTTATTCCTAAGGGACATTTTACTACGCTTGCAGATCATCGTACCGGTAGCCCACGGCGGTCACTCGCTGCAACAGTGACCGCAAGTCGCTAAGCGACGTCTTATGATAAGTCGTGGCCACCGATCACTTGTGAAGCTACCAGCCAATAAGTCAGTCGTTCGCGATCGCCTCAAGAAATTACTCTGATATTACATCACTTGCCACTATTAGAGTTCCAGTACCCTAATGCACGCTGGATAGGAATACTTAGATGTGTAGTAATAAAAGGAGTGTAGTAGCAAGAATTGCCTGCGCCACGCGACGCTCATCGCTTCCCGTTCCCATAAACGAAGCCTAAGTTCAATCAAATATAAATCAAATATAAATTAAATCAAATATATAAAATGTAACCATAATAAATGATGTATATTCCCAGACCAGCACATTGGATGCGTGGTGGTTGTACAACGACGGTGGTATCAATATCCTACTGCCGTACATAATCGCGTGTCGCGGCAAACACCGACTTACCTTCAGAATATATGCTCTTGCCAGAAATACACAGAACGCTAAAAAATCGGAAAATATGTAAGTAAAGTATCATCCATTATATTTAGCTCCTTCGTCTTAACAAATAGGTCATGGGACCGAGCTGAGAGTTTAAGAGTGAAGGTTAAAAAATGCACGTACCTATAGTTTTTCCTGTTGGCACTCTCCGCTTCTTACCTTTGAGTCAATGCAGTTAGTGTGGCCGCTTTCTGGGCCGCATCCATATAATTTGTATCACGTTTGCCCTCGAAACGGTAAGAAGAACCCTAGTGTCTCTGGTAAAACAAATTACAACTTCATACATGGTAGTCTATAGGGCTTAAACAACGAATAATAGGTATGTTTACTGCACCTTGTTTGTGCCTTGGAGGGTCAACATTATTACTAATATCCTAACCACTTAGACACTAAAATAATATAATATGTGCAAAGGTTTCGTTTGTGTCTCGGTCACGCCCAAATGGATGCCTGGATTTCGATGGGAAGAGAAAGTTTATGTCCTGGAATGACATATTTTTATACATGTAGAACACCAATAGAAAACTGTATGAAACTTCCTTCTCACGCGGGCGGGCGCCGTAAGAAAATTATAGCCATTAGTTATACCTATATACAAGCTATAGCTCCCTACATAGGCAAGCCATCCTAATTTGATTTTTGATGTCAACAGCATGAAGGAGTTACTAAAAAAGTTTCGCATTAACTATTCACAACTGATACTGGTGGAAGGCATCGACAACAGTCCGTCGCAAGAAAGCTGGGATCTATTCAACGAACTAATAGAAAATCACAAATCTTCTAGCAAGCACGGTAATTTCGAACTTTATTCCTGAGATTGGACACTAATATGACTGACGGGTCATATCCATCGGTACATTCGATGACCATATCTTATGATTGCCATTTATCCTTTCAATATTAACCGTTAATTAAGCTCGATTGGCACCTGCCATCCCTATGAGGGATGGCAGGTGCCTACGTTAACGCGTATGAATTACGTAAGGAAGTACGTAAAATATCGTAACGAAAGAATAAATAAAAAGCTAAGTCACTAATGTGCGTGTTTCCAGCTTAACAAGAAGCAATCTCATCTTGATGGCTACGGTCGATGGTGGTATGGTATACATGACCGTGTATTGATGGATATATAAATCTGAATTTATATCAATATACCTACTAATATCAATACCTTAATGTTATTGGATGTGTTAAGGCACGGCAATACCAACGCGTCCAGCCGCGTCCGCGATGGCGTGCACGGTGGCGATCAGTTCTTGCAGTAGTATTTAGTATTTGTATGGACTTGTTCACACCACTGGTGTCAGCACGCGCGATCATAGGGAAATACTGATTGCTACCGCGGACGCGACTGGTCGCGTTGTTTTGGCCTTACCTTAAACGTAACCATTTTTATAGAACAATTCCGTTTTGGATATTCTTACGAAGTACTGGTGCTTACAGATACTCTTACATCACCGTCAGAACTAAAAGAGCAAGAAGCAAAGACAAGTAGACACCTGAGACTACGAGAACTGCTGCTGCAGCATTCGTCTAATGCGACGTTTATTGTTATGACCTTGCCCTTTCCTAGAAAGGTATAATATATTATTATATGTCTTCAAAAACGCACAGCATAGAAAGAACAATTAAATCAACAATTAAAGAAGAAGAAAGCACAATTAAATCGTTCGAAATATCGAGAATATGCGCTACATGTGTCATATTTCCAGCAATATATGTCAAAATTCTGTCATCACAGGGCGCGTTAATACAATTCCCGCCACTTTAACTGACAAGTGACATTAGCATCTTTTAAATCGTTCATAGTGCACGAAAACTTTTCTCTTCCAATATAAAAAAGCCGAAAAATTTTATTCTACTCACTAAAACACCGTGTCAAAGTCAACTCTAAAGTGTTAAGTGAGTGTTGGTGATATTTTTTCTCCTCAAGCACAGCATTGTTTCTTCTTTTGTGGAAAATGGAGCCAACAGGTAACGAATCAGAACGCCGGGGCGAGATGCTGCTCCGGAGGGAGAACATATCTTGATTCCGAGTTCGGGGACATCGGAAGGTATCTCCTCATCCTCGTAGTTTGAGGTAGGCCCAGCATCATCCTTACCAAGTAAGCGTTTTCGTACTTTATTCCGTAAACGCAAGTACAAATAGTCGAAACTGATCGGCATGTCGACATTTTAATGTCTTATATTTCCAATTATTCATCGCAATTACCTGTTTATATGAATGCAACTCAAAATAAAGATGCAAACCCAAGTACCCATACCACCTACACCGAAATTAATAACTGAGAACGATACCTTACGGACATACGCTTTTTTCTTCAAGCGAGATGCTGAAGCAATGTACAGCGCTTTCAAAATCTATATTTATATATATGGTTCACTAATTATGTAATTCAAACACTACTAACGCGCATTAAGAGAGCGCTCGTGCGAACATAGGGTAGGCCTAAACAGACAAAAACAGCAATAAACAATGTTTTGCTGAATTAAATATTGCAACAATTCGAAATTCCCCGGAGGAAATGGCATAGAGTGGCAATGGCATCAGGAGTGCTATGCTACTTCAATAAAATCATGGTTTATTTGACCCCAACAGAGACCCTACTTGCAGGTCTGTCTAACAAGGTCTTAGATCGCAGACAGTTATCGACTGGACCTGTACCAATTCAAAACAGTTGCACACAATTTATTTTTTTTTTTTTTGGAAAAGCCTCATAAGGTTTTGTACCTAGCTCACCAAGTTTCAATAAAAAACTGAACAACCACAATGCAAATTGTCTGTGGAAAACATTTCAAATGCAATGAGATCAGCTGAACCGCACCCTAAAACAAATAGGTAACCAGAAACTTAAAAGGACTACATCATTCCACTTAGTTCTGAATATCTGCTTGATAGAAATGCACTACAGCCTATTATTCAATCTCTAGGAGGTTCTCAGATCTAGCTATATACACCAGCTCGCCCAAAATGCAAAGTAACTATAACAGCACAAGGGCCGAGCCCCTTTACCAACATCACAATTGAGATACCTCATACGTGAACACAAAACAAGCATGACAAGCCTGGAAAAGTTGAGTTCAACTTGAAGGCCAATCAATTCATTATTAAATTCAGCCAAGCCAGCTACTAGCTACTTTTTTATAATATAAAAAAAAAAAAAAAAAAAAAAAAAAAGTAGCACATGCTTGCCATACCCCTCCAATTACATTCTAAAAAGTTTAGAAAGACCTAACTACAGACAGACCAATCTTTGACATCAGGACAATAAATGCTTTCATTATTACAAAAAACACTTCCAACTAATATCACATCAAGACATAATCAACCTTCTTGAACCCAAGGACTGGTTGGTGAAAATGAATCTCCATCAGGCATACCTACACCTGTGTGTTGCGGAAACAACAGATGATTTATATGCATAACCTACAATTGGGCCTGTCATCAGCGCCCCATACATTCGCAACGGCTTTGAACTGGGTTGCGGAAACCCTTCGAAACCGTGGCATGGAGACCCTTCGAAACCGTGGCTTCGTCTCCTAGTATTCTTAGACAACTACCTACTGAGCTACCAGAGCATGGACAAACTAATGGCGCAGGTCGCGGAGACACTCGCCTTCTTGGAGGCCCTGGGCTGACATGTACACCATCAAAACTCAAGCACTTAGACCCACCGGTGGAATACCGAGGCTTGATGTAGAACACTCCAAACCAAACAATAGCCTAACCAAAACAAGGTTCTCAAAATAAAAGCTTTCTGATAGGGACTTTAAACTAAACCAATGCTCACCGGAGGAGCTTCATAATGTGATGGGCATGTTATACTTTGCCAAACATGTGGTCACCCAGGGCGGGTTATACTGTCGCAGAGCACAACTCTCTCTGAAAAGTTTGCCCAAAGAGGCCAGAAAATAGAACTGTGCTTCAACATACACCAGGATGTAAAGTGGTGGTTGGAGGCAGCAAACTGCAAGCCAACCCCATTTCGAGAGAAATAACACATTTACACAATAACAAACAAATAACACAATAACAAACCTAAAAGAAATTTATGCTGTTTTCACCATAGCCATGCCACATGGTGCTTTACTGAAAAACACCATATTCTGGTCCAATCAGACAACAGAACACTGCTTGCTCACATCTGTAATCAAGGCAGCACCCGGTCTATCAGACTGCTGGAACTAACAACCAGACTGTGGGACCTATACAGCTCACGAAACATATGTATGATGACAAATCACCTGCCGGGAAAATTAAATGGTATAACAGACCGCCGCCTCAAGCGCTCGGAGCGCTGGGCGACCGCGGTGTTCGTACCGATAACCAAGGTTAAGCAGCGTTCGACCCGGTCGACCTGAGATGGGTGACCGTTTGTGGCATTTTATATTCAAGTGTCTCCGTGCTTCGGAAGGCACGTTAAACCGTTGGTTCCAGCTACCACATGGTATGGTAGTCGTTAAGCCTAGTTGGAAGCCTTATAGGTAGGTGACTTGATAAGATCCAACAGCAGGTGGCCACAAACCTGCCTCCACCAATCCGCACTGGGTCCGCGTGGGGGAGTATGACCTAACCTCTCACCTCGATTTGTGAAAGAAGGCCTTTGCCTAGTGGGCAGTATGGGCGGTTATTATAGCAGACTACCTCCCACGGGGCGAACCCATTCCAGAATGGCATCTGCTACCAACAACAGCAGTAAACATCTTCAAAATTCTCAGTTCTCAGATGCAGACCTACTCACAACAAAGGAGACTACTGTCATACTGACTTCATATTGTTACATTCGAAAGACAGCTTAAAAAGATGTGCTCCCCTCTGCGATGCTTGCAGTCAGAAAACGGGAATTCTAAACAATGTGGATGTTCCCCCTCATGACACCCAGAGTCCTAACATACCTCAATAACACAAGTAGATAAGATACTCATTCAAACCTGGAAAGCTGAGGGGGGGGGGCAGATTAAATACCCAACTGGGCCCCCCTTAAGGAGGGAAGGGAAAGATGCAGCCTTATTCCTGGTCCACCTCTATCCAGAAAACAAACTATCACACATACTATGCGACAACCATCAAAGACCTCCCTTAAGACCTTCTTCATTTGGCAAGTCTTGAGAGCAATCTCATACTCCAGGCCTCAACCACCCAAGCCACCTATATGGGATATTAATATACTATTTCTATTTATCTATATCATCACGCCGGCTCCCTCGCTGGGTGGGCGGAGAGTGCAGAGTTCCAACAGTTTACACAGACAGACAGAGTTACAAAATACTATTTAACTGGCTAAGACACTCACCCTGCTCAGAATCTATATAACACAAGAGCAGAAGAACAGTGTTAATTTTATTATTATTGCTGCAAACCGCTCAACTAACTCTTCTGAATCTTTCAGAGAACAACTCCACAGAGACTGACAACACAATAACTTCTGGCCGAAATCAAGACAAGGCCAAAGACAAGCAGGCTGGCACCTTTTACAACATAGGGACCGTCATATCTACCCAGTAAATCACATAAGAAAACTCACTAAAGCTACAGAAATTAAATGTAACAAAATCAAAGAGAATAAGTAGGGCTTATCAGACTTCATCTCTATCATAGGAGCCTTCCAAACCATGAAAGCGGGTTGGGCACATTCAAGCTTCAGAAAGCTAACATCGACGCATCGAAAGCGTCCATTCAACTGTGACACTAGGTGTGACGAGACAATAGACTTATTGAAGATATCTTGGGCAGAGGGCATTGGAAATGTTCAGATACCTCAAAATACTTTAAGCGCAAAGTTGATAGACCTAGCAGTTATTCCATGAGTCTATATAAAAATTTTAAATACTGCTTTATCCCTAATATTATAAGGATTAATAGACATTATATTTATTGTCATTGATCTCAGTGTTACACATTTTTAAAAATAATTATTATGTATTAATAATTATGTATGACTACATACATAATTATGCATATTGGTCATAATACACTCAACTTGACTAAAGAGGTTCTGTCTACCCTCTACATATTAAAAACTAATCCCAACCTTATAAGAAGCACTAATTTTGTTTTATAATCTGACTCTTCTTTACTATCTATATCCTACATGTTGAAAATAACTTCAACATGATTATAAGAGGTTCTGACTTCTTGTTTTACAATCTAATTGAAGAAAGAAAGAGCCTTTTGTAAATTTTATATAACAATTACCATTCACTCTTTGTGAGAAGTTCATATCTAACTTTCTATTACAACTTATTATAGTATATAAGATAGTAATTTAAATTTTTCAGCTAGTTGATGTATTTATGGAAAACGACCTTAAAAAAAAAAAAAAAAAAACAAGTCACTTGATTATATGGACTTTTATTAGAAATAGATCCATAATATTCTTAACATTAATAGTTCACATTAGCATCTCATGGACATTCATTGTCTGACGAAATCTATGTCAATTCTGCTCACCATCAGATACCAAACAAATCTTCACTCTATGCTGTGCGTTTTTGAAGACATATAATATGACTGTTTTGCATTAAAACAAAACAGGTATTATATGTTGGAGAAAACGCACAGCATAGGCTCAAGGAGCTTGCTGGTGATGAAGATCTAATGTCACTTGTCAGTTAAAGTGGCGGGAATTGTATTAACGCGCCCTGTGATGACAGAATTTTGACATATATTGCTGGAAATATGACACATGTAGCGCATATTCTCGATATTTCGAACGATTTAATTGTGCTTTCTTCACTCTATGCTGTGCGTTTTCTCCAACATATAATACCTGTTTTGTTTTAATGCAAAACAGTCATATTGTGTTTACTTTATAACTTCCAATATGTTTACTTTATAGTTTCCAATATTATTACTTTCAATTTTGTATAAGAAAACGATAGTATCAAAGTTTCTAAGTCAGAGTTCAATATCACTCACCATGATAAATAGACTTAGGAGGGACTTGGATATATAGTTTACGCTCCCTCTTTCCGACGGCAAAGTAAAACGTTGGTTCTAAGAGGTTGGTTGCTCTATGGTTCCCCTCCCAAGCTGTTAATACAGTGTCAAATCATTTTAACTCCTTTCCATTTAAGATCAATTTAAGAATCTCATGTTATCTTTCCAGGGCGTTGTATCGGCAGCTCTATATTTGAGCTGGTTGGAAGTAATGAGTCGAGACTTGCCGCCAATGCTGTTCGTTAGAGGAAATAGAACCGCCGTTATTGACTCCTCTTAGGATTTTTAGGTTTGAGTTGCAGGAGAATTAATAGATACCCAATATAGAGTATATATGTGATTTGTAGATGTTATAGGTTGTTATAAGTAGACCAAGTGGTTTATAACCCTGCGTCGTCCTCCTGACATTTAAATTGCCGACTATGAAGCAAATTATTTTTATGTCGAAAGCCACTATTTACTCTCAGACGACTTCGCATTTCGGACGACAACTGGATTTCAGCATAATTATTGTGCAATAACATAATGATACCGGCGTTGTGATATTTAATATTATTTTTTTTCTATTTAGGTATGGTAATATATCTAAAAATAAAATTATCCATGTAAATATATTACAAGTTATTTTTTTATTTCACACATATTTCACAAAGGTTTAAGGTTAGATTTAGAACAGAAAATAATAAAATATTTACAGACAAGAATCAACAGTTGTCCAGATTAACAATTTCCTTAATATTAAATAATTTTAGAAGATAAATGTCTTAATAAATCTTTAAAAGTCTTGTTCCAGACCGACATATTAACGTTCGCACAAACTAAGAACTATTTACATCAGTGAAATGATTTGTCTGCGACTTATCTTCCGCGGTCGACAATAGACAAGTCTAAATCGAGACTCAGGTTGGCATTCCCGAAGAATCGTGTCAGAGTACAGAGTGAAGCAACAATGAGAAATTCCTACACGGAGACGATGTCCGGGGCGGGCGCAAATAAGTTGAACGTCTACGGCGATATGTAAGTTACGTAACAGGACGGCGATTTAACATATACATCTGCGATTAGATATGTTGCTATGTATCCTCTGGAAAAATAATATCTGCTGTCCAATCAAAATATATTACTAAATTTGAATTTACATGATGATATTATAAGTTATTTTTATAATTTATCTGTTTAGTCTTCATAACAATAAATTGATTGTTAAATGATTTATGTATAATCGAGGTTTAGAATTGGCGATGGGCCACGTGTAAACTTTTGAAACATATTAACATTACTCAGTCTATGTAAAATGTATAGGTACAATAATAATAATAATTCGTAATAACGTCTAGATACCTCAGTGCATTATCATAAATTCATAATAAAAGATCGACGAGCGATGGCGATTATAAAAAATGTATAATACACACATGCGACATAACGCGAATTAAACATTTAAATGATAAATATGACATCGATATTAAGCCTACCAGCACCTCAACGTATATTAAACCGAACCGAATGGATCTTGTAAACTCCGTAACTATATCTCAATCTGAAAGTACTGATATAATAGAATTGTTGAATGAAATAAAAAATAAACATAACTACATAAATTACAGACAAAATCTTCACACAGCCATACTTCTTATATCATATAAATAAATATTAAAAACCTAAATAATTATGGGAATATTTTTGGTTACAAAGATTTTATAATATGCAAATAAATACTCGATTTAGGAGGCTTCCTTCCGATTTCCCGACCTATTTATTCAGTTCTTAATCATGCTACAGGAACGTTTTTCATTTACATACATAAGTATACTCTTAAGCTACGAGCGGTCGACTCGTGGGTCCAGCTCCGTCACTGTTCTGAAGCATTCCTCGGTGTCTGCACGTCGCGCTGCCGGCTCACGGCCGGTCTCGTTCCTGTCAACTACTCTAATGAACACATCTCTCATTTGTGCTGGGCAATGGTCTTCGGCCTGATCGTGGACATGGGTGGGATCAGCGGTATATAAACACTCGGTGTTCGTCAGAAGTCAGTCGGCAGCGGGTCACCGCAAGCGGAGGTCGGTGCCGGCGGCTTACAGCACGATGCAGGACGGACGAGACAGTCTTCATTCGGACTCATCTTCGTTGTCGTCGTCGAACCCGGTCAGATCCGCGGAGTCTAAGTAGCCGTGCATGACCTGGGATGGAAAAAATTACATTTGTCACATTATTAACACGGTTTTATAGCTTGTTATATGTAGGTGTTTATTCTTGTTGAAATGGTCGTGCGTGTGACTACTGTAAGGGTATTAATAATATCTATCTATCTATCTATCTATCTATCTATCTATAATCTCACGCCAGATCCCTTGCGGGGTAGGCAGAGAGTACAGAGTTCCAACAGGTTCTTTCGGCACTCTGCACCCCACGACTCGCCAGTTCGGGCCCGGCGTGATGGGTGGCGGCCCCCATCGCCGCTTCCACCTATATTCGTACCGACGGGGGCGGGCCGGTACGCGTCGCCTCGGGGGGACGCTCTAGCCCGCACTGCGGTACGTCTTCGGTCCAAGATTGCAGCCATAATGACTGGCAGGGGTCGCGACGAGCACGCTCTTGGACAGACCCCAATTACAGATTAATAATATCATATAAATAATTGAGTTTTTGCAGGAACATACGTACGTATACGTATACAACAGTACGTCGACGTAACACATGTTTAGTATTTCACCGTTATGTAACAGCAATTGGGGGTTGGGTGCGCGACTCGATATCCTAGTCAAATGCAATAAAGCAGTTGCATGATAATTGTATAGTGCGACAAGGGCATTTTGACCCGTGGATACATTGACAGGGGAGGCGCTGGTGTGAAATTAGGGTTATCATTAAGTAAACTTATCCTACTTCCAGGGAAATATGTCAACAGGTTACTAATTAAAATAAGAATTTGGGTAAATTTCATAGCAAACGCGGCAACTCTGCGGCTGTCATGAAGTAAGATTTCACTTGAAGACAGCGTTATTTTCGGTTGTGGCCGCAGGCCGAAAGATCCTTGTATTACTGTATTTTATATACTAACTGAATACTGTAGTTTACTTAAAAGGTCTCGTCGTGTGCAGAAAATGAAATCCTGTGTTTCTATATAATCGCCCGATTTAAACAAGCTATTCAACAAATTTATGTTTGCTTTCATGTGGCATTGAATACGGCTCTAGTGTAGTCATAGTGAGGGGGAAGATAGCGGTAAAGTACTGACCCCGTACTCGAAGAAGGTAGGATCGCAGTTAACATACTGGGGTCTATTCGCTGTGACGAAACGCGGTGCATTTATAAATTTTAAGTTTGAACATTAGTAAGGTTCTATTGTCAAAGACTATACTTCGATAATCACAGATTTCGCCAAGGCTACACTGTTAATTTGCCTATTTTTTTCAAACAAATTATATGAAATTTAAATAAAATAAAAAAAAAACAAAATCAGATAAAAACAAAAAATACCTTTTTTTAATTTTTTTTATTGGAGCTAAAAACCAAAAAAAAATGCTGTCCATTGAACTTGACATACATATTATGATAATTTAATTAATGATACAAAACTTCTCTGTAAACGATGTTTTTTATAAAAACTCTTTCATCGTTTGCTGGTTATGTTTGACATTCAGTAAGACTATAGACAAATAATATTAAAAACAAACAATATTAATCTATTCTCAATTTGAAGTGTAATGGTAGTGTGCAAAGAGAATATAATCACTATGGTAGTGTGTAATGTGTTTTTTATTGATTTAATGTATTTTTTATGCATCATTTATAAAATAATATTAGCATTCTGCGCTCCTTCTCTATATAAACTATAAGTGTGGGAAATTACATACTCCTCCGTCCGCGCAATTTTCGTAAAAAGGGATACAAAGTTTTTGCTTCACGTTTTAATTTATAATAATTTCACAGGGTAAAATCATTTTAATATTTCATGTCAAATAATTTTACGGAGTTGTCGGAACGCGCTGCGTTTGATCATAGCGAATAGGGACCATGATTGGGCATCTGGAAGGAGTGAGCCTACATTCGGACGAGTGCCTTTTCAACGCGCGTTAATCAAGCGCTAGAATGAAACAAGCGGCTAAGAGTACATTTTTTAAAAGCGCAGGTACAACGTGTTGTAAAAGCGCACGTGCGAACGAGGGGGTAAGGAGTTAAATGCGTAGCGAGGTACTGACCGCATACTCGAGGATGGCGAGGTGGCAGAAGACGTACTGGTCAGGCATCTGTATGGAGTGCGCTCGCTGCGCGCGAATACGCTCCACCGTGCCGCGCACGTCCACCGTGCGCTCGGTCGCCAGCCGCGACGCGCAGATGTCCAGTGTCAGGAACGTACCTATATACAGAACAATATGAACAATGACGGACGATATGGCGCAGTGGTTAAGAGCTTAAGCTGCTCCGCCCACTGGGTCGAATAGTCGCGGGTTCGATTCACGCACGGGACAAATCTTTGTGTGATCAACAATTATGTTTCGTTCTGGGTTTACATCACACAAATAAATCACAGTGGGGCAACGTTTTTTAAAAAAAGAAAATATATTATAAATTAGCCTGTACTCTCATACAAATCGTAACAATAAAAGACTAGAATTCGTATAGCCGCGTAAACTTGTCGCCACACGTGTGAGAAAATTCTCAAAAATGCATTATTACTGTGTGGACTAACGTAGTGTGCTTAGACCAGCACCTTAAGTCATTGCTTCCTGTTATCACTTCATGTGTAGTTGTTAAATCAATTTGGAAGTCTAAGGGCGGCTTAAAAAGTTCCAATAGCAGGTGGCTACGAAACTGCCTCCACCAATCCATATTAGGACTGTGTGGTGGATGCTAGCCCAATCTCTCCAACCTTGATTTGTAAGAGAAAGGTCCAGAGAGGACAGTGTTTATTAAAATTCGGTGACAATTTAACACATGTAGATACTTTGCCTCGTTGTTCTAGTAGCGTATAATGCGCGTCGCGATTTTATTTCAATAGAAAAATGTATTCAATGGTATCTTTCCAGAGTCTGGCATTATGCCCTATACAATGGCAATAGGCTCGCCCCTTATTACACGGGACCTAACATCGTCGGCGATAAAGAGGTGTTCACAATAAAACTCTGTCATCCCCGTTTGGGGTAAAAGGCGTGACGGTGCTTATTGATTTATTTTTCTAGATACTTTAAAACTTCTCACACACTGACCTGTCCTCCCGATACCGGCCGAACAGTGAACGACTATCGGGGGCCCTCTACTATGCCCCGCCCATGCGTCACCCAGGCTGCAAATGACAATATAATATTACTTTTTATACACAACATCATTATACTATTTATTTTAGTATTCTTAACTGAGAAGTTGATTACGAATTTCCATTTGTTTGCAGAAGAAGTGACCGTGTGATCCAAAAAGGAATGATTTCTCGCTAAATTGTTAAGTCTTTTTTAAACTATTTTTAAACACAACATATTTTCTTCCTGATTTAGTTTTGTATGTCCCTATAGCATGTAAAATTGAGTTAGGTTAGTGCGGGAACCTATGCGTATACATATCGACGGCGACGAGTAAAAACCTCGTGAGTGTCTAAAACGAAATGCACACCTCGACAGTCTTGCAGAGTCTGTCATTTCATAATGGCACACTTCATAGTTGACGATTCAAGACATTTATACAAGGTCTAATGAACTATCATACTGGATCTGGATGTGTTTAAGTTATGCAATATCTACTTTATAACTATATAAAAAAATAATGCTATTTTAGCAAAAAATTGTATTTACGAGGATTTCACGCGTCGCCCACGATATACAAAATAACTTTCCTTGCAAATATGCAAAATAACTTTCCTTGCAAACTGTAAACTTTTTATATCACAGTTAACAGTGGGTGAAGTAGTTGAGGAGTCTACTATCGGTAAAGGTTTTATCACAATGCCAACGTAGTGCGAGGGAGACGCGACCCGGCGAGTTGTAGTGTACAGAAGTGTACGGGAGATACCACACAACTCCACCACGCTGAGCGCGACGGCAAACGTCACAGCAACGTTACAAAGAAAGCACGGCGGAAGCGAGACGCCAATACGCGTGCGAGCGGGATGCTAATGTTGATGTTTGGCGCACACAGCAACTACCGACGTACGCTTTATGTGTGTGAATTCACAAAAGAGCGAGCGTGCAACCACTACGCTCCAGCTAGAAGGGCAAGGGGGCAAATAGCTCAAGGGCGCCTCAAGGAGAAACTGCCTCGGCTTAGGCAGTCGCTATGGGGAGGATATATACTAAATGTCTCGTAGTGGTGCTCTGCACCGGTCGGAGGGCACGTGCTGCCATCCGCCGGCGTCGCGCCTACGTCGCGCTTCGTGGGTAATGTGGCGAAAGCTTAAGTGCGTATGCGTGTGCAATACTTACTCGGCGAGTGCGGTATGCTGCGCGCGACGAACGAGCTGCAGGAAACGCAGCACGGGCTGCGCACTGCCGCCGCCCGGTACGCCGTAGTCGGGCCAGCGCGTGTACTGCCCGTGCCACACGCGGCGGGACTGCTCCGTCTGCACACACGCAACGAAATCCAATATCAATACATCTCATAATTCCTCATTCGCACGAGCGCTATTCCAACGCTAATTAAGGCTCTAACACACCTCCGACACGAAAAATGATGTGAACTAAACGAATTTCGCTGCGAAACATTACTACATTATGCGCCGGTTCGAGTAGCGGAATCTCATGCGAGTCAGTTAAATTGTGGTAATATCAAATATACTCACATCCATTTTACCAAATAATGCATGTTTCGCTATATACTTCCACAGATACGTGCGAAACACTCGCGACACCGCAACAAAATGGCGGATTCAGCGCGAAGATGTAACGGGATTTCGAACGGATCGACGAAATCACACGGGAAAGAGAAAGAATCATATTCTTTGTTTAGTAAACCTTATAGAATAAAGCTTATTTCAATGACATTAGTGCGTTTAGAAAAACAAATTTCTAATTCAATCAAAATATCGGTAGAACATAATAAAGATATTGTCCCGTGTGGGGGATCCCTTGATCAAGTAGTCGTTATTTGGTCAGGTAAACCGAGGGGCCTACTACGCTCCGATCACTAGGTTACACCGTAATCGGTATCCGAACGAACTTACACATTAGCTAATAGTAATTGTACGGGAGCCGTCAGCATTTCCCAGTCGGCGCATCGATACACCTTAATTTTATATAATTTAAGTTCAGTCCGCAAGCTACCATCGCGTGCTCATTACCATTTTCATTGTTCACGTATAACCATCGCGAATGCGTTACTATTTTCATTCATTTTTACCAGTAAATTAGAGTACCAGTAAATAAACCATTATTCTCTCTAATTACTGATCTTCTTATTTTCACCATAAACTGACATACCACAGAAACCAGAACCCTTACAGTAATGCTTTCCGTACTCATTTTTACAAACTTTTATTTAGCTTTCTTCGCACGTATGTCTGTCTGATTTTCTGATTTTTTTTAAACCGTTGCTGGCACCTGATGGAGTTGAAATTTAGCATACTTATGTAACCTTGGTGAAAATGCAATAATATGGTACCATAAAACTGATCGGGAGGCGGAACTTGGAATTAGGAACTTTTTAACAAAACATTATAGCTCAGTCGAGTCAGGGCTATAGTCTTCTTAAAAAGAATTTTAATTTTATAATTATTCATGATCGCATCAAGTAAAGAAGCTAAGACTTACCCTCAAATCTGTAAGTAACAGATGTGTAATAGTGTAATCCTCCTCGTGCTCTAAAGCCTCCATGGTGACCGCGAAGCCGCCGTACACGGCGCGCGAGCCCTCGGTGACGGGCCAGTACTGGCCGCACTTGACCCGCCCGCGCTCCACGGCGCGCGTCGTCATCACTATCACTAAAGTTCCCTGCTCCCACACCATGCGCCAGAAGTCGCCGAACGTTTTAGGCAGAGGACCTGTCATTTTTCATAAGACGATTTACGCACACGTCAAGTCGAGTATCTCCATTAACGGACGAGAATGTATGAGACGAACCTCATGAAAGTTTGTACCTACTCTCTGCCTAGGTCTCTAGAACTGACAAACACGAGCAGATATGATATCTCAGCCTACAGAATTAAATATTAGCACGTTTGTTCTCCGAAGCTTATAGAAACTTGCTAAAAGAGGATTTTACGAAATCGAATCTAGAACCGACAATGCGTCACTCTAAAAACATGACAGTCAAAGCCGCGGACGTAACCTATAACAGTGGTTACTTATAACAATTAGGAAGATAAAATATAAAAAATAAACCATCACAACTTATTTCTTGCAAGAATATAAAACCGATTCCTATAATAGTGGGTACCTATAATAGTAAGGTACCAAGACAACTTATTTCTTAGAAAAATATAACTGGTTGCCTGGCTCGTTGGTCTAGTGGCAAAGCGCAGCGCTTTGTGATCGCGAGGTCCTGGGTTCAAATCCTACGTCGGACAAATATAGTTTTTCTAAAGAAAACTTCCCAGTATGACTCCGGAGTCTGGAATTGGGCCCGGTGTATGGCAAGACTCGCCCCCTATTACATGGGGCCTACCATCATCGGCGAAAAATGGGTGTACTCAGTACACCTCTGCCTCTGCTGCTTGGGGAATATAGGCATGACGGTGTAATATAAAAACTAAACAACACTTCACAGTGTAGGTACATAACATACCTAATATCTATACGTGTAATCACAATCACTATCGTCTCGGCCTATACTTGTCCAATGCTGAACATAGCCCCTATCGTTCTCCGTGTTAAACCCGTGTTAAATAAGATAAAAAAAAAACAATTATTTGACCATTCATCAAGATAGGGCACATTCCCATCGTGTTGTGTACTCATCATCAATCAATCACATCTTACTGTGTAGCGTAAATTCATTAGAGCACAACACGAAGACTAATATAATGAAGCAAAGCAAACACCATTGGCAGTGAAATGATTAGATTCCGCGAATGAAGGATTTCCCCCGTGCTATTTCGAGCGGGGTTTTGCGCTATATTGCGGTGTTATTAAGAATTCACAGAACACCGTATTTACATAGCAAACGCGATTAGCGAGTTCCAGGTACCGTGGGAACGAAGCCAAATTGGAACTAATCTAATGTAACTACAATTTCTTGACACGAGAATGTTCGCGTTAAATAAAATGTGGAATTTTATTTGAGGTGGCGATTTTATCTAGGTAGAAATTTTAGGCACCTAATACGAATATCTAAAATATTTTATGTACCGTAAAACACATAAAAATACATACAACCTTTTTCAGTAATTATGTATGATTCAATTTACGAAACGAAAAGACTTCTCTGTCGAGTTTTCCGCTTTACCAAAAAGTGTATCAAAATACATTAAAACAACCTACAAGCTGTAAATATCTTGAGGCAGTCATAGGAATTGTATTGAGCTATAAGTTACATTTCGTGTTAAGCAACCATGACCCAGGGTCAGAACATTATTATTGACGAGACAGTAACTGACGCTGGTATAGGGTTAAAACCATTATACGAACTTAATTGCAACCGCCTAAACTTGAAAATTCATGAAAGCAAATTAAACCGTAATCAATGAAAATAAGGTCAAACCTTGTGTGCAAATATATGCATTTTTCTGCTTGTAGCCATCGACGTAGTTCGCGTTGATGTAGTCCGTGGTGGGGTCATCGGGATCCGTCTGCGAGAGCAGCACCCGCGAATGGTCGTAGCACAACACGTCCGTGTAGCGGTTCTTGGCGAGATTACTCGGCAATCTGCGGACAA
This sequence comes from Phalera bucephala, assembly GCA_905147815.2. NCBI lineage: Eukaryota > Metazoa > Arthropoda > Insecta > Lepidoptera > Notodontidae > Phalera > Phalera bucephala. The sequence goes on from LR990609.1 coordinate 52,099,953, forward strand.
AAAGACATACTACAATGAGCTATTATAGAAGTCATCACGACCGAAAAACAGGTCAAGAACATTTGACACTGCACCTACTCCAAAAACTTTTGCTGAAGTGCGACAACTGCCTACTATTATTCATATGTATACTGTTAATTCACAACGCTATAAAATAATTCTCGAATACAACATGTGCGACGGCAACCACATCACTGCCGATAGTTAAAAAAATAGGTTTAGGGAAACAAAATAATCGTTTGCCAGAATCCTAAAATATTGTAATGTAATATCTTCGCTGTTTGTTCAAATAAAGTTCATAAACAACCATTATTATATTTGAAAATTGTTGGTCACGTAGAAATATAAATCTCTTGGTGTCTCCCCAAGAAACCCCTTTTTTATTACATTCACCTTTAAACCCCTTTTTTAACTGACGACAAGGGAATAGGTACTTGAAATATGTATATTGCTTTTCACTGTGTGACACACAAAATTCATTAATATTTGTGATGTCGCTGATCATTTAATAATGCTGTATACCGACTATATAATGATTATCTTCATATTTTACCTACCAGGCAAACAATACCTTGTGTAAAATACGTGTGAATTGTTGTGTATGTAATTAAAATATAATTACTGTTTGGGACGTAGTGGAACAGTCGCAGATTGCGAGGTCATATTATATTATGGTATTTACATGCATGCTTCCTTACATTATGCAGCAATTATAGAATAATAAGCGTTACACCGTGCACAGAGTACAACGCATCGCTGAAGACGATAAATATGTGATTCCACATACATTTAATTTATTTTTAGCCTCATAAAAGAGATTTCTTAACATTACGGTTGATTTTCTTCTGTGAACCGCGGCGGGATACCGCGTCGTGTAGCGACCAAATTGCGTGACGAATTATGAGAGTGGAGGAAGTCAAAGAGGTATACGGCCCGTATTACAGAACAAAATCAGTCGTGAAACTTGTTTTAAAACTAACATTTTATTACAAAAATCAGTTTTTTAGACTAGATTCATGACTGATTCACGTTCTGTAATACGGGCCTATAAGAACCTGTTGAAACTCTGTACTCTCTCACCACGCGAGGAATTTGGCATATAGATATAGATAACAAATCCATTGATATATTATTTGTACCAGATATGGGATCACGAACAAAATGGCACCCACTAAACGGCCGTTTTGGATATTAGATATAACATTACGGAATATGCATCTATATTTATTCGTAACTAGCAACTGAGGATTTTTTTTAAATTACTATTCGCCTCAGATCTATTTATAAAGGGTAAATAGATGCCTAATACGTTTTTAGTTGTATTGTTACGGTTATTTTATACTTACATTGTTTAATGTATCGAAGCCATAGTGATTCCCTACAAAATGTACCTATGGAAAATGTTTTTGCGATTTCTGACTTTTTTATATATTTATTTTTTTATTTAATTCTACATGCACTATTGGTACAAAGGCGGATCTACGAGTCTACCTTAGGGTGATGCAGAAACGAGTGAAGTAGGTAAAAAAAAACAAACATGAAGAGGGAAATATGTAACATATATATAATCATTAGGATAAATATTTTCTAGTACTTCAACCTCAGTTGGTCCGACCGTTTCCGAAGGGGGAACCCTTCGGAAAATGTCGGCCTTTACACTCCCGTCTAAAAAAATTGGGTTTGGCTGGGTTGGAGCGAGTCGCTTTTAGTGTTAAAGACGGAAAAGGAGCAGTAGGAAAAGAGCGGGAGCGCTGGTTTCGGTCATTCTACGCAGTGTCCTCCTCCCCTGCCGCCCCACCCAGCCTGACGCAAACTCAAACTTATAATAACGAGCTGACTATACAAGCTAAATAATGACACTGGATTCATGTTACTAAGACTAATAATTTTGTAATGGTTAAGGTACGACGCTATAGACCTTTTCGTTAGGATCCACTTTTCCGTCCTGGTACCCGTATGTTCCGATGTGATATTGAAGACTTTTCACGTCAAAAACATTCCCGCTAACTCCGCGATCATCAAGTAATGCCATTTTTGTTGGAACTAGCTTTTCTAACATAGTACAAGTGTGACCTTTAGTGCCATTTATACCTTTTAACATTAAATCTTTTTGTGTGAACTAGTTATAATTTGATTGTATAATTTGGTGTGATGATAAAGACGTTTCAAGTCAAAATCCACCTGTATATCGATGATTAATGGCCGGTTTAATAACTAACTCGACGATAGATTTGCTTACTACCAGTAGAATTTTGAGATATTTTATATGGAAAATCTGTCAAAATGGCAGTAAGCAAATCTATCGTTGAGTTGAATATTAAACCGGCTATAAATCGTGTGTGCGGTGATTTAGGAGCGGTTGGACGCAAGTGAGTACTGACTTGGCGTGGTGGAAGGTGCCGAGCGGCACGCGCGCGCGGATCTCGTCGTACTCGGCGAGCAGGCCGCGCCGGCCCAGGGCGCGCACGCGCGCCAGCAGCGCCGCCGCCGACTCGCCGCCGCCCGCGCCGCCGCCGCACTCCTCGTCCGACAGCCCCGGCGACACCTCGCCCGACGACCAGGTGCCGCGCGCTGCAGGCAACGGGACCACACTCAACGTATCGTCGTTGTTACAGTATCTGCTGTGTGCACTCTTTGGAAATTTCGACATGTTGACTATTATGACTAGTTTACTAACCAAATTTTTGTATAAAAAAGACTTCTATGTGACTCTAAGCATTATTGAGGGAACTAGGGCCGCTAAAAAAATATGCTTCTACAGTCTGCTTCATATAAAATTTTACAGGAGAACGTTTTATTCAATATCTCAAAATATACTTTTTTCACATTAGATATTAGTTTGACAACGACGTTATGTAAATAGTTGAGCAATTTAATACTATCGGTCTAAATAATAATCACGCACAGAGATGCTCTACGCTGTTCAGCGCGTAGTACCCCTCTGAGACCTGCCGAGAAGCCGCGTAGCCCGTATATCTGTGTGTGTGTTTGGGTGATTCTTATTCGGACCGGTAATACTAAGATGCTCAGCTGTTTACATATGTTAAGGGGGAACTAACCTAATCCTAACTCCTAAAAATAGGCTCTATTTACAGAAGATTGTTGTTGAATGTACTGCGTATTCGTTATAAGAAATACATATAAGATGAAAAGGACGTGAATTGAATGTATGGAGTAAAATTTGATGTTACGTATGCAATTTTCCAAAATAATAAAACTATCTTTGCTATACATTGCAAATGTTCTATCTATCTATCTATAACCTCACGCCAGATCCCTTGCGGGGTAGGCAGAGAGTACAGAGTTCCAACAGGTTCTTTCCTTACATACCTCTCTGGCTTCCTCGACTCTCATAGTTCGTCTCATACACGCTCGCCGGTTACGGAGACTCTTGACTTTTCCATCAGATAAGACTCGGTTTATTTGGTCGTGGTAAGATAGTCTAGGTCTTCCCCGGTACCTGCATCCTTCCACTTTCACATTGTATATCTGTTTTGTCATTCTTTCCTCAGGCATTCTTTCTATATGCCCGAACCAACGGAGCATGCCCTTTCTCATCTTTACACCGATACTATCTTTCATACCTACTCGCTGTCTTACTATGCTGTTGCTAATGCGGTCGGTCAGCTTCACTCCGCACATCTTCCGCAGAGCTCGCATTTCTACCGCATTTATCCTACTTTCATTCTCCTTCTTACATACCCAGCTCTCGCTACCATATAACAGCGTTGGGACAAGAACTCCGTTATGTATGGCCAGCTGCGCCTTATGGCTTAAGTGCCGGCTCCCGAGTAGCTTTCCCATCGCACCATTCACTCTGTTCCCTGCACTCACTCTTCTCTCTATGTCAGCGGTGTATTTCCCATCCTTACTGAAGGCGCATCCAAGATATACAAACTCATTCACTTGCTCCAGCACATCGTTACCAACCACAATCCTTACATTCGTTCTGGTTTCTTCCCTTTCAAAAACCATAATCTTCCAAATGTTCTATTTAATTGTAAATTGGATATGTATAAAATATACACGAAAAAAAGCTTAAGATATATTATGATTAATTATGACTGAATTATTACAAAAAACAACTGCATTTTGGGTCCTCCAGGCACACTTCTTACTGTTACGAAGATCATCAACTAAGGGATCATTTTCAATCAAAAATTATCAAGGTACTTGACGTTAGTTAAGGGAGTTATCCCTTAACTCCACCGCAACGACACGCCTGTACCGAGGGCTTAGCATAGACTGACGTTAGCGTTATGCTTTCGAGTTGATATGAAACCCTTTTCTCACTACACATTTACTAAATAAAAATGAACGTAACAGCAAGCTTTCTCGACAGCGTTAGAATAACGTCAAATAGTTTACGCTTAGCCCTCAAATGACCACGCGACTATCTAAACCACAGTACCAAGATAGATCTACTTCCCTATTCCTTGATACAGGCGGACGATGCCTGCTTAATAGATTTATTTTGGGCTTACAACTCCACCCGAAATAGGCCAGCGTGGTGGACTATGGCCTAAACCCTTTGTCTGAGAGGCGACACGTGCCCAACGGTGGGACAGTTTCATAAAAGGGATAATATTATTATCATATTACAACAACAGCACTTCGTTTAATTTGGGTTTTTTAACACCATCTTTCTTTACTAAATAAAGGTCATAAACGTACAGAGGAATTATATCGACGGACGATTTAGCGCAGTGGTTAAGAGCTTAAGCCGCTCCACCCACTGTGTCTAATAGTCGCGGGTTCGATTCCCGCAGGTGGCAAATCTTTGTGTGACCCACAACTATTTGTTTCGGTCTGGGTATTTGTGTATGTTAATTTTCATGTTTGTAAACGCACCCACGACACAATAATTATCCTAGTGGGGAGCAATTTTTTTTTTATTACCAATATATATAATAAGGTACTAAAAGAAATAAGTATACGAGCACAATTTGACATTTACATATACAAGCATCTTTGTGCTTCAGAAGGGACGTTAAGAAGTAAGTCCCAGTTATCACTTTATTTGGTAGTCGTTAAGTCGAGTTGGAAACCTTATAGGCGGCTTGATAAGTTCCAACAACAGGGGGCGACAAAGCCTCCGCACAGGGTCACTGAGGTGGAGTTTGGCCCATTATGTCTCACCTAAATGTATCAGACAAGACCTTTTCCCAAGTGAACAGTTATAAGTATATTTGCAAAGGTTCCGTACTCATATTCCCGCATTTGATGATCATAACACTATAACTAAAGAGGCCCATTACCAATATAACACATTTTAATAGTTTAACACTATGCGACATTTTGGAACACGATAGAAAAAAATAATTATGAACTACACACAGCATCCACAAATCTGAAACTCACGTAATAAGAAAATCAAAGCACATCGCACAGTTGATGAAAATTTACAGTACATACAAGCTGTGTTATTTTGCAATTTATTTTTACGACCTTCACCTGCGGATACCATTTTTCTACTGAACAAAACGATCGTAAAATATTTTACCGGTTTATCGATATAGTTTTAGTAGGTATGGTAGCAGAAAACTATTTATTATAAACTAAATATATTTTTCAAATTATTTATTTATGTAACACAATTTCTTTCCTGTTCCCAAGCGCTTACTAAATTTGTAAGCACAGTTTATAAGTAAGCGAAGATTCTTATACAGTTTTAGGACCATAGTAATTAAGTTATTGTCTTAGACGATGTTCCTACTTGTTATTGTACTGTGGATTTAATATTCATGAAAAAAAAAACATTAAAATCAAGATCGTAACGTACCAACAATAGGAGTTTTATTTAGTTTTAAACATTGGCCCATCAAGAATCATATTTATCGTTAAAATGTAAAATTAGTTTTAAACATACCAGTATTTCTTAAGCCAGAACTCATAATACGTATTCAATAATTGAATAACTAAAAAAAAATACAATTAAAAAATAGTAAACATTGTAATTTAATTTACATCACATTCAAAGAAAATATAATCACTACGGTTTAATCACATTGACAATTTTATTTTTCTCTTTTTTAATTGGCATTAATAAAATATTCAAAAAGTTTTACTCCCACATTTAATCGACTGCGGAGCACACTGTAAATAGAAATGCTTGAAAACTTGGAGCTTAGTTTTTTCCCGCATGCATATTACTTTCCTTTTATTATTTTTTGCATTTACGTTGTACGGTTTCGTACATATAATTTTGTTAGTAAAGCATTATTAAGTTAGTGTGCGCATTACTTTACTACGCGAAACTCGCGTGTAATCAACGCTCAAGTTTTTTTATTTACTTTACTTAACTGTTTAACTGTGAATTGTGGGCTGGAAATAATAAACTGTTTTACAAGATCATCAATCGTTTAACTACAACTTATCGAAACGAATACTCTTAAGTGTAGAGATCATACCAAACTCTACATACAATTTTAATTCTAAGTATTTATTCATGAATATACAATATATTTAAATGAAAGGTAACATTAAGTATTTGTTTTTACTGTGCAACCAAAATGACAATTACAAATGTATAAATTAATAATTTTTTTTTTAAATAAACCCGACTTCAAAAAGCAAAAAATAAATATTTGAAATCGGTATCGGTTAGTGCAGTCGGTTACTTGGCACCAACTTCAAATATTTATATCTTGCTTTTTGAAGTCGGTTTTTTTAACGATTTTTATTTTACAATTTTAAGTGACAAGTGAATACTTCACTAATAAACCTATATTATATTATTTTGCTGAGTTGTACAACAAGATACAGGATTGATATAATAACCATAATAACGGAATCTATACATTCGTACTGTTCGCCGTTAAGGAGTCCCCTAATGTATCTTCAAAGTTCAATACCGATTTCATTAAAACGGGACCACCTCGAAACTATACTAAACCCAACGCAAAAAGAATCATCAAAATCAGTTTATAAATAAAGACGTCATGAAAAGCACAGACGAATTGTCGACCTCCTCTTTTTTTGAAGTCGGTTAATATTCTGATTAGTTCTATGGCAGGGTACCTATAGGATTGACGTAATACCTATAATATCACAATCTACGCATTCGTATTGTTTGTCGTTAAGGAGTTCCCTGGTGTATCTTCCAAGTCCAAAGTCCAATACCGATTAAATTAAAATGGGACCACCTTGGAGCTATCCTGAACCTAATGCAAAAAGAATCATTAAAATCGATTCGTAATTGGCGGAATTATCGCGTAACCTACATACAAAAAAAAAACATACCGTCGAATTGAGAACCTCCTCCTTTTTAGAAGTCGGTGCATAATAAACAAGGGAGAGACTATTGATAAGATACTCACTACTTATGTCTATGTCATCCTCGTCACCCGAGTTTATATGTCTGCTCTTCATGTCGCCATTGTAGCCGTGTGTATGTCTAAAATAGAAATTATTTTTTTAATAAAGAATATTAATAAAAACTGACGTCAGTTCTTCATACTTAATTTAGAAAACTCTTTTAATTCAGAACCATAAAGTTTTGCAGATTTAATAATAAACCACGGGGCAATCCCTTGAACGCCCGACGTACATAATTGATACTGTAGAATATTGCCTTATAAAATATTCCAGTAAAGCTACACAATGGGACATTGAGATAGATGTGATGTAAATAAATCATCAATATGACTGAGACGCATTTCACAGCAAATAAACCACAGTTATACATTTCCAAGAAATGCAAAATATTGAAATAAGTGTTATTAATGACTCGATTCGATCGATCGAGTAGATTCTGCCCAGGGCTTAACCTGCACGAAGAATAATTAGACATGTATCGATTAAAATCATCACATCATCTTAATAAAATCTAATAAATTATACTCATAATTCGACGGTCCTATAGAACAAAGTAACATACGCCAAAAAAATAAATAGCATTTATAACTTTCATGCCGATAAGTTTATTTATCCTATATCAGCACGAAGGATCCCTTGCGGGGCAGGCAGAGAGTACGGAGTTCCAACAGGTTCTTTCCTTACATATCTCTCTGGCTTCCTCTCTGACATAAATAACCTCCCAGGGCCCCAACCTAATCGCCTTATTTTTCTATACATCCATACTAATACCATAAATTCGAAAGTAACTATGTCTGTTTGTCTGTCATGTTTTCACACCTAAACCGCTGAACAGATTTTGATAAAATTTGTCAAGGACTCTTATTGTCTCAGAAAATATATTGACGCAGATGAAATCACGTGGAATATCTAGTATCCATATAAATACTTTTGCCAATTGGTGATTTTTGTATTATATAACTGGTACAATGATTTACACCGATTGGTATCAGTGGACCTTGCTGGAAAAATATAGTACTAACCGCAGCGGGCTGGGGTCGCAGGTGTAGGGTTGGTCCCCACTGATGTGCATGCCTGTGTTGTTGTCGCCGAGTCGCGTCGCACGGTCGCTGGTCATGTCACATTCGCCGTCGTGCTCTATTATACCTGCAATGACAAAGAAGTTGAAAAAAACTGATACCCGAATACGGAATAAACGCTGAAATAAAGTCACATTGATTTTCCATCGTTTGATTTTTTAAAAATTGTACTATATTTATGAACTCAGAAGAATCTTCTCTTACATTTGACATCGCACTAGATAGCAAAAAATAAAACACTTTATTTTGGTCATATAAAATGTAGAGTTACCACCACATTCATAAAAGATGAGTAGTTTAAGCGCTATAGTGGAGCATACGTAAGCAGGAAGATACATAGACTGCTAAAAACATAACCCTTCATTTTGACTTTGTCGTAGCCGCATAAAAAGAAGGATCATAGAATAAGATAAAGAAAGACCATGTACCATAATCCGAAAATTTTGGGTTACCACTGGCATTTTATGTTTTTGAGAACGAAGTCTTTCCTGTATTCAGCACTACAACTTTTTTTTTTTTAAAACGTAGCCCCGCACTAGGTTTTATTCCTGTATCGTGGGTGCGTTTACAAACATGAAATTTCACATACACAAATACTTTATGAATAAAATATCAAATAATATGGATATATCCATATTATTTGATATTTTAACATAAATACATTGAATAAAGTTGAAAATTATGAAGGTTCTCAATTATATAATTACAAGATAACATTCCACATTCCACACCTAACATCTAGACGTCGCCAATACAATACTTCTCATATTTACCTACTCATATTTGAATCGATAAGTCGGGTCATCGTGAAATTACTCTATATTTATGCCTGTTTTTCATTCGCAGAAAAGAAAGAGCGCCTCTGAATCACTCTGAATACATACCAAAGGGGCCATCGTCACTCACTCAAATGACGCTCAAAGGTCACCGTCGATTCAATAAATCTCATCTTATAGAACTTTCGGTGATACCCTTCCCACGTCCCGCCTTACAAATATCGACATGGTTCTTATTACATTACATTATTATTATAGACAAACGCTATTTTCGTTCAAACTGTGTGGGCCAACTCACCATTTTGTGTTTTATTCAGTGGTATATGATTACTAATTACATATTCATCAATAACGCCGTCCAATTTTGAGTTCTGAATATTGTTTGTATGACAGTTTTTACAATACTCCAACCTGAAAGCAAAAGCGTTACAAATTAAAAGCAGTACTTTACAGTAATAACTTAGTCTCTACTAGGTGCAAATATTTATTTCTATGAAGGTCTAGTTGAGAAATACACAGCTACAGTTGGAATATGCAACAGGAATACAAATGTACTCTATAGGCCTATACAAATTACGTCGTAAACATTTAATATATCAATGGTAATCTACTGTATTCAGATAACAACAACTGTCAAAACTAGCAGAAATTATCATGTTTCGCGAAATTTTCAACTTTAAAACCACACAAAGGCATATAAAACTGGCACAAGATGTTTCAACTCTTACACACATAACTTTGCTATTTTTCCAGATGTCAATCGTAAGACAATGGAGTAGGTATATAAGTAATCATTTTATGATCAAATGAACTCTAGCGGATAAATGGGATCTGAAATAAACGAAGCAGAAACTTTGCTGAAAATTTATCACTTTACACACAAATGAACCTAATTACGCGGCTAATAAATCATCGGCCCGATTATGAAATAAGTATATTAGGCCAATACCGGGGACCGAAAATCAATTTAGTAGACGGGCGTCTTTCAACATTCGGTTAGCACCTACATATTTTGCGGTGAATATAGCACGTGCGTGGGTGGACTACAGTTTCGTGGAGTTGTCACGACATTGGTAGTATTATTTTAAAAATGTTTCAGAGTACCTAGTAATTTACTTTCATTCAATACCGAAAATAGCCATCCGTGGAAATATAACGACAATAGCATTAAAGTTTAAAGTTGTTTCTAAAGACTACAAAACCTGAGATGACTTACAAAACTCACTCTAGATGTTAAGCCCGTTTATAATTTTGAGAATATTGAATTCTGGAGAAAATCTGTATTGTGATTGGCTAATAACTTTGCGGTAAGTGAAAACGTGCGTAAATGGTAACTCATGGTGAGTCTAACAAGCAAGGAAGTCCGTGCTCTCTGGTAGAGTCACTGTTAGTGTTGTGAAAATGAGCGCTGAGTCGACGCTTACGAGCGTTAAACTAGGTAGAAGACACGAGCGTTTTAAGCGCCAACTCGAGTGGTTTTACAACATTAGTCACTGTACCGATTATGGCTCTCATGTACCTAACGACTCATCACTAACTCAATGAAATGTGAGTGAATTGAACGTGAACTTTTTACCCTGTTAGGGACAGCAACATTTTCAAAATGTTAAATAACTGAAATTGGTTGTCGACGCATGCACTGTACGTTGATTTGTTTTTAATTTTACTGTATATGACACAATATACGTCATTTGAGTTGGTATTTAGTTGTTTAGACAACTAATTAAACACCGTCACGCCTATATTCCCCAAGCGGGAGTGGCAGAGGTGTATCGCGTAACCTACTTTTTGCCTTTTATAATAAGTGTCCAATTTAACTTCATATTTATTCTAAGACGTCATATTACCATATGCACCTATGATATGCACAGTCAATGACATGTTTGTGGGTGTGTGAATGATCTACGCTGTTGGCCGCGGGCCTTTACCGATTCACCGGACAAGAGGGCGAACGTGCAACCACTGCGCTCGAGCCAGAAGGGCAAGGGGGCAACTAGTTCAAGGGCGCCTCAAGGAAGAACGGCTTGGGCAGTCGCTATGGGGGAGGGCGTATACTAGGTGTCTCGCCGTGGTGCTCTGCACCAACCGGTGGGCAAGGGATTCTACGACCCCACCGACGAGGTCGGTGTTTGATCCTCTGTGCGGTATCTGTATCCGAAAGAAGGGATGTCAGGGCATCGGGAGGGTCGGTGAAAACATGCCGCGGACGGCGGTAGCGGCTGATAGGAGGGGAGTCAATGACATGACATGTCTTATCTTTCTTTACCTAAATGGCTTTACACTTTAGAGCATAATTCGAGAATGCCGAGTAAAAAGAGAACATACCGGTAAAATAAAAATTGAATTGATGTTGCCATTAGGACAAAAAAAAAACAAAACCCGCATTACATCTTTAACACGGCCAATGGATGTGTCAAAATTAAATTGTGTACCTATATTCTTCCTACTAAAACTTAACAACTGCCGCATATAGAAGGAATTACAGCGTGACGCCAGACGGGCATATGTCTTATTGTCTTTGACCTCGTAATTAACAAAGTTTGGGTTCAATATTACTTACACATTTAAAAATTCTACCTATACTACACACAAACTGTTGTCAATCAAAACTGATGGAAATTGAGTGATATTAAGTTTGCGCTGTCTCTAGATCCTAAAAAGAGATTAGGTGAATGTTAAAATTCCTGTTGCCTTACACGGAAATAGTACCTAACTATATCCATAGGTTGCGTCACCAACCTCACTACCCATGTATAATGGTGATTATACAACTTACATTAATATTCTACTACATCGCGCCGCAGTACATACCAAGTGCTGTGATCCGTTTCGTGCAGCCCACCGAGCTGTTTAGGCAGGCTGGTGCGAGGCACGTGCAGGCTTAGCTGGGGCGCATTCACCGTGTGCACGCGTTCCCGAAGTTTCTCCCTCACGAACAACCGGAGGATACGGAAAGGCGCCTTGAACCACAGAGGAGCCGTCACTATTAGCACCTTTTTTAACTTTGCCGGGTAACCACCCTGTAAAAAACGAAATAAAAATTAAATATTTCATTACTTAGGTACTAAATTAAACACCTTTTTCATTTCGACGCTAGTCCTGCCTGTAGTAGCGAGAAAAATTGATCCCTTCAAAGATCTTTAAACAACTTGGGACTACTACCCGCCACGAGATTCATAAATAGGAAATTAAAAATGTTTCATCACTGAGATGTTCTAACACTGAACTAGTGATACAGAACGAGGATGATTTCTAACATGATGATCAATAAGATTAAAGTCAATAGTATCACATAGGTAGGTATCTATTTCAATGTCACCATATTTACTGTTGTAATATCGGCTTGGTTGTTTACACATTGTGTAATTCTGTTTCGTCACAAGAGCTCTTGAATCCGTATCACTGATAACACTTGGTGATAATTGGTTCGCGTTATACCTATATATTCAGTGTAGATATGTACATATAAAAGCGTTCACTCTCGACTACGTATAGGAACAAGTAGATAGGGACAGCTGTCAGATACGGTTACAACGCAGTTTTATAACGAAATTCAGAAGATAAATTCAATGAAAGGCAATCCAATCACAGATTTGAGCGCAGCTAAAATAAAAAAAATAAAAACTCGCAATATTTATTGCCTGAGGTCATCGGGTAAACGTTAAAAATAAATGTAACGTAAAAACAAGACCCACGTTTGATCACGTTGAATTTTAAGAAAAACATAAGTTTAGCAAGTGTTGTAATTACATTTCTAGCGTCGTGACGTCAACCAACTAAACAAATACGATTCCTGAGACGGCAACCGCATGAAAATTAGCTGGTTTGTGGATATAAATATGTACAATGCGTATTCATGGGAAAAATGTGTGAGTAATGCGCAATTGTGCCAAAATACTATTTTGTAGCCGGCACGCCGGCCAGCCAGCTATTAGGGGCACGGCCGGCCTCGGAAGTACGTCGTCGCGCCAAACGACGTCGCTCGGCGACGACATTCATGCCATGACGCAATGTGCATGCTGACACGCAATGCTCGTGAGCTTTGGAATATGCAATAATCCATAATCGTTCTACAGACCATTACTGGAAGAATCAACAGAGTAAATTCTACAGAATGCCTGCACGGGGCATTGTGTCTGCTAAATGTAGCAAAGTCCAAGACTCTTTTTTTAGCATTGCCTCACACTTACAATCATTGCTGGGTCTTGGATGCATTTGCAAACAAGATTTGCAAATACAAACACCCAGACTGAAACAAAATAATATTTGTAAATTGCACAAATAGTTGTGCGGGGATCATACGCACGACTTCTCCAGATCCAGTGAGCGTAATCGCTTACGCCCTGACACTGGACCGTCTCGTAAAGATAAAACACATGAAATGGTGAGATGAATAAAAAGTCCAACGGTTCAGTAACATGCCTTTCCTTACAGGGTATTCTCATAATATAATAGTATGTTCTTTCGTTGTAAGCAAGTGTGAACAATATCACAGGGCACTTAGATTTTCTTTTGATACTGTCTCGTTGGTCTACTGGCGTATGGTACGGGTGGCGATCACGATATCTTGGATTCGAATCGTTGGTCTGACAAAGTGATATAGCAGTTTATCTATCAAAAATTTCTTAATAGCAGTTCTGAAGTCTGGAATTGTGTATTATACCAATAGGTTCGCTCCTTATTACATCGGAATATGTGACGGTGTTTTTCTTTAACATAAATTATAGAACTTCGTTTTTACATACAGGTAGTATAAGTAAGTAAATACATTTATCTACATTGAGTCAACACAAATGGATGTGAAGTAAATTGGTACGTCAGTTTACACAACAAGAATATAAATTCTATTAAGATTTACACCCACACGACTAAGCAAGATATAACGCGATTTCGCCCGCCCTATCAAAGGTCACGGCCAATAAATTGCCACTTACTTCTAAATATACAAAACGATTGAAGTCACTTTTAAACTAATTTCTCTTAACGAATCTCCGTCGAACAGTAACTTGATAATAAATTCGACCCGAATAGGAGTTAGTCTTATAAATATTCAGGGTCGGGGCGTAGTGTAAGCGCTCGAGGGTAAAATGAGGTCTCCCCTAGAAGACGCGACGCGAAAATCCTTACAAAAGAGAATCCTACGTCACTGTCAAGGATTTTGCTGCTCGATCTCCATCCGTACACACGCTTTCCCTAAAGCCGTTTCATCGCGGTTATTTTTATCTCCACTTTATATTCAGTAAGCAGAGTTGATAGGAGCGGAGGTAAATATATCATAACACTATCGACACCAATATGAAGATTAATATTGGGTACCTCTAGCTGTATAAGAATAGAAATGAAAGGAAAATGTTTGCAATAATGTAACTGGATATTAATGGAAAGAAACCACACTTTATCGCTAATTAACAAGCCATAAAAAGGAAAACTTTTGCCTATTTTTCTTGAAGCTTGTTGCTATTGGCCAATTTAATTTGGAAAAAGGTCACTGTTTCTGTACTAAAGTTGTTGGGGGAAAATAAGAAAATCTTTTGTGTTTCGTCGATCGTTATCATTACGTGGGACATTCTGTTGGTACAAATGTCCCGGTGGGATGTAGAGCCATTTGCAGGCGGGTTTCTGCGTGTATTATGTAATATTTGCCTCTGAACGGCGAGAAACTGCGTATAAAGCCCGCACGCCTCCTCAATCCGTCTTCCAATATATTTTAGGGCTCGTGCTAAGAAAGGAAACGAGCTGACTAAAATAAAAATGTTTCCATTTCTAGATGCCAAAAAGTAGACGACATAACCGAACTGTGTTATTTATCAGCCGTCGATACGTGCGCGTCATACTCGCTCTCAATATAAATAAAATTAGCTCGTGTAAGTATTTCCACTGTGCGTCTCAAACGACTTTAATTTGCAATCCAAATGTTTAGCAAGAGGTTTAATGATTCAAAACACTCTTGAAATGCTGATACAAACATGTAATTTTTATGCAATAGCGGCCTACATACGAAAGAAAAATATGTTTGCACCAAAGGACAAGCTGAGCTCGAATGAAACCGTGTATAAACCTAGCCTTGATTACTACTGCTTTTCCAGGGCGTAGCGTATGTTGCCTTGCATTGTATTTGAATCATACGTATACCTATGTAAAGAACAAGACCGACCATCAAAATATTCAGAAGCCAATTTGGGCAGCGTGTTGCACGGGCAATCTCATGACTGCTAAGAAAACTAGGGGTGAGAGGTCATTGCCCCCCGTTCTGAGCTCCCTTCGAGTTATAAAATCATATACCTGCCACCGAATCCCCTCGCTGTTAAACGCAGATTTGTTTAAAACGCGACACCTAACTTTCGTCGTTTTCATTATTGAAACAATTGAATGTAGTTAAAGCTCTGTAGAAATTCATTCGATTTTTTTAGCATACGTTACTTTGTTGCATTGTAGTCCCCTTAAAGGAATACTAACACAGCAAATCCTGCTAGTGAATAGCAATGTACCACATAACAAACTTATATTTTGACACAATAAGTGCAATGCCCTAGGTCTTCCTTATTTGGTCTGCAGTCTAGACGGGTCCCCGTGACGTCAGTCTAAAGGATTCCATTCTAGACGCAACGTAAGACGATATCAATAATAACATAACTCACGTCTTTAAACGAAATTATCGGTTGTCAGTTTGGTAATGGACATTTAATTCCTTACGACGAAATAGAAATAAACTGTTGTTTCTTTACTGTAAAACACGAAACTTGGGTAGTAGATAATCAGCGATTGCGAGGTCATTAAATAAAAATTGATAACGTAGGTATTTAGTTACTCATTGAAATGATGGCATAGCCAATAATGAAAAAAAGTTAAAAGTCAAAGCTTGCGTATCAGCTGAAGGCTTATAAAAATGTTTCGGTAATATATGATGGTGCCTAACTAACCAACAAACATTTCACTCCTCCTTTTCCAAATACGTAACAAAAATCAATCAATGAATGCCATCCAAAACTCTTTAAGATGTTTGAATACGATTATTCCGCAGTCACAAGAAGCTGCCCAACGGCACAAATCTCAAGGGAAACCAGATGAACTGCAGTAACAGACAAGGTTATTGGCTAGTCGCTTCACAAAGAGTCTTGAAAGACGGTCTAATTCCTAAACTTTATTACAATAAAAAAATACACTTAGGATTCTTCTGTGGAACAACATGCTTAAGGAATTTTCCTTTACCGAAAAAATCACTCCGTGATTTGCCTTAAGTTGTTTATTAAATTAGAGGTTTTAGTACCTACACAGAAGCAATTAAAATCGGGGTTGTCTTATGACCATTCATATCAATTCTTATGACATAAATTTATCAAGAGAATGATAATTACAAATGACGTGTGTTTATCAAATATTTATAAAATAGATTATGACGTCGCGCTCGTAGTGCTGTGCGACCACAGTGTTCTTAAATATCACCAAGGTTAAGCAGTGTTCGGCTCGGCCGATCTAAGATGGGTAACCGTTGTTTCGGAAGGTACGTTACACCATTGGTCCCCGTTACCACTTAATGTGGTCATCGTTAAGTCAACTTGGAAGCCGTTTGATAAGTTCCAACAGTAGGTGGCAACAAACTTGCCTCAATCAGCACTGGGTCCCCGTGATACCTAATCTCTCTTACCTTGATTTGTAGGAAAAAGCCTGTTGCCTAGCAAAGCGATAGTATATGCTGATATTATTAATAAAGTTTAAGATAAATTTAAACAGCCGATTTATCAACCGACGGAACAACGATAAAAATTATTCGCTCATTTGTCCAGAGGAATTGTTGTAATTCAACTAAATTTCCCGGAAGAAAATAATGGGCTTTTTTCCACGTTTACGAATAAGAAAAGCTTGTTTTTGACACCTCTTGTTTCCAAATGTAAACCGGTTACTAAGATGCTGAGAGCGAACTCATTCATCATTACGCTCTATTCGCGAGTATTTCCCTTTAAAAAAACATTTATGGGAACAATTACCGCAAAGTACATTGTTAAATCTTTTAGTAGGAATTTTCTCATTATAAATTAATTATAATAGATATTTCGTAGCTCGTGGACTTTGCTCAGTTGTAAAAAAATCCAACAAGTACCAGAGGCAAACCGATGAGGGTTTTTACTTAGATGCAGTTTTAGTTTCACTCCTGTCTAGACTTTTGAGCCCTTGAGTCGTCAAAGTCATCTGAAGTTATCAATTCCACGGAGCGGCGGCATAAAGTCCAACAATGAATCTTGTTAGTGACTAAGGTGTTCTCTTTGCGGAATTAGGGCGCGGGTCGCGTGGTCCGCACTTAATAACCCACTTCGTAGAGTCACAGCGTTGAGACTTCGCTCTAACCACTCGGGTTGACGCCTTAGAAACACAACGTGAACTGAGTGGTTGTATACCGTAAACTACATTGTCTATTGCAATTGTTTACACATACATGATAAATTTAACGTAACTACATACTTCCAGAGTTCCAACAGGTTCTTTCCTTACATTTCTCTGGCTTCTTCCACTCTCAGTTTGCCTCATACACGGTCGCCGGTTACGGAGACTCTTGACTTGCCCTTCAGATAAGACACGGTCTATTTGCAACTAGTAAATAGTTAAAAATAAATAAAAAAGAAAAATAATTAATAATAAATATTTTTATTAACCATGCATGCTTTTCTTATCCCTGTCATAAATTATTCTGATTGTACCTACTGTAACGGCAAGTTATGACTATAATCTTCATGAATAATATGGGTTTGAAAATATTTATGGAATGAAATTACCTACAGCATAATTAAGCAGGCCCTAAACATAATATAATCAAACAATACCTACGCATCGACTACTTTTAATGTTCACATTTTAAATATCAATTATACTTTTAAATCCAACAAACATACAAAAGACTTAATTAACCTTTCGGGCCGTTTTTTTTTAATAGTCAATAAAACTACAGGGGATTTAGCTTTGTGTAAAACCCTTACCAATATTTCTAAAATCCAGGTGTTGGAAACGGGTACATATCAAAGTAAGTGAAAAAGGGAGCTCTCGCGATCGCAAAAAGGGTTGCACTTTAACTGCCTACATTCATCGAGGCCGTCGCAGCGGCGGCTCTAAAGAAATGATGTTTTTCCGGACTACTTACGTTCCCTAGAATGGCTCCCGCTTACATTTCAAGGAAGCTTTAGACAGCTACGCTTGGACATAAGTATTTGTGCTAACTATGAAGCAGAGATGGCTTACCTACTTGTATGTATGTACAAGTACGTAAGTATATTTTACATAACCGTACTGTAACGTTTTGGATTACTTAGGTACATGTACATACAGTTACTTTCAGGTCTACTTCAGTTACTTTCATAGTGTCATGTCTTACGGTATATTATTGTGGGGTAGGGCCGCTGACATTGACTCTATTTTTATCTTACAAAAAAGGGCTATTAGGGCCATCTATAACTTAGGTAGTCGCGACTCTTTGAGAGAATTGTTTAAAGAAGCCAATATTATGACGGTCCCATCTCAGTATATTTATGAAAACATAATGTACACACGGAAAAATTTAGATCTATTTAATCAGCTAGGTGATAGGCATTGCTATAACACGCGACATAGAAATAAATTGTATCACCCGCAATTTCGTCTGTCTAAAATTCACACGTCTTTCATGGGAAACTGTGTTAGATTTTATAATAAAATTCCACTTGACGTCAGTCACTCAACTCAGTGAAAATAAATTCAAAGCCTGTATTAAACGTACGCTCTGCAAGCGAGCTTACTATACTCTAGATAATTATTTAAAAGATAAAAATCTTGGATAGGTGTTGTTCCAGCTCCACCAGAAGGTGGATAACATGTTCAGCTATTATTATTTATTATTCCCTCTCTTCCTTCTAGTAGTTAAATAAAATTTATCATTTTTCTTCCTCATTTATTTATCTGTAAATGAGAGAACCATGTAGCCATTCACATGAATAGTTTAACTTGGTTAATTTAATTTAGACTCACCTGATACTACATTGTTCTCCCATACCCCACAACAAAATGTAGATTGAAAAATTGTAAAAATACTATTTTAAAAGAGTAACCGCGGAGTTTCTTGCCCTTCTTCTCCACAGGAATGACATTCCGAAGTGGTGGTAGAGTCCTTGTTACTATTTTGACGATTCATTAATACTGTCATGGTTTACATGAATAAAAAATATTCTGATTCTGATACATGATATTTTAAAAAGAATATAGTAAACAAATTTTTGTTACTTAATAACTAGGTATTGTAATGTAAAATTTACTCTAATTCGTAAGCTCTTATTCTAAGTTCGTAAATATAGCATTCTCTAAAAGCTAGTCAGCTGTAGCAATATCATATACCTACTGCTTACTGAATAAAAAATAAATCTTCCATAGACCGAATACACTATCCATTTGTAAGATGTCACCAATCGAAACACACTCCATCCCTTCTAAATGGGTTTACCTGAGCGTTATATACTTAGATACCTACACAGCACTGAGCCTTTTCTAAAGCATCAAAGGTTCAAAGGAGACGACTTCCATTTCAGCTAAGAAAATGGACGGTATTCAAGCTGTAAATGAGAAGCGTGTATGAAGCACCTCACACATCCACAATGCACATTTGATGGGAAAACCTAGCAGGTAATTAATATTGTATGAGGTGAGTTTGACAGAACGATGGTGATTGTTAGTGATTATAATGATATATACCTTTATAATATTAGAAAGTAGGCACAATATTTTGCCAATATCCATTTTGTGCTCTTTGAAAGTTACTCCACAACAATATTTAAGTAATTGAAAGATTGCCATTGATAAACATGAATAGTAACAAAAATTATAGCATATATCGTTCAAAATACTTAGACCAAATCAATTTAGTGTCATCTATCAGTGAATCCTATATATTATGCACCAAATATCAGAAATGATAAGGCTAAAAACCTACTGTCTTCTATGTACACTCCAACTCTCAGAACGAACGTTTGGATCAATACGAGCTAAATTATGTCGGAGGTAAAGTCAAGTACCACGTTTTATACTCAATCCGATAACTCTCCGCTAAGGTCTCGTAGATGTCGTACATCGTAAAATGTGTCGCTGCCTTATCTTTGCAAAAGTGGATTTATACTGAATCTACAAGTTATATAAAAGCTAGTGTGCGGCGGAAGATGATAAAATGTCATAGCATTGCCGACGACAATGTCTCAACGATGTCTCGTCGGAATTGATGGAACGATTCCGCCCATATTCCGGCAGCAACGCCTAAAGACAGCGATCATATTTACACTACCTCAGAACAATACCATCATTTTGTTACAGTAAACCTTAGACTTAGTAAACATTAAAATGTTATTTAATATTATACTAACTTATATATTATGTCACCATTAAACGCTTAAAGCTTATCCAAATAAATATAACCAACAAAGTTAGCAGATTAAAGTTAGTCAAAACATTATTTTCGTAATTCAACTCAATGAATTCCCAAATTAAAACCAACCTACTTTTAAACACAATAGCGTGCCCGATGTGTCGTTTGTTATGTGAAACGGTCTACATAAATTTCCATTTAAATTGTAACGTATAGCGTATAGCTATTTAAAATTCGAAATAAATGAACATTGGTCGACGGTCTCCGACTTGTCTATTTTTAATAAGTATTACAAAATTGTAAAAGTGCTCAAAGAAATTTAAAAAAAAATCACTCTTTTTTTTCTTATAAAGATTTCATGAATTGTTTGTCGCTTTGTCAGCTTAAACAAAAATTAAAAAAAAAGCAAGTTTGACGAGAAACATAATTATTCTTTAATCAAAATCGAGTGCATAGATTTAAAGCTTAGAATAAAAATAATATTTATTCTAAGATTTAAAGATACAATGTGACCTTTCTTCAATACACGCTATGGTACACGGGAGCGTCGGGAGCTAGGGAGGGAATTAGGGGGAAGTCATGTTTCTTTGTTTTTTTTTACTGCAGTATGCAGGAGTCGTGCGTATAAAACAAAACCGTTTAAAGTCAGATCTTGACTATACCATGACAGACACCTTGTAGCCATTTTCATGAACAGATGACCAACCTAAATTGTTCAGCCCCACAACCTGTGCCCACAACAAAAACGTGGATGGAAAATTAGTAAAAAAACATAATATTTTAAAAGACTGTGGAATCTCTGCCCTGGCTATTATATTATTATATATATATATATAAAATATTCTGATTCTAAAATTCAGAAAAAGAACACAAAGGGGCAAAAACTTTAAAACATTTCGGCTGACATTTAAGTCGATGCATTAAGCCGAAATAATCGCGGGCATCAAAATATATCGTGTGAACTTGATTTTGCTCGAGCCCTTTAACAGTCAATTACCCTTAAGAGTTCCAATAATACACGCCTTGATGTAAAATGCTTGGCGACCTTTACAATGTTATTATTTTCACCCGTGGCTGGCGTAGCTGAGCGAGCGCACATTACTCAATTTCCTGCAGTCACATACATGGTTGGCTACGTCGCACAGACGTACCCGTGCACATTTGACCTTTAAGCGCAAATGCCATCGGAATTTCATATAGTCTTGCATAGATTTACAATGTCATTATTATTTTACAATTTTCTCTTAAACACACGAGTCTCCATCCACCCTCGCGTTCTTACAGTTTAAAATATTTCAACAATATCGAAAACGTGGAAAAGCTGCAGTTTTTAAACCCACAAACAATTGAATACAAGGTTTATAGATACAAAAATTAGCTTCAATAAACTGATTATTTCGTTAAGGTATTTATGCTTTTGCTATTCTTCAATGGTGTCTGTCATTGATTTGTGTTAAGACTTTAAAACTAAAGGATTTAAATCCAATTTACTTAAGTAAAGAGTTCGACGAGACCCTCGTTGGTCTAGTGGCGAATGGTGCGCTTTGTGATCTAGTGGCAAATGGTGCGCTTTGTGATCTAGTGGCGAATGGTGCGCTTTGGGTTCAAATCCTAGGTCAGACAATATTCTTTTTATACGTAGGCCCACACTAGGATTTATTCCTGTCGTGGGTGCGTTTACAAACATGTAAATTCACATACAAATACCCAGTCGGGAACAAATAATTGTGGATTACACAAAGATTTGTCCCGTGCGGGAATCGAATCCGCGACTATTAGACACAGTGGGCGAAGAGCGGCTTAAGCTCTTAACCACTACGCTAAATCGTCCGTCAAAAATGTAGTCTTTCTATCGAAAAATTTCCAGTGTTAGTCCAGTTGGAGCTGTGCCCGGTAGCAATAAGCTCGCCCCCTATTACATGGGACCTAACATAGACGGCGAAAAGCGGGCGTGCGCAGTACGGTGACGGTGCGTGATAGTGTTTTTAAGTGAAGAGATCAATATAGCAATAAGTTGAAAGTTGCGAGTAGCTACCAACCTAATTATACAATCCCGCAATGTCGTTTTTCGTCACCTTCATTTATAGTATTGTCACATTTACTCGCTTTATCTAATTGAATAGTAGGTATAGTTTCAAATGATTTGCATACAATGGATAGGAATTCTCGGCGAGCCCACCTTGAGGACTACAAAAAGTGATGTAACGAGGATACTGGTACTAATAGCCAGTAGAGCATGTCGGCAGTAAGGCAGAAAATGCGGAGTTGCCTGTTCCGAATGAATAATAATAACAATAAATCAATAATACTTATCAGAGCGACAACACATGCGTGAATATCGCAGTGACGCCGTAGGCCGCGGCAACGAAACGGAAAACCAATGCAATTAAAATGTCATTCACTGGTAAAATCACACCATAAAGAACTCTATTCACACGAATTTGTGTATACGGTCGGAAAATATTTAATTCTATACATTTTTCAATACGGTAAGTATTCCAAATAAAAACGGCTAATGTGGTTACATAGGGGTATACCTCGGCGTACAAACACTAATTGCTTACTAATCGAATTAATTTCAAAATCGAATGAATGTAATTATATATCATTAAGATTATAAAAATATAAAAAAAACATTCTACTTGGAAGTTTTATACAGTCGTAGACGGTAATAATATTCATTTCTATATGCAATATAGAGCACGTACCATACTATGAAAACTCCAGAATTGCAGAATGTAATATTTTGGTAATATACAATTTGAATAAATAAACCAGATATGAACGATAAATGTCATGTTGTATTGTGATATATAGTGCTATGTTGCATAACATTCATTTTATGGCATAAAACAAGGCAAATGTACCGACATATTTTAAAGTGAAACAGAGTTCCTACTAATCTGATAATTACGTATTCTTTTGAACTGCAAATACTTTTATTGTTATCCAAGAATAAAACATTCAAGTTACGAAATATAATTAAACATGAGGCACATTATGAACATATTTTATTCAGACCTTTTAAAGGTTGAATTATGTATTTAAAATGTGCAAACAATTTGCGGAATAAATCGTTACATCAACAATGCGGTCTGAACGTTCGCGTTATGCTAAGCACTTAGCTTCAATCGTCGTGCGACGTTTTAACGATTTGCATTTAAAATTCTAGAGTAGCAAAATACTTTTAGGTACATCCTTCTGTTATCGCTGTAATACTGATAATTTTATTTACTTGCAAATGTTCCAATTCTTTAACCAGTTTTCTAAGAATCAGGAAAATAAGTATGCAATCTCCGACCTAGATTTTTAACCTCGGACCGTAGCAGTATGGTCGTAGCGGAAAATTGTTGATGCAGTTTAATACAAATAGTGGAAAGAGTTGAGTTCGAAAACAAGATATTTTCACTGTGCTATTAGTCCAAAGTATTCTAGGGTTGGGAGTTGGCGATGTCCCAGACAACCCCGTTGTGATGTAGGTCAGGAATAGCGTCCCCGTTTTGCAATGCGGCGTTGACGACAAGCCCCGGCACCCGGGGCGCCAACAACGAAATATACGGTGGTAAAGATCGTTCGAGTGAGTGTAACGCCAAATGAGGAAGCTCAACGACGGTTATAAACCAATTCGACAAAATTGATGTAACATCAAGTGGATTCCCCCCTCTCCGCTTCACTCACTTGTCTCATCTTGATGAGTTTACGAACATAATAAAGAATTCAGGAATAATGTCGACGATACGCCTAGCTTAAAACAGTAACTTTAGGAAAATTATGACTACCTAGTTTATCTTCCTACCATTTTCAGCTGAGAGCTATAGGGAAAATACAAGATGTAACATATTAAACGCAAGACCTGAAAGTAGTTTGTTCTAAATCGGTAACTGAATTGATTCCAACTATTTTTAATGTACCTTACATTTTTTTTAAACACCGTCACGCCTATGTTCCCCTGAGGGGGTGGCAGAGGTGTACTGAGTACACCCACGTTTCGCCGACGATGTTAGGTCCCATGTGATAGAGGTCGAGCCTATTGCCATATACCGGGCACAATTCCAGACTCCGGACTCATACTGGGAATTTTTCGTTAGAAAAACTACATTTGTCCGACCTAGGATTTGAACCCAGGACCTCGTGATCACAAAGCGATGTGCTTTGCCACCAGATCAACGAGGCAGTGTTTTTTTTTTAAATTTGCTAAAAATACTTTTACAGCTTCAGTGCGCTATAAAAAATGAAATTTATTCTTTAATCATAACCAGAAGAAGATTCCAAATGCATTCCTAAAACGTATTTCTCAAAACGCACACATACACGTACAAGTTTTATTGTAAATTGGGGTATAAAAGTGCTTTAAAAAAAGGTAAAAACTTTTAAATTTGAGAATTTGGTGTTAGTTTTGAATTTATGAAGCAATTCTCTAATCGGGGTGTCTGAGGTCTTGCGTTTATTAAGTTACACCTTGTATATATGCGACATCGCTTGTTTCTTTATAAAAAAATATATTACACCGTCACGCCTATAATCCCCAAGTGGGGGTGGCAGATGTGTCCTTTATAGTTGCACAACAAATTAAAACGATAACTATCTATGAACATTTATAAAGAGATATGTAGCTATATATAATAATAAAAGAAATCATACGGGTGGACATCAACTGTCGCCCCGTATTGTCGACACTAGCCAGGTGTTATCCCAACGTGCTAATTTTTTCCCTAACTACCGAATACTGGCGTGATGTCTTTGTAAAAAAAAGGTTGCAAAAATACACCGAACGTAAAACGAAATCTTTGAGATTTAATACGGTAATAGCGACGAATAAAATCCGATCAAACAGACGGCCCATTGTTGCGCCAGTGCCGGAAGCGGGCCGGTATTTGACTTCCGCAAATATTTGATTCAAGCGTCATGTTCTGAATGCAAACGGATACTGTGTAGTTTGATACACGATTTTTTTTATTTTTATTTAATATTAGACTAGACGGTTGGAAATCGGAATGTATGTAATCTGCAAATTAAAATATCGAACGTTAATGGAATTACGCAAATAACTCGAGCACTATCGGAAATGAAAAAGTATTATGTAATAAATGATTACTCTTAAATTTGCAACACGATGTATTTTATATATATATATATATATATATATATATATATATATATATATATATATATATATATATATATATATATATTATAAATCTCTGAACTTTTCTTCATTCATTGATATACATTTTAACACATTTGATCTGTCTGTCTGTTTGTTCCGGCTAATCTCTGTCACGGCTGGACCGATTTTGGCGGGACTTTCACTGGCAGATAGCTGATGTTATAAGGAGTGATTTTTTTTAAATTCCGCGGTCGTGAAGTCGCGGATCACAGCTAGTTGTAACTATTACCTATCACTGTACTGTAGCAGTAGCAGTAAATTTAATGCTGCCTAAGCTAAATCGCTGTAAGACTAATAGCAAATTAAACATAAACAAACTCGAATTTACGCAATATTGATTTCAACAACATGTACAATACTGCTGACCCTGACTTATCTCTATAGTACTTAATTGAGAATGTCCAACAAGCCATTATACGGAACACGTCTCTTATAACAGTAAATAAGAAAAATTATAATATTAAGCCATGGATTACCCCTGGATTAATTAGATGTATAAGGCACAAAGATAAACTCCATCAGAGATCTTAGCGATACCCCGACAATCAAACTCTTCAAACGACTTACAAGAGGTACAGAAATGTCTGTAATAATCTTTTTAAAAAGCTAAAAATTGAACACGATAGAAAGAAGTTACAGAGAGCAGGAAATAATAGCAAGCAAATTTGTAAACATATTAAAAATGTCACCTATACCTCTATACAGCACGAATGAAATTCGAATTTGCTTTTTACAGATACTTCACCTCTTTTGTCGGCTAATAATGTGAACAACTATTTTGTGAACGTTGGTAAAAACCTTGCTGAGTATATACAAAAACAGACATATACTAATAAAACTGCACCCGTCTACCAAACTAATAGCTTTATTGCAAAATCGTTCGCACTGCACAGATGAACAGAAAATAAAAGGAATTATCCCAGGACTAAAGGAAGATTGTGCAACTGGCTGGGATAAAATAGACAATAAAATAGTTAAACGCTTTCAGCATATATTAGTAGCACCACTAACTTATATACTCAGACTCTGCCTATCCCAAGGGATATTTCCTAAATGTTTAAAAAAGGCAGCAGTGATCCCTATCTTTAAGTCGGGAAGCAAGGACCTAGTTACTAATTATAGACCTATATCATTGCCTCCCTTAAAGTCCAAAATGCTAGAAAACATCATTAACACAGATTAGTCAACTATCTCGAAACAAATAATCTTCTTTCACCAATGCAATTCGGTTTTAGAGCTAAACTATCCACGGCTGACGCAACACATGTCCTACAGAATTTGTCACACAAGAACTTGGCAAAGGAAACCAGACTTTAGGAATCTTCGTCGACCTAGCCAAAGCATTTGAAACAGTTTCTATTCCTTTGCTCTTGAAAAAACTGGAGGTTCTAGGCATTAGGAGCGGGCAGTTAAAACTTTTTGCAGACTACCTTGACGAACGGTACCAATTTGTTAAAATAGATAATGTTACAAGCGATTACCAAAGAAACACAAGTTTTGGTGTCCCTCAAGGTAGTATACTAGCCTCTACCTCGTTCCTGATTTACATCAATGACCTATGTAATCTGAACATTGGACACGGCAAAATAATATCCTACACCAATGACACGGCATTGATTTTTAGCGCTAAAACCATCAACAAGCTACGCATATGCACAATACGAATATGCACAACTTGGATTTAATTTAGTAAATAATTGACTTTACCACAACTTACTAACATTAAATGCTGACAAAACAAAATATGTTCACTTCGTCATGCGCAAGCCACACCACAATGTAACTAACCCTTATTTATATGCGCATCAACGTAAAAACTCTACAATGGACACCTGTAACTGTCTCACTATCCACAACACCATCCATATAAAATACCTCGGAGTTATAATCGACGATAGACTCTCGTTTAATCAACACATTGAATGTTTGGTCAGAAGAGTCCGTAAACTAATATATGTATACAAAATCCTCAGAAAAATCGCTGACCCAAAACTAGTCAGACAAGTATACTTGACCTTATGTCAATCCATAATCCAGTATTGTATCACCTCATGGGGGGAGCCCTAAAGACTGTTTTACTGCCCCTCGAACGTGCAGTTCTAAAAGTTGCCAATTTCCATCCTTTTCGCTTTCCCACTACCCTTTTATACAAGTCCTGCAAGGTGTTAAAGTCCGCCAACTTTTCATAATGTACGTATTACTTAAACAGCACTAAACACTCGCATATGCTGCTGACATTACCATTAATAAGAGACGGAAATATATAGTCTGCCTTTCAAACTCAACCTCAAAACATATATATAATAATAGATTTTTCAATTTACAATAGAATAAATAGAGCACTAAATATATACAAATTAAATAATTTAGCTGTAAACAAACGCTTTTTAATTATTGACAAAGTATGTCTTACGAACAGACGGAACAATTATTTGCAATTTGTAGATAAAATATTTTGTTATAGCATATCATAATTTTAATTTTATTATAAAAGTAGATTAAAACATATGTTATTAGTTAAGTCACTTATCAATCAAATACGTTATGTTATTATAAATAAAACCATTGGGTTTTTACAATGCTACAGCACTAATCCTGCCTGAGGCCCAGGTCTTAACCTAGTTCAGGCAAGCCGTTAATTATACCTCCTTAAATAAGTTCCAATAAGATTGTTACGCGTACTGATTTTACTTGAATAAATGATTTATTATTATTTTTATCGCAAAGTTTTTAGTGCCATGACGTGATGGTTATGTTTATACTTATTGCTTACTTCCAGAGAAAGGGTGGGCGCCACGTGGGCACCTAATCGATAGCGCTAAACCCACCGATGTGTCGACTGTCGGCTCGTACCTTTTCACTTATACACATATTTGCATATACCAAATGCTTATGTATAAGGTGAAAGGTTCACGTTTCATTTATCGCAACGTCAGTTGTTATCGATTATACTTAAGCAGTCGCATATTTTACGTTAAAATATTTGCAGTTACCTACATTACTGAACCTTACAAAGAATTCCATCAGCAGCATTCCATTTTGCAGGTTTATATGCACGTATTATATTGTATTTAAACAGTAATTCAAGGTTCAAGCTTTTTCTATTATCAAAAGTGCTAGGGAAATAATTTATGAATGTAGATCACAAAGAAACAGGTGTCGGAAATGTAGCGTGTGTGAAATTAATAGAATCTATATATCACCATGGGAAAAAGTAAGTAAGTATTCAGGTAAGTACAAAAATGAATTGTTCTTAGTCTTTGTCATTTTTTTTAAAAAGTGCAGTAGGGAAATAAAATTATAAACCGGCACGCCTATATTCCTCAAGCGGTGGCAGAGGTGTACTGAGTACACCCACTTTTCGCCGACGATGTTAGGTCCCATGTAATAGGAGGCGAGCCTATTGCCATATACCGGGCACAATTCCATATTCCGGACTCATACTGGAAAGTTTTCGTCAGAAAAGCTTCATTTGTCCGACGTAGGATTCGAACACAGGACCTCGTGATCACTAAGCGATGCGCTTTGCCACTAGACCAACGAGGCAGTCAAAATTATATAATATTTAAAGTATAAAATAACAAATATATCAGCCCATAATTTTCTACTGCTGGGCAAAGGATACTGCGCTCACAAATCACGTTGAGAGAGATTAGCTCATACTCCACCACGCGGACCCTGTGTGGATTTGTACAGGCAGGTTTTTAGCTCCCTGCTGTTGGAACTTATCAAGCCGCTAATAAGGCTTTTAACTAGGCTTAGAGACCACTAGAATACGTGGTAACCAGGAGCAACGGCTTGACGGGTCTTCCGAAGCATGGAGACAGTCGAATAAAAATTCCACAAACGGTTACCCATCTCAGACCGACCAAGCCGGACGCTGCTTAGCCTTGGTGACCTCGAAGAACACCGCTTGCTGCTACGGTCACCTTAAACTTAAAAAATATAGACAAATAAATCACAGTAGAAGCATGGGGCGTGCTCGCTCGTTAGCATAGCGCAGGCCGACACAATGAACCACCTCGCTTGCATAAGCACAAAGATGAATATACGCCGATCTCATTATGCCGGTCGAACGATGAAAAGCGCACGCTGCACTCGATAAATGGGGCAATCCTATTTAGTGGGCCGTGATCTGTCCCTCTAAACAATGGAATTGTTTTGAGGACGATTTACAGATAAGCAGTCATACCAAATGAATGCACGTTTGGATGATCTGCGGTCCGTTAAGTGGACATCATCACACTGTGATGGTTGAAGTCTAGACCCTTGTTATCTATGACCAATTAAACAAGTAACGCGGCGCCTTACGATAATTTTATCAAATTATGGTGACGGACGAGTTAGCGCAGTGGTTAAAGAGCTTAAGCCGCTCCGCCCGCTGGGTCGAATAGCGCGGGTTCAGTTCCCGCACGCCACAAATCTTTGTGTAACCTACAAATATTTGTTTCGGTCTGGGTATTTGTGTATGTGAATCTTGATGTTTGTAAACGCACCCACGACACGAATAAATCTCAGTGTGCCGTAGCCCACGTTTTTATAAAAAAAAAAACCTACAAAAAAAATGGTACTCCGGTGGCATACAGAAGTATATTAAACGATCATACCGAATAAGGACTCTGACGATATTTACATCTTGTTGACTCTTGGTTATACTTGAACTCCATTTTTCCTTGCCACCTTTGCGCAAAACCTTCAACCGCGCGTGTAAATACATACATAATAATATGTGAAACTCATTTTGGTTCAGAGGCAAACATGATTTATTCCTGACACTAGCCGATGTTCCATACGGGTTAGTCACTATCTCACCCGACAAATCTCGGCCCACGCGGGTCAGTTGGTTAAACTTCATATGATTTGTTTTTTTGTGTTTCATAAGGTTTTTTTGTGAAAATGTACGCGGGTCGAGATTGTGATATTTAAAATAAATTACTTTTTCCATTTTTTTTGTAGGAGATAGAGAGGTTCTATGGGCAGTTGTATACCTCAGTAGCTGAACCTGTTGTTGACTTGGTAAAAGACCCAAGAGCCAAGCTAACCCGACACTACACTGAAGATATCCCGGACATCAGCCTGTACGAGATTAGGATGGCTCTCAAACATCTCAAAAATAACAAAGCGCCGGGCGAAGACGGAATTACCGCAGAGCTTCTGAAAGCGGGCGGAACGCCAGTACTTAAAGTCCTTCAGAGGCTGTTTAATTCCGTCTTGCTCGAAGAGAAAACGCCGGAAGCATGGAACAGGGGTGTGGTGGTACTGTTTTTCAAGAAAGGTGATAACACTTTACTGAAGAATTATAGGCCCATCACACTGCTGAGCCATGTTTATAAGTTGTTTTCGAGAGTCATTACGAATCGTCTCGAACGCAGGTTTGATGACTTCCAGCCTCCCGAACAAGCCGGTTTCCGGAAAGGCTTTAGTACCATAGACCACATACATACGCTGCGGCAGATTATACAGAAGACCGAGGAGTATAATCGGCCACTATGCTTGGCGTTTGTGGACTATGAGAAAGCCTTCGATTCGATCGAGACTTGGGCGGTTCTTAGATCTCTCCAGCGATGCCGCATTGACTATCGGTACATCGAAGTGTTGAAGTGCTTGTATAATAACGCCACCATGTCAGTCCGAGTACAGGGGCAGTGCACGAAGGCAAACCCATAAAAAGAGGAGTAAGACAGAGAGACGTCATTTCTCCGAAACTGTTTACGGCCACCTTAGAGGACGCCTTCAAGCTCTTGGAATGGCAAGGACTTGGCATCAACATCAATGGCGAATACATCACTCACCTTCGATTTGCCGACGACATTGTGGTCGTGGCGGAGTCGCTGGAAGATCTAGGACGAATGCTCGGTGACCTCAACAGAGTATCTCAACAAGTGGGTCTTAAAATGAACATGGACAAAACCAAAATAATGTCTAACGTCCATGTCGTACCCACCGCACTCACCGTTGGGAACTCTACTCTTGAAGTTGTCGACGAATACATTTACCTGGGACAGGTAGTCCGGTTAGGTAGGTCCAACTTTGAGAGAGAGGTCAATCGACGAATCCAACTCGGCTGGGCAGCGTTCGGGAAACTGCGCAATATCTTCTCATCCAAAATACCTCAGTGCCTTAAGACTAAAGTTTTCAGTCAATGTGTGTTACCAGTGATGATATATGGATCAGAGACGTGGTCTCTTACAATAGGTCTCATAAAAAAGCTCAGAGTTGCTCAGCGAGCTATGGAGAGAGCTATGCTCGGCGTTTCTCTACGCGATCGAATCAGGAATGAGGAGATTCGTAGAAGAACCAAGGTTACCGACATAGCCCTTAAGATTAGCAAGCTGAAGTGGCAATGGGCGGGCCACATAGCGCGTAGATCGGACGGGCGTTGGGGCAGAAAGATTCTAGAGTGGCGACCACGTATTGGCAAGCGCAGCGTGGGACGACCGCCTGCCAGATGGACCGACGATCTTGTGAAAATCGCAGGAAGTCGTTGGATGCAGGTGGCATCGAACCGGTTACGCTGGAAAGCGATTGGGGAGGCCTATGTTCAACAGTGGACAAGTATGGGCTGAGATGATGATGATGACGACTTTTTGCTTTCATCAAATTATCCCATTCTTAGTTTTCGTCTAAAAAGTACAGTCAGATGAAAACACTTCAAGCGATTTAATATCAGTCGAATGTGTCCGCTCAATTATTTGATGATTTCTGACACAGCGCGTCTAATTTTTTAATCTTGCAACCTTGATATTGTAGAAAATAACTTAAAATAATTAATAATTTTACTGGAATAATACAGTAAAAGATAAATATAAAAATTTTAGCTTTTTTATGCCGATTAGATCTCGACCAGATTGCCTGATGTTATGTAACCTGACTGAAGATAGAATACAGTGAAATGTTTAATCCTAAAATGGGAATAATAACTACTCTAGCTCAATATATTCTGATATAGAATAAATTTAGCAATAATCTTAATGAGGCACTATTCCATTGAGCGCGCTAACCAAAATGCACCAGACGGTATTCCAAATTGCGCACCACGTTGATGCATTATATAATATATTTATTATTGCAAGTTGCTTTCATTTTAAAGTACCAGGAAAGCATAAATTACCAGCAGCCAGAGGTTCCTATCTAGCTGCCGGTATTGTTTCGTTAAACTAATTCGGATGGAAGTTGTGGAGGGAGGTCTTTCCCCAGTGGTGCAACTATAATAACTAATTAAACAAAAATTTCCTCTTTTTCATCTCTAATATTTCAGTTTTGTTCAAATTTTCTTACCCTAAGTACCACCTTTTTACAGTGTTTTCACCTGAAAGTACTTATTGAATTGACTTTTTTTTTTAAACTAAGAATGGGATGATTTAATGAAAGCATAAAGTAATTTATTTTAAATTTTACCATCTCGACCCGCGTAGGTTTTCACAAAAAAAACTTCGCGGTTTCAGTAGAGGAAAGAAATAATTTATTAATATGAATTTTAACCAACTGACCCGCGTGGGACGAGATTTGTCGTGTGAGATAGTGACTAACCCGTTTCATACTAGATAGTCCATATTGAAAAAAATACTATAATTAATTTCAAACATCAAAAAAAAACTAACATCATTATCACTTACCCATAGTAAACTTCCTAGCATAATATATTTTAAAAAATATTCTGATCTTTGATTACAAATGTAAGACTTATTTCAAGGAAATGTTGAGTTAAAATTTTGGATAGGTGCTAGTCCTTTGCATCTATCCACAATTTTCCGTTTTCCGGGCGTTCCTTAACTGCCATTCGTCAAATATATTTGATAAATGCATATTAGATCCAAATCATCAAATAATTGGATGGTTTCACAATGGTGTTCGATGGTGTTGTTTTTTGTCATATGTGTTAAGTAAATAAATGGTATTTATGGTAAAAAAATAAAACCGACTTCAAAAAGCAAAAATTAAATATTTGAAGTCGGTGCCAAGTAACCGACTGCACCAACCGGTACCGACATCAAATATTTATTTTTTTGCTTTATGAAGTCGGCTTTTTTTTTTTTTTTATGTATACCATAAATAACATTCATTTACTTAAATACACATATGAAAAAGTTCAACGTCAAAAAAAGATTTTTATTTTAAAATTTTAGGTGACAAGTGAATTATTTACTAATATTTATATACCTATATTATACTGTTTTGCTAAGTTGTACAGTAAGGTATAATGACCATAATAACGGAATCAATACATTCGTGCTGTTCGCCGTTAAGGAGTCCACTGATGTATCTTCAAAGTCCAAAGTTCAATACCGATTTCATTAAAATGGGATCACCTCGAAACTATACTAAACACAACGCAAAAAGAATCATCAAAATCAGTTCATAAAGACGTTATAAAATCATAGACGAAGACCTCCTCCTTTTTTGAAGTCGGTTAATATTCTAATTAGTTCTATGGCAGGGTACCTATAGGATTGACGTAATACCCATAATATCCCAATCTACGCAATCGTATTGTTTGTCGTTAAGGAGTTCCCTGGTGTATCTTCCAAGTTTAAGGTCCAATACCGATGAAATTAAAATGGGACCACCTTGAAGCTATACTGAACCCAATGCAAAAAGAATCATCAAAATCGATTCATAATTGGCGGAATGATCGTGTAACATACATACAAAAAAAAACATACAGTCGAATTGAGAATCTCCTCCTTTTTAGAAGTCGGTTAAAAAATTAATGAGAGTGGAGGAAACCAGATAGGTAGTAAGGAAAGAACCTTTTGGAACTCTGTACTCTCTGCCTACCCCGCAAGGGATCTGGCGTAATAATATATAGACAAAAAAATAATGAACTACATCATCAAACAGCGTGTATCCGCCCACTGCCGAGTGTAAGATTCTCCACAAGTACATAAACTTAATCCTTGATAATAAGTAAAACGCAATATAATGATTAAATAAGTAAATAGCTTAATGTAGACAGGAAATTAATAATACTCCTTTCGAAGAAGGAAACGTTATCACCTAAAAAGATTACGATAAGCACTATTTATATTTTACAAAAACACCTATAGCGGCCTCGTTGGTCTATCAATCGGGTTCGAATCTGACAAAGTACTAAGTGTTATTGGGGTCTTTTTATGGAAAAATACCTGTTCAAAGTCTCGTCCACCCCCTCTTATACTGGAACATTACATCGTAGGCGAAATGAGGGTGTAGACATCTCTGCCACCCCCGCCTGGGGGATGTAGGCGTGACTGTTTTTCTACCTATAACTTAGAATATGAAATGAAATCAGATGTGTTTGTTGCGATCGAAAGTTCTTAGAATGTTGTGTGAAACCTATAGCCCGACCTCAATCTATAACCCGTGAATATAGTTGTAAACGCCGTCGACGGAATTGACTGCCTCGTTGGACTACTGGCAAAGCGCATCGCTTTGTGATCACGAGGTCCTGGGTTCAGATCTTAGGTCGGACAAGTGTAGTTTTTCTAACGAAAACTTCCCAGTACGAGTCCGAAGTCTGGAATTGTGCCCGGTATATGGCAATAGGCTCGCCCCCTATTACATGGGACCTAACATCGTCGGCGAAACGTGGGCGTACTCAGTACACCTCTGCCACCCCCACTTGGGGAATATAGGCCTGACGGTGTTTGGCATGTTAAATAAGAAGGCATTTTTCTTTGCAGCTTTTATGACACTTTATTGCAATACTAATCAGTAGTATTATCAATTGTGGTTACGTGATAAAAATATAATCAGTGTCCGACTGAACCTTCAGAACGGTTTATGGCAACCACCGAAATTGAAAGATCTATTACGATTTATGACTTACGAATGCGCGAGAGCGCGAAGGGAAAGGCGAAGCGAGGGGGCAGGGCTCACATTGCGTTGCGCCGACCGGCCGCCATTGCCAGTAAATAACCAAAACAAAACAAGATAATCTCGTTAAGTTAATAGACTAAACATAACTTTTTAAAAATTTTGCCAATCATGAACAACATTTCTTAGGGTATTTAAACCTTCGGCTTCGGCTAAGGTTTTGGCGATGGCCTATTAATCGACTTCGGCTTCGACTAAAAATCGACCTTCGGTCGGACACTATATATAATACATTGACCTGAAGTCAATGTTCACGTAACAACTATTATGCTTTAGATAATTAAGTATCAAAATAATATTTAATAGTATTATCTTGGCGTTGTTGATATCTGCGTTTTGCTATATTGATATTTAGATCTATCTATCTGTATCATCACGCCAGCTCCCTTGTAGGGTAGGCAGAGAGTACAGAGTTCCACCAGGTTCTTTCCTTACAGACCTCTTTGGCTTCCTCCACTCTCATAGTTCGTCTCATACACGCTCGCCGGTTACGGAGACTCTTGACTTGATATTTTGATATGAACCCTTAAAACTTCCCGTCTTATTTAAGTACAGGTCGATCATAATAAGCCTATCAAAGGAAATTCTTACGAGAGAATTACGGATTCAGTATTTTACGACATGTCGCAACA
Source organism: Phalera bucephala (assembly GCA_905147815.2). Taxonomy (NCBI): domain Eukaryota; kingdom Metazoa; phylum Arthropoda; class Insecta; order Lepidoptera; family Notodontidae; genus Phalera; species Phalera bucephala. The sequence continues at coordinate 52,136,150 of LR990609.1, forward strand.
ACAAGCTAAGTCCCTTAAGTCCACGTATGGTGAGCGGAAGCGCTGCGCTTGCGGAGGTGAAGTCACGCGCCGCGGCCTTCTCCCGCCGGATATTAATCATCCAGCCGGCACCCGTGCCGGTGCCCAATTCCACGTACGTCGCCGAGCATCGGCTAATTGGAAACTACACCTAACTACCTACATATTTAACAATTTGTTAAATGTCACCTTGATGGTTTACAGCGAAAAGGTAATTATATTAGTATTCGCGGATAGGAATAACAGCATTTCAGTACGATCTACACCTTCCGATCCGATTCTAATTATCGGGTAATGTCCTACACACACAGTCGTCTTGTTTATGCACTACATATTATCCAATTTGATCAGATAAACAGGATCGGATCGGAACGTGTAATAGTAATTTTGTTTATGGAAACCAATCAGAAAGATCAGGCCAGTACAATTACGACAACCTGTCTAACGATTGCGGTATAAATAATGTAACGAAATATTCGCTGCTACTGGCCAGTAAATCACCTAAATATTCGTTTCGAAGTTACTTGATTTGAGGTGGTGTTATAGTTTTACGCAACCATCATACGCATGTATGTATTTATTTATCGAATATTAAAACATATTTTACATCTAGTCTAACTACAGAATTGATAAGAATAGGTAACAAAGCCTAATAACATTTTATCGTGACAAATCTAATTTACAACTAACACATTAATTATAAGATTACTTAAATCGAATAAATAATATCTAGAAAATAATATCTACAACACATGTAATTAATTAAAGAATTTATTTAGTAGTGTTTTACTGATTACGATGTTCCACAATAGAAATAGATACAGTTTTCACAACGAATAACGTAATGGATAGAGATCATGTTGATCTATGTTCATAAAACACAATCGATTCTGTTAAGGGACTGTGTTCTCGGCTTGTATTTCTTCCGGGGAGACTTAATAAAATAGTAAAATATGCATATTTGTAGGACACAACAAATGTCATAAAAACGTATAAGTAATAATATTTTCAGGAAATATAATAAACTGAGATGTATGAGTTAAATATGTTTCCAGCCTTTCAAAGTTTATGGCTTAAAGTGTCCCAAGAGAATCATTCTCGAGCTAACACAAGAATTTACTTCAACTAATGACGTACACACTTCGCCAAATCCTACTCTCAATAAAATTCCTTCTTGAATAGGACTTAATGAAAAAGATGTAACGTACTTCTCGACCACTCGACGAACGACGTCCGTATCTAATCATTTTATGAATCGCAGTAACTACGCAATAGACGAGTTCTGTTTACTAGTGAGATCGACCGGGCGCTGCGCACCGCTGCGCAGACGCCATGAGTCAGCCCACCACCGCCACGTGACTTCAAGGTGAACCTCGAAAGATATCGACGATGAAACAAACACAAGTCCGTCACACATGGCAGCTATGATGTGTAAATTATGGTCTATTACATCCGGGGATGTACATCTTATACAATATTGCATGGTTCCTCGCAAACTGCAGCTAACAGAATGTATATGTTTTCTTGTTTCTTTCCGTTACTATTCGAATTATAAAGAGTGACCAATATAGAAATATATCGAAATGTATTCAAACATACATTAGAGTTTAATTAGAGGATAGGTATTTTGAGAGGCGGTCATGATGATCCATAATGGTTGTGTGGCAGCCACACTGTGGCTTACCATAACTTATATCTTTACTTAGCTGCACACACGTGCAGACACCTCTACACTTGTTTTCATATAACCAACGACGACCAAGAGGAAAACGTTACAATGCCATTAGTAATTATCAATAAATCTTCTAAGAATCAGATAAACTAGTCGTCCAATCAAAAAGGCTATGACATCGTATGAGTAAATACTAATTGAATAATATAATGCGCAATATACCGGTTTGTAAATAAAGGTTAAACATAAACGACACAAAAACAGATTTCTGTTTACTAATGACGGTTGCGATTACGTCTTTTCATTTATGAGCGTAACATTAAAAATTGTGGTATGTAAAAGCAATAAAATGCTATTAGATCCGCAATCACTTTAAATTCTTTTCTTGTAATATTTTTAGAGTTAATCATCAACAAATTAAAGTTCTTGATGTCCGGTAGACCATAAATAGTGTAAGCTACTAAGGAATGCCACGAGGGCGATAAAGAGGCAACATGGAGCGGGGATCGCTGTCGCGTGCCGGCATGGCCTTGCTCTTGAGGACTGGTCGGCGTGCCCACTATGGCCTCCGCGGCCCTCTCACGTACCAACTCGAATATCTCATACCATACAGACGCGATAGAGCGCAAATTACAAACGCAACGAGTACCTTGATCGAAATAAACCCACTAATTTTGCTACTCCAAACATAGAAGCATTTTTGCCAAATGTGTATGTAAACATCCACACATGTGAAAAACAACGTTATCAAATATAACTCTATCTATCAATTGCGTATGTACTTTAATAAACGAAATTAACGAACAGCGTTTTAATGATGAAATTGACGTTAAACGTTGACATTCAAGCTCTAATTAATGCAGGAATCATAATTTTAAACATTTAGCAAACATTTCCTACAATTGAGCGATTTAAAGGAGATTTACATATTAACATAGAAGAACGAGGAAGATTACAAATTACAGTATCTGCAATGCATTGATTCAATCTACTAGCGTATAATGGCACCCACATGAAAATTAATAACACAGCGAAAGCAAAAAAATATATTAATAAGTAAATGGTGTAATACATAATGTATCGCAGTGGTTTGCCAAATAAGTGTCCGTGATGATCTAATTAATAAACCCAAAAGCGTTGACGCGCCATAGCTTTCGGGGCTAAACGACCGAGAGGCGCCGCAGACAAGTTGTCGATGATGACAGAAATTATTTGATTTTAACTTCGATAACACGAAGGAATAACATTTCCAAGCGATAAGCAGCTCAAAGCTTCAGAGGCCTTTACTAATTAAATACAAAATATTCGAATTATCCATTAATAGACAAAAAACATATTTCAAGAACGCGGAAAGGCGTTTGATTTCGTAGTTAGTTTTATTGATTGGAATCAAATACAGTACGTCAAGGACAGTAAAACAATTAATATAACAAAAATAATAAAGTTACAAACAATGATATATAGTATAGATTACTATCCCAATTGTTATAATTGTAAGAAACTTGCCCGTGTGGTAATAATGTTTTGAAACATACTATGTAGCTCCATATACGTTATATCCTACCTCTGCCATGGTAAATTGTTCTACGATTCGAAAAAAGTACTCTCCGTGTAGAGTGAAGCAGTACTTCACTACAGAGATGCTTTTGACATTCGGTCCCAACTCTTACGGATTAGAATAGGCAAACAAAATCAAAGCAATCTGAAATCCATTAATTGTGGAATCCCAGCTTTTCGAATGTAGGCGTAAGCATCGTCCGTTCAGCGTCACGAGCCAACAAATTCTAAAACGAGCTTGTGAAATAAACGGTTCATAATTAATGGCTTTAGTAATTACCGTAACGGTTTGTCAGGGGTTCCCGAAAGGTTCCCACTGCTTTATCGAGGTTGAAGGATAGGATTTGTTGTATACATCAAAAGCTCAAACCATCACTTTCCGTAAACAACAAAGATTCAACTGAATGTTAAACGTCCCAAAAACAACCGCAGGCTTTTTACTTGAAACAATGACTTTTTTGTTGTTTTTATAACCTTTGGTTAGCAAACCAAACGGTTTCACAAGGCTAAATGTGTTTTTACGGTCTTCATTTAACGATAGCTACATTATGCCATTTTCGTGGGTGTCGCGTTAAATATGTTCATAGAAGGCTTGTTTATTTCAAAGCACTTTCCAATTAAATTCTATTAAAAGCGTAGTTTTATCTTGCTTAACGCAATAACATTAGTTCGGCTTGATATTTCATCGTAGATCGCAGAAGCTACATTCACGTTTAAGTGTATATTGACGGTCGAAACCTATCATTAGAATAATTATGTTTATGGTGCGATAACGACATTCAGTATTATTAGTAGTTGACTCAATGTTAAAAAACGAGACACCGTCACGCCTACACGCCTATATTCCCAAATGGGGATGCAGAGGTGTAATGTGTACACCCACATTTCGCCGACATTAGGTCCCATGTAGTAGGAGGCGAGCCTGGTATTCCAGACTTCTATCTGCTACTAAGAATTTTCTTATAGGAAAACCCAAATAACGGTCTTGTTTACTATAACTTTCTTTCTGTTATAAAAATACATGCTGCAGGAAGAAAGCATATAGGTTCGTCCCTTAATAGAATGCAGAATCCAATATAATGATACGTAAAAAGACGTCGTTTTAAGTGCTAAGAACTAAATAGATAAAGAACGTAGTTTGTTATTGATTAAAATATACACATATTTATTTTATCTTAAATACATAAATATAATTTAGCAATTTCGTACTTCATTATCTCTATTGTTGCGCAGTTTCATCTCTTTAGTAAGGTTCTAGAAAATAACGAGGATAAAATAGGTCAACAAGACAATATTATCAGCCTACCTTAGATAAGCAATGCCGGCAGCGGACACAATCGGCTCAGCTGTTCCTATCGATCCGCACGTACTTCACTGTAAACTATCATTATAACCCGGCGACCGAGCTCTGTAGACGAATGCACTTCTGTCCACCTCGGCTAATAGACACTGGCACCGGAGATCACTCGATAACCACCAATAATAGCACTAACATGAAATCGCCACCTGTTTGCGAGGCGCTCGTCAATTTTTCTCGAAGTCACAGCACGGTTAGGAAAAATACTCTGTTCGGAATGTTGCTAATTATTTATTAAGTGTATAAACACGAAACGTTATATCCGGGTGTCGGCGTAAATAAGCGCGCAAGCGGCCGGTATAGAGACGTGCAAACGCGATGCCGGTACGAGCTCTACTGACGTCAGGTTTTCGCTTGGTCGAGCGACGGGGCCGGCGGCGGCGTGGGGCGGGCGGCTACGTAGCTACGGCTCGCATCCGCCCACCGCGCTACAGTAAAATGACGCTACGAATTTTAATACAACGTGATGAGACCGCTGAAACGAGATATACAGTCGCAGTCACGGAAACCTTTAAATAGTAACACGAACCCACATGTATAGTATGAAAACAGTTATATCCTTTTGTATATTTAACTGTTGTTCTCGTTGAAACTGTGTTTAAAGTCACTATGTAGGTAGATATTGTTCGACAGGTTTTTATATAAAGATACTGGACTATGTGCAAGAATGTTATACATTTTTTTAGGAAATTAGTACACACAATACAATACGGGAAAATATTGTCTGGTATCATTCGTAAACATTCAAAGTTAGTGACATCAGTTTGACGGCTATAACCACACTCCCAAACCAAAATTACGATAAGAGCCGTTCGCAAAACTCATTAATAAGAATTTACGCCGTCGAGGAATTTCTAAAGCAATTACATTGCTAGGGTAGAAAGAAAAACAATAAGCAAACTGTGCTCATCATTTTCCATTATTATGACGTCAATCTTTCTAAACAAACAATACTCGGATTGAAAAGGTCACATGACATTGATAATCTTTTGTTCGTCTTGAATAAAAGCATCTTTGTAGAGCCATTTATAAAATATGATGTCTTTATACATGCTCGGGTTTTACTAAACATTAAGGGCGCTTTTATGCTATACATTCAAAGATTACAAGATCTTCTGAGAATTCTGTCGTGAACATGGAAAATAAAAAGACTTCGTGATTCTTCATTTGTCACATATTTAGGTTGGTTACATACGGCATCGTTCTCGTACGGCACGGTTTTAACCCACCCTTTAACCTGCCCCGTCGGATTTATCCAACAAATGTTACCGTGGGCCTACCCCGCAAGGCATCTTTTATGATTATATAGATAGATAGATAGATAAAAATGTATTGTGTCCGTACCGCCCCTGTCGTATTTATCCAACGATTTTTTTCGTATTGTATGTTTTTCTTGTTCGTTCGGCTATTTCTCCTAGAACAGTAACTGTAATAGAAATAGAATATCCAACACCACTGAAGTAACGAAAGTAACAAATAGAAGACCTGTAATAGTTAAAAGTAGTATTAGTACCTATTGCAAATAATGTTTTGCAGTAATTTGCCGATTTATGAAGCCCTAAATAAAATTAAACAGCTCAGTAACAGACAAACAGTGCAGCTGTACCTTCCAGTTTTCGGCGGTGCGCTAGCAGAAAGGTTACACAGTCGTGTACCAAAAAAAAAAACAGTTCAAGCAAACATATCTATTCGTTAAAAGTAATCTTACTGCTAAATTCTCTTAATACTACACACCAATTCGCTCTACTCCGCCTACTAAATAGCAAATAGCTGTTATTCGATTACGGTATTACCACCAGATTTATCGTCTTACACTTAGCCAGATAATTATATCACATATTTACGAGCATATTAAAAAAAAACGGGCTTATGTACCTTCAAGTTAATGTGAAAACAATTTCGTTTAGGATTTTCTTTTATATAAAAAAGTAGCCCCACACTAGGATTTATTCCTGTGATGAAAATTCACATACACAAATACCCAGACCGAAACAAATGATTAAAAAGGATATGTCCCATGCGGGAATCGAACCCGCGACCATTCGACCCGAGACCACAGGCCCGACCAGTGGGCGGAGTGGCTTAAGCTCCTAACCAAAGCGCCAAATCGAGACCAATTTTGCAGAATTTCAATAGCAACAAAATATGTAGATTGCCTATCTACAGGTGTCACTCACACCTACATATGATAAGCACTCTGGATTACAAATTCTGTTCATGTAATAGGTCACACGCTCCGCTTACAAACACAATCATAAAACCGGATTTAAATTATGCCACTGCCGCAATTTCTCGCATAGACCGCGACAGTGTCGACAGGTAACATTACCACCTCATTCATTGTTCGTTATGACACTTTGGATACCGTGGAGATTGCAGCAAACACAACTATTTTTGATGAAGAGGCTCTCAAAAGACAGGTTCATTGAATTGAATAGTGCCGGGTTCAATCCCCGCATTGTAGAAATCATCTTTTATGAGCTTTATAAACGTTTGCTTCGATCTGGATGTTTGTGGCAATATACAGGTATTATTCGTAGTGTAAAACGACGTAAATACATTATGTAAAAGGCAAATAATACTCACTTCATCAGTCACGATATCTCTTAACCTGTGAGGCCTACAAATGTTATCATAATCGTTAGATAAACTTGTCGTTCGTATGGTCCAACAGTATGTAGCATTAGGCTTACACAGCTCCAGTATCCCAGTAATATCGGAAGAACGGAAAATCAATTTCTAAATAGCGCAAAGCTTGTTTGCTAATACATATTATATCTAATAATAAAGCCTATATTGGTCCACTCCTGGGCTTATAGATTATACTCCACCACGCCGACAGAGTGCAGATTGGTGGAGGCAGGTTGGCTATCCGATATTTTTTTTGTAACTCATCCTAAGACTTCAACTTAGCCTAACGACTACTACATGAAGTAGAATCCAGGACTAATGATAAAAAAAAGAAAAGGAAAGGAAAAAAGAGAAAGAGTATGAAATAAGTTTCGCCGCCCTTCCGATTTCTTCGCCGGATCTTCTCAGTGGATGCCGCGTTCCGATCCGGTAATAGATTAATAGTTAAATGTAATCAAATCTACAGGAACTATCACAATTATCTCCAGCAACTACATCGGAAGTCAATAAAATCATTGATAATCTGAACTCTAATACGGCCTTAGGCATAGATGGCATTAGCACTAAAGCTATTAAATGTGTAAAATGTGTGATTCTTGAGGAGTTAACTAAATGTAGAAACAAATGCCTTGAACTGGGTACCTTCCCCGATAGCCTTAAAATAGCAAAAGTGTCCCCTATATTTAAGTCAGGACGTAAATTGAATCCTGGTAACTACCGACCGGTATCCGTCCTTCCAATTATGTCAAAAATGTTGGAAAAGATTATATACAATCGCTTAGAAAAATACCTGGATTCAAAAAGCTTTTTAACGGAAAAACAATATGGCTTTCGAAAGAAATCAAATACATTGGCAGCAACAATAAACCTTATAACAAAAATAAAAACTAAAATATACCAAAAACATATAGCGCTTGGAGTTTTCATTTACTTAAAGAAGGCTTTTGATACAGTAAGCCATGATAGAATTTTGAATACGTTAAAAAATATAGGTATCACTGCAGCGGCGTACAATATTTTTAAATCATATTTATCAAGTCGCAAACAGATTGTAAAAATCGCTAACTTTCAAAGTCAACCTAAAAAAATCAGCTACGCTGTTCCACAAGGATCAATCCTGGGGCCTTTACTGTTTTTAATATATATAAATAACATTCACGACATAGGTTTAAGGGGAGACATATCGTTATATGCAGACTATACAAGTTTATTTTACTTAGGTCATTCAATAGACAGGGTTATTAACGACGCGCAAAACCATCTTGACTTGCTGCACAAATGGTTCCAGTTATAATCTCTTAACCATCAATATTTTAAAAACGAACTTCATTGTTTTTAAGTCCAAAAATAAGAAAATCGCGGACTACTCTCCTTTAAAAATAAATAATCAGAAAATTAACAGGACTGACTGCGAAAAATACCTCGGCCTTACCCTTGATAGTAATCTTACATGGAAACCACATATTGATAAAGTTAAACCAAAGCTATCTTCTCTCACGGGAGCCATACGACGTATCGCTAAATGTCTTCCACGTAAAGTACGTTACTATATTTACAACCCTCTCGTTAAATCTCATATCGATTATCTAGTCGAAATTTGGGGTACAGCTGCAAAAATTAACCTAAATTTAATACAAAGAGCACAAAACAAACTAACAAAAGTCCTTTTTTCCTACCAGTACTTAACGCCTACCGATACAGTGTACAGAAGAACTAAATTATTTAACGTGACCCAAACATATGTATATAATACTTGTTTATTAATACGGAAAATATTGACTAAAGACATACATACACACACAAATTAATTTCACAAAGAAACAACAAGTGCAAAAAATGCAGCTAAGAAATGCAAATAGTATAGTATTGCGGGCACCGAGAACATATTACGGCAAAAAGTATATCGTGTTCGAAGGCGCGCAGTTGTATAATAAACTCCCCAAAGAAATTACAGAAGCGCAATCTGTACCCAGTTTTAAAAAACTTTTTAAACATCATGTATTAAATAACATAACAAACAGACAAATAATCATTATAATAAGCAAAAAAAAATAGTTATATATATATATATATATATATACACACACATTAAAATTGATCGCAACCGCTTCTAGTATTTCGCATAGCCTATATCTTTGTTCGCATTCCATTTCATCTACGCCTGACCCTGCCGGTACAAAAAAGTACGATTTAGAGGATGATCTTATACTTTTTTTAAGGCAAGTGTTTTCTTACTATCGTCTGCACGTAAGTTTTATTTGTAAAATATTTTTATTTATGTAAAGTTCTCGTGTTACGCGAATTCCAGTGTAATTCTTAATGAGAATAAATGTCTATAAACATAAAAACAAAAAATGTAAATTATCTATTTGTAAGCGCCCCCGCAGGACTTATTGTATTGAATAATAAATTATTTGAGTTTGAATTTGAGCATGTTAACGTGAACTCCAAACCACGGAAACGCATGATAATGGAATCGCCACAAACGGTCACCTATCTCCGACGGACCGTGCTGAACGCTGTTTGACCTTCACTACAAACATCGTGGAACCACAACACTACGCCCCAATGCATATTAGCACCCAATGCTCTCAATGTTACCATCCAGCGTGTTGGGCAGAATACCTAGGCTACGCTTATAGGTTAGGCCTACGCTTATACCTGTTGGCCTTATACCGATTCATGTTGATAGGCACTGTGGTCTTTCTTTCGTTTATGTTATTTCCCGGGGGTTACCACCACCTCTTTTACAAAACTATTTTAATTTTACTTCGCTATGAAAAAGAGACAGAGCTATAAACTGCATATATCCACAACTTTTTCTTACAGATAAGTGAGATTATAATATGTTTGTTAAAGAAATTGTGATACTCGTTCAAGTTAAAATTCTTTGAAGCATTTAAGGAAAGGTTAAGGGATAGCAATAAGGAAAAAGTGGTCAATTAATAGGACTTTAATAGCGACTTTCTAAAATAATTTCTTCACTTTTTTACCATCTTCATAAACATGGTTGTGCAAACTTTCCGTATAAGTCAGGTATGGATTGATGAACCGCAGACGAGAACAAGGATTGGAGTCAGGAGCAGGAAATATCGGGATAATATTGCTGAAAATAATATTAATGACTCAGCAATACGGCTATCAATGTACCTACACTATAACAACGAAGGCTAAGCCTTAACGGTTTGTATACAAGGTGTAACATAATAAACGCAAGACCTCAGACACCCCGATTAGAGAATTGCTTCATAAATTCAAAACGAAAACCAAATTTCCAAAATTAAAGGTTTTCACCCATTTTTTGAGCACTTTTATACCTCAATTAACAATGAAACTTGTAAGTGTATGTGTACATTTTGAAAAATGCGTGTTAGGAATGCATTTGTAATGTCCTTATTGCTATCAATCCAGAATAAGTTTTGTTTTTTATAGCGCATTGAAGGAGTAAAAGCATTTTCTTTCAAATTTAAAAAAAAATGTAAGATTCAAACTAGTTGGAATCAATTCTGTTATCGATTTAGAACAAACTACTTTCAGGGTTTGCGTTTATTATGTTACACCTTGTATACATTGAGTTTGTTTTTAAAAAAAAAGCAAACTTCAAGTTATGTTTAGTGCGTCCAATAAAGTATAACTAACGTTGTCATCCAATGAGATGTCACTACATGACACTCGCAGAGTTACCGTTTACTTTCAAATTTACCCAAGTTCTCTTTTTAATTAGTACCCATGCGGATCGACCTGTTGATATATCTCCTTGGAATTAGAAAATAAACATTTCATGGTAACCCTAATTTCACACCAAGGCCCGCTGTCAATGTCATCCACAGGTCAAAATATACTTGTGGAATTATATTAGAGCTCTTATTTGGCGTGTCTAATGTCAATGACACAAGTATTTCAGAGAACAATACCCACATTCATTCGTAAAATTGAATTGAGTAGTTCTATAACAAAAACAAAACGTGCTCAGATTACTTAGAAATCAATGACATTTAGTAAATATACACTTCGAGAAAACTTCGGTCTTATCGTGGTCTTATCATAAAGTAAACAATATTATCGTTATTTTCTTCTACAAAAAAAAACGAAATAAAGGAAGTCAATTTAAATATTGTCATAATCTCAACTATTTTGATAAAATACAGTAAACATTTACCTGAGCACGGCCCTTATACGCTATGACCAAACGCGACGCGTTACTATAACTTCGTGAAGTGATCGTGTAATGGTATTCTGTATTTTTCATGAATGATGGGTGCTGTGACAGTTGTAAGTGTCAAAGAAAATTATACTTTATTCAATGGCAATAAGAGGCATGACATGTTTCTATACTTATCGTTTTATGCCTTAATAGCATTGAATTATATATTAATTTCGTTTGGTACTTAGAACTGTCACTACCCATCTTATGTGAAAAATAATATAGCTACTGGAGTACCATTAAACGATCATTACATGAAGACATCGTAACGCGCCGCGTTACGTATTTAAGTGGTCATAGCGAATAAGGGCTCTATTGTTACGGTATTTTAACATGAAGGCCTGAATGCAGCTAACATATCATGTGTATGGCAACAACCAAATTATCCAACAGCAAAAGGATTATGATACCAGTCCATGCTATTCTCGGTACCTTCCTAACCACGAATCAAATGATTTAGGATAAAATGGCATTATTAGATTTTCTTATACAATCAAGCGTGTCACTGCTTGTGGCGCGGGACAAAGAGGAGGTTACACCCCGCCCCCTTCGGTATTTGCCAACTACCTGAAAATGACAGACTAACGTAAAACACCGCGATGACGCCAGGGCCTAGTTAGGAGACACAGTGCACAGTCGCTTAGGCAGACTCCTCTTTATATTTCTTCAGTGTTCCTAACCGATAGGAAATGAAAAATGGACTGACCTTAAGCATAGTGAGTATCTTCTGCGAGAGCTCGTAGTCGAAGTTGGTGTACTTTGAATCTGTCATGTCGTAGATGAACACGAGACCGGCGCGTTGCGTCTCCAGCGACTGCAGCGCCACGTCCAACTGGTACACCACGCCCTGGACACGAAATATTTAAACTTAATATAGTCGTATTCACAATTCCACGGACAAATTGACGTTTGCAGTGTTGTCAGGATTTGACAATTTTTAAATAGTCATTTACCGCAGTTTACTTTTTGTCGATAATAGTACAGTTGTTACAGTATGACATGTAGTATAATTTGCTGTTGTTGACATAATATTTTATTATTACATTATTTTTATTTCCTTTTAACCAAGTATTAATTTCATTTTATTATTACAATGCATTTCTGTATACCCTTAGCATGCACTTTGTATACCTGTGTTTCTTTGATTGTTTTTAACCGAATAATGTTTCCATTTTATTATTAATATGAACCTTTGTATACCCTTAGGGTGAAACATAGTGAGACTGTTCATAGTATTAAGATCTAATTCCATACCTATGTTATGACAAATAAATAATTCATTCATTCATTCATTCATTCAATAAAATTTAATTTTATACAACTAATACTTATTTTTAATTAGTTTCTAATGTTAAGACTGTCTCGTTGGTCTAGTGGCGAATAATGTGCTTTGTGATTACGAGGTCCTGGGTTCAAATCCTGGGTCAGACAAATGTAGTTTTTCTATTGAAAAATTTCCAGTATCAGTCCGGAGTTTGGAATCGTGCCCGGTATATTGAAATAGGCTCGCCCCCTATTACATGGAGCCTAGCATCGTCGGCGAAAAGTGTACACAGTACACCTCTGCTATTCCCATAGAAAGGCAAGGAATATAGGCGTGACGGTGTTTATTTGTTTATTTTTATGTTTATTTTTAATGTTAACACAGCTGTAAAAAATATATCGATAATATTTTATTTGTACTTTTAAAAACACTTCAAAACAAACTTCAGTAAAATCGGTGTTTATGTTCAAAATAAATTCATTTACTACACTATTAATTGTTTAAATGGGCACAGAGTAAAATTCAACCTTCATTAATTAAATGCAATTAATATTTTTACATATGTCCATAATTCATGTCGATTGATTTAGTTGTTACTTCTACACTAGTCGTCCTAAGTTGGTAACATTATTTTTGGTTTTGACATTTGCACTTTGTCAAGTCGTCCGTGAATTTGTGAACACGACTATAGAATACTATCGGTTACACAAGCTAGATTACCAGATCAGAGGACTACATTTCTGTTTTGTCCTACAGATCCTACAGTCTACAGATCGGGTATGCATTTGAAGAATGATGCTATAGCGATCCTTCAGCAAATCGTTATAATCATTTTGTCTTAGAACCGTTACAAGCATAAGCCCGTATTTATAGACATAAATTCGATGAACTTTTAAGAGACAGGTCTGGTCTTAGGTGTAAGTATACTAAGAACAATTATTCAAATCACAGAGTTCTTATTCCAAGGAGCCTAATAGTACTTAAATCGGTTCTAATATATTGAGAAATAATAAAATTGATATCAGATTACGAACGGATGTATGAAAATTCGCTACAGGTATATTCAACGCGTAATACTTTATCAATAACTAACTTACTATATATACCCTATATACCCTAGGTCCGTCTAAGATTGAACACGTCATGCCACAACCAGGTTACCTTTACTTCAAAGGAAGCGAGAAAAAATGCTTACTCATTCACACTTCGAACAACGTTCTTTGAAACTGTTAATTTATGTAGCGTCACATTTTTACATTAAAATATTTCACCATGTCAATTTCAAGCCCCATTTATGTGAAAAGTAGACGGACAAAGGTTATTTGAATAAAAGCTTGTAAAGTAAAAGTAGAATAATGCAAAGCAGAATTTTAAGGCGCAAAATTAGAGAACTTTAATGATAGTTTCGGTAGTAGGTATACCTGATTTAATCTAAGTCGTTCATTACAAATTATCATACACCACCCGGCCGTACGCATTATATTCGTCTAACTCGGTACTCGAGTAAAAATAAATTTTACTCTAGTAAGTAAAAATAAATTTTACTCGAGTCCGCTTGCACGCGAGTTACCGAGTCAACTCGGCGAACCGGGTAGATTGTAGATTCGGTGAACGCTAGATAGATGTCACTTTACTTGTTCACTATAGCCTACGTCGCACCGCGCGCGACGACGTCCCCAGGTTATAAACAAGTTCAAAATTGCACATTGGAAAGCAAACAAACATGTAATTAGTTTAATTCGTGAATTTATTTTTTGTTAGTGGTGGTGTGTAAAACATAAAAGGTAATTAAAATCAGCTTGTTTGTTTAAAACAGGGATTCCCAAACTATTTTGGGTAAGATACGCCTTTTCCAAAATGAACTGATACCTCAGATCCCCACAGCCAAATTACTTTAAAAATCCTATCTCTATTTTTTTTTCCTATTGATACAAAATACTTACCAATTTAAAAACTTTGCGGTTGGTTAAGTGAGTAAACTGGACACTCACAAAATTTAACAAAATAAATAGACTTAAAATTCAGTACATATCAAGTGTAATTAATAATTATTACTACAAATTACGTAACAATACTTGAATAGGTAATTATTTTTAAAAAAAAAAACCTTTAATCGCAAACTAAATATAAAATAATTAAAAATACAGTGTGATGGATGAACCTGGTGACTTTCTACCAATCTAGCTAAATCTGGTTCAATATTGGTAAGTGCAGCCTTAAATCGCCAAGTTCGTTGATTTTCAAACGGTTTTTTTTGTTTTGTCAAAATGTTTGCAAACACACTGAAGAATATTTCTGCTAGGTATGATGATGGAAAAGCGATAAGGTATTTTTCAGCAATTTTCCACAATGCAAGATACTGTGTTTCAATGTTGCGTAGCAACCAGAACTTCTGATAGCCCTTTTTTAACTTCTGCTTAAGCTCCTCGTCTGTGCTGATGGGAATCAACTCTCCTTGCATTATCACAATAATAGGGGTCGATTTTTAGACCTCGTCGACACCCAAAATCAGTTTTTGTTTATGTCGACCCCTGGAAAACTGATATCGACTCGAAGGGGTTGCTTTGGACTTGGACACTTTGGGAATCCCTGGTTTAAATAATAACCCCTGGAATAAAATTGAGTGATAACAATGCAACAACTGAACCAAAACAGTCAGTGATCACTTTTTGAAAAAAAAATATTGAGGAGAAAGTGGTTTGTAAGGTATGTAAAAATATTATTATAGAAATTATAGATAGAAATAGTCATTCTTCCTTACATGGTAACTTAATTACCTTATCTTAACAAGTAATTTTATTTTTCTTTCTTAATTTATTAAATAATAAATGTTTGTATTTTATTGCATACTAGCTGTTTCCCGCGGCTTCGCACGCGTTTATTTTGGAATTTGACATAGGTAGGTAGGACTTTTTGGAATAATATTATTCCAAGACTTAAATAACCTCCATTAAAGTTTTTTTTTTAATCCGTTCAGTCCTGTTAATATGGAGAAATAAAAATAACTATCCCCTGAAATCTTGCATTTCATAAGGTAAAAAGTAGTCGACAATCTCTGAAAAATCCTACATATTCCAGTGATAGTGTATTTAAAATCCGCCGTTATGGATAGATAACACGGAAGAACATTTTTTGTTGTTGTGCCGTATACTAATAAAATATCACGTTAGATCCCTTGCGGAGTAGGCAGAGTGTACAGAGTTCTAACAGGTTCTTTCCTTATAGACATTTCTGGATTTCTCCACTCTATGAGAGTATTTATTAATATTAAAAAGGCTAAACGAATTTAACTAAAACGTTATATGAAGGTGTTTTACATCGTAAAATAAAAGAGAACTATTTATCTCGAAAAATAGACTTCCGGGGAATATACGTATATTATTTATTTATACTGAACGGAGAAACTTTATATGAAAGAAACCACACACACATATACAAATTCGAAAGTAGAAGGACGTAGAACAACAATCATTTATACTTTAACAAATTATGTACCTTCCTTCTCAAGAAGGATTATCAGTTTATCTATTTATTTTTAAATTATCGGTAAAATATTTCTGATTTAAATCTTCTCTACCTACTCTGCCGAAGATAATAATCCAGCGTAATAATATCTTAAAACGGTACATTGCCAGCTAAGTATGTAGCAACGTTTTGTCAGTACATTTTGTGTTAGTCTTCTCGTAAGATATTAATCGTCGTTAAAGTTTCGTATCCGACCCATTTATAGTTAGAGTTCTCTCCAGAAGAAACAACCCTGAATGCATCATCGGGTTTTCGGGGTTCAAACCATGTTTGAGTGTTTAAATCAAATGTGTATGAACAATTTCGAGTAAGTGCTTTTAACCACTGAAAAGTTTTTTGTAAGGAGCCGAACCTGAGTTTAATATCAATTCATGGAAGAATTCATGTGTAGGCAAAACCACATATTTTACGTCGTAACATTCCAGTTTGATACAAACGGTAATAAAGTTGTACAATCTAGTAACTAAGTTGTTCTGGAACAATCATTGATTATTGATATTAATGATTTATTAAAATCGACTTTTTTTCATTCCTCAGAAACTGTTACACTTCTCGAAAAAATAAGTACACAGAGTTATGATTCTTAATACAGGCTATAACTATCCAAAATTTCATTGAAATCCATTGAACAGGTTTGGAGAACAGTGTCTTTTTAGAAATCCAATGTCCGCTTATTTTCGTCTTTTCTGGAGCAACCTTTTAATTTTTCGTGATAAATACCTAAATAACGTGTTATCCAACATTTTAACGTAGTTTTTGTGTGAATATGGTACATACCCTTGGACAAACAGACAAATAGACACGCAAGCCAAAAATTGTAGAATTGGCTTATACATCGATAGTGTGATATCCCTGGGTTGTTATATCCTGAAAACATTCCATGTACAGACACGACTTCCTTACGGTTTATTATATGTAGTATGTATAGATATAGATGATTTACTTTTCCCTACAAACCGTTTGATTTCGTGAAAACTTAAATATTACCTATATTATCTGTCATATGAAATATCTCCATGCTAAGTTTCACTGACATATGAAAAGTAGTTTTGGAACAATGAATGATTTATCAAAATCGACTTTTTTGTACTTTCCTCAGAAACTTTTTGATTTTTCGAAAATATAAGTATACAGAGTTGTGATCTTTTGTACAGGCTACAATTACACAAAATTTCATTGAAATCCATCAAACAGGTTTGGAGTAAAGTGTCTTTTTAGAAATCCAATGTTTCGCTTATTTTCGTCTTTTCTAGAGAAACCTTTTGTTTTTCCGGGATAAATACTATACAATACGTAAGCCAATATTTTAAGGTATCCACATACAAAATTTCATCAAAATCCACCTGGTAGTTTTTGCGTGATGCCGGTTCATACCCTCCGACAGACACACAGACAGACAAACGGACACGAACGCCAAAAATGGTAGAATTGGCTTCTCCATCGATAGTATGATACCCCTGGGTTGTTATTTCCTAAAAATATTCTATGTACAGACACGACTTCCTTACAGTTTTATTATATGTATAGATTATCACGTTTTTTTTAATTAATAAAGATAGGCAATTGAAAAATGCTTCAACTATAGTAATCGAAACTCTCAAATCGAGTGATAAGTTTCACTCGAGTTGCCGGACTGTGAATAGTGAACACGAGTTACTCAAAAACTCGAGTATAACTCGAGTGACGTAATAAAATAACCCGAGTGACTGGAATCACAAAATCCCACACGAATCCGAATATACCTGCTGTTTTAGATCAATAAGCATCTCTCATGTTAGGTAACTACTCGTCATTTCCTCATATAACGTAATACCAAAACAAGATTATGGACAAATACAGATTTATATTTGATGGACGATTTAGCGCAGTGGTTAAGAGCTTAAGCCGCTCCGCCCACTGCGTCTAATAGTCGCGGGTTCGATTCCCGCACGGGACAAATCTTTGTGTAACGCACAAATATTTGTTTCGTAAACGCACACAAGACACAGTAATAAATCCTAGTGTAGGGCTATGTTTATATTATTAAAAATATATTATTACATTTAAACAATAAATTATTATTATTATGTTGATTTCAGGTACCAGCGTACCACCAATACGCACTGGGTCAATAGAGTACGACATATTCTCTCCGATCTCGATTTGTGAGAAACACCTTGGCACAGCAGTGGGTATATTATACATACACTATTACAAGTACCAGAATAACATTATGCAACCAAACATGGATATAGTTTAGTGTATGACGAGGAATCTCTACCCAAGTACAGTCATTAGCGGAAGTACATTATAAAAAAATTTCAATACTACAAAAGAAGGATGAATAAAGAAGCAAATTAATCATTTGCGGTCACAGTGACATGTGACACATCCGGCAGTGGGGTCTCTTTTCATACGACGATACGTATCAATGTCAGAAGCGTTGTGGGCCGGCATTGGCATTATACATGTATACCTACATTTTTGCCAATGTATTCAGCGCGATAAGACTCCTCATATCGGTGGCCCTTAGCAACCATTTGCGAGTGAATAATAAAATTGAAGGTAAAATACAAAGCAGGTAAATAATGTCGTATGACTTAACCCTTGACTCAAGTGGTAATATCACAACGTAAGCCGCAGCATTTTTTTTCTTTTCTTTTTCATGTTAGTAGTTTCCCGATTTGTGTGTGGTATTTACTTAGTAAGTAAATTGCGTACTTAGTAAGTACGACAATAATATTTTGGGGAATCCATTTAAAAAAGAACAGGCCGCAGTTTTATAAAGGAGTCAGAATTTTGTAAAAGTGAGTGTTGCTGCGTGGCTTTTTTTTACTGATAGCACGTAGGGCAGAGCCGTAGTTCCTCTAGGTTTGGATAGGCCAATTCCAGTAGCTTCATTCGCCGCGTAGCCAGAGCGTCGCAGTGGCAGAGGACGTGCTTCATGGTTTCAGTTTCTGTACCACAGTTCCTGCATACCACGTCGCTCCATAGGTTCATCTAGTGTAGATGTTCTTTCGTGCCATAGTGGCCTGTGAATGCTCCAGTTAGTTGCCTTAGTTGTAGTCTACTGTATTTTAATAGTCTCTTGCTGTCGCTCTCACACCATGCGGAGAAAAATTCCTTGGGGTGTCTGAGCCCTGTATTTGTTTCCCATTCTTTCCTGTGTTGTTCTTGGGCATATTTGAAGAACGCGCCTCTGTAGGCACCGTCTGGTATGCCTATGAACGGTTCTGGACCAACAGGTTTCTCCATTGCTCCCTTTCTGGCTAAGTCATCCGCACGCTCATTGCCATCAACCCTCGTGTGCCCAGGGGCCCAGACTAACCTGACCGTGTTGCGCGCTCCACATTTGTCAAGAAGGTATGCGCATTCCGCAGCCAGTGCTGAGTTAAGCTCATAGGAGCTAACGGGTTTGAGGGCAGCCTGACTGTCACTACAGATGTAGATTCTCTTGCCTGTAATTCGTTTGTCCAATATCTCTCTTGCACAAATATTTATCGCATAGGTATCTGCTTGGACTATTGATACAAAACTGCCCATGCTTTGACTAAGGTTGTATCCTTCCATGTGTACACCGGCTCCCGTTCCAGACTTGGTTTTGGATCCGTCAGTGTACCATATCATTTGTTCCTTGCCTTGTTTATTTAGACCACTTTTCCATTGTTCCCTGGTAGGGATGTGGGTGCTAAATCTTTTGTTGAACATGTACGTGGTCAAGGTCTTGTCAATTCTCATGTCCCTTATGTCACCTAGTTCCTTGTCTGGCTCTAGCTTAGTGTGTTCAAGGCTTGGCGTTGTTATGCTCCATAGTCCAGCTTTCTCTAGCCTATAGGGTGCCTTCCTTGCCTCAGTCTCAATGACGATATGTAATGAAGTCAGATTGAGTAACCTCTCCATAGCTGCCGTCGGTGTTGTTTTGAATGCACCTGTGATGGCCAGGCAGGCTGTCCTCTGCAATTTTTTTAGAGCATCCCTGCAGGTTTGTGTTTTAGTTCGAGGCCACCACACGATGCATCCATACGTTAATATCGGTTTTACGATAATTTTATATACCCAGTGCATTATTTTGGGCTGTAATCCCCATGCCTTTCCATATGCTGACCTACACATATCCAGCTTTAGCAATGGTTTGGTCAACATGTGTATGCCACCGTAGTTGCTTGTCTAGATTCACTCCCAGATGTTTAACTTCAGTGGCCCATTTAATTTTATTTCCGTACATATGTAGATCTTGTAGACCTGTTAGTACCTTTTTCCGTGTGAATAGGATGACATTATTCTTCTTCGGGTTGACCGAGAGACTATTTGTCGTGCACCAATTCGTTACTTTATCTAGAGCTTCCTGCATCAGTGTCGATACTGTGTTTGGAAACTTCCCATTGATTGCTATCACTATGTCATCCGCGTATCCTACTCCGTAGAACGGACCTTTGTTGATAATCTTCAAGAGAGAGTCCCCTACCAGGCTCCACAGAGTCGGCGATAAGACACCTCCTTGCGGACATCCCTTAGTCGTTTTCACGGATAGCCCTTCACCTAATAGAGTAGACTGGACTATCCTGTTCTTTAGCATGTTTTTGATCCATCTGTTTAGAGTTGGTTCTGTCCCATGCCCTATAGCAGCTAACATATGTAAATCGATAATATATAAAATAATTATACTAAACGTGACTGAATTACCTACATTAATAACTATAATTTTATCGACAAATAGTCTGTAATCTACCTGTAGGGTTGTTTGATGCGTCGTCTGCGAAGGAAAATGCTTGTTTGCTGTGAACACGGCGATCGCAGCACCAGTCGCATCTCTGGTTGGCTGCAAATATACAATTATTATGTCAGTTTTACAGCATTATATCAGTTCACAAATACTGTGAAAAATGTATAAATTTTGTAAAAAATATGTTTTTTTTTCTTTTGGTAAACTATCTATATTATCACACCGGATCCCTTGCGGGGTAGACAGAGAGTACAACGTTCAAACAGGTTCTTTCCTTTCATCTTTCTTTTGTATAAACAAAAAGAAAAAATACATCTTTTACAAAATTTAACTTATTAAGGATATCCATTGATATGTTTATGTGCTTGTCTTAGAATATAATTAAAACATATTTCAATTTCATTTTAGATAAAACATTATCAAATCATAGATATTTTTACATGATATAAAATCTATGAAAGAAATTATTAGATTTTAGATATGAGGTTGTCAACCTTTTAATTGCATATTCATGTTTTATCATTACTTGCCAGGATGCTGATACAGTAAATAAAAAGCGTAAATGTATGTACACTACGTACTTAGTAATTTCGCTAGACCACTTAGAACACTGCAATACAATCAATTCAAATAACGGCCATGGTCAATTGTTAGTTACCCTGCTTCGAAGCTAAATGGAATCTATATATTTTGTACTTGAAGGCCCGCTCCGCATGCTCATTTCTTTGTATCATTAAATGACTCAAAAATTTCCGATACGAAAATTGACTTAAGGATCCCGGTCCAACAAAGTTATTACAAGGAGATACACAATCAGCGGAATTGAAACAGTACTACAATACCGCATAGTTGTGATTCGTCATATTCCGCTACATTCTACTAGACAAATGTACTATATTGCTATAATACGCGATAGCAATGCAACCGATGACTGTTCGCTCTGACGTATTCGTCACATACAACGTCGTATGTTTGGTGTTAAGGAAACCTTGGCCTTAATTTCCTACTGTAATTACTCACCAATATAGTAAATTTTCCTGTTTCCAATTCTGATTTGAGGGGATCCACGAATGGCTCAAATTTGTCGAGGCCCTCGCGCCTCCGCGTAGCCTCGTACTGCCGCCACAGCGCATGCGCGCGCGCCACATCGAACTTGCGCGCGAGCAGAAATTTGATAGCCGTAGCGCGCGACACGCAGGCTGCGCCAGATTCACTGAGTGCTTCCAAAAACGCCTTCGTCGCCTGTAATTGAATATTCTTATCAATTTATATATAGGCTGACACAAGAAATGGATTGGAATACAAACAGACACTGGACATTTCTTTTTCGTGTTTTTTTTTAATATAGGTCACAATGTAGTTTTTCTATGGAAAATTTCCCAGTATGAGTCCGGAGTCTGGAATTGTGCCCGGTATATGGCAATAAGCTCGCCCCCTATTACATGGAACCTAACATCGTCGGCGAAAAGTGGGTGTACTCAGTACACCTCTGCCACCCCCGCTTGAGGAATATAGGCGTGACGGTGTAGGTCAAAATTTTTAATGCGATTCGAATCGAACGTCAGACGATCGAATAGCACGTTAATCTTTAACCAGTTGATCTAAACAACATTCAGACTGAAGCAATGACACTGCATGGAACCAAATACTAAAAAACCAATATCATTTTTTAAATTTAATTTATTATGTATTCTCATGAAGAGAAAGTATATAAACGGAAAACCGAATTTGGTTAACCTGAGAGAATATATTAGTATTTATTTGTCGAATCTGCATCCACGTAACAAAACTGAGCGTGATATCAAATTTCTAAGACACATAAGTAAGTACAAGCTCTTGGTAAAAGTACCTACAATGAGAGTGATATGTATAATTTTCGTACAAGTCTCTTAGAAGACGAATAAAATAAAAAAGAAATTAAAGAGATTCTTGCAGAGTGTACGTGTTGATTTAATTTTTAAACTCATTTACTAAGTGCATAAATTAGTTCCACTCAACAAATCATAAGCAGACTTTTCTAAACAGCTGAAATAGATAACACGTATTCATAATACTATTTACTGCGCTTGTAAGAAGCATAAAGTACCTGATATTGTACCTAACCTAACCAAACCATAATGCAAAGTGAAATAAAGTAAATTAAAATGAACCAAATTCGTAGAAATGAGATCATGTTGTGGTATACTTAACACCGTCACGCCTATATTCCCCAAACGCGGGTAGCAGAGGTGTACTGAGTACACCCACGTTTCACCAACGATGTTAGGTCCCATGTAATAGGGGGCCAGCCTATTGCCATACACCGGGCACAATTCCAGACTCCGGACTCGTACTGTGAAGTTTTTGTTAGAAAAACTACACTTGTCCGACCTAGGATTTGAACCCAGGACCTCGTGATCACAAAGCAATGCGCTTTACCACTAGACCAACGAGGCAGTCTGGTATACTTGAATGCATAAAACATAAACATTACAGTAAAAGTTTAAAAGTAGAAAGTCTAAATCAATGTACCCTTATAAACTTTTGCAAACTCTCGATGAGCGCCTCCCTCATCCTCAACCTGAATTCTTCATTAATAAAATCCATGATGACAAAGTAAACAGTCGCTTGGAATTACGCACGACGAGAACACTTGTTTTTAGCACTTCGTCACACATTCGTGATAGCAATCAGAGCCTCGCCTGAGCGTGTTCAGTTGACCCGCCCCGAACCGAGTGCTAAATTATAATTTAATGCCCATTTACATCGAAAGAGATGTCACCGGGGGAGGGTCCTCATTATCTTTACGACGAAAGACATTACTGAACCTTTTATGAAATAGATGGGAAAAATTGCACATTCCGGTGATTAGTCAAATTGAATATATTTTCGCTCACTTGCGGAGAAAAATCAGATATAACAATGCAGATTTCGAAGTCTTCGAAAAACAAGGTTAGATACAAATATTTCACGAACTTGACCGTAAAAGTCGCTACTTTTAAGATTCGCCGCGACAAATACGTACTTGGTGTAATTATAAATGTCGCACAAACGCTTGTTGGAATAGTAATATAATTAGAAAATCGATGCGTCTAGTCTATTTCAGACAAGTTCGTTAGAGGGTAACCTCACTAATTAACACATTATATTAGTGGTCTGGACAAGGCCGAGTGGTACCGAATCACTTGGGAGCTAAGCGGATGGGATGCGCGACCGTTGCATATGTACGAGTATATCGATGCAAATAAGCTGGGTGGGACGCGTCGAGTTAATTCTTCCGGGATGTGTTTCCTGTGCGGCGCGGGTTAGGCCGGGCCCCGTAGATTAGTATGGGCGAACACGCGTACTGTACACACAGACTTCGCGGCTGTTCCACGTTACGTCACAAACAAACATATTGCTTAACGTATTCCGTTAACACACAACTGTTAACTATACCCTTAACATTTCATTATATGTATTAATGGCTTACACTTGAATGTGAAGAAAACCATGGTTATGGTTTTTGAAAGGGAAGAAACCAGAACGAATGTAAGAATTGTGGTTGGTAACGATGTGCTGGAGCAAGTGAATGAGTTTGTATATCTTGGATGCGCCTTCAGTAAGGATGGGAAATACACCGCTGACATAGAGAGAAGAGTGAGTGCAGGGAACAGAGTGAATGGTGCGATGGGAAAGCTACTCGGGAGCCGGCACTTAAGCCATAAGGCGCAGCTGGCCATACATAACGGAGTTCTCGTCCCAACGCTGTTATATGGTAGCGAGAGCTGGGTATGTAAGAAGGAGAATGAAAGTAGGATAAATGCGGTAGAAATGCGAGCTCTGCGGAAGATGTGCGGAGTGAAGCTGACCGACCGCATTAGCAATAGCATAGTAAGACAGCGAGTAGGTATGAAAGATTGTGTCGGTGTAAAGATGAGAAAGGACATGCTCCGTTGGTTCGGGCATATAGAAAGAATGCCAGAGGAAAGAATGACAAAACAGATATACAATCTGAAAGTGGAAGGATGCAGGTACCGGGGAAGACCTAGACTATCTTACCACGACCAAATAAACCGAGTCTTATCTGATGGAAAAGTCAAGAGTCTCCGTAACCGGCGAGCGTGTATGAGACGAACTATGAGAGTCGAGGAAGCCAGAGAGGTATGTAAGGAAAGAACCTGTTGGAACTCTGTACTCTCTGCCTACCCCGCGAGGGAGCTGGCGTGATGATATAGATAGATAGATAGATAGATTAAATAATACCTTTGCACAAAATTATTATACAGTATATTTTTTTTAATCCGTGGGGAAACCTGCATGCCTAAGAAATTCTCGAATGTGTGTGAAGTTCGCTAACACGCACTGGGCCAGCGTGAGGGACGATGGCCTAAACCTTCTCAGTCTGAGAGAAGGCCCTTGCCCAAAGGTGGGACAGTTTCTTAGCAGGGCTAATATTGTTATTATTTTTGTATTTATAGTGTGTCACAATTTATATAACTATGATCTTCAATTTCAAATATTACAGGGGTTTTATATAATATGTTGAGAATGAATTTCATAATACTTATGTATGCATGACGGATACGCATACTGAGATAGTTGTGAGGAGCGACGTCAATGGATAGACTTAGAAATGTAAAATTATGTAAAAGTGATACTAAGAAAGTAGCACCCACGACAAATAAAATTACAAAAATTAACATGAATGAAAGTTACATTGCGCATGTCAGGAAAAGACAAAAGGAACACGTAAGTTAATAACTAGACTTATGTCTATAGACCTATTTGATGGGTTGTATCAAGTATGATCAGAAAACGATATCGTTATAACAGTACAAGATAAAGAATCAGATGAATACGGCAGAATATTACAGAATTGAATCTATGTTCAAAAAAAATCTGATAAAAGCAAACACATTCCTATGAACACCATAGGATATCCCAATATATCTTCAAAGAGATATCTAAATAGCCTTACTTAACCTGTTAACCTAGTCAGAATCTGTTAAGAATCTACTGATGGTTCAGGCCACGAAGACGCGCCCCCTAGTTCTATCGCTACACACTTACATATCACATAAGACAATAAGCCTGCAACGACAGAACTAATACAGAAACCAACACATTGCACACTTGCACTGTAAGCGAATTGTCGCCAGTTTCAATTTTGAACTAATGTATAGATTTGCTTACCGTTAGTAGTATATTGACAGGTTTTTCAAATATGACATAATTCTACTGGTAGTAGGCAAATCTACACGTGAGTTAGATTGAAGAGAAGAGGGGCGCGTTTTCGGGGACTGATTCTAGTACCTACAATGAATTTGATCATGCCCCGAATTTAATCTACTAATGAAAACAGTAACTCCTTGCAAATATTCTATTGAATACAGCGGATGACTAGTTGTACTGAATACTGAGCAACTTTTAAATACGGTAGTAAACACGGTATCGTATATGAACGGTAAAAGAAAACAAAAGCACGCGTGCGGCTCGGGCGCGGGCGCAGGGTGCACGCACGATCGCACGAGGGCGTATCCGAGTTGCAACTGTCAAACCGACGAGAGGTAATTGGTAGCGATGAATAAAGCAAACGGTGGACGAAACCAATGATAATGCAATAAACACGAGCCTTTCCTCAAGCGCTCGACAAAGCAACGGACCGAGTCGTTAAACACTGTTCAGCACGAATAAATAATAACAAACGGTTCATAAGATCGTCAGCCTTGGGTTTAAATAACAAGATGAATTAGGTATTAAAAACGAATGTTCGTTGAACATACACAATTAAGAACATAAGTTAACAGTTAAATTTATATTAACATTTAAAAGGCGGCATTAAACAGCCACGTGTATTTGTGTGGGAAAGTATTTCGGCAATTTGTGTTATGTTTAAAAAAGAAGACCTTTATTTGCTGTTTCTTTTGTAAGAACTGAAATTTTCCTTTGTTATAATTAAATTGAATACGAAGGCACTTTAGATGAAATAGACCATTAAATGTACTTGTTTTGTTATCCCGAGTTGATGATATACACGCAACTCGATACAAACAGGAAGAATTTTCTCCACGGCATACTAATTACAGGTGAAAAGTGAAAACAAAGAGCATCGTATTTCTTTGAGCTCCGACAGTGTTTAAGAGTATTGTTTACGCCGTAATTCAGTACACGTTATTGTTGTTTTTCTGCTCCAAAAGGCATTTCTGTGACATGCTATTTCCTGCTAGCCTATTTTCGCAATTTCACTGTACTATTGTAGGTATTGAAACTACTATTTGCACTGTGTGCGACCGCGACATTAAGGATAAGGGTAACCTCTAAGTTAATACATTTGACCTGCTAAGAAAAGAAAAAGAACCAAAGCAGATGAACAATCAGCATGGGTGGACTCACGGAATAAAGAAGTACTATGAACTCCTTAGAAACTCTATGGGATGTAGAGATGAAGCTTCTCAGAATAAATTTAATTAGTAAGGGCATAGCACAAATGCTACCTTTCGGTTCAGTCTTATAAGATTTACTCCTAAGCTCACCTCACAAAAGGTATACTTTTAAAGTCTTCATCTTTCTTCAATTACCTTAAAATATGCACCATATGTGGTAGATAAATAAACTTAGTCATATTTTAGGCAGTCTGGTATTTTTTAATTAAATATAACAACATAAATCATTCAGTTCTGACGTTATGCATGCTTAATTTAGGTTACCACGAAGTACAGAGCCCTAACCATTCTCAGAAATACGTTTTCCTAGAATGGTTCGTACCTGAGCAGGCCTCCGGTTACATGGAACATTAAAACCTGTATATAACTAGAGATAGGTATGCATGCGGCACGCAAGCTGCTATTATGACACCAATCGAACATAAATTATAACGAAACGAAATTATTTTCTACGTACATACACTTAGTTCAATATAACGTACACCAAATTAATATCAAATAAATGATGCTATTACTTATTAGGACAAAATGTACCTATTCAATCTTTTGATACTAACATTAATAGTTTGTTTCGAGAGTAACGATAACATGAGTAATTAATAGTAATGAGTTTAAGGATAAATTCACATTACACGTCATCCAGTTTATACGGGCAAGTATATGATGCCGCGGGAATAAAAAGCATAATGCGGGTTCACGTAGTAGGTCTGGTGGAATTAGCTGTTACTCCGAAACATGTTCATCAGTGACTCAGATATGGTCTCTTGAACACGTTGTTACGGTTGGCTAACAGCTGTTACTGTGTCATACCGTGCTGGCACGGAATAGCGACTCAGTTAATATTTACAAGGCGTAACAAGTTAACATTAGTAAACACGTACTTCTACTGCGCACAATCATAACACTGTTATTTACAACTTTCACAGCACGACGCGAAGTCTGTGTAATTGATGTTAGGTACAATAAATTATAAAATTTAGAAACTATTCAATTTATAACAAGGACTATAGAACTCGGCCAAGCACAGTATTTAAAAAAGCAAATAAAATTATTTGGAGCGGAACCACTTTTGCCAATTGTTGCTACATTAGCCTTCTGAGTACATATCATCTAGCCTGGCGTAATCATTGTCACGCTAACGGCATATATAAATTCTGTGTATTCGTTTATAACTTCAATTAATTTCATTGCATACCCTTCTATATAGGTCTCGTTGTTGCCAATTATTTACCTCAGATTTATTTCACAGAACGTATTGTTTTACTCTTGCAGACAGTCTTACAGGGAAAATAAGGAGTTTGTATAATATAAATGTATAACTTGCACTCATGCCCTCCGTTTAGTAGTCCTATGAGTGGTAATTAACTCATCCAATATATGAACTTGTGCAACGCACATAATTACATTAAAAAAAGTTTAATATATTGGATGAACACTAAATAATCACCCTTCTGTGAACCTATCCGTAGGTTGCTAATTGATTGTTTGGAATAATCCAATTTCTTAAGACTTTTTGATAAGATGTACAATGACCAAAGATATTTGACGAGTGTACCATTCAAAAGGCGTAGTCGGTGGCATAATAGGTAAAAAAAGAAACTGCAGTTCTTATTTAATCAGAGACATATATTTGATTAGATATTTGTATCAATAAAACATGAATCAGGATAAATTAGAAAAGAACCGCCATGTTTGCGACATACAAAATTATTAATTTATCCTTTAATACAAAAATAATGACTGTGACTAACGGGCAGAGTTGACAAGAACACATATAATTGTAATCGTAATCCCATTCAATGCATTGTTATTTAGAAAACAATGGGTGAACGAACCCAAATCATTTGCTAGGAGACAATATTTGATATTATTGTTTACCCTAGTATATAGCTGTGCCCATACTGATTATTTAGCTTCAAGCAGATTTACCAGCAGGCTGAGTAGGCTGGAGCCTAGGGCGACAAATTTAGCACATGATTTTTGTTACCTAAAAATTTACCTTGTGTAAACTTCACTAACTCGTAACTTGAAACAACGCTCCCTTGGTTCACAATCATACTAATGACGGGAAAAACACGGGAACAACGGGAAAAACAAAGAAAATGTAATTATTATGATGGTGAAACTAGGGTATTCAATTACAGAGGTTAGTAGGGGCGGCAAAAATGAATAGTCTACTGGCGGCAAATGTGTAAATCCGCCACTGGCTTCGAGTTTCAAGTCAAAATATTTAGAATTGTATCAGTAAACTCAATAAATGTCCTACAGAGAGCACTATCACTGACAGACGTAGACGTCCGGTCTGTCTCCGACACTCATATTTAAATCCTAGATTTATGAGTATAATTTCGTTATTTATTCAATTCGCATAGAAATAGTAGTTTGTGCCAAGTGGTCGATTTTCATAACCACGTTAAAGAGTGATAGATACATCGACGGTCCTATAGAGCAAACTTATATATGTCAAATAAAATAAAAGGCATTTGCAACTTTTGTGCCCGTTGATAAGGTTATTTATGCCAAATATAAATACTGGATTATAGGACTTCATTCGATGGACACGTCGACATACGTACCTACATGTAACTGTCTCGGCGAGTGTAATTTTACCTCTCGCCATACCTCCATACTAATACTAATATTATAAATTCGAAAGTAATTCTGTCTATCTGTTACCTTTTCACTCCTAAACCGCTGAACGGATTTCGACAAAATTTGTGTAGGAGATAGAGTGAATCCTGGTGAAGGACATAGGCAGTCGCCTCATAGCCATCAAGTATAGTAGCGTTTATACTTAGTAAATTAATGAAATAAAAAAAAACAGAAATATTTTCAATTCCATAAGTAAAATGAATACTTTCATTGTTAGATAAGTAATGCTTGTCAAAAATCGCTTCCTCCGTTAAAGTACGGGGGAAGGTTGTACCAGGTCCCCTAACTGTCCCCGCGGCCACCAGCGTAGATCACTCAAAACAACGACATAGGCTACCATTACTCTCAAACAAAATACTTAACGCAGATGAAGTAACAACAGTTATATTATATGACAGAAATATACGTATAGCTACTCGTAAATACTTACAGTACACACCCCAAACATTGACATCTATTTTTATTATGTAGAGATATGACGAAAATAGTGTAACTACTATAACGGTGTTTTGAGCGGATGCTACTAAATCGGATATTCATAGGTGGCGGTGAGTATATCGCTACCACGTGCTAAATATATCCTAAGCGTAAACAAACTAACCGCACATACATCGCACTTCAACGCTCAACCCTAATTATACGTACCTATGTTGTAGTTGCTCAAGGGAAAATTCTAATGATAACTTACATCTATATTTTCGGTCACGTACCCGTTCGCCGTCTGTTTTCGGCCCTTGTTACCTAAAAACCCATACCCGTACCCGTTCGCCTTAAATGTATATTGTAATCTGAATTTTATGTTAACAGTTTTATTGAAACGGTATGTAAACGGCGTAGACTAAAGGAGGGGCGAACGGGACCATTTTAACTTTTAAGGGGTGAACGGGTTCATTTAGGCTATTAGAGCCGAAACATACAGGTCGAACGGATGCGAGACCATATTTTCAAGGTGCCAAAACAATTCAAAAGACAGAATGTATCATTGATATAGCGAAACATACTGCGGGAGCGATCACGATTCGTAGAGTTTAATCCAAGGTCAGGGTAAATAATTGTTCAATCGATAAATCCTTGATAACAGGCTCGGCTTGAGCATTGCTCCAAACATCGTAGGCGATATGGGGTGTACGAAGTAAACCTTCCAGTGTTTTAATTAAAAAAAGAAACACCGTCACGCGTATACACGGTGACCCCGAATTGGGGTATAATGCCGAAAGATGTTGCATTCATTCGTCAATCTAAAAACTTATGCTCTACAATTTTTTTATATTTCGAGTTTATTTTTAGTTTTCAATTTAAATGGATCAGCTAATTAAACTTAAGTGAAAAAGTGAAAAAAAAAAAAAAAAAAAAAAAAAAAAAAAAAAAAAGTTGTTGAACAAAAGTTAATAAGACTGACGTATAAATGCAATAATAACTTTCGACACTATACCCTAATGGCAGGTCACCCTAGTATTCCCCAAACGGGTGTTGCATAGGCGTACTGTGTGGACTCACTTTTCGCCGATATTCTTTTTATTTTTAACGGAATATCCATAAGGGCAAGTCAAAAGTCTTCGTAATTAGCGAGCGTGTGTAATCTGGCTTTCTCCACTCTCATAGTTCATGTCTTAACATGAACTATGAGAGTGGAGAAAGCCAGATACGTCGGTAAAGAAAGAACCTGTTGGAACTTTATTCTCTCTACATATCTGGCGTGATGATATAGATAGATAGATCTATATGATTTTGTCTTTTGTCAGTGCGGTTCATAGAAGAAAACACTATCCCTAACGTACCATTATAAACTGTAACGATAACCGTGACGAAGATGAAGCGGAGGCGGATGTCGCGACCGGTCGTCGACCGAGCAATCGATAGCCCATTCTATTTAGGAAGTAGCGGCGATATAAAAAATACCCTAACAGAGATAAAATTCGCAATACCAAATGCCTTACGGTATTTAACGAAGGTCTATTACTAGTAACCACTAACCAGTTCTATAACTAGCCACATCAATGATGTTTAATGCAGATCAAATACAAAAACTCGTTGATTGCAATAAATGGAACAAATTTCTATCGTCCATAAAAAGATTTTTGATTTGCCAACTGCTTTAACCCTTGTGTACAAGCGAACCTAACCTAGGCTACCTGAAGGAGTCGTAGACCCCGTTTTCATGTATAAATCATGAATACTTACAGCATGGGACAAACTGATACATATAAACATCAGTAACAACTGATTGAGTAGATATCATCGTTACCCGAAAGACGTCCAGGACAAAGGCCTCCCCCATTCATCGCCACGACCACAGGATCATACACCGACCTCGCCGTTGAGGTCGAGAATCCCTTGCCCGCCGGTCGGTGCAGAGCACCACGGCGAGACACCTAGTATATGCGACTAGTATATCCTCCTGCGACTGCCCACGCCGATGTCGTTCACCCTTGAGGCGCCCTTGAGCTAGTTGCCTACCTGCCCTTCAGTTTCGAGCTTAGTGGGTGCACGCTCGCTATTTTGTCCAGCGAAGCTGTAAAGGCCCCGCGGCCAAAAGCGTAGATAAAGTCCACACACAAAAAAAAAACATCACCATCACAACCTGGTTTGTATTGTACGCCAGTTGTCCAGCTTTTCCCTGCGACCTATTGTACCGGAATATAGGGAGTGAGCAAGCCCCTAACAAGGTCAACTGATGACCACCACAACTGGTCACCAAGGGATTGAAGACCTTAGTATGTATTTCATTTTATTATTTCAGGAAAACTTACATATAATATTTATATGTTACATAGAAAAAGGCCATTCAAACATATTCATAGAAATTTGACATAAATCTTGATACCTCTACCCATTGCTAAGAAAAATAGTTCTTAACAGACGGATAGACAGGGAGACCAACAGATTGACAATATTTTTACCAATTGAGGTCTATCTATCTATATCATCATGGCAAATCCCTAGCTTGGCAGAGAGTACAGAGTCCCAACAGGTTCTTTCCTTACATACCTCTCTGGCCAATACCAATGGATATGTACCAATTGGGGTACAGAATAAAAATTAAGAGGTAAAAATAAAATTTAAAAGGCAGGTAAAATTTTTTGTGGATAACCGCATTAGTATAGAGGCACATAATGTGGTGTGTAGTAGTCAATCACAAAGATCCAAGTCTGAACTCTAGAGCAGACAAAGTGTGGTTACTCCATAGAAAAATTCTTAATATCAGTCCAGAGCCTGAAGTTGTGCCTGATAGACTGGCAATATGCTGCCCCCTATTACATGGGGACCTAACACCATTGGGGATATTATGATGTGGATGTATATAGTACACAGGGGGAACATAGGCGTAACGTAAAAATTGAGGTAATTGGCAATATCTGCCAATTTTGTTTTGTAGGTACCAGGGGCGTAGCTACCGCCGTATTAGCCGTATCAAAGATACGGGGCCTCCCAGCTACAGGGGCCCCAAATTCGTAAAATATTATACACAATTTCATACGCTAAACTTTCCAGAAAAAAATAAACATATAATACATGAGTATACATGGATTCATTAACACACATGATCAATTGATCATACATGAGTTTTGGTCATGTCTGCGCAGTAAGGATCCTTTAAATGTTTTATTCCAAAAGCAATTTGTAATATTTTACATTTTATAGATTTGATAGATAGAAATCGTCTATGGACGATTTAATAAATAAGTTTTCTGAAAAATGGCGAAAAAAGCGTGTATTTGAATTGTTTGGCTTACTTAGCTGTACTTACTGTAAGTAATAACTAATAATCAATATTGTGTAATGTAATGTTTAATTTATTAAATGCGAGTCATTTTCTTTTGTGAAAATTTTTACCCTCCATTAGGTAGAAGAGCCATCCAACAAATTTTGATACGGGGTCCGTCTAAGGCAAGCTACGCCACTGGTAGGTACCTCAATTTTTAACATCACCGTTAAATTACCAGTCGTTGTGCAGGATTTACAATAAAAAAGGCTATAACGGAAATAGGAGGGGCTACACAGAGGCCGCATTCAGAATCTCTTTGTAAGTGGAATAATTTAACACAGGATGCAATCGTAATGTTCTGATTGCAAAAAAATAAGTAAACATAAATCAAATACATAGTAACTATAGAGTAAATGCGTATAGGCTACAGTGCAGATATACCCATTCAGAAGAAATATCCGTAGTAACAACGTACAAAGTTATCAAAACAAACATTGAACTGATGACATGGTAAACGAAGCAAGTTATGACCCACATCCTTTAGGCAAATATTGAAAGATTGGAACCTAAGATGCGATAAAAATAATCGATACGGTACCGAACAAAATACATAAGTGTTAAATATAAAGTGATAATTAGGACTTACGTTAAAAAAAATCGTAATTTACTTACCGATTCCTGATCGGGTGACAGTGCTACCGCCATCTTTACGATAAACTGACAGTTAGTTTAGTTTATGTTGCTGTTATTTTTTTTAACGAAGACAACGCTTAATGTTTTTATTTTTTAGTCTAGCAATACTGAATTCGATGAAAATATTTACTTTCAATAATAAATAGAGGTGCTTTAAAAAAGAATACATATCTATGCCAATAATATATTATTGGCATAGATATTGGTATTATATGTCTTATAATGAATAGTCAATTCATGATATTCATGACAGTAACAACTCTTTTTTATTGAACTATTTTATTATCTTTTTTATTGAACTCGTAGTTATGACTCAAATATGTATAATACATAGATAGATATCCTAGATATTCTTCAAATTAGTCTATGCACTTTTTTAGAATCTATACTTGACAAATAGGCAAGTGACAACATATTATACTTGTTAGATAGAATTTTCATTCGATATTTTAATACCGGGCCACAGTATTTGAACGTAAAGAAAAAAAAAGATAGTTATTATATTACCCTTTTACCGCCAGAGCTGTATACGAAAGTTATACCCACAGACTAATTTGGTCGTACCTCAGACGCTGAGCAATTTAATATCCAAAATTTCAGTTCGATTCAGTAGTGATACGCGACGCAAAAAATATAAAAAATTAAAATATCTTTTGTTTTAATGGCTGTAACATTATTATTAATATTCGATAAGTATCATAGAGATTATAATAAAACAGGCGTGTCGTGTTATCATCTAGCAAAACAGGAATTTATAGCAATGTTGCTATTAAAAAAATATAAAGTAGCGCAAGTTTCAAGAATTTTGGCGCATTAGTGCTCCTTAGCGTAAATCAATATGAAATTAATAGTTATTTATATTTTTGTGTGTTGCCGGGCCCTTATTTACGTGATAGTGAACAGCACTCCGACTACTTGTAGAGGTTTTGGCAGGAACGTTGTGGCAGGATTTGTCAAAGGGAAGATCTTCCAGCCAGACGGGTGTTGTGCGTGGCAGGGCGTGCCACTATAAAAAAAATATAACCCTGCTTTAGGAATTATTCCTGTGTTGTGGGTGCGTTAATAAACATAAAATTTACATACACAAACACCTAGACCAAAAAAAATATTTGTGGGTCGCACAAAGATTTGTCCTATACGGAAATCGAACCCGCAACTACTCGATCCAGAGTGGAGCGACCCAAGCTCTTAACCACTGGGCCAAGCCGTCCGTCAAAGGTGATTAAAAGCGATTAAAGCTGTGAATCAGTCAGTCAATCATCAATCGAGATGAGGTTTTTATTCGTGATTGAATGCCACGGATAAAAACATCACCTCTTACAGACGTCGGCTGTAGGAGAAAATTCTGTCTGTTTGGTAAAATAAACACAATCACATTACTTTTATCGATACTATTTTGCCGCCACACTACTTCCAGCTGTCAAAAACGGCTTACATATTTATAGGTTATACTGCAAGGGTAATAATAAGAACAGGTTCAAAACAATATTTTTTTGTCAGCAATAATGTCTACTCGTTGGTGAGTACACGCAAAATTAACGTAACATCTTCTATTCACTAAAAAGCACACAATCAACTTTCACAAAAACATCATTTTCTACAGGTATCCTATTTATCAAAGGGGCAATCCTCAATTGCGAGTGTTTCTACCTAATTTTTGGATGAAATTAGTACGACCGGATCGCAGCCAGCTGCCCAATGTTGTGAAATTTCACTGCTCTATGGAAATGACAAAATTTGATATAAAGAATTACCTTGAAAAAATATACAACATACCTGTAGTTGATGTCAGAACGAAGATTTGTATGGGAAAATTCCGAAGAGAACTTGGTAAAGGTTATGTTGTAAAAGATAATGACATAAAGAGCGCTATGGTAGTGTTGGTAAGTGATTCTACATGAAAAATACCTTGCTTTTTAGTACAGCTGCATTTTTTTCATATGTACATGGGAGTCTATCTTAAAATTCTGCTAACATCATGAAGCAAAAGTTTAGATGTTTCGATATTTAATTGTCTATTACTCAATCAGATCTAAAGAACAGGTTGGTTGTTTCAACAGATTTTGATGAGATTTAGTTAGTAGATTATAGGCAGAAATAACAATACACAGCCTGTTTATATTTGGTAAATAAAAATAACCTACAAGCAACAACTAATTAAAAAAAAAATCTATCTATCTATAACCTCACGCCAGATCCCTTGCGGGGTAGGCAAAAAATAATCATATCAGCAATTGTTTATAAATTACTAATTGTTAATATGTTTAGTTACTATTATTGTCACCTTTTCAAATCATAAAAATCTTAATTGTGAAAATGACCACATGAGTGTTGTTTTGTCTTATGTCTAGTTAAATAGAACTATTTTATTTTAATTGCAGCCTAAAGACATGAAATTTGAATATCCTGATATATTCCCAAAAAGTAAGGAAGAACAAGATGAAAAATCTCTAGAGGAAGCTAAAAAATCATTTAAAAGCTACATAGAGCGTAACAAACACAGAACTGATGTTCCTAGCTGGTTTACAATATAAATGTATGAATTTAGCAATCTACCCACTTTCAATGTTACATAATTATTTAAGTAGTTAATTATTATCAATATTATATAAATCCACAAAAATTCTTCTGTCTATTACTTCAGTTTGGTAGCCCAATGTCAAATCCTTTGGGACTTATAGACTAAGAAGTCATTCTGATTATATGGTGTGAATCAGCCTTGGATGATAGGAAAAAGATTCTTTGTTTTGTCATACAAGTGCAATTATGTAATACATAACAATATGTTCTTATTATGTAAGGTCGATTTCTACTTACCCATACCCTGAAAAGGATCTGGTGTTTTGATATAGATTCATCATTGAAATATATGGAAAATTGGCTTTGCGAATGTTTTTTTATGTTGAATAGAGACAATGTAATAATAAGGATAACAGTCAAACAAACAGTTTTTACATATGAACATTATAATCTATTCTTAATAGGCAAAAAGTACAAGGTCAAGAGCACATCACAATTGTGATATTCCCTTATGTTTATATCACAAACGACTTTACCATTGAATGATATATCAATATTATTTGAAGTGGAATTGGTTTTTGCACAACATGTTCATACACTTCATAGCTGGATTCAATATTAAATTGAAGGATAGATTTGTACAATTTTGACAGATTTTCCATACAAAATATGTCAAAATTCTATCCATAGTAGGCAAATCTATCCTCGAGTAAAATATTGAAACTGGCCATTAGTGAAATATTGGCATGTCACGAACAAAAATAGGTTTTCTCTACGGAAACAATTAGTAGTTTTTATTCAATAAAAAAGCACCATGTTTACAACTTGGCACTCCAGTCAGATTAAGTCTACCGGACATGTGTACCGGGAAATTAATGCCACGCACAACATAATATATCGTTTTACTCATTTTATGATTAAAAACAAAAACTTAAGAATCAACTTGTCATTCATCAAGTTACATCACTAAACAAATTTGTAAATACTATTATTGCATGTAAATAGTAAATACAAATAATAATTTAACTTAATGCAATGACTACCAATGGTATCATATTTTAGGAACAATAATAAAAAAATACCTGTTACTCTTAATTAATGGTTACCAAAATATTCATCCAAATAAACTGAAGAAAAACAGCGGGGACACTCAGCAATGTCCAGAAGAAATGTCACCTGAAAAAAAATACATACAATATACTAATAAATATTTTAACTTAGTTAAAATTAGACATATAAAGCAAATAATACAGTATGAAATCATCTTCATGTAATCAGAACATTAATTCATAAAAAAAATTGCCACCTATGGCTATTTTATCTTTGCATCCAGTAATTATTTTCATACAGGATCAGTCACAAGTGAAGTCAATATGTTATTGGTTAGCCCGAAAATGATAACAAGTTTTAATAAGCATTACAGGTGTACAAGATACATCACAGAGCAGTTGACATTTTCAGCTGCTCGGCTTAATTTTAACTTCTGTGCTCACTGCAATTCAGGCATAAGGCAAGGCTACAAGCATACCTAATGTTTGCTTATGAGCGACCTCACAAGGACAGCAAGTAGGTATAAAACTTTGTGATCGACGGCAAACTTTCGGTACCTAATTTGTAATGCGCAGAAGTTTGCAAAACATAAAACCCGGGTAGATACTCACGCGAGGATGTAAATCACATTTCAAACGAATGCGTCCATTACAGTAGTAGCCACATGCTCGACAAAATACGATGGTCTTCTCCCTGTTACAAGAACATTTCTTGGTGTAAATTTCTGTAACCTCGGGAATACCGCGTCCCACACGATTTTGTTGTGGTTTATAAACTATCCCAGCGGCTGCAGCCACGACAGGAGTGTTTTTGTTGGACATGTTGGAAATGTTTTATAATATCAGAATTTTTCTCGGTAGGTATAGAAAATATGTAGGTTGCACTTTCAAAGGCTTCTGACAATCTCTTTCAAAAAAATTTCGCGGGTAGAAGTGCGTTTTACGAAAGAGTTCCATTTGTGGTTAGGTTGGTAGTCTTGTATTTCAGTCTCCTATATATTATTATAATCTTTGATCTGGTTTTTTTGGCGGGAAGTCGAAGAGTGATGTTGACAATTTGTTTTAATTTCCAAAACTTGTGTTATTTCGACTAATAATGTGTAATGTTGGTGGAATATTAACCATTATCTGTTCTTATGTGTGCATGAGTGAAGGTAATTGTAACAAAGTGGTAAAACGTGCCTTTTCGACTTCCATCAAAACGGCCGTTGCAATTGGTATGTAAAGTATCCACTGCTTTACGATCCAGGGTGGGGTATTTCATTAATTTCACTATCATCGTTGTCATCAAATTCATCGGGGAGTCGAATTAATTTAAACAAACACGATTATATATCTCACTGGACACTGGCAAAATACACTTATAATTAGTGTGAAGCCATAACTTAAAGAAGAAGAATCTTTGATCTCAGTATAAATGTCTATATAGTAGTCAGTGTTTAATTTTTTTTCTTCATTAATATATATTTTAACGACAAAATCATACCCAAGGCATTAAGTAGTGGTAAACTATAGAATTGTTGTTAAAAATTAAAATATTTTGTTTCAATCGTTTTCATCGATGTTCGGCAAAAAAGAGTATAACGGGATTTTTGGCGGGAAGTTGAAGAGTGATGTCAATTTGTCTAAATTTCCAAAACTTGTGTTATTTCGAATATTAATGTGTAATGTTGGTGAAATATTAACCATTATGTATTCATATATGCGCATGAGTAAAGGTAATTGAAACAAAGTGATAAAACGTGCCTCTTCGATGTCCCTCAAAACAGCCGTCGCAATCGGCATGTAAAGTATCCATCGCTTTACTATCTAGGGTGGGGTACTTCATCAATTTCATTATCATCGTTGTCATCGAGTTCATCGGGGAGTTGATTAATTTAAATCACGATTATGCATCTCACTAGACACTGGCAAAATTCACTTTTGCAATTCATAAAATAAGTGTGAAACCATAACTTAAAGAAGAAGAAGAGTTAAACGCGGTGGCAGTTAGAACAACGGTTGCCAATTTGTGGGGAATTCCCCAAATCGCGGTGAATTCAAAATCGGTTGGGGATTTAGTGAAGACTGGCATAATGTGGGGAAAACGCGGAGATTTTGATATTGTAAGCTTAAATAAAAAATGCATTCATTCAATTTCGTACACAACTTGTTTCTATTCTCTTACTATATTAGGTCTTAGGAATTTACTAGGTGCGATCTAGATGCTACCTCCTGGAAAAAGATGAGGTTTTGTCACGCGGGATCTAATTAAATAAATGGAAGAGATTTAATCAATCGAGAATTTTGTTTTATGAAATATGGCTAAGGTATTTTGGAAAAAAATATTTTACTTACTTTATTTTACTCCAACAAAGACCTTTACAGAGTGTTTAACAAATGGCCTTTTTAGAACTTTTCTAGCAAGTATTGGGTGTCATGTGAGAAGGAGCCGCTCGAGCCTTTCTTTTATGAATTCGACTATAATAACGTTTTTCATTTATTTTCTAATTTCCTGTTTTTCATAAGTTATATGTATAAAACTTTAAAAAAAAGGGAAATTGACTTCAAAAAGCAAAAAATAAATATTTGAAGTCGGTGCTGGTTGGTGCAGTCGGTTACTTGGCACCGACTTCAAATATTTATTTTGTGCTTTTTGAAGGCGTCTTCCCTTTGTTTTAAAGTATTTTATTTTACAATTTTTAGTGACGAGTGAATTTATTTTTATTATTTATATACCTCCTTTATATTATCCTAATTATTTATACAGTGAGGTATAAGATTGATATAAAACTCATAATAACTGAATTTTCACATTCATGCATGCGGCAAACAGCCGTATAGGAAACCCCTGGTGTATCTTCAAAACCCCTTGTCCAATACCAATAAAATTTAAATTCGACCATCTCGGAGCTACACTGAACCTAATGCAAAAAGAATCATCAAAATCAGATTATAAGCAAAGAAATTACAAAAAAATACAGACGAATTATGAACCTCCTCTTTTTTTGAAGTCGGTTAACATTCCGCTTAGTTCTATAGTAGGGTACCTATAAGATTGACGTAATACCCATAATATCTCAATCTACGCATTCGTATTGTTTGTTGTTAAGGAGTTCCCTGGTATATCTTCCAAGTCCAAGGTCCAATACTGATTTATTTATTTATTTGCATAAAAGTTGGTAGGTACATTTGCTGTCTTATTTTAGTATAAAAAGGTTCATACAACTTAAGTCACAACATGTTCAATCAATCAATCAGCCTATCGTAGTCCACTGCTGGACATAGGCCTCTCCTAACACGCGCCATTGCACACGGTCCTCCGCCTTCCGCATCCACAACATGTTGACATGCAAAAAATTCGTCTTACTTGCTAAGATATGGCT
The DNA here is from genome assembly GCA_905147815.2 of Phalera bucephala. Taxonomy (NCBI): domain Eukaryota; kingdom Metazoa; phylum Arthropoda; class Insecta; order Lepidoptera; family Notodontidae; genus Phalera; species Phalera bucephala. The sequence continues at coordinate 52,177,469 of LR990609.1, forward strand.
AAAATAAAAGTAGAAATTCAATTCCGTTAGTCTAATTAAAATTGTCAATTCAATAATAAAATAATCCAACGATATTAATGTCAAGTAATAAGATAAGTGTCAAAGGCAAAGTTTAAGACCATGTAATAATACAGAGTAGAAGCATTTGTCTAATAACTACAATTTAAATTTTTTGGTAAACATTGAAGTCGGAAGGTTTTTAAAATCACCAGGAATTTTATTGTAAATGCGACCGCACATTGCATAACAATTTTTTGGTACAAAGTAATTCTAGGTATTTTAGGCAAAACAATATTTTCACGATTCCTTGTGCTTCTAGGAAACCTATGATGTGTTTGAGTAAACAGGTGTTTATGTTGTTTGCTGCTTCTAATATATACATGCTGGGCAGTGTTAAAATTTTTAGTTTTAGAAATATGGGCTTACATGACTCCCAGGGCCTTATACCGGCTATCGCTCTAACACATTTCTTCTGTGCAAGAAACGCACTTTGTACTTCAATAAAGTTGCCCCATAGTATTAGACCGTAACTTAATATTGCACCTACGTAGCCATGGTATGCGGTTAGGACAGTGTGTTGATTCGCTGTTTTACTGAGGCGATATAGAACATATACAAATTTATTTAATTGAGTGCATACCAGGTTAACATGGGATTTCCAGTTACAGTGTTTATCAATTATAATGCCCAAAAATTTGGTTTCATCTACTTCTATTAGTTTTTGTCCCTCATAATTTATATTCATATTTTGCTTTTTTTACCATATGTGCTAAATTGTATCATTTTTGTTTTTGTCACATTGACCTTCAAGTTATTTATGTCAAGCCATGAGATTATGCATTTAATTGTAGCGTTAATGTCCCTGGAAGAATTTATAATGTCATTATTTAAGGGAATTATTATAGATATGTCATCTGCAAACAAAATGCATGGATATGGAGTAACTTTGGGTAGATCATTAATGTACAATAAAAATAACAATGGCCCAAGAACACTGCCCTGTGGCCCCCCAAGAACACCCCAAGAGTTGGATTTGTAGGTTGATCTATTTGGGACTTGTTCATTCTTTTTGTTTATACTCATTATTTCAACGGTTTGCATTCTTTCACTTAAGTAGGATTCTAGCCATTTTAGAGCAGGTCCTCTGATTCCATATTTTTCAATTTTGTCCTACAATATTTTGTGCGAGACAAAATCAAACGCCCTTGACATATCAAAGAATATTGCAGTAACTGATTTACCATCGTCTAGATTGTCAATTACTTTATTCATTAAGTGAAAGCAGGCTAAAGTGGTAGATTTCTTTTTTTGAAATCCGAATTGCTCATTTCTTATAATGTTGTGTTTTTCAATAAAATCCCTTAAACGTTTATACATGGCAATTTCAAAAATCTTTGAGATTATTGGTACAAGGGTAATGGGTCGGTAGTTTTGCATCTTAGTATGATCATCTTTTTTGTATAGCGGTTTTACTAGGGATTTTTTAAGGCCATCAGGAAAACACCCACTTTCAAGGGATAAGTTTATTAAATATGTCAATATAGGGGTCAGTTCATTTGAAGTTGCTTTTAGAATATTGGTCGCAATGTTATCGTAACCAGCGGCTTTTGTATTTTTAAGGGATTTGATAATTGTTTTTACTTCGTTATAATTATACGGTTTTAAGAAAATAGTATTGCGTAGATTTGAATCAAGCGTATTGCGTATGTTGCAATTTTGCGTGTTTGTAGAATTTGTCCAGTAGTCACTAAACAATTCTGCAATCTGCTTAGGATCACTGGTTCAACCTTCCCATCATTAATTTTAGTAATAAAATTCATAGGTTTCAGGGGTACGGATTCTTGTTTAATTAATTGCCATGATGTTTTACCTATGTTTTTTGCTTTTTTCATTATGGTGTTTGTATTATTTTTAATAGCCTGATTGATACATCGTTTCAGAATTTTACAATATGTTTTATATTTATGTTTATTGGTACTACATTTTTCTTTATAGTATTTGTATCGTAGTATCCTTTTTGTTTTACAGCTTATACGTAAACCTTTACTTATCCATTTGAGTCTTTTAGTTCTTGTTGTAATTTTCGTTTTGATAATTGAAAAACACAAACCATACAACATCAAAACCAGATCATGAAATGTTTTATATGCTGTATTAATATTCGCATCACAGTAAACTTCCGAGAAAGAAAGATCTGTAAGACATTGTTTGAATTTTTTTATATTCTGAACGCAGTAATCTCTGCTATAGATGTAATACTCTAAAGGCATTTCTTTATTTTTCACGGGTATGTATAATAGCTGGGCTGTATTATGGTCTGATAGGTCTAAATGTAAAATTTTACTCTTGGCTGAACGAATATTACTAATTAAGCGATCTATACACGTGTTCTGACGAGTTGCTTCTTTAATGTAAAAAATTAAGTTAAAGTTATTTATGACATTCGTTAGTTCTACGGAGTTTCTATGAATTTGCATAGTGTTAACATTGAGATCACCCGCTAAGACAATTTTTTTATTTTTATATTTCATGCAGCTATGATGTAAAATCTTATTTAATTGTATGGTAAAAATATTAAAATCAGAGCTGGGCGTTCTATATAAAGTTATAATAAATAAGTTATGTTTCAAAATTTCGATTCCGCAACACTCAAAGTCCTTGTCTTTGGAATGTTCTTTAAAAATGGGTATTTCTCTAGCTGACAATTCATTTTTTACCAACACGCAAACACCTACACGTTTTTGGGGTTTTACTCGACAATATGATGCAGCTAATTTATAACCGGAAAGTTTAATTAGACACTCACAGCCCTTTTCTATAAATGTTTCTGTCAAGCAAATAACGGCCGGTTCTTGTTTTTGCTTAAGTAACTCTTGTAAATGTACCTCAAATAAATTTCATTTACATATTAACCCGGCTATATTTTGATGGAGTACTGTAAGGCTTCTAGTCAAGAAAAAACTTTTTCTCACATTTATCATTAGTGTCACGAGACATATTTCTACTTTCTGTTTGAGTCTCAGCGTGTACTTGAGACCGTTTGTTACACATACAGTTGTAGTTTGTTACATTTTGGGCTTTGCCAACCCTGTTATTTGGGTTCCCAGCGTGTATAGATTTGTTTTTGTAAGGCAAATATTTTAAATCATAATCCAGCTGATCCAATACATCATTTGTTTGTTTACAGATATGATGGATATTAAAGCCATCGTCAAAATTGATAAATTGACAATTGGAATGTTGTTTGCTAAGCATTATTAACAATTCATTTACTTTATTTTCATTTAAATGTATATTAGTAAAAACTTTTAAAATGAATACAGGACATTCAATATTTTTAAGGAAAATACATAATTCCGTCATAATTTTCAATGGGTTACAATCATGTTGACCAATGGATATTATCACGCGGTCGTGTACATTGATATCAAATAACTTAGCGCTATTCAGTATTTCTTCTGTTGAAGCGTTTGGTTTGATGAATGATATAACGTCATAGGAGCCATAAGCCGTACGATTCCTCAGGTGTCTGATATGTTTAGCCATACCTGAGCATTGTCTTCCTCCAAATATAAATAGGCGTTGTTTTGAGTTCCTCGATTGTTTTCTTTTATTTATTGTTTCAGAACAGTTGTGCGAAGTTGTCTCATTGCTAGTAAATAGTGGATTTATTTTTTGTTCATTTGTTATCTCGAGTTCTGGTATACTACCGTTCTGTACTGTTTCTAGTTCATGAGACTCTAATGCTTGTCTTTCGATATCAAAATTTAGCTGTTTAGATAAATTTGCAGCGCAAGGTGAATGTTCAGTCTGGATTCTGACTTGTGCCTTTGGTGATTAAAATAAGACCACCTTGAAACTATATTGAATCCAGTGGAGAAAAAATCATCCAAATCGGTTAAAAAGCAAATAAGTTATAAAAACACAGACGAATTATGAACCTCCTTTTTTTAAGTCGGTTAACACTGCCTGTCCCAGGCAGTGTTAACCGATACGTACGAACCGTTTATTCGTCGATAGCTTCAAGAGTAGAGTTCCCAACAGTGAGTGCGGTGGGTACGACATGGATGTTAAACATTATTTTCCTTTTGTCATGTTCATTTTAAGACCCACTTGTTGAGATACTCTGTTGAGGTCTACGGTGGCCGAAAACAGTTGCGGAGAAATGATGTCTTCCTGTCTTACTCTTCTTTTTATAGGGATCGCCTTCGTATACTGCCCCTGAACTCGGACTGACATGATGGCGTTATTATACAAGCACTTCAACACTTCGATGTGCCGATAGTCAATGCAGCATCGCTGGAGAGATCTAAGAACCGCTCCAGTCTCGTTCGAATCGAAGGCTTTCTCATATTCCACAAACGCCAAGCATAGTGGCCGATTATGCTCCTCAGTCTTCTGTATAAACTGCCGCAGTGTATGTATGTGGTCTATGGTACTAAAGCCTTTCCGGAAACCGGCTTGTTCGGGAGGCTGGAAGTCATCAAGCCTACGTTCGAGACTATTCGTGATGACTCTCGAAAACAACTTATAAACATAGTGTGATGGGCAGCTCAGCAGTGTGATGAGCATAGGCCCACACCTTGCTTAAGACCTATAGAGTTCTTTAGCAAGCTTTCTAGAAAAACAGTACCACCACACCTCTGTTCCATACTTCCGGCGTTTTCTCTTCGAGCAAGACGGAATTAAACAGCCTCTGAAGGACTTTAAGTACCGGCGTTCCGCCCCCTTTAAGAAGCTCTGCGGTAATTCCGTCTTCACCCGGCGCTTTGTTGTTTTTGAGTTGTTTGAGAGCCATCCTAATCTCGTCCAGGCTGATGTCCGGGATATCTTCGGTGTAGTTTCAGGTTAGCTTTACATGGTAAATAAATAATGCCTTTAAATCCATATAATTAACTTGTATAGACTGACAAATACCAATTTAATTTTATTACTTCAAGATCCTTACCCTTTTGTAAGATCATGTTGTACCTCTGTTCTATCTGCCTTTTATAATAAATATAATCCTGAAGCCGCAAGCGTGCATCGAATTGAAGCACCAATTACTACTTGCAAAGCAGGTAGTGCCGTTGAGCTCGAAAAGAAACATTATGGGATATCATTTCATACCTAATTAGCGCATTCAGGTGCCGTGTTAATTAAAATATCGAATTAATTCTTCAGTCTGTAATTGTCATAGTAAAGGGCGCGTCCATTTTGTTAGTGTTGCTAGAATAACAATTTTATTTTTGCCTACTTTTATTTGCTAAGGACTTTATGAGTTCTAATCTTAGAATAACAATAATCTAGAAGCCGAGGGGGCACATGGAGTTTAAGCAATAATTATTACCTGCAAAGCAAGTAGTCACACGTTTACGCGAGCAGTCACTCGGCGACTGACGCGCGAAATAACGTGCTCTACGCGTGTCAAATTAAATTGAATTATGGCGTCTTGCGTCGTTCCTATCCGTAACAATTCAGTCAAGCTCAAAAGGAAACGGGATGGGATTACGTTTCATGTGTAAGCAGCACCATCGGACATCGTATTATTTAAATATGGAATTAAATGTTCCGCTCATAATTGTTACCGGAAATGATGCGTCCATTTTGTCTGTGTTGCCAATACCACTGTGTAATTTTTGCCTACTTTTATTTAGTATTAGTTGTTATGGTTCTAAAAATTATTAGTTTAGTTACTTATTACCTAATGATATAACTACTTAGTTACGATGACGAAAGTACTTTTCCCACTTTTAATTACTAAGTGCTTTATGGAATGGCGCTTTTATATGTATGGCGCAGTAAGATAGTTAAAGGGATATAATTTTATTCCTAGTAGTATAATGATATGTCCGATGAAACATAGGCCTAAATTTTGCTACGATGTAATATACTAAAAACATATTTCGCCACGTGGCGGTGGCAGAGGTGTGGCGCGTACAACCACATTTGAGGCAATATTTAAAAAAAAATGGTTCAACAAAAGAGATATTAAAACGAATATTACACTTTTTTCTTCCTAAGTATCGATCCCAGAACCTTGTGATGGTGTCCTGTGGGATGGAACACATATAAAGAGTAATCTCCACCAGACCAATGAGGCAGGGAACGATTTTGGTGATTATCCTTGTTATTACGTTTTTTTCTCAGAGTGCTCAATCCATTGTTATGTATTTATGATTACAATTGGTTAGAAAAAATATAATCTAGAAGCCGCGGGCGCGCATCAAGTTGAAGAAACAATTACTGCGAAGCAGGTAGTCACACGTTCACGCAAGTAGTCACTCTGTGACCGTCGTGCGATATAAAGTGCTCTGCGCGTCGCAAATTAAATTGAATTATGCCGTCTAGTGTCATTCCCACGTATAAAAATGCTGTTGAACTCAAAAAGAAACATGATGGGATCACATTTCATACGTATCTAACGCATTCAGGTGCCGTATTTAAACATCGAATTAATTCTTCTGTATGTAATTGTCATAGTAAAATACGCGCCCATTTTGATAGTGTTGTTGTTTATCATGCACTCTAATGTCATCAACACCTACCCCAAAAAGTCCGCGCTGTCAACATTACGCGGGTCGGAAGTGCAGTGAGTGCGGGGCGTTTGTTGAATTTTTGGCTACACTGCGCGACGGGCAATTACGACCATAGAGTAAAGTAATATAGTAGAAATAGAGACCCAACTCGGCGCTTTTTTACGCCAACACGATTGCTGTCACTTAGTAGCGCTGACTATTATTAGTATTCCGAAACTCTTTTGTCGTACGCATCTATATATAGCTTGCTATGGCGGTATGCCTATATAGGTATATATTCGTATATGCATATATAGTTCAGAATTAGTGTTGTGGAACCATCGATAGTTTGACTATCGACAGCTGACCTCGAAAATCATTCATGATATCGATATTACTATCGATTGTATTTACATGTGACAATTAAATCGATACTATCGATTGCACAAATTGAGCAATACTATTGGTAAAGGTGATATTATTGATAGTATCGATACTAATTTGTCCGATATTATCGATACTATCGATAGTATTGTTAAAACCAGTACTTGATACATACATCGATACTTTAAGACTATCGATAGTCCTCAAGTTTTCGATACTATTGTTCCTAATATAAGGTAATGCAGTTCGTCAATAGAAAGGGAGATTGAATTCTTGTGCTTCGTTTTGTACATATGTTGTACTACATAACAAAAGGTTATAACCTTCTTTCTATATTTCGCCCTAATTTTTGTTATGGTATGGACTTCTAAATACCTAAATGCGCTTTCTTATCAACTCCGCTGCTTCACCCCATTGCCTCGCTCGCAAGGTGTTCGTATGTGGACCACTTGATAACAGTACACTGCTTGCTCGCTTTTCGTGGGTGAGACCGCACGTAGCCAGGGCGCTGATCCCAAGAGGACCCAATACACGCGCCGCCTGTGAGTTGCTCAATAGTCAAGGACACATTTATGAATCGTTTGAATACAAGTAGAACTGTTGGGAATTGTTGACAGACTACTGAAATTTGTTGATCATGCGCGATCTTATATTTGACCATGCAGCGTTCACCTGTAGACCGAGGGGCGTTCACTCGCTGCCCCCTGGCTTACCTACATTTTTTTGAGATTGACACCCTAAGACAATATATAGCGATGGCATAAAGTCCTAATCGAACGCTATTCACAAATTTCCATCTCGTGACTTAATTTAGCTTTTTTGTGTATGTGTGTGTCTGTATGAATGATCTACACTGTTGGCCAGGAAGTCTTTACAGCTTTACTGGGCAAGAGGGCAAGCGTACGACAAATACACTCCAGCCAGAAGGGAAAATTCAACTCAAGGGCGTCTCAAGGACGAACGGCTTCGGCTAAAGTTGTTGCTGTGGGCATATACTATAGTCATCGACTGCGAAATTAGTGACTGATCCTGCGTGCAACATCTGTATCCAAAAACGGAATTGCTTAATTTATATGTTTGTTAACTTAGTTTACAAACAACACGTGAGTCACTATTATTTTCGAAAAATAACATTAGGGATTTCCTCTGCTTGGCAATATCCATCATAATGTAAATATCAAAATATTTGAGTACTTAACTAAGTGGAACGTGGATTTTAATAACAGAGGGACTCTACAAAACAAATTAAAATCTTTCCTAATCATTCCTTAAAAGGCAGAATTTGAATGATCAAATAACCTATATTGCTTTACAAAAAGGAGCAATAGTATCGAAGAATTACTGACTATCGATAGTATAATAGTATCTACTGCTAGCAATACTGTCGATAGTTTTGCGTCAACAATATTGCATGGTACATGTATTTGTATTACTATCGATAGTATCGACAGTATTGTACATAATAGTATCACCGTAGTATTGCTCATTTTGTACCATCAATACTATCCATAATATTGATTTAAATGCCACGTGTTGATGTAATCGATAGAACAATGGATTTTATGAATAGTTTTCGAGGTCACGATACTATCGATAGACTATCACCGCAACACTATTCAGAATCGATGTGCGTACTACCTATAGGAATGTATAGATGCAGCTGTATCTATACATTTCTATAGGTAGCACTCACGAATATATCCGGTAAGATAGAACACTATTAATAAAAAATTTACTTATTATTACGAGGAGCAACAAATCTAGTGAAAATGAAAGGCACAAAATCATATCTCATTTTTATTACACAACTAACTTTTGCAACTCACGTACTTTTAGGGCACACAGTTAAATAGATCAATTCAATTAAAATGTTCAATATGCCAAGAAGCACTTTAGTTCAAAATTCGTGAAAACACCAAAACCAGCGTCCAGAGGATGTTTGAACTCGATGTAAGGCAAGGGCAAAAATGTTTTTAGGTTGATAAAGATCCCCCACGCAAATCCATATAAATTTAACTCAAAATCAGTCAGTAAACACATAAGTACAAGCGTACCTACGCGCACAACAAACAAACAATACGAGTTCGGCGGCCATTTGTGAGAATCCCACCCGTCCCACCAGTTTGTATATATATAGTACTCTGTGGTCCCACCACAGAATAAATATACTCCGAGTCCCACAGACACTGTTGCCAACCCTACCAGCCTAAAAACAGCCTTTCAGCCTTAAAAAACAGTAAATTTGTTATTTCAAAACAATAATTCTACTGTTTGACTAAAACAAGTTAAAATTCATAGAAAAAGTGTTTATTGTACAAAAATATTTTTATTTCAAAGATAATTTAACAATTACTTACATAATTATTTGTTATTTCTTCTTCCGCAATCATTTTATCTTCTGCGTTTTCTACGGAATTTTTGCCGTGAAAATCATATATGTTTTTGTTAATGTTTTTTAAGTGTTTTTCTGTTGCCTTGAATGAGTAACAATCTCTTATTTCTGCTTTTGTATGTAGTGTTCCTTTGATAGTTGTGGTGGATAGTTGGTTGCGTAATTTGGTTTTCATTATATTAATAGCGGAATATAACCTTTCAACCGTGGCGCTGCTATGAGGAAGGCAATGAAGCTTCTTCACCAACTCAGATAACAAACGAAATGTATGAGCCCCATCCCCATTTTTTGACGCAACAAAATTGTTTCCAAAACCTGATGATATCGGGATTTTCATTTTGGTTAAAAGGTAAGTTAGTATTTCTCAGCATTTGCTATTCTCCATCCAATTCCGTTATGTTGTCTGGACAAATCTTTGGGAAGAAGTAAAGCACTTCAGCAAGCGATGGGATATCATTTCTCATTTCGGAATCAAAAATTGCTCCAGGATTAAGCAGTTTTAAAGATTTCAATGCTTTACGATCTTTGTATTCAAAAGGAAACCTTTGTTTAATTTGTTTTGTATCCTCAATGTAAAAGAGTTTATATATTGTATAGAAATTTTTCAAATTTTCGTCATCTAGTTCACCAATTTCTCGTTTCTTCCTGAACAGATTTGGAACCATCCCTCCGACATATATTTCGTGCAAAGGTAAATGTTTCTCTTCATCTGCATAGTCCAGGCTAAGTATTTTTTTCTTCTTTCACATCAGTTTTTTTTCTGTTAGTTAGTTGTTTCAGTGAGTTGTATTTATTGGATTTTTATAAAGCACTCCAAAATTATTGTGTAGGCAGCAAATATCTTGTCATACAGTAAATGTAATTTTGGGGTTTCAGCCTGCATTTCTTTGTTGAGATCAGTCAATAGTACAGTTCTGTCGTTGGTTCGAGGGCCTTGGAAGAAAACTTTTTTTTTATGAGTTTTGATGAGTGTTTATTAAATTTGTAACAGATGGCGCTTAAATTAAAGGAAAGATCATGAAGCTAAAATTAACTGGAGGGAGTCATACGACGTTGCTGCTCCGCCGGTCATCGTTCAACACATTGCCTTTTTTCTCTCTCAATTACACGGATCACCATTTTGAGTGAATGAGAAAGCTATTGTAAGGTTGGCAACGTTGCCCTTTACGTGTGCTTGGTTGCCTGTTGTGACCTGTGGTTAGGCCATAACAACTGCGCCCCGTCCGTTTCAACGATTAAAATATAAATGAAAATCATTGTGATAACTGAATATACTTTAATACAGTGAAAGTATATCGTGTTGTGCTGTATTTTGTCAATCAAGGACAACCAAAGAAGGAGTGAAAAATCCTGAATTATCATTTCACACGAATGTATTTATTGCCTCTTATTATATTATAGGGAATTTTCACAGCAAAATTATGGCCTTTAACATTAAAGATATACATCACTGACGTCATATAATTAATATAAGGGTGATAATTAACTGTGAGTTTAAAGCTTTAATTTATATTTCAAATATGCATTATTTTACACTTCTTCACTAGTGATGTCCTACAGCGCCTATCACTTACTGTCGATATTACTAAATTAATACTGAAACATTAACCATTCCTATTTCACGTCATAGTGACTAATCGTATTTGGATGAAATTTAGTAAGGATAGGATATCTAGATAAACACCGTCACGTCTATATTCCCCAATCGGGGGTGGGATGTCTAGACGTATTTATGATTATTTCATCTTTAACTATAATGACGTTATACCTGAAATAAAACACTTATTAAACTACTTACCTCACTGGAAGCTTTATATTGAGATGGCATATAGAGCATCGGTTGCGAAATGAAGTTTTGCCCTTTGGGTAGTACTGCTTTTACTGAAGATTAGAGGTTTGATCTCTATATAAGTTAGCATTGTGCCCTCCACCCCGCGAGGGTGTGTTGTATGCCATGCCCGTATGTAGATAAATCTGAACCCTGAAAAGCATGTTGATGTCCGTGTGATGGAACTGTTGATTTTCGTGATTTAGAATCCCACCGCTACGCCTATATTCCCCAAGCGGGAATGGGAGTGGTGTACTGTGTACACTCACTTGTCATTAAACAATATAATGTCTCATGTAGTAGAGGATGGGTCTATTGATATTATACCGAGCACAGTGCCAGATTCCGGACTATATTTTTTTATCGAATAATTACGATTTTCCGAGATAGGATTTGAACCGACGACCTTGTGATCGCTATGCGCATTACCAATGAGGCTTTACTATTGCATTACGTTGTACATACTAATATCGATGTTTAAAGATTCGTTTTTAAGATTTGTATTATAATACGTATGTGTGAACTTATATAAATTACTCGTAGTAATTCGAAATCGGAATTTAGATGTGTCAATTACGATTTTGCATGAAGTAAATATTTTTTTAAAATAAATTGTACTTTCTTATCGATAAATCCTGTACTAGTAATCACTTGCCTAATCACGTACACTAACGCAAATTCACAAACTCACATAGACAAGAAATTGACACGCTACCGTGGCGATATGCGGTGTCTAGGCATTCTTTGTCTATGGGAAAGACAGTATAATTTGTACCGGAAACAGCAAACAGGCTTGCCATTCAAAAAACAGCAAATCTATTGTTAAAAAAGTAGGGTTGGTAACACTGCCCACAAACTAATTGGAGCAAGGAACTTTAATACTGTCTGGAATGCTCACGATACAAATATTAGTATATGAAAATGTACTTTATAACTAACACTAAAAAGTTCATATTTGTTTAATTAATCAAAAGGAGAAAAACGTTCCGAGCGAGACACGACGATAGGGGGAATTCGACTCTTTCTTGTAATTGCCAGTACGAAATTTAAAAAATATAGTCGTAGTTATCTTTTCTTCAATTACCTGTCATTTTAATATATTTGCGTACGTTGACTTAACATAAAATTTATATGAAATAGACCTATTTATCCTATAACAAGATTCATATAATATTTATTCTATTTACTTCTATCCCATTGTTTCCATAATAGTATTTAGTCGATAGTAGTAACTAGCAAATTTTACATGGTAACATTCAAAGCACAATAGAAACAATATAGCCGATATACTTTTGCATTAAAGCCAAATTTCGGCTTGATTCTATATATTTTTTGAAATCTCTCATTAAAAAATGGTCAAAAACTTACTGTGTCAAAGGGGTGTAAAAATGGTTGTGGAATTTCAAATTTTAGGAAAGAATTTTGAAAAATATGTGTAGGGTGACCATAACGACAATATTTTAAAAACAGAGATATGAAAATCTTATCTGGTTATTTAAGCGTACGCCTTCTATATTTGTGCTGTATCTCTATTAATAATTATGCATAAGACTTGGCGAAGCCCTGGCTTTTGAGTTTTTGGCATAAGAAAGTGAAAAGAACACGCTTTAATTGTCGGACCACAAAAGATAAACAGGGGAAACTACTACCTAGTACGTATAATTGTTTCGTTGCCGGGTTTCCAAGTGATGAGAATCTCTGTTAATGGTGGCTTAATTACTGTAGTTTAGAGCTATCAGTTCAAGTCCGATGACATACGTTTACATAAAATTATAATTCATCAGTGTTTTATCTGTTAAATAAATCTATAAATTCATAATAAGTCTTTTTACTGTAGACAACCATAAGCTACGTCTTTATTAATATTACAATCTTGTAAGCTTATTTGCTTTTTTTAATCAACGTATCCCACTGCACAAATATTAAATCTCCTAATTTATATGTGACATAAAAGAGATTGTCCCAATTGTTAGTACGAAGTTGGACACCATAGTAGAAAGAGACACTATCCACTCTCGATGTCGATGTCACGTTTTTGAGGGGATCATAATATGATCGTAATCATTCCAGTTAGTTTATAAGTTCCTTGAATTGGAGTGAACAGTCCACAGACTGCAGATACACACTTAGTATCGATTTTTTTGTAGAAAATAATCGATAACATTCAATCAATCAATCAGCCTATCGTAGTCCACTGCTGGACATAGGCCTCTCCTAACACGCGCCATTGCAAACGGTTCTCCGCCTTCCGCATCCAGTCTGTCCCAGCGACCTTTTTGAGGTCGTCGGTCCATCTAGCTGGGGGCCGTCCTACCTTACGCTTACCAAGTCGCGGTCTCCACTCTAGGACACGCTTGCTCCATCGGCCGTCGGTCCTTCTGCAGATGTGACCAGCCCATTGCCACTTTAGCTTACTGAGTCTGCGAGCTATGTCGGTAACTTTGGTTCTTTGTCGGATTACCTCGTTACGAATTTTATCCTTCAAAGAGACGCCGAGCATAGCTCGCTCCATAGCCGCTGTGCGACTTTGAATTTGTGGACTAGTCCCACTGTGAGTGTCCACGTCTCGGCCCCGTAAGTCATAACAGGTAGAACGCATTGGTTAAAGACTTTAGTCTTCAGGCATTGCGGTATAGGCGAAGCGAAAACGTGACGTAGTTTGCCAAATGCTGCCCAACCCAATTGGATCCTGCGGTTGATTTCTTTCTCGAAGTTGTTCCTACCAAATTGGACAACTTGTCCAAGGTAGACATACTCCCGAACAACTTCGAGCATCGAACCAACGACGTAGATCGGTCCCGGCGTGACATGCTCATTAAACATGATCTTGGTTTTATCCAAGTTCATGCCGAGACCGACACCTCGAGAGGCTCCATTTAGGTTATGCAGCATTTCGCTTAACTGTTCCAGTGACTCTGCCACGATGACGATATCATCGGCAAACCGAAGGTGTGAGATGTATTCGCCGTTGATGTTAATGCCCCGCCCAGTCCAGTCCAGCGTCTTGAAGACGTCTTCGAGTGCATTGGTGAAGAGCTTGGGGGATATTACATCCCCCTGTCTTACCCCTCGATGCAGCTCGATCGGGTTGGTCTTTTGGTGTTGGAGCTGGACGGTCATTGTGGCGGTATCATACAGACATCTCAACACCTCGATATAGCGCCAATCGATGCCACATCGCTGCAGAGCATCCAAAACCGCCCAGGTTTCGATGGAGTCGAAGGCTTTCTCGTAGTCCACGAAAGCCATACACAGCGGCTGATTGTACTCTTCGGTCTTCTGTACAATCTGCCGAACAGTATGGATGTGGTCTACGGTGCTGTAGCCTTTTCGAAACCCGGCTTGTTCCGGTGACTGGAACTCGTCAAGTCTTCTGGCGAGGCGGTTTGTGAGTACTCTCGAGAACAACTTGTAGACGTGGCTCAGGAGTGAGATGGGTCTGTAGTTCTTCAGCAAGGTTTTGTCACCTTTTTTGAAGAACAGAACCACCGCACTCCCGCTCTACGCTTGAGGTGTTAAGCCCTGGTGGATGACGGAATTAAAGAGACTCGCTAGCTTTTTCAGGATTGGAGTCCCGCCTGCTTTTAGGAGCTCAGTGGTGATTCCGTCATCGCCTGGCGACTTGTTATTTTTGAGCTGCTCGAGAGCCACTCTGACCTCGTCCTGGTTGACATCAGGGATGTCTTCCGTATCGTGGCGTGCTAGTGGGGCTCTGTGGTCGTCAGCGCTGGGTCTCGAGGGTTTAGCCATCCGTGATGCGTACAGGTCTTTGTAGAAACTCTCAATTTCCTCGAGTATCTCGAACTTGGAGGTCACGGTTTTGCCATCCGCTGTATTAAGTTTCGTCAGATGGGATCTACCTAGCTGGCGAGCGAAGACTTTGGTGCCTCTGTTCTGTTCAATCGCAGCCGCGATGGTGCGGGTGTTGGAACATCGGAGGTCACGTCGCACCAGCTTCCGGATCTTCCGGTTGAAGTTCCTCCCATCCGGCGAAGACGCCTGCGTGGATGACATTTCCCGGCTCTGCCTCATAAGTTCGAGAGTCTCGAGCGAGAGTTTAGACTCCATGTTACCGCTTTTGCCGGGAATCACCCTTTGAGACACATCCTGTAGCGTTTTGACCACTGTGTCGGTTTTCTCGTCAACATTGCCTTCGGTTTCCAGCAGGTCGAAACGATTTTGAAGCTCCAGTTGGAACTTTTCGGACCCTAAAGCTATTTGAGGCGCAGTTGGTCTGAGAGTAGACCTCATCATGCGACGTCTTTCGGCCTTGAAGTTTATATTTAGAGCGCCTCGGACAAGTCGGTGATCGCTGCCGGTGTTAAACCTGTTGATCACGGAGACGTCTCTAAATATAGACTTCCTGTCAGTCATGATGAAGTCTATCTCGTTCCTCGTCACAGTGTCGGGGCTTCGCCATGTCCACTTTCTATGAGGCTTCTTCTTAAAGAACGAATTCATCAAGAAGAGCCCCTGCGACTCCAGAAAGTTGACCAGCATCTGCCCCCTGTGGTTTCGGCGCCCTACGCCGTGGGGTCCGATTATCGTTTCGCCGCGTTCTTGTACTCCCACTTTGGCATTGAAGTCCCCCATAACAACGTTGTAGTGAGCCTTGGTGGTGCCATGTAATGCCTTGGCTATGTCTTCATACATGGCTTCGGCTATGTCGTCGCAGTATGTCGAGGTCGGCGCATATACCTGTACCACCTTCAGGGTGTACCTGTTGGTGATTTTAATTATGAGGTACGCTACCCGTGTCGACACACTGCTGACTTCCACAACGTTGTTAGTGAGAGCTTTGTTGACCAGGAAACCGACACCGCCCTGAGAGGGCCGATCACCTTCCCGAAAGTAGAACAGGTGGCCTGACTCAAGGGTTATCGTGTCCTCGCCCTGTCTTTGGACTTCGGATAACATTACTTTTACTAAAATAAATCGAAGTAACCTTTTAATAGTGTAATAAAAAATATATATAACGATGTTGATCACAGGTTCACTATTTACAGGTTTTTAAATTAAAATCGATCTACCGATACTAATCGGTTCTGTTGTGACATCTAGCGAATAACTTAATAGCTAATTGGTCTTATTATGTTTAGGAACAACGATATGAGATGTCGTGACTAAAAAAACTGTTTTGACTGTATAGGTGACTTTCCGACCCCTGATTACGACTGCGCGCGGCTTCTCGATATACTATTCTAAGAACAAGTGTAATATGAAAGCGAGAATACTTCCGAAGACATGATCGAAGACAAAATGCTGTTATCAAGAAATCGACGTTTATCAGTTGAGTAAAAAATGCTTTGAAGTTTGATTGGAATAGAATATAGAATACCCTATTTCTGGGGTCATCATGAATGAAATAGATATATTTTTTTCTATCGCTAACGTGTTTCCCTTAATTTTGCTTTTATCATTGGCATCATCAAATTCATTTAACCTCACCACGAAGGGAACTCTTTCGTGAAATCTAGGACGATGAATCGTCTTTGCGTACCCACTTGACACACTTGTTGGTATTCTGCAGGGATTGAAAACGTTACCGTTTTTTTCTGTATGTGAAATGTGAATGATCTACGCTGTTGGCCGAGGGGGCTTTACAGCTTCACCGAGCAAGAGGGCGATTGTGCAACAACTACGCTCCGGCTGGACGGGCAAGGCGGCAACTAGGCTCAAAGGTGCCTCAAGGATGAACGGCATCAGCTTGGGCTATCGCTATGGGGGGTATATACACCGGTCGGTGGGCACGAGATTCTTCGCCCTTGCCGACGCAGTCGGTGTCTGATCCTGTGTGCGATATCTGTATTCGATAGGAGGGAGGTAAGGGCATCGAGAGGGTCGGTAAGAATATGCAGCGGGTAGCGATAACAGCTGATAGATGCGTAGTCGACAAAGGCTACGATTAGGGGGTAGAGTGATTGGATGCGTTCGCTCAAAAGCAGGTGGTCACCTTTCTGATACCTATATCGCGAATAGACTCAAGATAGAGATGGAAATGAAGCTGTACTAAGAATCTGCTAAGCATATCTTTTGCTATGAAGAAGTTTTTATAAACGATAAGGTAAGCAAGTGGAGTCAGTCCAATGAAAGCTGAGTGGAAAATGACGTCAAATTTAAATAAATTAGGTGGCGCAAACAAATTTAAATAAATTAGGTAGTCCCAGATGAACTGCACAAGCAAAAATCGTGTAAATAAGTTAGTCTCTCTAATGAAAGCCACGAAAGAATGACCTGGGAATAAATGAATTTGATACTTGAATTCTTTTTTGACTAACGAATATTAGAGCGTAAGGAAAAAGTCATGTAAATAAGTTAAATGATTTTTACATAGGAGATTAGGTAAGGAGCTTTCTAACTTATTACATTCTACTGTGTCAATGGTTTATAAGTCCTTGGTTTTCTGCATTGGGAACCTGAAATTTATTACGTTTCTGAAATTTAATTGGGGTTTGGTGTGATGTGTGAATGACCTACGCTGTTGGCCGCGGGGCCTTTACAACTTCACCGGATAAGCGAGCGTGCAACCACTATGCTCGAGCCAGAATCTAATGCGGGCATGAGGTCTTGCATCATTTATGTTACACCTTCTATATTCAAATGCCAACATACTATACTATAAAAATAAAAACATAATTACGTCTTTTCAATAGGAACTTCTACAATGCTGTTCATTTTTTATTTTTCTTTTATAGTACACACCTGAAGGCGCTCGTAGCGTTGTGTGACCCCGGTGTTCTTACTCCGTGCTTCGGAAGGAACGTTAAGCCGTTGATCCCGGTTACCAATGAATGTGGTAGTCGTTAAGCCGAGTTGGAAGCCTTTATAGGTGGTTTGATAAGTTCCAACAGCACGGGCCACAAACTTACCTCCACCAATCCGCACTGGCTCCGTGTGGTGGAGTATGACCTGTCTCACCTCGATTTGTGAGAGAAGTCCTTTGCCCAGTAGTGGGCCCAGTATAGGCTGATATTATAGTTCACACCTCATTATTATTGACGTCAACTTCGCATGCTGTATACAATTAAAATATACACACTCGTGTAACTTGTTTGTGTTGAAATGATAAATACCCAACTACTTATGTTCCAATTAACGCCAGGTTTAGATATATTAAACTTTAGTACAGCGTTGTAAGTACCTAGCTTATATAGCACCTAGATAAAATTAAAAAGATAACTTTACAATTGACATCTATGATGTACCTTAGCATGTAAGTGAAGCGTAATTACATCTTATCACTGCAATTATAATCAACATTTTTAATTTTTATCTGACATGTAATCATACAGGAAGCTATTGTATTGTTTGTCAACGGTTTCCGTTTAGCTAGAGCAGCATGCAATGTCGAGTCTTTATAAATGTAGCTACCACACAAGGTGTCAATACAGTAGTGACCCGTAAAGATGAAACACTCGTTTTATATAACGGTCTTTGCTTTTTACCTTGTGACTAATTATGGATGTGTATGCTTCGCAAAAGCTGACTCTCTACCGAAAGCTTCTAAGCTGAAGTCGGTCAACTACCATTCCACACCGTTACTATGGCATCGCGTGAGTATTGCTTACACATTACTTTGATTGAAAGTAATATAGGCGCCGATGCCTCCTTGCAAAGGTTTGGTTATAAATAGTTTGAATTAAATAATATCGGGATTAAATATGGATTCCCGCAAAGGTTTTTATTGATACATTCACAGTAATTAGGTAGGCACCTAGTACCTACACTTAAGGGCTTTAAAACAATTATCTAAGCTTTTTTGTATGTATGTGTGTGTATGACTACGCTGTTGGCCGAAAGGCCTTTACGACTTTATCGACAACCGGGCAAGCGTACAATAACTATGCTCCAGGCGTTAGGGTATAGGAGGCAATTGGCTAAAGGGCGCCTTAAGGAGTAACGGCCTCGATTTGGCTGTCGCTTCGGGCTGATATATAGGTGTCTCGCCGTGGTGTTCTGCACCGGTCGGCGGGCAAAGGATTCTTTTATTCTAAGGGATTCTTCGATCACACCGGCGAGGTCGGTGTCTGATCCTATGTGCGGTTTCTGTAGATAATCGAAAGGAGATTATCAAAGCTGTAGCGGAAGAAACTAGTTAATATTATTCTGTTTTTCTCAGCTATTCAAGCGAGTTGTAAGTAGCTTGTATACTTATTCATAAATATTATGTTTGTTGGTATTCTCAATTTATTCCGAAAGTACTTACCGAAGGCATTATCTCATAGTGTATTCTGGCATCTAAAGAAGGTGCACTTTGGTTTGATTCGTGTAGTATGTGGCCACTTGAGGCAGTAAGCACATTCATTGCTTTTGAATAGTTGGTGATTTTAAATAAGATATGGTAAACATGCGGTTGTTGGTATTAATAATAAACACGACATTTTCTGATATGTTAGAAGTTTATAAAATTACTCTACTACAGGTACTAAGGCAAGCACCGACAATGGATGATATCCCTAAGGATTTCCCGCTGCCACCTCCACCTCCACCCGACATGTTTTTAAAGAGTGGTTCACGTGTTAAGAGAGAAGCTAAAGGCGGAGGTTCCATGCCAACGAGGAAAGGATAACGTCATGATTTCTCAAACGAAATTCTTTTTGAAAGAAAAACTACTTAATGGCTATATACCTTGAATAAATCGTTTATTACGTTGATGTTTACATTCCCAGTATGAAATACATTTCCAGCACATATATAGTGTTTTACTTTTTATTCTGCACTTCAAAGCCCGCATAATATTTTCTCATTCGCGGACAAGGGATTCTTCAAACTCGCCGGAAGGACGGTGTGTGCGGTATCTGTATCCGAAAAAAGGGATGTAATGGCATCGGGAGGGATGGTAAGAACATGCCGTGGTCGGCGGTAGCGGCTGATAGGAGGGGAGTTAGGTTCGTAGTCGGCGGCGGCTACGATTAGCGGATTTCTGTGATTGGACGCGTTTGCGAAATATCGGTTTGTCGCCTTTTTAATAAAGGCGGGAATAGGTTTGAGTCCGAGTTCGGAATGGAGATCTACATTCCGTATGAACCACGGGGCTCCGACGGCTTTGAGAAGGTAACGGGATTGAACCGTTTGGAGTCTATCGTTGTCAGAACGGGCTGCGTGCCCGAACACCTCACAAGCGTACGTCATGATGGGCCGTATACAAGTTTTGTAAAGTGTCACCTTATTCCTAAGAGACATTTTACTCGGCTTGCAGATCATCGGGTACAATTTTCTCCTCAATGAGGCTCCCCTGTGTCCGATAACCACGAAGAATTATTATTATACTAGTATAATTGGAAGGAGCATAAAGTATTTCAAAATCAACATCTACATTAAATAGGACAGGAGTAAACAGTGCTTTGAGAAGTTTTAATGCATTCTAAATGGCCTATTCAGCAATGTCTTAAATATAATGAATAAAAAGTAATATGCTACTGATATACGTTATGTTCTTTCTGTTTTCCTGTCAAAAATATCCGTTTTATGGGATAAAATGGATCGCCATCAACTACCTTGTTGGTCTATTGGCGTTAGTGCGCGTAACAATCACGAAATCCTGGTTTCAAATCGTAGGTCGGACAAAATTTAATTTGTCGATAGAAAAATTACCAGTATCTACCAGTTTGCCCCTATGTAATGTAGCATAACATGGTCGGTGAAAGCGGTTGTGTTCAAACATCTATGTTTTCACGGTGATATCTTTTTTTACAAAACATCAGTATGTAATAATAATAATATTAGCCCTGTTAAGAAACTGTCCCACTGTTGGGCACGGGCCTCCTCTCAAACTGAGAGCTGGCCACCACGCTGGCCTAGTGCGGGTTGGCGGGTTGGAGAAATTCTTAGGCATGCAGGTTTCCTCACGATGTTTTTCCTTCACCGTTAAAGCAAGTGATAATTAATTTTAATACGCACATGCTTTTCGAAAAGACAGAGGTGCATGCCTGGGTTTGAACCCGAGGCCTTTGACTTTTTTCCAATTCCTTACTATAAAAATCGAGTACTATAACACAATTGTTTTAAATTGGATTCAGACTGGATAGTGTAACAACCAGATTATCATAAGTTCCATAGTCTATACCTACCTATCAAGGGTAGTACCCAATTTACACACTGCTCACTTCCGCGTGAAGTGAAGGAAGGTTAGTCGTATAAACACGCCTCTTACGATCTACTTCCCTTCCAAAGAGTATAGAATCACTACGTTTTCCCACTACCACTACAACACAAGAAAAACACAGAGCGATATGTGTGAAGTGCGAAGGGAGTATGTGAATAGATGACGCTACCGCGGTACTGCTCATTGCTCTTGGCGGGAAATGGCTGCAGTAGCAGTCAAAAATGCATCAGTGTATAAACCATAGAGATACCAGAAGACATAGAGGGAGCATTAACATGATTATATATTTGCACTGCTTACACTTACGGTATGTCAGTCATAAGAAAGAGGACAAATCCATCGTTACACAGTATGTTACCAGTTACACCCTTGTACATTTTTTTTGACAATTATGACATAGACTATAGACCTTATATTTTCCCATAGATGTAGTGTAAATACTTTCCCATATAATAAGTTAACTTTCCCATAAGCCGAAAATTAAATATTTATTAAAAAACAAACTATCGCTGTATCTCATATTCCGCTGTATCTCTCGTGCCTATTATAGATGCGTAACTTAGTTTTGTAGTAATAATAGTAATTCTATTTATTTTGTTGACGTGTTATTGACGATCTAAACAATCTTGACATTAACTATATAATAATTTTAATTTAAAAATCTTTTTAAAAACAACCTTTTATAGTAAAAAGACAACGGATACCGACAAGTACTATGGTACTTGGCAAGACATATGTAACGAGCCTCAACACGTCAGGGTTATGTTAAGTAGTTGGGTAGTTCTGTTGGTCACCCTTTGCTTCCAACATGAGACCCTGGACACCATCCAGGTCTACATCTGGACATCTTGACTCTGGACTCATCAAGACAAATCCAGTGAGCCTAAACACGGCGGGGTTATGTTGAGAAGTTAGGTAGTTTCATTGGCCACCCTCTGGCTCCATCATCAGACAGTAGATAAGTACTCCAGCGAACCCAAACACGGCAGGCTTATATTGAGTAATTGTGTGCTTCCTTTGGCCACCTTTCGGTTTCATCATCAGACCCTGAACACTATCTGGTTATATAGTACTTCTCAATACCAATTTAACTAGTCTAAACATGAGGGGGTTACGTTGTATAATTTACATGTTCCTATTCCCACCATCGGAATTTATTATTAGACTAGGTCCTTAGTATCATATTATTGTAATGTCATCGGACTTACATACGTATGCTAAATTTTAGTTCAATCGGATACCTGCACGTGCTTGAAAAATGGATCACAAGATTTGAAACGAAAAGACAGACAGATAGACATACAAACATTCAAAATCAAAACTTTTTTATTCATGTAGACTAAAAGGGACTTATGAATAGCCAAAAAGAGAAAATTATTGATTACTTAAGATTCTACTACCCGTTCGGAAAGTCATTCCTGTGGAGAAGAAGAGAAAGAAACTCCACGGTTACTCTTTTTTTTTATAAAATGAGAGATTTACATTTTTATTCTGCATACATTGCAATCATGGGGTATGGAAAAACAATGCAGAACGAGCTAAATACAAGTAGATGTGCTTAAGTATAAATAAATCATAAGTGTACTTAGATACATGGTATCGGTCAGTATCTACATAGTCCTCTCATTAACAAAAATGAGATTTTGTAAAGGTATATAATAAAAAGTATAATAATAATAGTAAGAGAAAAAAGGGGTTACTATAAAACATGTGGTGTGTACAAAATAATTAGCCTAAAGTCAGCAGTCAGCATAAAGTCCTAGCTCCAGTGTGTTGCCCAACAAGACAAAATTCAACAGTACATGTTCAATCAGTCAAAGGATAGACGGGCTTGTCCCCACCAGTAGCACCCGTTTACGAGCATGACTTGAGAAGCAGCCATCACTCTCCTCGACCATATTAGAGGGAAAAGAGTGTATGTTAAATAAAAGCTTGTAAAAATAAAATTGAACCTTTCATAATGTTTTTATTAATTCAATAAGCGTGAACAAAATATATAAGAAGAAACATATTGCAAAAAATTAAAAGAGAACAAATTGAAGTTCATTTTACATTGACACTGCTACTGGTCTGCTCTGCTACTAATCTTCGCTATTTGAGTCCAACATCCAAGCACTCTTCTGCAAAATGTTTTGAAAAGATGAAACTACACAGAGTTTTAGTGTGCTTTTATTATTACATAAGAACACTATTCATTTAGGCTGCAATATCTGTAGGCATACTAAAACAAAAAAAACATGCGTAAACAATTATATAGTTACGAAAATGCTATCGATATCGATGTAAATTTTCCTATCATTATGACTAATCTCTTTGGGAATATTAAGATTCTATCTAAATCTAATCTTTTATGCTCAAGGAAAACAGTCAATCTGGTGTAGTTATTATGCATCTTCAAACTAAATACATCTTTTTTAGAAAATACATTTTATCTTTACCATGATACAGCAAAACCAAGTCACCGGCCAAAGCTTACATAATTTAGCTACATCTGCTTTTTTAGACCAATAAGATTTGCATTCCAATATAAAGCACAATATTATAGTTGTGTGGCACCATGTTTTCACAAACAATTTAATTATAAATATTTTTATTAATTGAAAAAGTTATTAAAAGATTTTTAAATTGGTTACCTAAATGGTACCAAGTGTCCAGAAAAAGTGTACATCTGAGTTTTGGCGGGAAGTCGAAGTAATGTTGTCAATTTGTTTTAATTTCCAAAATTTGTGTTATTTCGATTTATAATGTGTAATGTTGGTGGAATATTAACCATTATGTATTCCTATATGTGCATGAGTGAAGGTAATTGTAACAAAGTGATAAAACGTGCCTTTTCGACTTCCCTCAAAACGGCCGTTGCAATTGGTATGTAAAGTATCCACCGCTTTACTATCCAGGGTGGGGTACTTCATTAATTTCATTATCATCAATTCCATCGGAGAGTTGAATTAATTGAAACAAACACGATTATATATCTCACTGGACACTGGCAAAATACACTTATAATTAGTGTGAAGCCATAAACGACGTTTATAATCCCTCTATGTTTTTATCCTATCTCTATGGTATAAACCATGTATAAAGGGGGTATTAACATATGAAGTGTCAACTTGAAAATAAGTTGAGGTTTCTGACGGCTTTTGTTTTTTGCCGTAATGGCGACAAGTAGCCAATTTTTATAATTTACTGTTATACTCTATTACTACTCGACATTGGCGAAATACACTGTTAAAGTGTGCGGCCATTAATTAAAATAAGAAGAAGTGTCAACTTGACAGTTAACACATTAATTTGACATCTTGGCTTATAACCTATATATGAAACTTCGTAAACATATACGAAAGATTAAATAAATGCCTTTAGGTAATTTGTATTTTAAAACGTTTATTTCTTCATAATCCTAACAGTAAAAATGCAAAGAAGTCTTATTAAAGCGCCCAATGTCTTAACAACAGTAAAAAAAGTTAAATTTCCTGAAAAATTTAAAGGGACAATAATAGAAAAATGGGCTAATTACTGGAAGAATTTAGTAATTGATTATCGTCAGATGTTACAAGACCTTAGGACCGATATTCAAGACGAACCGCTTAAAACTCTAAAATGGACAGTCGGTCTTACGACATTATTCGTGCTCTCCCAGAACAATCCAGACGAAATAGATTTCAAGGATGGTTTAAAAAGGATCAACAATGAAGTTGTGATGGTCAGCGAGGAATGCCTGAATCCGAAGTCTACGGAGCATTTGCGATTCCTGGACACCTGTTATAATGAAGGTGTGATACACTACAGAAGCCTGGGCATTGCATCAGTGATGTACACAACAGATTTGAATGACTCCTGTGATCTGTATAAAGCACATTGTTCTTACCTGCAGCCCACCTACCTGAGCTTACCTTCACGTATTATAGATGTTGGTTTCATGGGAAAATGGTGGAACCTCTACATAAAGACAACTAATTATGATGTTAATTTTTAGTTGTTATTGTATTTACATAGCTTGTAATTGTTAATTTATTTCTATAGAATGTGACAATTTGACATTGGTGTTTTATTTATTATCCTGCTTCTTTAAACTGGAATGATCTAAGGCTATTAGTACCTGTTAGTCTTATTTAGGTATCTATAATACCTCATGATGTGTCCTATAGATAAATTACTGGACCTAATATCAAAATTTCAGCACTCCAGCCCCAATATCGACCGAACTATCAAAACTACTGACCGAAATATCAACCGAAGCCCCCTGTAAAAGCTTTCTTTTCAAATGGGCACCTTAGCAAATCCACCTTTTTGTCTGTGTGTGTGTGTGTGCGAATGATCTACGCTGTTGGCCGCAGGGCCTTTATAGCTCCACTAGTTCTAATATCAAAAATATATTGTCAAAATTGATTTAAAGTACATTCATTAAACTCTACAACAAATAAAATAATTTCTTTAATAGGGATTTTTCTTTGTCATTTGTTATATAGTTCATGAGCCCATCATGTTCATAATTTCTTGTCCCGGTACTTTGACTGAGATGTTTAATGGCACAGACTGGAGAACATTAATAAAATCAGATGGGGAATACAGCATTTTTACCACAGACAAAAATCTATAATAAAAACAAGGCGAAGATATAATTTTTAATATGAGACATTTTTAGTTTAGTAGTAGATTTTTGTTCCTGACTCATCATCAGTCCACTGCTGGACCTAGGCCCCTCCCATGGCACGCTACTGAGCTCGATCTTAAGCTCTCCTCCTCCAATCCTTACCTGCTGCATTACGAATATTGTCGCCCCACCTAGCTACAGGGCGCCCTACACTACGTTTGCAGACACGCGGTCTCCACTCAAGAACCAGTCTGCCCCAACTATCGGTTCTGCAGAATGTGACCTGCCCACCACCACTCCAGCTTGCTAATTCGCTGAGCTATGTCGGTAACCTACGTTCTCTGACGAATAACTTCATTACGGATTCAATCCCTAAGAGAAACTCCTAACATAGCTCTCTTTATAGCTCGTTGAGCGACCTTGAACTGGTGAACAAGCTGCACGGTGAGTGGCCACGCTTTGGATCCATATGTTATTACAGGTAGGCCGCACTGACTAAAACTTTTGTTTTTAAGCATTTGGGTATGGGCGATGAGAAGACTCAACGAAGTTGTCCAAATGCTGCTAAGCCTAGCTGTATCCGTCTCTTAACTTCCTTATCGAAGTTGTTTCTACCTAGTTGTAGCAACTGCCCTCGGTATCCATACTCGAAAACAACTTCGAGGGAGACTTCGTTCACGGCGATTGTTTATTCAAAATTTGATTTTACCTAAATTCATCTGAAGACCGATTCGATGTTGTGTTCCTGACTGTGCTCTTTTAAATAAGTCTATTTTGACAATGTGTCCTTTTGATGTTAGGACCATCTAAGCTACATTGATAGTAGAGTGAATTGATAAAAGGTTGTTTCGGTAATATACTCTTTTGATACAAAGGCCTATAAAAATGGGATTAAGCTTAAAATAACCTCTTAAAATGACTACTACCTTGTAACACCTAAGCATCTTCTAGATATGTGTTCTAAATACCTGGCAGGTAATGGTCATGAACCATGAAGATTATTATATAATTGTAAACAGCCTATATGAGTGACAAGTTTGTTTGCTATTTACACGCAGGCTCAATTCACTCGTAGGACAAAAATATTTTGATTGTTTGATCTACATCGCTTATTCGATATTCATCGGTCTTGGTTTTCTGCGTATGTAATATGCTACTTATAAATGCACAGGAATTATTCTGTGTAGAGACAATATTATATTTAAATATAAAATTCATACTAAGATATGAACATTACATAATTATGGACGAACTATGAGAGCAGAGGAAGCTAGAGGTGAGTAAAGAATCTGTTGAACTGTGTACTCTCGGCCTACCAAGGGATCTAGCATGATGATATAGATAGATAATTATTATCTATTTGCTGCAGGAACTACAAAATGAAATGTTTATTGAAGAAAATGTTTTGTATTTCGCTTCTTATTAATATGTTAAAACCAATTAAAAGTATAAAAACTATTAAGTTCCACAAATCATCTAATGCGTTAGGTTGTTCTTGTTATACCAAAATGCAAATCTAAAAACATAAATCACCTTAAATGAACCCTGCAAATATACGTAATATATATATTTTTCTGTAAACATTTCCACATTGAAACATACTAAAATAAGTGATGGTGTTATTAATTGAAAACAAACCAACAAACAAAATCATTTTACATTCTAGTATATGAGAGGATGACAATTAGTAAAAGTTGCGATAACCACTTAAAAATAGTATAGAGCTCACATGTCTTTATTTTGAACAAAATAAAGTTTGAAACAAACTAATTTCGGGAAAATAATAGCTTAAAATAGATGCATGAAAAAATAGTGACCGATTACTCTCCGATATCGTATAAAAACATGTAAGCTTCAAGAAAATAAATAAGTTACACGAAAGCATCTGCTGCATACAACTAAATTGAGTGACTATTCATTTTGCGCTAGAAGCGTAAATCCATAACTAAGACTATCCGAATTGACGAAAAGATTCTCCCCGCTACTAAATTAAGAGCCTTTAGTGCCACGCTTTAATAAAAATCTTAGAAAATATAAATGGTAATTGATTTTTCGACAGTGATTAAAACAAAAATCATCCATTAATAAAAAGAAATAAAAATCACTACTTTGATTTTATTATTAAGTTCTTATAAAGTGAAAACATCATAAAGTTACACCAACGTAATAAAAATACCTGAAAAAAGACTCTAAACTTAAAACATTCTGTCTAAATTAAGATCAAAAAATCTGCAACACGTTTTTCATTTCTTGATATAAACAGGACCAGCTTAATATGATCGGTTACTATGGTCAGTTAAACAAAACGAAAACAAGTCTCGTAAACTAATTTTAACAATAAACTTTCCAACAATTTTGGAATAATTACTAATGAACTTAACATAAATATACACAATACTTAAATATTATAACATGACTAAAGATTAGGCCAATAGTTTAGAATCCTATTAAGCTGGCAATTAAATATGGACACACAAGTTAAAATACAATATCACATTTTTATTATTTTGATTGTCAATGGTGAGTCTCAATTAATTAATACACGGGCTGTATGCGGTAATTCATTAATTTTCTATGAGGTATAAGCTTATAAGGTGATATAACTATATTAAAATTGCAATATTGTAAATAAAAATAAGATGGCAATCAACAAGTACAACAACATTTCCTTTCGCATGCCAGCGGTACACGTATTGAGACAATCAAGGACAATCATTTTATGAAAAGTTCAAGCTGCTGTGGTTACAGTCTAATTTCATAAAGCGACTAACAGCGGTAGTAACTACACAGAACTTGAATTTATCATTATCCAGTGGGAAATAATTATTGCATACAAATCAAAAGTGAGGTTTCAATAATTTATTTCTATCACAATGTTTCAGACTTTGCTTACAGTAAAGTTATAAAACGATACATGAAAACGTTTTATACATAAGTAAACAATAATGGCTACAGCTAGATGAGGTGTGGGATTTCGTACTGCGAGAGTGATACTCCGTCACAGATATAACAATTAAAGTCTTATACATAGGAATAATATAATATTATGTTTTATTTCCAACAGCCTAATGACGTATAACAGATATTTAACCAGCGATTTAGTAACGAACGCGCTCGAAACTACACAAATATCATTCATAATTTCAAGGGGGCGACTTTTGAGTTACTACTGCTGATTTTTCTTTATAACTGATAATCATTGAAACTTTACGATAAACAAGATAACAACGGTAAGTTCACCGGTACAGAATTGCTTTAAAGGCACATGATTTGTTGAACATAATTCTGCACAATCAAATTGGGTAAACTGTGTTGGTGCGTTATTAACATTAATATAGGCATATCGCCCAGCTGCCCGGTGCTATAGCCTAAACTGCCTGGTTGCGGCTACATCTACTCAGTATGTTTGTGGTTAATTTTACTGACCTCTTAACATTACAACCATATTTATAAAACATAAGCCCGACACAAATACGTATTATAAATTTCAAAAATTAATGCTTCTCTGCCACGACGCAAATACGAAGGGGAGGTGGCCTAAAAAGATTTTTCTGTAGAATAAATTGTTTAGTTGCGCGGGGTGTCACAGGGCGAGAGGGATGTTACGCCCAACCCCTATTTGTATTTGCCATCTGGCGGAGACTGGTAAGAACTAAACGGTTCGTCTATTTCGATGTTACTTGTAAGTTCAATTATATTACGGTTAATATTCTAATAAATTACGAAAAAAATACTTACAAGTGAAATATGATATTATTTGTGTGATCAGAATGTCGATCCCAGTAATTTTTGCATGTTAAGATACATAACTTCATTTTAACGGTTTCATTTTTAGTAAAAATAGCTATGCCAACTCGAGCGGACGTGCGAATGGAACGAGTAGCGATGACAAACTGAGGTAAACCGCGCCCACCACGATGACGTCAATGCTTTTATGAAATCACAAGACTTAGCTTAGGCCATTTCCTCTTCGTATTTGCTTTATGTTCTCTACTCTATTGCAGGTGTAACTATTGAATAACAAGTACATGCAACTGTATCTCTTTGAAAAATAAAATCGTCGTTGAATATCCTAGGTTT
Source organism: Phalera bucephala (assembly GCA_905147815.2). NCBI lineage: Eukaryota > Metazoa > Arthropoda > Insecta > Lepidoptera > Notodontidae > Phalera > Phalera bucephala. The sequence continues at coordinate 52,207,349 of LR990609.1, forward strand.
ATATTTTAACAAGGAATAAAAACAAAAGACTGGAACAAAATAATTACTTCTAAAACATTTAACGTATGCGTAGAGGCATGCTTACATGTATCGTAATGTTGGATTGTATACTAATTTCCTTGCAAATAACTTTTTATGCGACACTGACTACAGCAACATCGAGCAACGAAGCGTCGGCCTACAGCAGAATAATGTCGGGTGGTTGCAGACCGAACTGTAGAACGCCTTCGTAGTCGTCTAAATCGTCGTCCATGAACAGCTCGTCATCTAAAAATGTTTGTACTTACATAACAAATGTAGCCCTAAACGAAATATATAGTTTTAGTTCTCTAAGTTACTATTCAAGATAATTTCAAGGAATTCATTTAAATGAAAGAAGAAGATAATAAATAATATCAGCCTATACTGTCCCACAGCTAGGCAAAAGCCCTCTCAAATCGAGGTGAGACTGATCAGGTCATACTCCACCATGCGGACCCAGCGCGGATTGGTGGAGGCAGGTTTGTGGCCACCTGCTTTTGGAAGTTATCAAGCCATCTTCCGCTTCTAACTCGGCTTAACGACTACCACCTTAAGTAGGAACCAATGGCTTAAACGTGCTTTCCGAAGCACGAATACGCTCTATATGAAAATGCCACAAACGGTCACCCATCACAGACCGACCAAGTCGACTGCTACTTAACCTGCGTGATCGTTAAGAATACTTCGGTCCGACAGCGCTGCGAGCGCGTCGCCTAATTCAAATAAATTTTAATTAAACAATCCTGGCTTACAGAAATAACGGTGGCAGGATTGTGTGGCTTAGCTTTAATAAAATAATACCGCACCTGGTCCAAAAAAGTCATCGAAGTCATCGTGATCATAGAGGTCGCCGAGTGAGTCGTCGGAGCTGTCTTCGAAGATCCTGTCCACGAAGTCAGGTCGCAGATGTGGGTTGCTGCGGTCGTCGTGGATGTCCACAGTCAGAAGCTTATGAGATGGTAGATCTTGCTGTGACTAAACATAAAAATGTCATACATTTGGAATGTATTAAATGTTTTTGAATCCTCTATGGCAGTGATTGGACAATTCGCGAGCACGAATCTAATCGCATGCCTTGCCTAGCTGTTTTACTCTGAATTGACATGTAATTCCTACAAAACTATAAGGAACAAAATATGTGAAATAAAACTATTTTACGGATTTTATCGTGGTTTATTTTTGATTTTTAGTTCCCGAAGTTTCGAGTGCTTTGCAGCACCCATGGTCACGGGAGGGATAAAATCCGTGAAATAGTTTTATATCATGTGTAATATTCGCGTAAATCTAAGAACTCAACAAAATATGAGTTAGCAAATTTTGTGGAATTTTATAACTGTGTTTTATAATTTTATAACTAGCTAACGCATAGAGTTGTTACCATTTAGAGCGATCAAAGTTAGAGTTGTTAACATTAATAAAAGATAGGAAACAAAAGTTGTTAATGAACAGAACAATATGCACTAGCAATAACTGCTTTAGACGCGGTGTTGACGTTTATAATGAACAATTCGCAGAAGTTGATACGTTTTGTAACAATTTAAATGCTTATAAAGCCGAGAGAGACAAAAAAAAGTCATCTATCATTTACATCATTAGTTAATTCGCAGAAGTTGATATGTTTTGTAACAATTTAAATGCTTATAAAGCCGAGAGAGACAAAAAAAAGTCATCTATCATTTACATCATTAGTTAATTCGCAGAAGTTGATATGTTTTGTAACAATTTAAATGCTTATAAAACCGAGAGAGACAAAAAAAGTCATCTATCTTTTACATCATTACTTAATTACTTTCTGAAGTTAGAGTTGTTAACATTATTAAAAGATAGGAAACAAAAGTTGTTAATGAACAGAACAATATGCACTAGCAATAACTGCTTTAGACGCGGAGTTGACGTTTATAATGAACAATTCGCAGAAGTTGATACGTTTTGTAACAATTTAAATGCTTATAAAGCCGAGAGAGACAAAAAAAAGTCATCTATCATTTACATCATTAGTTAATTCGCAGAAGTTGATATGTTTTGTAACAATTTAAATGCTTATAAAGCCGAGAGAGACAAAAAAAAGTCATCTATCATTTACATCATTAGTTAATTCGCAGAAGTTGATATGTTTTGTAACAATTTAAATGCTTATAAAACCGAGAGAGACAAAAAAAGTCATCTATCTTTTACATCATTACTTAATTACTTTCTGAAGTTAGAGTTGTTAACATTATTAAAAGATAGGAAACAAAAGTTGTTAATGAACAGAACAATATGCACTAGCAATAACTGCTTTAGACGCGGAGTTGACGTTTATAATGAACAATTCGCAGAAGTTGATACGTTTTGTAACAATTTAAATGCTTATAAAGCCGAGAGAGACAAAAAAAAGTCATCTATCATTTACATCATTAGTTAATTCGCAGAAGTTGATATGTTTTGTAACAATTTAAATGCTTATAAAACCGAGAGAGACAAAAAAAGTCATCTATCTTTTACATCATTACTTAATTACTTTCTGAAGTTAGAGTTGTTAACATTATTAAAAGATAGGAAACAAAAGTTGTTAATGAACAGAACAATATGCACTAGCAATAACTGCTTTAGACGCGGAGTTGACGTTTATAATGAACAATTCGCAGAAGTTGCTACGTTTTGTAACAATTTAAATGCTTATAAAGCCGAGAGAGACAAAAAAAAGTCATCTATCATTTACATCATTAGTTAATTCGCAGAAGTTGATATGTTTTGTAACAATTTAAATGCTTATAAAGCCGAGAGAGACAAAAAAAAGTCATCTATCATTTACATCATTAGTTAATTCGCAGAAGTTGATATGTTCTGTAACAATTTAAATGCTTTAGAAGCCGAGAGAGACAAAAAAAGTCATCTATCATTTACATCATTAGTTAATTACTTTCTGAATCTTGCTCTTTTTATCCTATAATATTTATTTTAGAGATTTATGTATGTAGATACTAAGGCCCGTAAAACAGAACGAAAATCAGTCGTGAATCTAGTTTTAAAACTAGATTCTCGACTGATTTACGTTCTTTTTTTTCTGTATCGTATTTACCTGTTGGAGCTCTGTACTCTCTGCCTACCCCGCAAGAGATCTAGCGTGATGATATAGATAGATAGGTATTCACTATACTCTATGTAACTTATGTATGCTCACCATAATTTCTTGTTTAAAACTGTGGACGATACGTAAGTAGGAAGGATGTAGGTACGGGGGAAGACCTAGACTATCTTACCATGACCAAATAGACCGTGTCTTATCTGAAGGACAAGTCAAAAGTCTCCGTAACCGGCGAGCGTGTATGAGACGAACTATGAGAGTGGAGGAAGCCAGAGGTATGTAAGAAAATAACCTATTGTAACTCTGTACTTTCTGCCTACCCCGCAAGGGATCTGGCGTGATGATATAGATAGATATTAATGTTAGATATCTGGCGTGATGTATAGATTGATATATGACTGTTTGTTCCCTAAATAAGTATTAATTTATTACTTTAATATAGAGCTACGAGATTATTTGTACTAGTAAACTTGTATAGTAGTGAAAGCCGTACGTACACATTCAACGGAGACCTCGACGGCGGCGGCAGTGCCCGCCAGTCTGAGTACGAGCGGGCGGGGCTTCTCCTCCAGCGCGCGTACGGCGGACGAAACCAGTTCCTCCGAAACTGTGTCACAGCCACAAACGTCCAGCTCCTATGAAACAATTGTTTTTGAAGTGATAACTTCTTATGGGAATGTAAACCGCTTCGTAACCTAACGCGTAACGGCGCCAGTCTGTCTGGCTTCCCTTTCTCTCATGCATACGGCAGCGGTAGGCATGCTCTTCCTCTCTCACTCTAACCCACAGCGCTCTTCCCTTTCTCTCACGCATACGGCAGCGGTAGGCATGCTCTTCCTCTCTCACTCTAACACACGGCGCTCTTCCCTTTCTCTCACGCATACGGCAGCGGTAGGCAGGCTCTTCCTCTCTCACTCTAACCCACAGCGCTCTTCCCTTTCTCTCACGCATACGGCAGCGGTAGGCATGCTCTTCCTCTCTTACTCTAACCCACAGCGCTCTTCCCTTTCTCTCACGCATACGGCAGCGGTAGGCATGCTCTTCCTCTCTCACTCTAACACACGGCGCTCTTCCCTTTCTCTCACGCATACGGCAGCGGTAGGCAGGCTCTTCCTCTCTCACTCTAACCCACAGCGCTAGTTTAAGTTATCACTTCTGTCGGGCGTCCCGAGAAGCACGAGATTTTTTTTTATTTTGTTTCTAAGCCGCACTGTTGATGGAAAATATAATAAGGTCATGTTGAACCGAGTCCAAACTAGAGATGAGCAAAATGTAATCAGATTAATGATTACGATTACATTTTGTTATCTTCAATCATGGCTGTAGATTAAAAATGTAATATGAGGATAATGATTAAAAGTGTTACAAAATGTAATCGTAATCATTAATCCAATTACATTTTGCCCATCTCTGGTCCAAACTAACCGAGCACGACTCATCCAACTGCGGAAAATCTTCCAATTAATTTTACTATATTTATTTATAAGGGTATAAAAATTCATCAGAAAGCATTTTTACAGTAATAATATGAGTGTGTGTCTTATGTCTATTTTTTTCAAATCAACGGTTTCATATAACAAAATTACATATGCCAAACAAAATAAATAGCATTAGAATATTTTTTATCCCACAGGACGAACGCAGGCAGAAACTAGTATTATAAATGTGAAACTTTGTATGTTTGTTACTCAATCACGGAAAAAACGGCTGAACGGATTTAATAATAATAATAATTTTATTTCCAAAACAACACATTATAACGTACAGAACAGGCAAAACACACCACACTAGGCAGAGCCTGTCTTGTGGTATTTGGATGGGATTTGGCACGCAGTTTAGACCCTGGATTAACACAGGATACTTTTTATCCCGGAAAAATGTTAGGAGTCTGTCTAAAGTCAACGCAAACGCAGAAACTAGTAAGTAATAAATTAAAACTGTGTCCTACAGTTGCTGGCTACGAGTAAGGATGCATAAGTATAGCAAACGAGGTCGCTTCTTGGCTGTCAATTTATTTGTAATCCGTAATAAACCCTACGGGGGACTAACAAATGGTCATATTTACTTTTATTTTTTCAACTTACTAATCTACCACCGGATCGGAACGCGGCCTACACTGAGAAGATCCGGCGAGAAACTCAGTGGGCTCGTCTTTTTGACTAATTTTCTTTCTACATACATTTTTATATTATACAAAATTAAGTATACAAACGACGATGTACGACTCAAACAATCAATCCAGCCCATTTCGGCAACGGCGAAGGCATACGTGACGGCTTTAAATCGGAAGCCATCAATAAAGTCAATCATTTGCGCAGGATGAATATTAAAGTGCGCAAAAGTGCGCGCAAACCCAGACGCACTCTCTCTTCCTTCTCCTTTCAGACCCAATGGAACCTATTAAAACTGGGAAAGGTCCAGCTGCAGTGTTTGACCGACAGTCACTCAGGACCTCCACTGTCGCTAAGCCTTCCACAAGGCTTTGCTATATCGCCGAATCAGCCAACGAGCGTAGCTTTAGCATTGGGTTGCCTCCTCCGCCGACATAGTCTTCGACTTATATATCGATGTGTACAATACAAGGTGTATCGTAAATAACGCAAGACCTCAGATACCGCGATTAGATAATTACATTCACTTCCAAATTCACCTTTCTTTAAGCACTTTTATACCTAACAATAAAACTTGTACACGTATTAAGAAATACATTTTAGATATGTATTAGAAATCTCCGTATTGCTTTAGATCAAGAATAAATTTAGCTTATTATAGCGCACTGAAGGAGTAACAGGATTTTTTGGAAATTAAAAAAAAATATCTGTGTAAAGATGAGAAAGGGTATGCTCCGTTGGTTCGGGCATATAGAAAGGATGCCAGAAGAAAGAATGACAAAACAGATATACAATGCGAAAGTGGAAGGATGTAGGTGCCGGGGAAGACCTAGACTATCTTACCGTGACCAAATAGACCGTGTCTTAGCTGAAGGGCAAGTCAAGAGTCTCCGTAACCGGCGAGTGTGTATGAGACGAACTATGAGAGTGGAGGAAGCCAGAGAGGTATGTAAGGAAAGAACCTGATGGAACTCTGTACTCTCTGCCTACCCCGCGAGGGAGCTGGCGTGATGATATAGATAGATAGATAGATAAAAAAAAATGTAACACTAAAATTTGTTGGAATGAATTCAGTTACCGATTAAAAACATACTACTTTCAGGTCCTGCGTTAATTATGTTACACCTTGTATAGTGCGTTTTGAGTTACCTCTAGTAGGGGACAGGCGGCGAGGCAAGCAGCGAATGGCGCTGCGGAGATTGCCCTGTTGCCGCGTGCAGTGAGCTTGCGCAGATGTGGCAGTCGCGCTGCTCCGCGCAGTCCTGCGTCGGTGAGCGTGGCCAGGTATGACACGTCCAGGCGGCCGAGCCAGCGGCAGCCGCGGCACACCGCAGACACGCCCTCGTCGCCCACGCCTGCAGAGACAGTACCGCCCTCACCTGTAAACTCAGACGTGAGGGACTGACACGATGTGCTACTGCAGCACCCACGAGTTTGTAGTATTTTAATACTATGTGGAGGCGGCACTGGACGTATAGCGCAGTAGAGCTTAAGCCGCTCCGTCCGCTGTGTCTAATAGTCGCGGGACAAATCTTTGAGTGACCAACAAATATTTGTTTCGGTGTATGTGACTTTTCGTGGTTCTAAACGTACCCACGACACAGGAAAAAATCCTAGAGGCTAAAAAAAAAACCTGAATGTATATAACACATATAATATAATATTAGCCCTGTTAAGACACTGTCCCACCGTTGGGCACGGGTCTCCTCTCAATCTGAGAGGGTTTAGGCGATAGTCCACCACGCTGGCCCTGTGCGGGTTGGCAAACTTCACACAACTTCGATAAACTCTCAGGCATACAGGTTTCCTCACGATACTTCCTTTCACCGTTAAAGCAAGTGATAGTTAAGTTTTAATACGCACATCTATCATCACGCCAGATTCCTTAATACACACATGATTTCGAAAAGACAGAGGTGTGTGCCAGAGTTTGAACCCGATACCTCTGACGTTGCAGTCCAACGGTCTAACTACTAGGCTACACACACATAATCTCATGCATCAGAATATTTTTTATTCATGTAAACCATTACAGTATTTATGAATCGTCAGAAAAGTAACAAAGACACTTTGGAATGTTATTCCTGCCATCAAACTATACTGCTTTAAAAAAATTGAGTGATGGAGCATGTGACTTTTATTTACAAGAATAATTCCTAGCGTGGGGCAGCTCAAAAAATGAGCGTGTTCAAAAAATGAGGCCTTTTGGGTTCACCGATCGCAACGTTCGGTAATAGAAAATAGACTTGTGGGGTTTCTGGCGGGAAGTCGAAGAGTGATGTTGTCAATTTGTTTTAATTTCCAAAACTTGTGTTATTTCGACTGAAAATGTGTAATGTTGGTGGTATATTAACCATTATGTGTTCTTATATGTGCACGAGTGAAGGTAATTGTAACAAAGTGATAAAACGTGTCTTTTCGACTTCCCTCAAAACGGCTGTCGCAATTGGTATGTAAAGTGTCCACCGCTTTACTATCCAGGGGGGGTACTTCATTAATTTCATTATCATCGTTATCATCAAATTCATCGGGGAGTCGAATTAATTTAAACAAACATGATTACATATCTCACTGGGCACTGGCAAAATACACTTAAAATTAGTGTGAAGCCATAACTTAAAGAAGAAGAAGAAGAAATAAACTTGTGGCTATAGCGTTGTCAAAATATAATGCGGAAGCATTGTATTTAGGCAACGACGTTCCTTTAGTAGCCCTGTCTCTTGTTCGAAACCTTTGATCGGCGATATAATATTGAGTATATGACCAATTGACCACACGAAACACGGACGAGTATGTCCTTAACATAGACATACATTTTTATCCTGCAGACATATGAAATGGCATCAACATGTCATGTGCAAGTGTTATGCAGAGATGACAGATTTAACTAAATTCATTAGATAGAGGCAGAAATTGTAGTCATGATATTCAATTTAATTTGTGTATTTATCATATCTATACATATAATAAACGTTGTCTGGAAGAAATTGCTGTTGTCTGGAAGAAATTGCTCTTAGCAATAAGACCGCCAATTGTGCCTCTATCTTAAGTTAATATCACATTGTATTTTTCTGTTCGCTGGTGTACAATAAAGAATACTCTATCTATCTATCTATCTATCTATAATAAAACTGTATGCGACCTAAATCTGTACATAGAATATTGTTTAAAATTTTAATTGGGGTACACTTCCTTATCGATAGATAGAGGCCGAAGCACTTTTTTTTTGGAATTATTGTCTGTCTGTCTCTTTGTGTTTCAATCATTCAAAAACTACACATTTCAATGAAATTTGGTAAGGTAATAATTTATACCATAAGTTAAAATATTAAATACTTTTTTATCCTGAAAAAATGAAGCAATCCGGGACTATCACAGGATAAACCATAGAACTTCATTATTGTTACTCGCAGGCTGTAATGTTAAAATGTGTGATTTTGCCTATGCATGAATTTCTCCATAAACTGATAATGGACTTGGGTTCGTCTCCTCGTGAAGAAAATCTTAAGTGGTTATAGCACGCCCCCGAAATTGTTCTTGCATGAACCAATGATGCAGTCAAAATTATCTCATCGGGAGTGAACTCTTTATCGATGAATGACCCAGACACGAAACTTTGTATATTCGTTTGTTTAAGGAAAAAATGCACGTTTTTTGCGGGATAGTTTTTATTCCTCCATACAACCAGGGCTGAACAAATTTTCAAATATACTTAGTATGGAGGTGTCTTAGTTCAGTACAGGATCTGTGCCATACCTGAAAGGCCGGTCTACCTATGTCAAATTACAAAATAAACGCGTGCGTAGCTGCGGGTAACAGCTAATCATAACTAAATGTGGATGAATAAATACCTGGGTGTGCGAAGGCTCTTCTCGAATTGCAGCTAGATATGTTCAACGACTCCAGCTTCGGGCAGGACTGCGCGACGCGTTTCAACACAGCGTTCGTTATGTAGATATTCCGGCTTAGATTAAGCGTTTTTAGCTCAGACAGTTTCGAGAGCGATTCACAAAATGCGTCATTGCTCTGCGGCGTGAAGCACATCTCTACGGTAGTATACTCGCTCAAAGATAGTTCCTCTAGTTTCGGTAATTTGTTAAGAATCAATGGGATTATCTTCCACATGGTTACAGGACAGACATCGAGTTTGAGAGCGGTTAGACCGGGCAGGTTGTCGATGGCGGCGCTCAGGACTGTTCCCTGAAGACTGTAGCAGTTGTAGAAAGAGAGGGAGTTCAGTTTTTGGGGGTTAGAACCAGTGAGAAATAAGCCGGTCACGTGCGTGTTGTTTGCGACCGTTAGGCTTTCTATACATGATTCGCTTTTCACTAGATGTACCAAACTCGCGTCTGTCAGCTGCAAAAGAAATATACAATAAAATTCTGTTCAAAATGTGATATAAATAAATATTTTGATTAATTTATCAATAACAAGTACCTTATTGCAAGACACGAAAGACAAGCTTTTCAATTGCTTACATCCGTAAATGAGAGGGTTCCAATTTTTCGTGTGCATGCCAACAATCTGTGAACAAAAAATTAACAATGAATTTTTTATACAAGATGCACGCATCGCATGTTTCTTAAACATATTGCTTTATATTATGCTTGCTAGAATAATATAGGGGAAATTCTGATTAGGATTTTCCAGCTAAAGCGAAAAATTCTTCAAAACGGACGCTGTCCTTTGGTATTGATGTTCAGATCCATTCTATATGTTCAACTGCAAGAAAATGTGGGTCCCTAGAAGTCGTAAAGCCTTGTCTACCTTGTCGACACACACGTGAAAAAAATATCACAAATGCTTCAATATCGCATGGGTCATTGTATGTAATAGTGGTTAAAGTTGCAGCATATCCAACTGTGCAGTCTTTTTAAAGTTGTAACTATATAAAGTATTTTATGCAGCAATAATGTGACTGCCTAAAAATGTGCACGTGTGACGTAGCGGCGACAGTAGTTTCAGACGAAATCGTGCGCTATTTCACTTTTAGTTTCATATTATCATATCTTCTGTGGTTCTACAACATGTTATTGCCATTTTTTTTTAATTAAACATAGCCCCCACGTTATGATGTATTCCTGCGTCGCGGGTGCGTTTACATGCATGAAATTGCACATACACGAATAACCAGACTGAAACAAATAATTGTGGGTCACCCAAAGATTTGTCCCGTGGGGAAATCGAACCCGCGGCTATTCGACCCTGTGGGTGGAGCGGCTTAAGCTTTTAACCACTGCGCCTATTCATCCGTCATATTACATGTACTATCTATCTTCAACCGAAAGACGTCCAATGTACGACAATAGTCTCCCCCAAACCCCGCCACGTCAGTCTCGCAACCGTTTGCCCCTGATAGCCTAACTGAACACGCTCGCCCCTTAAAAGTTAAAATTATACCGTTAACCTCTTCTGTAGTATATGTCAACATACAATTTTGGAAAAACTTTTAAAGCCATATAGAAAAAATTGTAGTCACAGTGAAATAAAATTTAAAATACAATACACATTTATTTTAAAGAAATAATGCTTTTATTGAACAAGGGGCGAACTGATGCTTTATAAATATTAAAAACTAGCCGTTTCCCGCGACCTCGTACCCGGTCGACAAAAGCGCCACCTACGGGGTCTATGTAGCCCATGTTACTTCTGGATAAGATAGCTTTCTAATGGTGAAAGTAGTACCGGAGATTACCCCGAACATCCAAAATCACAAACTACCTCTTTATAATATTAGTATAGATAAGTTCGCCCCGTGCTGAGAGGCGAACGGGTACCGTAAAAAGGGACGAAAGACACTTTTAAATTGCAGGGGCGAACGGATGCGAAGCCGCCACGACGACTGGTTTAGTGCATTATAAGTGCACCGACAAGAAAAGCGAATGTTAAAGCATTGAGTTATTATGCACCAAGTACTAGGGAAGCTACGTCAAACAAAAATGGCACAACAATTGATGACTGCGGAGCTAGCGGTAATGTTTTCATAGATTCTTATGTTTCTCGATTCGTTTAAATAGTATCTAAGTGCACATAAAGGCATATTTTTGAAATAAAAGTTAGCAATCTAACGTGGCATGTTGCGGTAAGCACTTGGCACAAAGTGAGCTAGAGTGCATGCACTCTAATTTTTGATTTATAAAAAATTGTTCAGGTGTTTCTCTGGTATGTGGGACATAAAAACTCAATGTGTTATACCCAATTTACACACTGCTTACTTCCGCGTGAAGTCAGGGGAGGTTAGTTGTATAAACGCGCCATTCAAGCTCTAATTCCCTTCCCATACTATCACTGCCGGGCGCTCTCTTCTTTGGCGTTTTTTTTTGAGCCAGTGTCAAAAGACTGACAGGCCACGTCCACTCAGTGTGGCCTGTTTAGAAATCTTTTTGGAATTATGGGGAACCACTTAAGGATAAAAAGCTAGTCGTATATAAAATACAAAAAAAATGTGAGTGTAGTATATCAGAAAAATCTATATCATCACGCCAGATTCTTTGCGGGCTATGGCAGAGAGTACAGAGTTCTTTCCTTACATACCCTGGGGATATGTTTAAACACACACCGTCACGCCTATATTCCCCAGAGGGGGTGGCAGAGGTGTACTGAGTACACCCACGTTTCGCCGACGATGTTAGGTCCCATGTAATAGGGGGCGAGCCTATTGCCATATACCGGGCACAATTCCAATATGCTTATGAAAAAAATATCGTTTCGGGAAAAAGAAAATCTGATGTCGGGAGTTTTTTTGCAAACATTACAGAAATACATAGCGGTGCTTGAAGTGCGAAGGGTAGCATGTGAACAGTCGACGTTGCCGCGGTACTGTTCATTGTTCTTGGCGGGAAATGGTGGCAGTAGTGTGTATAAACTGACGATCGAAACTCCCGACCGAAAATATCCCCAAGGCAATTTTTGCAATTCAACTGTATGTTTTTTTTTGTATGTATGTTACGCGATGATTCCGCCAATTATGAATCGATTTTGATGATTCTTTTTGCATTGGGTTCAGTTTCAGCTCCGAGGTGGTCCCATTTTAATTTCATCGGTATTGGACCTTGGACTTGGAAGATACATCAGGGAACTCCTTAACAACAAACAATACGAATGCGTAGATTGAGATATTATGGGTATTATACCTACCCTACCAAAGAACTAATCAGAATATTAACCGACTTCAAAAAAGGAAGAGATCGACAATTCATTTGTGTTTTTTATAACGTCTTTATTTATGAACTGATTTTGATGATTCTTTTTGGGTTGGGTTTAGTATAGTTTCGAGGTGGTCCCATTTTAATGAAATTGGTATTGAGCTTTGGACTTTGAAGATACATCAGGGGACTTCTCAACGGCGAACAGCACGAATGTGTAGATTCCGTTATTATGGTTATTATATCAATCCTATAGGTACCTTGCTGTACAACACAGCAAAATAATATAATATAATATAGGTATATAAATATTTGTAAATAATTCACTTGTCACTTAAAATTGTACAACCAACTACTTTAAAAAAAAAATAGAACTGATTTCAAAAAGCAAAAAATAAATATTTGAAATCGGTGCCAAGTAACTGACCGGTTTTACTTTTTTTTAAAGGATTTTTACTATACTAGCTTTCATCTGATGCACCACCTTCACATTATTTATGTATTTTATATATTTCTTTACTATTTTTCCCCTATCATCCCAAAAAGATTCTAAACCGGCCACACTGAGTGGGCGTGGCCCGTCAGTCTCGACTCCCACTCAAAAAATCGCCAACGAAAGGAGCGCCCGGCAGCGATAGTGTGGGAAGGGAAGTGTTTAAACGCGTAACTTTCCCTCGGTTCACGCGGAAGTGAGCAGTGTGGTGTGTATAAGGGCGCGTGAGTGTCGTACGTGTACCTTGAGCTCCTCGAGGTTGGGGCAGAACTTCCCGACGGTGTGCGCGGTGCGGTCGTTGAGGGCGGACCAGTGGTGGTCGATGTGGAGGCGGACCAGCGACGCGCCCACGCGCTGCAGCACGCGGCGCAGCACGGCCGTGGTCAGCGTCACGGGCACGTGCTGCCACCAGCACGTCTTGAACGTGCGCACGCCTGCGACACGTGAAATGACACTTCATGACTGGAGTTGCCGTTTGCTATGATATTTACCCAAATTCTTTTTTTAAGCAGTGTAGCCCCGTTAGACTGCAAAGAGGTCTCGGGTTCAAACCTAGGCACAACTTCAGTCTTTTCGAAATCATGTGCGTATTAAAAATTAACTATCACTTGGTTTAATGGTCTAAGAAAACATTGTGAGGAAACCTGCATGCCTGAGTTTCTCAAAGGTGTGTGAAGTTTGCCAACCCGCACTGGGCTAGGGCCTAAACCCTCTCAGTCTAAGAGGAGGCCCGTGCCCAACGATGGGGCAGTTTCTTAACAGGGCTAATATTATTATTATAGGAATGTTTCTAGTCATTTTTTTATAATAAATAAATAAACTCCGTCACGCCTATATTCCCCGAGCGGGGGTGGCAGAGGTGTACTGTGCACACCCACTTTTCGCCGACCATGTTAGGTCCTATGTAATAGGGGGCGAGCCTATTGCCATTTTACTGGCCACAATGTCAGACTCCACACTGATTATAGGATTTTTTTCTAACGAAATAATACATTTTTGACGACCTAGGATTCAAACCCAGGACTACACGATCGCTACACGTATTTTTCGCCACAAGACCAACGAGGCAGTCAGACCAACTGAACGTAACACAAGTTATTAAATTATATCCTAATATATTTTATATATATCATATTAAATCCAATATATAATTGAATTAATTCTTATGAGGTAAGCACTGCTTAATTGCATATATGCAATGCACGCCACTGTGTAGGAACACAAATCAAAATACATGAGGGGTTATCACAACTTGTACAGCTAGTTTTGCTATAGAGGTTGTTTAATCGTATCGCCTTGACAAACATCCGCAGAGTGCCCTGTGATCACTGACGCTTCGTTGATTTGGCGAATGTGCCTACTGAGTGTGCTTCCGCTACCACGAGAAACTCTCAGCCAATGTATACTGAGTATCAATCAGATCATAAGACCAAATTATTACTCTTTGTTTTAATTTTTTACATACTGTTTCAATTACAATGGCCCATCTTGCTGTGCACCTCACATTACTCAATTCATTCGTCAATGAAGTTAAAGATAAATTCTTATGTAAACTAGCTAATACACAAAATTAAGCTACAAAAATGACGCATTACCTTGAAGATATTCACGAACCATATTCTGCCAGGTTTTGCTGACTCTTTCAGATCTTATGAGGTCCCTAATTGGTACGTATGCCATAATGTGCGTTAGACAATCTGTGTTCAAAATGTCGAGGATGGTGTAGCAAGGCTCACTTGCGCATGCCTTATCTTTGTCAGCAGCTTGCTGTAAACCAAAAAAAATTACGTAAATACAAGAGCAACAATAAATAAAAAAATAAAAAGTCGAAACGAAAATATCTTGCTTAGTTTTGGAAATCCTATGGAAGCCTTTCTACTTCGTCATCAGACCCTGAACATTATCTGGTTGTATAGTACTTGTCAATACCAACCTAACAAACCTAAACACGAGGGGGTTACATTGTATAGTTCACATGTTCCTATGGAAATCTTCCGACTCCATCATCAGCCCAGCTCCATGGAGCCATATTATTGCATTGTCACCGAACTTACATATGCCAAATTTCAGCTCAATTGAAAGGGTATTCAAAATTGCGGGTGCAAGTGCTTGAAAAATGGATCACAAGGTATGAACCCGAAAGACAAATATACAAACATTGCATTGTTAAAAAAAATCTTGTAAAACATACTAATGCACTGCTTATCAAGGTATTTTGGTCTTGTAATTATCTTTCTTTGGAATGAGAATATTTTTTATTCACTTAAACCATTACAGTATTTATGAATAGTCAGAAAAATAACATAGACTCTTCCAATAGATCTACCACTAGACCACTACTTCGGTAAGTCATTGCTGTGAAGAAGGCCCAGAAACTCCATGTTTACTCTTTTAAAATAAAATTTCACACATTTTCCCATCTACATTTTGCTGCGGGGTATGGGGTAACATTGAGTTTGGTCATCAGATGGGTCTAAGTTAAATTAAGAAAATTATACTGTTCATGAAAATGGCGACATGCAAAAGATGTCTACTGCAGGACAAGAGCCTCTCTCAAAGACCGCCCCAGCCACTGGCTTTGTGATTAATGAAAACATAATGTATACAAGAAAAAATATAGATGTTTAATCAGCTAGGCGATAGGCATTGCTATAATACGCGACATAGAAATAAATTAGATCAACCGCAATTTCGTCTGTCAAAAATTCACACTTCTTTCATGGGGTACTGTGTTAGAATTTTATAATAAAATTCCTCTTGAGGTCACTAAACTTTGTGACAATAAATTCAAAGCTTATATTAAACGTATGTAATATAAATCCAATATAAACTCATCCAAATATAAATCCAAGTAGGATAGGGGTCGCAAGCGCGCATCCGTACGCGCCGGATTGTTTGCTCGTACGCGAGCTTGCCAAAGTTTGCTTAAAATGGCTAAAACAGTTAAGTATAATCAGTGCGATGCTGTAATTGATGAGATGTTATGTTACATTCAAAATAAGTTGTCTGTGAGTGACGATGATAGTTAAACTCGAATTTGTGTGACTGCTTTTACAAGTGACGAGAATAAAAAGTCAAAGTCGTTAGTTTTTGAATCCGTGTCAACGGACAAACGAAATATTTTGCGTAACCAAAAGGCAAGGAGAATCACGACTTAGCAGATATTATTAGCCTTTTAAAAGTGACTAATCCTGATGTGATTCCCATATTTGTGGCAAAGCAACTCGAAAAGTTACCTCCTGTGATGTTTGACCACCTTGATGTCACGAAACTTTTAAAGGATTTAACCCTTCTCAAAAGTCAAGTGGGAAGTATAAGTTCGTCGTATGTTACTCAAGACCAGTTGCAGCAGAACTTAAATAACCTAAATTTCATTCCATACCGTTACGCGATAGTCAGGCATGTAATAACAATAACATAAAAATGAAACGCGGTGGATGTGCACATCAAGATGATGCTAACTGCACAATTACACAGAATACTGGTGTAGATAACGACAAGTCTTCGTCGTCGTCAAACCTGATTCTAACGGGGTCGTCATTTTTATTCAATCACCTAATGCGCCGTTATTCGAAAAACAAGAACAAGAGTGTAGTCTGGTCAATATTAAAGAAGTGAACCAGCAACTGATGGTTGATGATAAACAAAATAGTGAATGTCTGAGCGAATGGGTTAAAGAACATAAGCGAAAAATAAAACCAAAATACCGATACCAAGGGCAAATGGGGAGGTACAGTGACGAGGGGGGAAAATTCAAGGCTGCTGAAAGGAAGTGCCCCATTTTTATTTCGAATATCCATAAGAATACACAAGAACAGGACATAATATCCCATATTTTTGACAAAACGAAACAAACCGTTGAGTTACGTAAAATTTCGATCAAAGGAGAAACAAATCAAGGCGTTTAAATTTCTCGTACCAGTGTCAACACTGCCATTATTTTTGGGTGAAACTTTGTAGCCATTAGGTGTAATATTCAGACGCTTTGTGCATTACAAGCATAACGTGTCATCCCGCGATCACGCTGTAGACGGTTCAATAACAAATATTAATGAAAACAACGAAGTGATCCTATAAGGGTTTCTTTTTAGGTACTAAAACGAAACCCTCAAAATGACTAAAATTATGACTTATAATTTTAAGAACATAATACGATAAATTGATGACATCAGGAATTTGTGTAAGTCAGTTGATATAGTAGCACTTCAAGAGACATGGTTGTTGCAAGAGGAGCTGCATTTTCTCAATAACATAGACGCTGAGTTTGGCTGCACGGGGCCATCGGCGGTGGACAGTAGAGAAGGCGTGTTGCGCGGCCGACCCCACGACGTCATCGCGCTGCTCTGGCGGCGCAGTGCTGCCTGAGGTAGCAGTCGTGCAGTGTGATAACCCGCGCATGTGTGCCATTAAAATAACAACAACACAACAGTCTGTGTTAGTGATCAGTGTATATATGCCCACCGATGTGACGCACAACCTAGCAGACTTCACGCACTGTCTCGGTAAGGTATGTGCAATTATAGATAGTTGTGGTACTGAGAATGTTATTGTTATCGGAGATTTTAATGCGCATCCAGGTGAGCCTTTTTGTAACGAGTTAATGAACTTTTGTGACGACAATGATTGGACTTGTGTGGACATTGTGAAATTAGGGTTGACATCTGACACTTTTACGTTCATTAGTGGTGCACATGGGTCAACTCGTTGGTTAGACCATTGTATAGTTACAAAAGTAGCACTTTCCTTGGTGGAACATTTGTATGTTAAATATGATGTCCTATGTTCGGATTATTTACCTTTAATACTCGAGTGTAACTTTAATCTTATTAGACCAAAACTTAAGAGTGGTGACAAAAATTCTATAAAGAACAAGGTTTTATGGGGTGAGAGAAACACTGAAGAAATCAGAACTTATTCTGAAGAATGTCATAAACGCCTACGTCTAATTAATTTTCCTATAGAGGTTACAAATTGCTGTGACAAGCGGTGTAATGATCCGAATCATAGAGAAATTATTGACTCCATGTACAATGACGTAGTATCTTGCCTTGAGTCAAGCAGCAACCAGCGGTCGGGAAGACAGGCGTACCCAGGGTAACGTGAAGCGGGTGATTGGATGGAATAGGCATGTGAGAGATGCCCGCAGTGAAGCTAGGTCTGACTTTCGAAGTTGGCTGTGGTACGGAAAACCAGCCACGGGGCTTATCTATGAGAAAATGCGTAACAGCAAAGAAATATTCAAGTCCAAGTTAAAATAGTGTCAAAATCATGAAGACCAAATTAAAATGGATATTCTTGCTGAGAATCACGCTCAACACGACTTCCGTGCATTTTGGAAAAATACCAAGAAACTTAGCACTAGACCTGGCTTGCCTGCGGGTGTTGGAGGGGTCAGTGATGACAAGGGAATTGCGAACTTTTTTTAACAGGCTTTTCTTGTTGAACCAATTATTACTGATTTCACTGTAGAGTTGCTCAATGTTGAGGAGCAGAGTAACAACCTTAGCATTAGGTTTGATGCTAAGGAAGTACGTAAGGCAATTCAGGGGACCTCGAGGGGCAAGTCGCCAGGGCATGATGGCCTTAGCATGGAGCACCAATATGCCGACCCACACTTGCCACATATATTGGCAATGTTATATACCCTCTGTGTAGGGCATTCGTACTTGCCAACGGAGTTGATGAGAAAGCTTGTAGAACCGATTGTCAAAAATAAAACTGGTGACACAGCAGATACATCCAACTATAGGCCTATCTCATTGGCGACCGTAATAGGGAATATGCGTGTAATTCAAATAAGGGTAAAATATTTTTTTTAACAAACTTTACTGCATTAGAATAATGTCTATACCAATATTTTTTTAATAACATTACTTGTTTATTAAGAAAATAATTATTGAAAGTACAAAAGATGAGTGGGAAATTCAAAGTAGCGGGAACGCCACGCTATTGGTCAGATCGAATATGACGTCAAAGTCTACAATACAAATGTCAACAAGTGCATATTTGTTCGATGTTTGCTATTGAGTTAGTTTTATTGTTATTTTTTGTTGTAGATTTACACAAAGACAAAATTTTAGTTTAAATTATTTAAGTCAATTCTTACGTTAAAGTGATCTTCGCAGCAATATAAACAAGTTGATGGAGATATTATGTCTCTTTTTCTGATTTTACGCCACTTTTTCCTTATGTCCGCACATATCGGGTGCATTTCTTATTGTATTTTTACACCAAGGCACAACACAGTGTTGTTCCATTGTATAATAGTCGCAAAATACAAAATAAAAATAAATTACAGGATAAAATACTACAGCTGTTCACTAATTGAGTGCTACTATAGACTTTGACGTCACGCCAAGCGCGCCAAAATGAGGGCGTTTAACACTTTAAACGCCCTTAAGTGCTCTTATCTGTTTGCTATCTTCAACATTTTTTTTAGCCCTTTACATTTTGTTTTTGACGCTTAATTTTTTTTTGCACTTATATATTGATGAAATCTAACGTATAAAAATATTAAAAAAATACACGCATATTCCCTATTGCCAAGGTTTTTGACGGCATGTTGAATGCTCACCTTAATAAATTTATCACACCACATGCTAATCAGTTCGGATTTAGATCCAACCTATCCACGGATTGTGCTATTGTGAGCTTGAAGCATGCTGTCAGATACTATACTGACAGAAGTACGTCTGTTAAGGCCTGTTTTCTCGATCTATTGAAAGCATTTGACCTGGTTTCCTATAACATATTTTGGAGGAAACTGAAACACATAAATGTGCCTCCCGAATTGATGAGTAGGTATTGGTACGCAAACCAAGTCTTTAACGTGCGATGGGTGGGAACTCTCTCGGACTCATACAGTAAAGTGTGGAGTGAGGCAGGGAGGGTTGACATCCCCGACACTCTTCAACCTGTACATAAATGATCTGATCGTCGCGCTTAGCACACGCCATGTTGGTTGTCATGTGAACGGTATTTGCTATAATAACATTAGTTACGCAGATGACATGGTGACATTCTTGCAGACACACAAGCTGTGCTAAACCGGTGGAGTGAATACTTTGGAGAAATGTATGAGAATGCCCCGGATGCTGGTGCCACAGACGAGCCCAGAGGCGAGTTTGCGGCACCAGAATCTACAGAAGACATCACTATGGAAGATGTTGACTGGGCGATACGAAGTATGAAAAATGGTAAAGCTGCGGGAATAGACATGATATCTTCCGAGATGATTAAATATGGTGGAACTTGCGTCCGGGACGCTTTTTGGGTCCTTGCAAATCTTTGCTGGAGGACCGGTAGGGTCCCTACAGATTGGCGCCGCGCAGTCATTGTACCCTTGTACAATTACAGAGCCATTAGTTTGATCAGCTTGGCAGCTAAGGTGTATGGTAAAATTATTGAACGGAGAATGCGCGAGAAGTCCGATGGAATGTTGTGCGAGGCTGTATACACCAATACCTGACTATGACTTTTAATATTTTGTAATAATTGCGACATTCTTTATAATTGTGACATTTTAATTGTGATAGGGGCTGTTCCAGCTCCACTTGATTGAATATGGACAACTTGTTTAGCTATTATTATTTAATATAGGGAATATTCTCTCCCTCCCTTCCCCCCTCTTCTATTAATTTAGTAAAATTTTACCTTTTATCCATTTCTTTCCCTGTAAATTAGGGAACCATGTAGCCATTCACATGAATAGTATAATTTGTAAAATTTAACTTAGACCCACCTTATAGACCAGCCTACATCGTTCTCCCATATCCCACAACAAAATGTAGATGGAAAAAGAAAATGTAAAAATGCCCTTCTTCTCCACAGGAATGACATTCCGAAGTGTGGTGGTAAAATCTTTGTTACTTTTCTATAGATTCATAAATACTGTAATGGTTTACATGAGTAAAAAATATTCTGATTCTGTGCTTTACGCATACCCGCGACCCTTACACGGTCATCAGCCTATCTTATAGGGGGCCTGCCCAAAAAATAATAATAATATCAGAGTATACTGTCTCACTGTTAGGCAAAGCTGCTAAAAAAGGCCTCTTACAAATCGAGGTGAGAGAGATTAGGCCATACTTCAGCGGCCCCAGTGCATATTGGTGGAGGCAGGTTTGTGGCCACTTGCTGTTGGAACTTGTCAAGCCGCCTATAAGGCTTCCAACTCAGCTTAACGACTGCCACATTAAGTGGTAACCGGGACCAACGGCTTAACGTGCCTTTCGAAGCACGGAGACCCTCGAATATAAAAATGCCACAAACAGTCACCCATCTCAGGTCGACCAAGTCAAACGCTGCCTAACCTTGGTGATCGGTAAGAACATCGCAGTCGCACAGCGCTACAAGTGACTCACACATGCCAGAAATTACTAACTAATAGTTAACTTAAGATTTATGAAATGTGAGGTTGAAATGATATGAAAAATATTTATTCAGCACAGAAAAAATAACAAACAAACAAAGAAGATACAATGAGATACTACTATAAGTATTGTTTACTACGGTGTGAGCTGTGCCGAAAGATGTTTGGCGCATCATGCGCTGGAGTGGGACTGGGGTCTCCTTCAGTGCTGATTTTTAGCCAAACCCCTCTTCAAACGGTTTTTACGTATAAATGGCTACCCTGAATGGTCAAGTAATCGCACATACTATGGACACAGGTTGATGGATTTCCCATCCTAGGCAGTAAAAAATTGTGTATTTGGAAAATACTATTATAGATTGGTATTCAATAAATGTTCAAAGAATGACAATACCAGTTACTTATTAATATTGTGTGTGATTTTTTAAAGTTTTACTTACGTTTGGTACATTAGCTGCACTAGTTGTGGCCTCATTACCATCAAAAGTTTCTAGTGCAGACTCAGATGTGAAGACAGCTGCAATCAACGAAAAATAATTCTATGCTGTATTTTTAGAAATTTTACATCTTTAATAACAAATATTTATGTACATAAAACACTCAAACTTTATTCTATCTTTAATTCATAGAATACTTGTCCTGGAGAATTGCGTAACCAATGAACATTAGATATGTGGTGTTCGGTACACTGTGCAACCGAATACGATTGCGATTGAGCAGCATGCGTGCTGTTCGATCGGTGGAGTTTAAGCCAGGCTGTCGGACGCGTCGCTGTATCATATCAATTTTGTATCAGTATAGCATTCGTAAATCGTATTATTCACGATCATTATATCATAGAGCTATCGAAGGAAATATACAGTGTTTAACAAACTTATCAACTATCAGCCACTGAGCGGTACCCCCTACATAATGGTCCTTCGCGCGCGCTATTGATCCACCTAGCCTCTGAATCTTGTACAGGACTCAGTTTAGGTAAATCAGTGACTAACAGGAGTGCTATAAACTCAGTGACATTATCAGAACAATTATCAGTAAAATTTATCAGAACAAGTATCAGAGGACTAATCAGTGAACTTTATCAGGGGAGTTATCAATGTACTTTATCAGAGGAGTTATGAATGTACTTTATCAGGGGAGTTATCAGTGTACTTTATCAGATGATTTATCAGTGAATTTTATCAGAAGATTTATCACAGAGTGTATCAGTGAACTTGTGATTGGAGTACCAGTAGGATTGGGAATATCATCGATCATCAGCAAGCAGCGAGTATCGATCAGTAAGCAGCAATATCAAGTAAGGTGTTTCAATTTTTATCTATATCATATGTCAGTATCAGAAGCAGAAGTAACATGGAGTTCCTTTGCGAATCTCAGTTAGAACTATACACGGCGATGGACAAGCTATATAGTAATATGAAGAAGGATGGAAAAGAACGTAGGTCCACTCCCAGCTATTTTACACGTAAACTTGAAACGCTGGAGTCGTATTGGCAGGATATCAAAAGGAATCATAACAGGCTTTTATCATTGGGAAATATGGAGGAACCGTATTTCAAAGAAAAATCGTATGAACAGGCGGAAATGTTATATCAAGAAATCAGAACATATATAAGCGAGGCGTCGGTAAAAGTATCAAACGAAGCGGAGAGTCCATATCAGAAGAAAGGCGTTGCAGGTACTAGTAAACAATATCAGATGGAAACGCTATCAGTGCCAGAGCCAGGTCAGACTTATCAAATACATGAGGAAGAAGTATCAGAAGAAGGACAAAGGGATAATTATCAAGAGAAAGTATCAAATATATCAGTAGAAGCATATCAGAAGCCGTCGGGGAACAGGAAGTCGCAGGGGTCTACAAGTAAATTAGATGACATGCTTTACTTGCAAACTGTTAATTTTAAGGCTTTGATGCGCACAGTTAACAGTGTTAATGTCGAAAATATATCAGAGAAATGGGAATTTGAAGATGCGCTTTCTCGACTGAATAACAGGTGGTCAATTATTGATACACAGCATTGGCTAATTATAGCAGAAATGGGCGAGGAAAATGAAGAGTATGAAAATAATTTCACTTATAATGAAAATATCTATACCAGATTGAAGAAATCGATCAATAGCAAACTTTGGTCTGTATCACACCGAGAAAAATCTACGCCCAAAATCGAAGTCCCCATTTTCACAGGAAATTATCATCAATGGGTGTCTTTTAAAGATTTATTCCAGGAAGCTATCCATATCAATCCTAGTTTATCTAGGGCACAAAAAATGCAATTCCTGAAGAATAAAATAAAAGGTGACACTCAAAGGCTTATCCAGCATCTTCCCATCAGTACAGAAAATTATGACACTTGTTGGGATATTTTAAATCATAGATATGAGAACAAGAAACTTATTTTTACTTCTCATCTTAATATCCTTCTGGGTCTTGCAACTATCCAACATCAGTCGTTGGTACATATCAGGAAAATGCATGACGTCACGCTCGAGACCTTAAATGCGATCAAAAACCTTGGAGTAGATATCAGAACATGGGATCCCATCATAGTGCATCTATTATCACAGAAGTAAGACAGCGAGTCGTACTCAGAATATATTTTTATTTTATTTTATTATATTTGGGAAACTTACAGCTAGCATAACATACAAATTTCCACAGAGAGCAAAAGAATAAGAGAAAAACAGTACAGTCGGCATCCAGTGTAACACTTATGACTATTACCATAAATTCGCTCCCGCATCTTATGATAGACCGCAAGTGTCAGTCGAGCTGGTATAAAACATAAGATCTAGAGTTAAGAAAAGAATGCTCTAGCCAATAAGTTTCTAATTTGAAAAGCACTGGTATTGAACAAATCTAAGTCCATTTCAGCAGCGATAACATTGAAGGTCCTACCAGGTCGTAAAGGTCGTATGATGAAAGAATTCTGTCTATACGTAGTCCTGACTAGCGGCGTGTGGAGTAAGCTAGGGTTCCTTAAGATCATATATCATATAGATATAGAATCATTAAAGAACCCTCGTGAGTTACCAAACTTACAAGAGCTTTTAGACTACTTGGAAAGTAAATTTAAAGCATTAGAACAAGGCCGCAGACCATTTAGCAGCATAAATCAAAAATCCAATCACTATCACGGCAACAATCAAGGGACTCAAGGCAATCTTAGGAGAACCGTGAACAAGCAATATAATCACTTCACTCAAAATCATAACATAAATAGCCCGCCAAGACCGTTTATGAGATTATCTCATGTAAAATCAACAGGAAATAAGTGTCCATTATGTAACCTGGAATACGGATTATATTTTTGCAAAAATTTTATAAGTATGTCGAGCGAAGCAAAACTAAAAATGATTACGAAATTCAATATTTGCCAAAATTGTTTATATCCCCACTATGGAAAACCATGTATTTCCCAAAAAAGATGTCGCATTTGTACCGGTAATCATAACACTTTGATACATGATGCTTGCACAAACACAAATACAAACCTGATGCCGACATCCGGTCCCAATATAGAAAAACGTACGTTTCACAGAAATAATCAGAATAATGTCACACATGTATCGCAAAAAGAATCGGCTGAAATTTTATTATCAACAGCCATTATCAAGATCAAATTCTATGATGGAACATTTGTGAGGATGAGAGCCTTGATTGATCAGGGCTCCCAAATTTCTCTTATCACGGAACATGGTGCACAAACGTTAGGGTTAAAAAGAAAGTAATTGTAAAGGGGTCCTAAATATTGAGTGCCAATCATTATACAATGAGTTTTCGTTTAATGCTGAAGTATACAAGCTGTAACATAATAAACGCAAGACCTCAGACACCCCGATTAGAGAATTGCTTCATCAATTCAAAACAATTATCATATTTCCAAAATTAAAGGTTTTACCCTTTTTTAAGCACTTTTATGCCCCAATTATCAATGAATTTTATGTGTCCGGTTTGAGAAATACGTTTTAGGAATGCATTTGAAATCTCCTTATTGCCCTGAATCAAGAATAAGTTTATTTTTTTATAGCGCACTGAAGGACTAGATCCATTTTTTGCAAATTTAAAAAAAAAATTAAGGTACATTAAAAATCGTTGGAATCAATTCAGTTACCGATTTAGAACAAACTACTTTCAGGTCTTGCGTTTATAAAGTTACACCTTGTATATCATGAAAAATTTACTTAAAAAACTGCCAAATGCCTCATTTAAAAAAC
This sequence comes from Phalera bucephala, assembly GCA_905147815.2. Lineage (NCBI taxonomy): Eukaryota > Metazoa > Arthropoda > Insecta > Lepidoptera > Notodontidae > Phalera > Phalera bucephala. The sequence continues at coordinate 52,232,772 of LR990609.1, forward strand.
CGTCTTGGGAGTACCTCCAGAACATCAATTTAGCAGACCCCGAATATAATATAAGCAGACCTGTAGACATACTGTTCGGAGCAGATATTTACTCAATTATCATGTTAGGAGAGATATTACGAGGTGAAAATCAATCACAACCACTCGCCCAAAAAACAATTGGGATGGCTGTTATGTGGGAACTTAAAATCATTTTATTGTAATGTAGTGTTAACAAATATGGAAAATATTCAGAAGTTTTGGGAGATAGAGGATATCAGTCAAGCAACAAATATATCAGACGAAGATCAATATTGTATACAGTATTACGACAAAACGACAAAGCGGCGTGAGGACGGAAAATATGAGGTGGAGGTGCCTTTCCACGAAGATTTTAAAAAGCAGTTAGGGAGATCAAAAGAAATCGCAATTGCTCAATTCAAGAATTTAGAGAAGAAACTACACAAGAAACCTGCATTATCAGACGAGTACAGGGCATTTATTGGAGAATATAGAAAATTAGGTCATATGATTCCCTCAAAAGTTTTGTACGAGATGGAATGTTTCCTTCCACATCACGGAGTGTATCGTGCGGACTCGTCTACTACGAAGCTGCGCTTAGTATTTAACGCATCTGCAAAAGACGTCATCAGGAAAGAGTCTGAATGACGTCATATACAAAGGGCCCAATCTACAGCATGATTTGCAATCACTTATTTTAAAATGGAGGCAATTCAAATTCGTCTACACTGCGGACATCGAGAAAATGTACCGGCAGATTTTTATCAGCAAAAAAACATCAAATATGTCAGAAAATAGTTTAGAGAGATGATCCAGCCCAGCAGATGCAAGAGTACGACCTAACTACAGTCACCTACGGAACCAAAGCAGCTCCGTTCCTGGCGATGATGACTTTGAGGCGCCTAGCAACAGACGAAAGATCAAAGTATCGTAGAGCAGCGGACCCGACCCCTGCCGCCACCGCCGGCCGCGACATGTTCTCACCGACCCCCCCGATGCTTTGTCATCCGGTCTTTCCGCTCAGAATACGGGCGACGACGACGACGTAGTAGTAGATCCCCTCCCATAGCCGGCGGTTGACCGGTGCACTTAGTAGTGCACCCGTCCCCCTACAGCGACTGTCCCAACCGAGTATGTCGCCTCTTGCCCTTCTGGCTGGCTAGAGCGTAGTGGTTGCACGCTCGCCTTTAAGTCCGGTGAAGCTGTAAAGGCCTCGCGGCCAACAGCGTACATCATTCACACACACACATAGAGACATCATGTTATATGGATGACGTAGTCCATGGTTCGCATTCTATTGAGAGTGGCAACCAGCTAATATTGGAGTTGGATAATCTACTAAAATCAGGAGGGTTCAAACTACCAAAGGGGAGAAGGCATTATTGAAATGTCTGAAAAACGAACAGAGCACCGAGAACATGGTTTTCATTTCAAATCAGAAAGCACGGGAAAAACATTAGGCTTAAGATGAGATTCCGCAGAAGATAAGTTTATGTTTCATTGTAATATGAACCCATCAACATCGAAAAATATAACAAAAAGAAAATTACTGTCTGAAATTTCGAAACTATTCGATCCTATTGGTTGGCTAACTCCGATATCAACGACGTTAAAACTTATATTCCAATCTGTTTGGACTGAATGTTCTAACTGGGATGATATTGTTCCACAAAAGGCAAGCAAAGAATGGAAAAAATTAAGAGCAGATTTGGAGACCATGGATCAAATTCAGATACCTCGTTGGATTGGTTATACAGAAAATGATGCCATAGAGATTCATGGATTTTGAGACGCATCTCTTAAAGCATATGCAGCGGCTATCTATGTAAGAATTAAAAGAGACTCAGAATACCGCGTCATGTTATTAACAGCCAAAAACAAATTAGTATCGAACAAAAGGACTGTATCATTACCGAGGCTCGAATTATGCGGGGCTCAGCTGCTATCAAAACTCATGAAGACTACTCGAGTGTTACGAAAATAACAATATCAAGTCCCGTGGATGGACAGATTCGATGGTGGTGCTAGGCTGGCTGCAAGGGGAGCCTACACGGTGGAAACAGTTTGTAGCAAACTGGGTGAAAGAAATCAAAACAGTAATATCACCGGAACATTGGCGTTATGTAAAATCGAACGAAAACCCGGCGGACATAGCTAGTCGCGGTACAAATGTATCGGAGCTAAAAAATCGCACGTTATGGTGGAATGGGCCAGAATGGCTAAAGTCAATAACAATGTCAGAAAATAAAGGAAAATCTAAATACTTTACTAACAGCGAGTTAAAAGTTCATGTCGTACAAACGGACAAACATATCGACATTATTAGTGAGATATTAAACAAGCATAATTCATTTACAAAAGTTATCCATATATTTGTATGGATACTTCGAGCATTTAAAAGTAAACAACAGCTGCTACCTAAGTATATCACGTTGCAAGAATTAAAGAATGCAAAATTGCGAATAGTGAGGTATGTGCAACAATTGGAATTTGGAACGGATATTGAGCAATTACGAAAACATAACAAAGTAATAGATAAAAGTAACTTGTTGAAATTATTACCGTTTATTGATCAGGAAGGTTTTTTGAGAGTGGTAGGAAGATTAAGGAATTCTCACCTTCCATATGACATGAAACATCCATTAATCGTACCAAACAATCATAAATTATCACAGCTGTTATTAGATGACGCGCATTATCAAAATTAAGAACAGAGTATTGGATGATTGGCGGCAACAGAGCGGTCAAAAAACGTTTAAGGGATTGTGTCGTATGTCGAAAAAATAATCCAAGGGCGACCTGCCAGAAGCTCGGACAAATCCTGCTCCACATTTTTACCATACAGGAGTGGACTATACGGGATATTTGGAAGTCAAAGCAAATAAAGAACGAGGTGTTCGAGCCACTAAAGGATATATCGAAATATTTATTTGTATGGTCACCAAGGCAGTTCATCTTGAGATGGTGTCCGATCTTACCAGTGAGGCATTCTTAGCAGCTCTTCGAAGGATGGCAGCTAGAAGAGGTGCTCCTCATCATATCTATAGTGATAATGAAACTAATTTTATCAAAGCTAACAGGGTTATACAGGAAGAGAATTTGGAGTTGAGCTAAATTTTGGATGATCAATTTTATCAGGAAGTAGTATCTATGAATATCAATTGGCATTTTAATGCGCGGTCTTGGCCGTCAGCTGGAGGATTATGGGAGAGATCAGTTCGAAGCCTCAAATATCACTTGAAGAGAACAATAGGAGGTCAGAAGTTAACATACGAAGGGTAAGCCACACTCTTGGCCCGACTAGAGGCGTGTTTAAACTCTCGGCCACTGTGTGCGATATCTGAAGACATAGACGACCTTGACTTCTTAACTCCAGCTCATTTTTTATCAGGGAGAGGAGATCTCACTATCATGGAGACAAATCAGGACGCAAGGACAAGATGGCATCTTATCAATAAAATACAGAAAGCCATTTGGAAAAGGTGGAAGATGGAGTATTTGAGTCAAATGTCGGCGCGAAGCAAATGGTTGAAAAAACGAGAAAAAATCAAATTAGGAGATGTGGTGATTATTAAGGAAGATACGTTGCCCACAGGAAAGTATGCAATGGGGCGAGTTACAGAATTACATACAGGAAAAGACGGGCTTATCAGAGTAGTGACTTTACAGACAAAGAACGGATTAATGAGAATACCAATTGTAAAAATATCATTGCTACCTCTACAATCAGATATTGACTCATCAGCATCAAAGAAGCAAAATATCAAAGAAGATAAGGAAGCAGGGATAGAGGAGAGTCAGTTTAAAAGGAAGAATCGTAAATTATCAGTATGCAATCAAATTCTATCAATGGCTATATCATTTTTTTATTTTTATCATGCCTGACATGTGTAAAGGCGCAATATAATTTATCGACTATTAAAAATAATCAATCATTATATTTCGATTCCATAGGCGACTTACAACTCATACGAGATGACTGGACTATGATTGTATACTATGACATGGCACCTTACTGGGAAGGAGCAGCACCTATAAATATATTTACAAAATATCTCGAAAAAACATGTGATAAATTCCAGGAACAAACACGGTGTCATATGATTTTACTCCAGTTACAACACGACCACACGGAGTTACAATATTATAATCAGTTATTGCTGAATAAAAAGTTCAAAGGCCACGCCAGACAGCGTCGTATGTAGCAAATGCATTATTCGGAGTATTGGATGACCGTTTCGCCGAACAATACACACAGGACATAGAACTGATAAGGACGAATCAAAAACATTTAGCTGCGTTATGGAAAAATCAAACCTCTGTTATAGAAGGAGAATACAATTTATTAAAAAGAACTGTAGAACTTATATCAAAACAACATAAATCTATCAAACGGCACATAAATACATTAGACACATCAATCAACGATATCAAACAACAACCGGAAAAACTTTCGGTGATAGAGGATTTTACGCTGTTATCAATTACTGCCATAAGTATGCTCAACAATTTGAGAAGAGTTCAAGATACATTACTAGATACTCTTACTGATCTTTATCATGGCAAATTCAATAGTCACCTATTAACGCCTGACCAGCTTCGCAGTGAGTTGCAGATGATCTCGACTCAATTACCTAAAGAGTTATTCTTACCCTTAGACAATATTCATAGTGACGATATACACGAAATGTACAAGCTTCTTAGGGTACGAGCAAAAATTACACAAGATTATTTTATTTTTGAAATAAAATTCCCATTGATAAGCAGAGATAGTTATCAATCATATAAAGTAGTTCCCATTCCACACCAATATCAGAGTACATAGCAATAAACCTGCAAAGAGACTCCTACATGACGAGAACATTCAATGAAATTCAGAATTGTCTTATTCACGATAAATAAATGTATGTAGATTAAGAAACCCTATCACACATTTATCAGCAGATGAAAAATTCTGCGAGTTAGAGGATCAAGACAAAAACGATGCAAAATTCAGAAAAAATTGTGTAAAAGTAGGTGGGTGGATCTGACTGATATTTACAGTTATTTGTATTTCTACTGTAATAGTTACTTTCTGAGAATAATTTGAAATAATACTATGACAACTAACGAAATTAGCAAAGCAGGAATAATCAATTTAAACGGAAAATGTATTATTAAAGGAGAAGACTTCACATTGTATTCACATCATGCTTCTGGATACACCTTACATATCAAATCAACGAGCCTATCAACAAATATCCCTCAAATCAATTATATCATAAATATTACATTACCAAAAATTGAAAACTATGAGTCAGAGGAAGATGATATCAATAGAAATTTAAATGATATACAGAAACAAATCAAGACAATGAAAGATAGCGCTCAGTCAGCAGAGATTGGAATATCAGGACATGACATTCATCAGTATGTCATTTGCTATGTAATCCTGGGGATAGCTGTGGCCCTGGCAGCACTCTTCGTGTGGAGAAGGAGGATGCATGTTGGACACGTGCGTCCCCATACGGAAGAAAGCGGCCAATGTGAAGTGAATAGTGAAATCAATGTAGAAAATGTGTCTAGTTCAAAAGGCTTCAGTGTAAGAGGTCAAAAGTGTAAATCGAAAGGTATCGAATTAGTGCGCGCGACATCACCCATGCCAAAAAGATGTTATATTAATTCCGTTGTTAACAAATCAGAAGAATAGAGACATTAGTTGTGATTTAAAAAAAAATGTATTTCATCATGCTTTATGCTTTTTTGTCAATTTGCTATAATCATTTTTGACATTCACCATCAACGTAATCATCTCATCTCACTCTTCATCTTAGGCTCGGGAGCATGTTCGGTACACTGTGCAACTTCAGAACATTAATTTCACTTTTAACAATTTTGTATTTGCACTCGATGATATCTACATTATGGTTGTGATTTGTCAAATTACAAAGGCAATAATGTCAAATTATAACAAAACTAGCGCCCTGCCCGGGCTTCGCACAGCTGAATTATATTGAGTTTATCGCGTTCAGACAGACAGACGCGACGGGAGTCTTTTTTTTATAATATGTAATGATAGAAAGAATGAAACTGTAAAAAACATCTGGGTTGGTGGTAACATAGTGCACTACAGTAACTTCGTAAAATGAATGGGTAATAGTATTCTGTATGCCATTGGATTCTGAGTTCTCAGATTTACGCGAATATTACACTAGAAATAAAACCATTTTTCGGATGTTATCGCGGTTTATTTTTGTTTTTTCCTCAGTTCTTCCCGAAACCATGGATACTGCAAAGCACTCTGAAACGTCGAGAACTTGAAAAACAAAATAAGAGATAAACTCCGAAAAATTAATTTTATTTCATGTGCCATTAGATTACCAATAAACAATCATTTTCCGAAGCTATTGTAACAAGCTGCATTATATTTTAAATTGTTTATAGCGAGTAATCACCCTAAGAGTATTTTAGGCCATACATTTGGTTACTATGTGAGTGGTGAAAACCAGCGAGGTGTGTAAGGAAAGAACCTGTTAGAACCCTATACTCTCTACCTACCCTGCAAGGGATCTAGGTACCTCATATAAATTGATAATTGTTTGTGACAGTATCAGTATCTGAAGATTACAAACCTTCTTCCTGCTCCTCATTGAAGTGAGTAGGCGTGCTTTGACCGTCGGGGCGTCGACCTCCGCGCTTCCAGCGCACTCGGCCGTCGGCGTCTTCGGCGGGCTGGTGCCAGCTGTCCGCAGGCGATATCCTCAGATTGCGACCCCGTAGGGTTTTCTCGTGGACCGGTGCTTGTAGTGCCCTGAATATATTGATTTCTTTAAATGAAATGATAACAATAGATACCTATCCTGTACAATTTCTTATTCACATTTAGTTATGCGACTTTTATTTTGTATTTTTTGTCTCTTGTATGCTTAAGCAATATCATTTTTATATTCCATGACTATCCGTGAATATCTAATTGGCTTTCCATTCCTAATTTCTATATCTATTTCTATACAAAAAAAAAACGAGCGAAATGACTCATTGGTCAAATCATCTAGCGTGAAATTGAGATGACTCATTGGTCAAATCAAATAGCGCGCGCTCATTGGTCAAATCGAATAGGGCACGCTTCCCCGGTTCCACCGCGCGCTCATTGGTCAAATCAAATAGCGCGCGCTTTCCCGGTTTCCTGTAACACATTTCCGTCCCTTTTCCAAAATCACTCCCACAAAAAATATCCAGCAACCGAGAGGAAAGATGTTACACATCAAAAAATATCATTTATTTGATTGAAAGCCTACATCCAATACAATATTGGATGTAGGCTTACCACCAAATAAATATTTTTTGTCTTACATCGGCTTCATCTTTATTCACAATGAAATTTTATGTGATGTTGTGTGAGAGATGAAAAGTAGAGGATAGCAAGTGTACCTAAAGTAAAAATACACAGCATTCAAATGTTATATCTATTGATATATCAACCCAAAAATGTCTCTATTTATTACTCCAGAAATTGATTGCCAAAATTGATCAATTTTAAAAGTAAAAAGCATGTTCTCAGATGGACTACTACTTAATCTTACAAAAATACACACCATCATGCTTATATTCCCCAAGTGGGGATGGCAGAGGTGTACTGTATAGGAAGGCCATCACACTGGGCACAATGCCAGACTCCAGACTTATACTGGAACCTTTCCTATTAAACAATTACTTTTGAATATCTAGAGTTTGAACCCAGGACCTCGTGTCCATGCATTATTCGCCACTATACTAACGAGCCTGTCACAAAAAAAAAAACATAAGAATATATTTACTTATGAGCGTCTGCTGGGTTGCTGTATGTAACAAAGGCATAAGTTGGTGTCGGTGATCTATTGGGTCCTTTATCACCCATTCTCAGCCAACAGCTCTTTATAAAGCCGTATGGAGCAAATATACCAAAGAGCTCTGTCCTGGTTGTCTGTAACAACATAATTTATAACAGAAAATTATGAAAAATAACACAGGACTACAAAAATTTTTTTTTTTGGTGCAGCTCTGTTTGTGCCTGTGGTCGATAAAGTAGGTAATGTACAATATAGTGTCATACGTTATTTTTACTCATCAGCTCTAGTTTACCTTCTACCCTCATTTAATTTTTTTCCATCATTTTCGTAGTTCCAATAACATCGATAAATTTTTATGTGACACGTACGTCCAGATGTTGTGTTAACAATCCTGATACATTTTGTTATGTTTATGGTGAATACATACTAAAAGATCAGCGTAAATCGATAACAGACACTGTGAATCGTCTGTTTTTTGCTTACTTCGGTATTGAAATTCGACACCAAGTCGTCGTCGTCGACAATGGGCGTCTCATAGTGTATGTAAACTATGCGTTGAACATTTGCGACAATGGGAGAAAGGGACACGTAAGTGTGAAGTTTGGAGTGCCTATGATATGGCGAGAACAAAAAAATCATTATGACGACTGTTACTTTTGTATGACTAATATAGTGGGCATCAACAAAAACAATCGCCGTTAATGGAAATACCCTAATATTTCTTTAGCACAAAGACCTACTCCGCATTCAGAAAATGTTCCAATACCAGCTTTTCACTAGGTAGTGCAGCAATCTCAGGAGAAAAAAGCTGAAACACCTATTTATTCTCAAGTAAATGATGACTTTGAATACTGCGGAAACACATCAAATCCTAAGCCATTTTCACAGAATGAGCTTAATGACCTTATCAGATACTTAGATCTTTCTAAGGAACGTGCTGAGCTACTAGCGTCCAGATTAAAAGAAAAAAAATGCCTTTCCTCAAATGTTCGAGTGTCTACATATTACACGAGAGAACGAGGCTTATTACAGTTTTTATCATCTGATAAAAATTTTGTGTATTGCTGTGATGTGAGTGGTTTGCTGATAATCATGGGTTGGGGAGCTAAATCACAATTTGGCTCGACTGTCCCAGAGACAAATAAAGCATGGGTATTTAGTATAACCACACTGTTGACCCAATAATTGGAACATTTTCTGAATGCGGAGTAGATCTTTGTGCTGAAGAAATATTAGGTATTTCCATTTACGGCGATTGTTTTTGTTGATGCCCACTATATTAGTCATACAAACGTAACTGTCGTCATAATTATTTTTTTGTTCTCGCCATATCATAGGCACTCCAAACTTCAGACTTACGTGCCCCTTTCTCCCATTGTCGCAAATGTTCAACGCATAGTTTACATACAATTTTTTCAAAAAAATTGGCCTATAAGAGATGCTCTTGTTGTCGGAGAAATAAATGTTATAAATGAACCCTTAGTTTCAAGAGAAAAAATCCTACTTCTGCCATTGCATATAAAATTAGGGCTGATGAAACAGTTTGTTAAGTCTCTCGACAGAATGGTCAATGTTTTTAGGTTAATTCACAGAAATTTCCTGGTTTATCTGGAAAGGCTTGCGTGGAAATTTTTTGTAGCAGTTGCACAAAATTTCCTCGGAAATCAGAAGCTTGATGACTATGTAGGATTAGTAGAAGAAATTCTGGCTCGTTTCAAAAATTTAGGCTGTAAGATGAGTATAAAATTACACTATCTCAATAGTCATCTAGATTTCAACACAATCTCCTAAGATTTAAGTGAAGAACAACAGGAGAACGTTTCCACCAAGACATAAAAATGATGGAGAATAAATACCAAGGAAGGTGGGACACCCATATGATGGCCGACTATTGCTGGGGAATCATGCGAGATTGCCCACGTCAGTCTCATTCTAGAAAATCACTTAAAAGGCAATTTCTTGATGTTTAATACCAATAAAATATTAGTTATTTCTGAAAACTGTATTTTTTTATATCTCCGGAACTCAAGTTGATAGAAAAAAAACTGGTAACATTTTTGATATCACCATGTAAGACATACTTAAAATCAGGTCTAAAATCCCCGGCACCAAAATCGTTGTAGGCCTGTGTACTAAGCATAATTTGGAAATATTTGAATTAAAGCTTAATTTTTAAAACACTAAATAACTGCCATAATTTCAACCAACATTTTAAATATCTGTTTCAGTAGTCAATTGTCAATTAACAATTGTAATTTAAAAATAGTTAAATTTATTGCGAATTTAATGCACAACTAAACAATTGTTAAAAAGTACAAGTGTTAATTTTTTTTTTAAAAGACGTGGCTCCACCTTAGGATATTCCTATGTCGTGGGTGCCTTTACAAACATGAAAATTCACATACACAAATACCCAGACCAAAACAAATAATTCTGGGTCATACAAAGATTTGGGGCGGACACAGTGAGCGGAGAGGGTTAAGCTCTTAACCACTACGCTAAATCGTCCGTCGCAAGTGTTAGCATATGAAATGTAAGTTAAGCAGAGAGAAAAAAGAAATATAATATTATACAATAGAATTTTAAGCCAGTATACAATGTGAGCACAAGCAGCAGGTATGTTATTTCTTTTTTTTAATTATAACATCATTTATTCTTATAATTTCCTATAACAATATAAAATAAACAGCGTCACGGCAGGCCCAGGAGGAGATGGCGGGACAAACTGGATGCCTTTAAAAGTGATTGGCGCTCAATAGCCCTAAATACAGTAGAATGGAGGAGATAGAGGGAGGCCTTTGCCCAGCAGTGGGACACTGTAGGCTAACTAATAATAATGATAAGAATACTTGTATTTTGTATTATTATATATATTTTATAAGAAATTGTATTTCAATAAATGCATACATAACAATGAAACTTACCTTTGGTGGTAAATTTGAAACATACAACTTTCTGATAGGTATACCATCTTCTGTATGTGTAGGCACATATTTCAAGCCGTAGGGTGTGACTTCGAGGTTTGAATTAATTGCATCTAAAAATCAAATTTACTCAACTATAGACCTCTAACAATGTACCACAATGGTTTAAATTATAATACATAATAATATTATAATACATAATAATATTATAATACATGCTTCAAATACAGATGTCTAAAGGCACACATTTGACAATCGCACGCTCAGCTACTGATTGTCTAAACATTATTTCCGCAAATGTGTACATATTTTGCATGTACCTACCATGTAGAATTCGCAATAAAATTTATTAGTGCTTATAAAAAGAATTCGCTGGGCGTCAAGGTTGCGAATATTCATGAATTGCCCCGACCGCAGGCCTTCCATAAACATGATTGATTAAAAGCTAGATTCAAGTATATATTAAGCTTAGGTGAAGATATACATACAAAGTTCACGACGAACTACATGAAGTAAATCCGGATTGAGAAATCTCTCTTCTTCTTCATAAAACATGGCGTTGTTTTAACGTTTCGTATAGCAGCTGGAACTTTCTTCGTTTACAATAATCAGCAATCGAACATGATATTATCAGAATACAATGAAACACAGAAAATTTAGAGTAAATACTTGAAATAAAATTGATAATTGCAAACGCAGTCAACATACAACGGCCGTGTTATTTTTTTCTGCAACCAATGTTGCCATATTACAACTCCTAAAATCCATACGATATTTTATAAGCCTACCGAGAATCACGTTGTCAATTACTTTTTTTATTCTATGATCCTATAGACCACAGAGAAAAGAAAATATAGAAATACCTACTTCATCTGCATTTCCGTTTGGAAGTCTACCTTTAGTAATCAGTTCAATCATTCATTCATTTTTGACATTTTCAAATTTCGGCCTTTTCGGCATTTATGCGTGGTGTGAAAGAATAACTGCGGAATATAAATTAAAACGTGCGTGCCTCGCTGCGAGAAGTATTATAAGAATAAGTCAGACTCGATAAGATATGACGGACATTAGGAACAGATCTAAAAGTAAAGATCATTACACGGAAAAAGATGCGAAAGAAAATAGTAACAGAATAATTACTGAAAGAAAATCGTAAGCGTTCTGTTGTTATCATTATTGTTCAATAACGATAAGCTTAGATTTATAATATGAGAAAGATTTAAAACATATCGCTTAATACAGTAGACCATTAACATTAACCTTTCAATAACTAATATGTACATTTTTTTTCAGACCCATCAACAAAAACATATCCCTAAAGATCATTTCACGTACTGTGGTTATCTTTGCTCTTCTAATTATTGTGTATTTCTCATCGAAAGATGATAAGATAAAAACATTTGCTAAACAATCTGAATTACTGCCTGGGAAGGGTCTTGTAGTTGAATGCTCTCAGTCATACAGGGATGAACTAGACAAATATGAAGGTTGTGCTCCCAAACAGTGCAAAAGGTTTGTCACTGATAAAGTGATATCATTGCGAGAGGCGAATGAACTGCTAGACATAGCTAAGAAAGGCCTTCAGCTAGGTGGATCATCAGGAGGTGCATCCATTTTAGATCTGCACAGTGGTGCACTATCTATGGGACAGCATTTTGTTAACATTTACAAGCGCGAAGAAGCTAAAAACTTATTCACTGATAATGACTTTAATACTTATCGAGTAAGTATCATTTTGATAAGTAAATACAAAAGCTTGCCTGGAAGAGATCACTATAAGACTTCAATTAAATATAAGTATAGGTTATAGATAGCGCTCACAAAAATGGCACCACCAAAATGCAGGCAAAAGTGTTATCTACGTATCTACAGATACATTCTATTCTACTGATTAATATCTTATTAATATTTTACAGGTAATCAAAGAAAAGATTAAATATGCAATTGCTCATCACTTTGGTGTAAATCCGAACAAAATTTATCTGACACATCCCACTTTCTTTTCTCAAATTACATCTAAAAAGGCAGTCACAATTCATGATGAATATTGGCATCCTCATGTGGACAAAGTAAGTATAAAGAATTAGGGGTTCATCTTGAAAAAAGTTTATGAGCTGCATGTATGCATTATGTAGTGTTATCTGTTGACACATTAAATGTAGGCAGTCTACCAAGTGATTCACATTATCATAGAAAAGCTGTAGTAATGGATGGAGAAGCACTATAACTGCTCAGTGCAAGCACAGTGCATTCCTCAGATGTGGAACACACCTTTATATGGTCAATTTTACAATAAGAAACCCTAATTCTCTATCTATTTATGTCATCACGCCAGATCCCTTGTGGGGTAGGCAGAGAGTACAAAGACTCTTGACTTGTCCGTCAGATAAGACTGTCTATTTGGTCATGGTAAGATAGTCTAGGTCTTCCCTGGTACCTACATCCTTCCACTTTCGCATTGTATATCTGTTTTGACATTCTTCTGACAAACCTTAATCAATGTTTGTATTACAGCACATCGAAATTGCCAAATTCTATCTCATAGTTTAATTCAACAATATTTTTTAAGGAAACATACAAATCTTTTCACTACACGACCCTGCTGTACTTAGGCGACTACAACATTGATTTCAAAGGTGGAAGATTCGTATTCGTGGATGAGAAGGTCAACAGAACTGTGGAGCCTCGAAAAGCTCGACTGAGTATGTTCACAAGCGGTGGTGAAAACTTACATTATGTTGAAAAAGTCACTTCAGGGATTAGATATGCTATGACAATTTCGTTTACATGTGATAAAGTATTTGCTATTGAAGATCCTAGTACTAATAAATATGATAATTAACATTCCTACATGTACCAAATGATTTTGATTTTAACCCAGTGTTATTACTAGTCTGATCCTTTTTCCTAATATTAAAATTCGGCAGTGGATTTAGTACTTATGTAAAAAAGAAATCTTCCTTAATAAGAAGTTTTTTTAATTGATGTGTCCGTGTGCCGGGCAAAGGTCCCCCCCTTCCAACGATCTCTGTTCTCACAATAATGGCCATTATGCTCGATACGCATCGAGGTCGCCGCTCCATCGCTTTTTGGGACAGAACAATAATAAATATTATGGTAAGTAAAACCAAAATTATAGAATAAATATAATCATTTATTCTAAGACAAAAATATAGGTATACCAAGCCTATTGCAATTAAGCTAGGCCCAATTGCAGGCTCCAATTCCTATTTAAACCATCTATTATATGGCTCCATAGTTTAGTAGTGGTTCTCCCAACGCCAAGTTCGGACTGGAGAATTTTTTAATTTAAAAAGCGTCCCTGTTCATCCTAGGTTCGAACCCAGAACTTTGTGATCATCGGCCACCCTATGTGCCACTAGACTATTACACATACAAAATATAATTTTGAGGATCATGGAGTGTGTTAATAATAAGGAACATAATGCTGATGTCTCTTGCTGTGACTGGCTGTTCGATCATCAATGTTATTTTGATTCTTACTCCTTTAGTTGCCTTTTACGACATCTGGCTAGCACAGGATTCATTCTGTGCAGTAGTAGTACACTACACTGTGTACAGTACACTGCACTGTGTACAGTACACTGCACTGTGTACAGTACACTGCACTGTGTACAGTACACTGCACTGTGTACAGTACACTGCACTGTGTACAGTACACTGCACTGTGTACAGTACACTGCACTGTGTACAGTACACTGCACTGTGTACAGTACACTGCACTGTGTACAGTACACTGCACTGTGTACAGTACACTGCACTGTGTACAGTACACTGCACTGTGTACAGTACACTGCACTGTGTACAGTACACTGCACTGTGTACAGTACACTGCACTGTGTACAGTACACTGCACTGTGTACAGTACACTGCACTGTGTACAAAGTGCGACTAAAAAGAGTAGTTGTACCATAATCCAATAAGTTATGGACGTCTGAGTATTCCGAAAGATTCTGACCACTCCTTTTAAGTTATATAGTATATAATCCATATATAATCACTACGTTATAGAAGCGAAGTGCAACCACAGACTAGTAAGAGAGCAAATGCAACTCGTTTGAAAGTTTTGAATGGAAATCTATGCATTCAAAATTAGCATGACGAAATAGCTCAATTTCGTAGTCGATTGCCATTATTGAAAAAGAGCACCGATTTTTTTTTCTTGGCAATGCCAACCGGATTGATTAGCTCTTTCAACATTTTCAAGGTCAATTTTTTTTGCCTTACGGCCTGCTTCGCGTCGATTATTTTGAAAACAAAACAGAGTCGCATATTGACGTTGACGTATTATAATACAAAACAAAATATAAAACATGCCACTTAATCATACTTTTTGAAAAAGCTAAATTATAGTGTAACTGGACTGCGCCAAGCGTCGTTAGATTCTCAAATTTTTGTGGCGATCGGTGCACTGAGGTGAGTAATTTTTAATACGCAAATGATTATTCATGCATATGATAACAAAGCTGGCCATTTCACCTTTGTGCACGGCCTTGACTGTCAATCATCCCTTCTCTCAGGGTAGCTAGGATAATCTATTACCAGAAGTGGTACGGTTGAACACAAATCTCTTGTGATCCTTGGGAAGTTACCAGTGACTTGATATTTCAGATTTTTTTAAATGGACGGGTCTACAGTTGACCACAGCGATTCTGATTCGGGAGAGAGTTGGACGCTTATAGATCACTCTCCTACACACCCGGATGACGCTTCAGAATTTGCCGAGAACAACACAACAATCAAACGGTAGGTAAACTTTGTAATGCGGCGTAATTTATTAAATGAGCAAATATTTGAGAAGTAGGTGTTTAACCATGACCTCAATCAATCATTCCATAAATATTGCCCATGAAAAATAGATAAAACATTTAAATATTATGTGGTCTTATCAGTTGTAAATAGCCTTGGTGCATAATAGCAGAGGTGTACTGAGTACACCCACGTTTAGCCGACGATGTTAGGCCCCATGTAATAGGGGGCGAGCCTATTGCCATATACCGGGCCCAATTCCAGACTCCGGACTCATACTGGAAATTTTTCGTTAGAAAAGCTACATTTGTCCGACCTAGGATTTGAACCCAGGACCTTGTGATCACAAAGCGATGCGCTTTGCCACCAGACCAACGAGGCAGACTAATTAGATATTTGATTTTTGTTATTTGGAATGTCACTTTTACACTGGTATCTAACTTTCTTTAGTGAATGAGGAGTGTAGCTATTCATTGGGAGATAAGTTTGTGAGGATATGAAATAACTACCTTTTCAATTAACAGCATAACATTTGTGGCAAATGCAGTCATACTCTAAATTTTACTTGTTTTTAATCTACTTTGTTTGGAGATAAAAACAAGTTTCACATAATTGTGTGAATTTATTCACCTCTTCGTAGTGGTGACTTTATGATAATATTATGTAGACATGTGTAACACTGCGCTGCGCCGCGCAATTGCGCCAACACAGTTCACTGCACCGGATGTGTTAACTCACTTCTTCAAAATGTGTTGGCGCACAGCACAGGGCCGGGTAATTCGAAAGTGTTAAGGTGTTGAGTTGTTAGGTGTCACCATGCCCAATCTCATTCATTCTCTCACTTAATCGTGGAGTAAACAATGAGTCAACGCAATTCGTGCGCTGTGCGCTATTTCTGCTAAGAACCTGTGAGCACTGCGTGCAGATGGCGCGTGTTTCGCTGCTCACTCGGCGCGTTCCATTTTGTTGCGCCATGGCGCAATTTTGAGTTATCGCAATAAGCCCGCGCAGAAGACTGCGCCTGAGTTACTGAGTTAACCTATTCGCGCCTTTATTAAAAAGGCGTCAACAAGTCACTTCGCGAACGCATCTACCCATGCGAATCCGTTAATCGTAGCCACCGCCGACTACGATCTCCCCCCCGACCCCTGCCGCCACCGCCGGCCGCGACATGTTCTCACCGACCCCCCCGATGCTTTGTCATCCCTTCTTTCTGCTCAGAATACGGGCGACGACGACGTAGTAGTAGTAGATCCCCTCCCATAGCCGGCCGTTGACCGGTGCACTTAGTAGTGCACCCATCCCCCTACAGCGACTGTCCCATCCGAGGGCGCCCTCGAGTATGTCGCCTCCTGCCCTTCTGGCTGGCTAGAGCGTAGTGGTTGCACGCGCGCCTTTAAATCCGGTGAAGCTGTAAAGGCCTCGCGGCCAACAGCGTACATCATTCACACACACACACACAAGGAATTTCGCTGAGTTACCCATGTCTAATATTATGTATAATGCTGTTATGTCCTTAACATTTTACAAGCAAACATTGCATATTTACCTATTAAATATTCAGTGTTAATACAATTGGTACATATATCAAGTCATTTGAGGTCACCACATATTTTGTCTTGTCGTTATAACATTAATATAATTTAATGTATTTATAATTTATAGAGAACCACTTGAGGCAAATGTAGAGAAAGATGAAGACACTGATGGGATATCTGTCATCAGTGACAGTGAACCGGAATCACCATGTGAGCTGAGTTATGATAACTATCAAATAGAAGCGAACCGTCCAATAGAGCATTCTAATCCCCAAATTATTTCAGTAAATCCTTTGCCCTCCAATAATAACACTCTCCATGAATCTATAAGGAGCGAGGATGACTTGCTTGGGGATAGTACTGGAAAACACAAAACTTATGTCCACAGAAGAAATAAGAGGCTCAGTACTGTACTCAACATTATAATGCTAGGAAGTGTCATCACAGCTGCCGGTGTAGCCATTGGGCACATGTGGGGGGCCAGGTATGATTGCACAATGCAGACTGCACCGTCAGTCAACAAAATATTATCAAACTTGTACAAACTACAAGAAGAAAATGCATATTTACGTAACAAATTGAAAGAACTGACGCTTGCAAGTAGTATACAATTTCAACAAAGAAAGTTGTATGCAGAGAAATTGCCATTCAAACAACAAAGGTGCAAAAAAGTATATGAAGAACCACTGAGCAATATAAACACTGATAAAGTCACCAAGTGTATTGATGAAAACGAAAATATTGAAAAAATGTTTGTACAACTACAATATGAAAAAGAATTTATGAATGACATTGAGAAATTGAAGAGTATTTATCAGCAAAATAAAAGCTGGCTTGATGATGAAATTGCTAAAAGAACTAAGAATGAGGAAAGTGCAATAAAAAGAATGATGAACAACATGAAGGCATCTCCATTAACTAGTATAATTGAGGAACAAAAGGGATTGCAAGAAGATACTGTAACGAATGAATCAGCTTTCATGCCAACTGTAATGAAAGGGAAAGAAGATGGTGTACCAAGTAAAGATAGCAATATGGAGGATAATGTGAAACCTCCACTGCCAGAAAGGAAAATTACATATGCAGATTCACTCAAGTCTGACCACAAAATGCATAAGATACACAAGAGAGAGGCTAATGTAGTCACAGAAAAAGGATATAGAGAGCATTTATCCAGAAAGAAGAACAAAAAGGAAAATGATGTGATAAATGTTGTTTTGA
Organism: Phalera bucephala; assembly: GCA_905147815.2. Classification (NCBI taxonomy): domain Eukaryota; kingdom Metazoa; phylum Arthropoda; class Insecta; order Lepidoptera; family Notodontidae; genus Phalera; species Phalera bucephala. Next base: position 52,251,033 of record LR990609.1, read on the forward strand.
GTGAAGAAGAATTGAAAAAGGATGACAGATATGTAGGTCCAAAGACCAAACAAGAAAAGAAAAAACGCGACCGACAAAAATTGCATAAGAAACAAAAGAGAAGAAACAAGTATGAACAATGGGAAATGAAGGGTGGTTACTTAAAAGATTATGACGACTTTTCCATATCTTCATCACAAGATAATGAGAATGCCTGGAGGAAAGCAGATAGAAATTATATGAGCAGAGATTTTGAGAAAAATAATAACATCAATCAGTTTTCAGAAACTGATAACAACTTGAAGAAACCAAAGAATGAAAATGACATTTCCAAGTCTGAGAAAAATGCTGTTAAACATGATAAAGCAAAGAATAATAAAAATGATGATATTAACTGGTTTGAAAAACGAGCTGCACTGAGGACAGAGGCTAGGAAGAGGCTTGAGCATGAGTTGTTCGGTGAGACAAGTCCGAACAACGCAGGTTGGTACTTTCGACGTATGCAACGCCGTGAGCAATGCCGTGCTAAGGCAGACAATAGTACCTACAAAAGATTTTCTAAACACAACATGAATTTTAAGATGAAACATTAAACAGCAATATTTTTGTGCATCATCACAAAGCAAATTAAACACTAGCGAAAGTAAAGTTTTTAGAAGTTAGAACACTAATTTAACTTAATTGTTAGTGGTGCAGTATTTTTAAAAATACTTAAACATGTATCATGTACATACATGCAAAATTCGATCTTACTGACAGGAGAGATTTTAGAAATTTTATCGCTTTATACACTGAACAGAGGCAGCATTCAATTCTTTGCTTGATACTCCTCCATGTGATTTGAGATATTTTTAAACATTTATTATTTATGCCGCTTTTTTGGTAGAAACCACTGAATTACTTTGTACTTACCTACATGTGCTTACAAAAAGTGCTTCAGTTTATGGTATCTTTCTAACTTTTAGAATTTTAATAGCACTGCTTTTCCTACACTCCATATTTCGAATTCAAAAAGCTATTCAATAAAGTTCATTGTCAAGAGTATTTTCATTATTTTATTCTAGTACAGTACATAATAATTATTAATATTCTTGCCCTTATGGATTTCGCATCCCGTGATATATTTATATCTATGCAGTATTATAAAAAATTACAGGTATTACTTCAATAAAATAAATAAAAAAGATCACTGTTTTACTTGAACTTCCTTATTAGTGTATTTTTCAATTCGTCATGTTAGATTTTTGCCGAGGATTGCAATCGCAATAATGGTTCTATCAACTTGTCATCTTTATTCTTATACTTCCCGATTTCAGACATTACTCATTATAGCAGCCCACTGCTGGCCATATGCCTCTCCAATTGCAATCCAATTCTCATCAATCCAGAGTATTTTAACAGCTTGAGGGCTATGGGGCTAATATAAGGAAGCCTTGTACAAAATTTTCTGTCGTTCCATTCGGACCAACTTTTAAGTTACAGTCATACAAGGATCTTTTGGCCCGCGGCCAATAAAAATAACTAACGCTATCATCAAGTGAAATGACCATGGATTTATGAAATGACATTAATGATAGTTGCAGAGTTGCTGTTTGCTATGAAATTCACCCGAGTTGTGTTGAAATATTTCCCTGGAACTAGGAAAATTTTACTAAATGATAACCCTAATTTCACACCAGCCTGTCAGTGTCATCCATGGGATAAAGATCCTTGTCACGCTATATAAGACTCAACGGTTTGGGTTGTGCTGTTGTATGTCTTATGGCCGAATACTCAAACGTCACTTAAATCAGACATTCGTCGAGAGCTGCTTATTTTTAAGAGCATCTTATATTTAAGTGGTATTCACAAAAACTGCTGTCATGATTTAGGACCATGATGAGCCAAGTGTCCTTCAAATGTTTTAAATATGGCAACATTAAGGATAAAAATTATATATATATGGATTATAATAAGGAATGACTAATAGTGCGGCTTTTTGGCGGGAAGTCGAAGAGTGATGTTGTCAATTTTGTTTTAATTTCCAAAACTTGTGTTATTTCGACTAATAATGTGTAATGTTGGTGAAATATTAACCATTATGTGTTCTTATATGTGCATGAGTGAAGGTAATTGTAACAAAGTGATAAAACGTGCCTTTTCGACTTCCCGCAAAACGGCCGTTGCAATTGTTATGTAAAGTATACACCGCTTTACTATCAAGGGTGGGGTACTTCATTAATTTCATTATCATCGTTGTCATCAAATTCATCGGGGAGTTGAATTATGTAATTTAAACAAACACGATTATATATCTCACTGGACACTGGCAAAATACACTTATAATTAGTGTGAAGCCATCACTTGAAGAAGAAGAAGAAGACTAATAGTGCGATAATATAGTGATAAGAAACTGTTCATAATCACGTGTTTATCTGCAAATAAAGGATTTACAAGGTCACATAATTTTAAAATGGGTACTCCATATTTCGCCATGGGGCGTGCAAATTTAAATAGATCTAAGTGAAGAAGAATTGTTGAAAGATGATTATATTACTAGGGTGGATAGAGGATGAGTAATTGATTAGTAACCTATCTAATCATCACTCCAGATCCCTTGCGGGTTTGACAGAGTACAGAGTAGAAAATTCATTGAACTTTTCGAAAAGGCTTAAGCACATAGCACTAAATATATGGATAGGCATAAGGAGAGTGTACCGTGTTGGAATAAAGTAAAAGAAATCTGGCGTATTTTTTTATTGATGTGTTATGCCGGAAAAATGTAAAACACTTGCCCTCCCTCTGTGTTCGCCTTGCCTGTTCCTTCGGGAATAAGGCTATAGTCGTATGCCGGTAGATATATCAGCTTTGCATCGAATCGATCCAGCATCTTTTGGTCCGCGTCCAAAATCGGAACTAACGCTGTCATCAAGTGAAGTGCCACTACATGACGAAAGTTGCCGTTTGTTATGAAATTTACCCAAGTTCTTTTTTTTTATTTGTAACCTAAAGCCTAAATTAAAAAAGGATGTTTATAAAATTATTTGTGGAAATTAAGGGTGGGGACCCTTAATTTCCGTACCAAAGTAAACTAATTTATTGTTTCTCTAGTAGGTATTTGTTAAATAAGATTAGGTATAAACTAAACAATAGCAATAAAAATATTACTAACTTTGGATTTAGTGAACTACACTAACTCAACTAACCCTCCCTTTTATTATTGAAATTTGGAACTTTCTGTACCCACATAGTTAGAATTATAGTCTAGCTTGAAATATGGATGATCAAACATTGTAAACTTTCGGACTGTAATTTGTTTTGTGAGCCTAATGAATAAATAACCGTGTAGATCCATCTGTTGAAATATCTCCTTGAAAGTGAAACATTTTACGAAATGCATGGATATATTACAAGGGATTGAGCACTCTGCGAAAAAAACGTGATGACAAGGATACTCACTTTGCCCTACGTCTCTTTCTAAGTAGGGTGACCAAACATTGGTACGATTATGGACTTGTTGACATATAATTAACGTATACGTTAATTATATGTTAACGTATACGAGAATTATAATTCTCGGGCACTGTTTATTGCCGTAATTCTTTCTTTCTACGCATATGCCACATCTTAAATGAGTAGTAGTCAAAGTTTTTGATTAAATTGTCCATTTTCTTGCCGACTGTAATTTTTTTTTGTCAAAATCTGTAAATTCAGCTTCCAATATCGCAAAAATTAAGGATAGTCTCCTAGGGCCGTTGTTCTGTATCTACAATCTATCCTGTATATAAAGACGAATTGAGAACCTTGCTCGTTTTGAACTCGGTAATGAATGGTTTACACCGTATTTAAACCACATCTTAAATAGGTATAGACCGTATTAGTTTTACCTTATGGTCACCGTACTGCATCGTAATGGGTGCGCGCGTGTCACCGGGCTCAAGGTTATCGCTCTCAATCATTATGGTTTCTCGATTTGTTTAAATCATATAAAATTCAATGTTGTGTACGTGAGAGTTTAATTTACTTTAGCAATATTTTGACAGTACTCAATCCATTGTAATGTATTCATGACGAAATGATAACTCTAAACCTCACACCAACGCCCCCGTCAATGTCATCCATGGGGCGAAGGATCCTTGTAGCACTATACGTAGTACATAATTACTATTGAGTCTCTCCATCGAATCGACACCGCATTGCCGCCGTCAATACATACCCCCGCCATGGAGGTGTCATTTAACAGGTCAAGGGTTCATCATCATCATCTCGGCCTATACTTGTCCACTGCTAATAGGCCTCCCCAATCGCTCTCCAACGAAGCCGGTCCGGCTTAGGTCAAGGGTTAGTCGTCATAAAATCAAAACTTATTTAAATTTAAATCACCTTTAATTAGAATATAACGCCTTCCTGAATACAAGTAATTAAGTTCGATATAATGTCATAAAATTCATAAAATATATTAATCGTCACCGATCGCACCACTAAACACCAAGTTTATCGCAGAGTTTACGTTACCTGAAAGTACAAATATATTTGTAACACATTGGATATGGACAGTAAAAACCTTTTTTATACCTGTGTTGGTAGAATTCAGCAAATGGTAACTAATCGATTTTATTCACATAGAATAAAGTTATTTATAAATTGTCAAGAAAGAAAAGGTTAGACTCAGTTTCCACCACGAAATACAGAAGTATTTCTTTACCACCGGATTCGGAACATCATTCTACAAGAAACTCCACAGGTAACTATTTTAAATCATTTTTAATAGTCAATGAATAAAGCGTACCTTCTTTATCCTGCATGTATCCAAATATCAAATGCATTGCTTAGAAAAATCCAGATCCAAATATGCAATTAATGGTAATGCTAAGTATGACATACCTGCACAAATAAGTAATGCGCGAATGTTGAGCGCATCGTCTAATAGACCCATCTCGTGCATGTGCTGTAGTTGCTTCGAGAAGTCTTCGCTGCTCTGGCGTGCCACTGGACTTTGGGACGACGAGGCTGGCAAAAGACATATTATTATTCAATATACTTGATTGTCCAACAAAGTATGGAAAATAGACAAGATGTCTTTACTGACACGATGTCTTTACTGACAAGATGTCTTTACTGACAAGATGTCTTTACTGACAAAACATAAATGAAAACCACAAGATTCGAAACACTTGTATAGAACAAAATTCCTCATTTGTATTCAGATACAATTGCATTTTATTCTTGCCTTTGTATTGACTGGTGTCAATATTCAAAGGCGCTTATCTTACTGAGCGAACAAAATGCTTCATAGTTCATTTCAATCTGTATCTGAATCTCGATCTTATTTTCACTTTCCTCGTTTCACCGTCTTACAGAACGACAGAATACGTGACGATGGATTATTCAGAATTAGTGATATAGTACATGTATTGGTACATGTTCTATATGAGGCATATTGCGATTCGAATCTATGCACTGTTTCAGATACAAATGATCGAATCTGAATAGTCCTCATTAATCAGATTCGATACATTTTGGCCATGTCTAATCAAAAACATCGAATGTATTCGATAGATCTCGTACTTCGATGTTTAACGATGCATCAATGTATTTCTATATATTTATATATACATACATTTATACTACGACACGACCAGATTAGTTTCAAAGTAAATCGAAACAGCTACTAATAGTGTAGCTACACGTTATTTTTGTCATGTACAATTTTTTTTTGTTTATGGCATCACGACGTCGCGTAATTTGCCAATGTCAAGTATTACGAATATGACTATTCATTTCAAAATTAATTCAACTCTCCGATGAAATTGATGACAATGATGAATATGAAATTAAGGAAGTGCCCCATCCTGGATAGTAAAGCGATGGATACTTTACATACAAATTGTGACGGCCGTTTTGAGGGAAATCGAAAAGGCACGTTTTATCACTTTGTTACAATTACCTTCACTCATGAACATATAAGAACACTTAATGGTTAATATTTCAGCAACATTACCCATTATTATTCGAAATAACACAAGTTTTGGAAGTTAAAACAAATTGACGACATCACTCTTAGATTTCCCGCCAAAACTCATGTACAAATTTACATCACATTTCTTCTTTTAGACTTGATAAAAAACAAAATCTAAATTTTGAAGATCTGATTGATGCCTTGTGGAAATACTATTCAATACTTTATTACGTGACAGCGTTGTCTAATTTGTTACACATCTAGGCCAACGACAATACCATCATTTCCCTTTGAAGAGTAGGCAAATGTGTACAAGTACTTATTAAATCCGTGTGGCGAATTTATCACCACTACAGAACATATAATATTGGACTTCACTTTGGAAAATAGTAACAATCATAACATTGATATCTTACCAGCAGTACTTTGCTCCATGGGTGTGGCAGCTGCGATTCTAGCGGTGCTCGCTCTGTTGATAGCTTCGGATATCGCTTCGCTGAACATTTGTGGCGTAATAACGGAGCGGCCAGCGGCGCCTGGATAAAGGTAATATGTTGGAAGAAAAACCAACAAGAGAGCTAGACGAAGGAAGTTGAGAGAACACAGGAGCTTCGGTCCTTACTTTTTAGACCTTATTTCTGCTGAAAAATGTGATGACATTTTGCGATTTTTTAATGGACGATTGCTAGTGATAAGTCATCCATCTACTATACACCCATTTACTATATACAAGATGTAACATAATAAACGCAAGACCTGAAAGTAGATTGTTCTAAATCCATAATTGAACTGATTCCAACAATTTTTAATGTACCTCTTTTTTTAATTTTGTAAAAATCCCAATTACTCCTTTAATGCGCGCTTCTTGCAATAGCAATAAGGAGATTTCAAATGCATTCCTAAAACGTATTTCTCAATACGCACACATACACGTACAAGTTTAATTGTTAATTGGGGTATAAAAGTGCTTAAAAAAGGGTAAAAAAACTTAAAATTTGGAAATTTAGTATTCGTATTGAATCTGTGATGCAATTCTCTAATCGGGCTGTCTGAGGTCTTGCGTTTTTTACGTTACACCTTGTATATTTAATATCAATGTAAATTTGAATGATGGCTTGGTCGAATGGTTAAGAGCTTAAACGCTCCGCCCACTGGGTCCTGTGGTCGCAGGTTCGATTTCCGCACGAGACAAATCTTTGTGTGACCCACAGACATTTGTTTCGGTCTGGGTGTTTGTGTATGTAAATTCCATGTTTGTGGACGCACCCACGACACAGAAATAATTCATAGGGTGGGTCAACGTATTAAAAAAAAAGCACCTCTTCGAAGTAGTATCGATATGGTGGGATCCGATACTATATTATATATCTTAAAGCATAGATTAGCAACCATACATGTCTCCTTCTTTCTTTCGTTCCGTATAACTCCATTATTAATTCGCGGACAATGTTGTGGGTTGTATGTTTAAATATACTATATAATAGCTATCATTAGTGTAAGATATTATAACATATAACTGTTTTTTGTCCCTAATAAAATAAATAAATATATTGAGCGTTAAATATATGCACAACTATGCATTAAGACAAAACTCATTGCTGGAGCGTAATTATTTTACTCTTGTCTGGTCCAGTCAAGCGCCCCACAGCGAACACCATTAATTGAAATGTTTGTTTGACCCCACTGACTGGTGGTACATCAAAGTGTGACCCCAAAGATATCCCTTACGGTTCGGTGTCTGTGAAAGGAAATTGTCGAAAATTGGAAAATCATGTATGGGCGCAGAACAATGTCCTTTGTTTCTGTAACCTACGATGCAGGTGTGTGAGGAGTGTTTAAAGAAATCATATCACGCTACATACTTGAGCCAGTCGGTGTTCCAGACTCTGTGGCCGATGACGTGGTTCTACTGGACTCGCCGCCGGCAGATTGCAACAGCCGCAGCAAATTGTCCTGGCTGCCAGCACCACGGCTGCTCGATGAAGATACCGCTTCCGTTGCCGCCTATATTTACGAACATCATAAGCACTTTTTCACACAGTATAAGAAAAATTAACATATGTAAACCGTTGAGCATATTAGTACTAGCGTCCCGAATTAGAATAACGCACACATACGGGCCCGCGTTCAAAATCGGAACTACAGTCGTACAATATCTTGGCCCGCGGTCAAAATCGGAAGTAACGCTGTCATCGAGTAAAATGTCACTCCATGACAGTCGCAGAATTGCCGACTGCAATGAAATTTACAAATTTTTTTTATTAGTAACCGTGCGGACCTACTTGTTGAAATATCTCCTTGGAAGAAGGGAAATTTTACTTAATTTTAACCCTAATTCCACACCAACAGCGGTCTATCTACTAGCGGTCAGATTTGGAGGAATCTGTAGTGTAATCAGTGTTGAGTACAAGCGAGGCTTGGGGTGACTGTAAGGGGAGGTTGGAGGCCACTATGGGGTGCGCCCCGTAAGTCCGCGAGAGGTTGGAGGCCACTATGGGGTGCGCCTAAGTACGTTGGTGCGCGTTCATGGCCGTGACGTCACGGAGGTCCCAAAGGGGACTGATGCTTGATATGAACGCTAATGAACGTAATGTTATAATGCTTTCCGTGGTTATAGGGGTCGGAGCGGTTGGTGACATGCCGGCCGATTGAGATATTCGTCGAGCACCTAAAGAGTTTAGGTGCTTGGCGACATGGTGTAGGCGCCGGGTAGCTAAGATATTCGTTGAGCACCTTAAGTTGGGTGCTTGGCGACAAAAGGCGCGAATATCGCGTTCGGAGTTATGACGCTTTCACGAACAAAGTTGCCTTGTACAAAAGCTCTTAAAACGATGTTATTTATCTACATAGTCGCGCCAGATCTCGTGCTTGGTGGGCAGAGAGCACTGAGTTCCAACAGGTTCTTTCCTTACAGACCTCTCTGGCTTCCTCCACTCTCAATTTTATTTATTTTATTTAATCCTTTATTATTTACAGTTGTAATTTCACAGGTGATATACAAAGGCGAGCTTAACTCAAAATATGAGTTCTCTTCCAGCGAACCTTTAAGTGTTGAGAGATGAGAATGTTAATAAGAGGGTAGTTATACAATTACACATTAAAACATACAATAAAATAAACATAAATAAAATACATACTATACAAAACTAAATATATATAATTTATAAAATAAACATACATAAAAATACACATAGTATATCATAGCTTTGTCTCATACACGCTCGCCGGTTACGGAGAGTTTTGACTTGTCTTAAAACGAGTTAAGACGCAGTTAAATGCTTCCTGCGTTTAAAATGACGCATACAATTGAAATCTTTATCGCGGGCTGTTTAGTATCATATTGATATAATAATGAAGTGTGTTTTGTTTAGTAAGTTGTGTTAAGTAAAAACAAGAACACTGGTTGCGAACGTTGTTTTTTGGAGTTGACCTATTCTTCTGCAAACAGCATATTATTATATCGCGATGGTAAACGAACAGATGCGGTAAAAATGGGGACAAACTGAAAACTAACATCGCGGCGCATAATGTCACGTTCGCATGAAGTCACATTTTTATTTTATTTTATTTTATTTTATTTTATTTGGGATAATAAACAGTTAACACATTACAATAATGATAGCTGATGTATTGTACAATGTTCTAAATGTGCAACCAACAACGTTATCCACATATTAAATATGATAAAGGTATTTTTTCTTAATACTAGATGCCGCTAGTGTTTTATTGAAACAGTAGTCAGTGCGACAGTGGCGCGCACCGCATACAGGCAGCCAAGCGTAAAATATGCTGAATGTAAACATATGTTATTAAATAATATTCTTGGGTAAGTATGAAGATTGTTATTATTTTATTTGCGTAGTAATCATTAGTGTGTGTGTATGTTATGCACGTAGCATTCTAATGAGTTAAGTACTGCCCAGCTCATGGATGATGTACTCATACCAAACTGTCCTGTATAGTTGGCCAAACTGCCCACATGCGATGTACGCCACTACTCTGAGACAATAACCCCATGCATGCACGAGCCCCCCCCCCCCCCCCCCAGCACGCATTGGTAAAGCGCTGGAATGAAATAAATGGCTAACAGTAAATTTTTGAGAGTGTTGTGTAGCGCTTTATCACTGTGCGCCGCAAAAGCGTCCATGCAAACAATGGGTATGTTATTGCCTTAACAAAATTAAAAAAGTAGTAGAAAGAGAAGAGAAAAAAAAAAAAAAAAAAAAAAAAAAAAAAAAAAAAAAAAAAAAAACATTCTCAAAACGTCACAATATTTTTTTTACGCTCGCATAATGTCACATTAGCAAAATGTCACAATCGCACAATGTCACATTCGCACAATGTCACATTCACATAACGACGCGATCGCAAAATGTCACGTTCCTATAATTCTCAAAATGTATACTTTCTTTAAATGTCCTACAGATTTTATAGATCCTACAGGTGAATCGATGTATGTTAGTTACGTTTTTGTCTCTATCCACCCAAATTTTCATTTTCATTTATATAAAATAGATATTTTGAAAATCTTACGAAAGTGACATTTTGCGATCGTGTCGTTTTGCGAATGTGACATTGTGCGAGTCTGACATTTTGCGAACGTGTCATTGTGCGAAAGTGTTATTTTGCGACATGGTGACATTTTGCGAACGTGACTTTATACGCCGAGAGTAAAACTAATAACATGATCTTTACCTGTAATGCAGCAGCTAATTGCTCTTGTGTGATGGGATTTCTGTCTCCTTCTTCATTTTCCTCGTCGTCACCATCCTCGTCTTCTGACAATGCTTCCAGTGAATATGCAAATCCTGAAGTCGGAACTGTAAAATTAGAAAAGGTTAATGATATTTTGGTGGTGCAGTGCAGCAGAAGATGCCTCCCTGGACATTTCGGAAACATGCACTAAGTTATTAAAAGAAAGTTAATCATAATAATGATAATGCATCCGGTGTATGTGTGTCCTCAGGGTAAGTCGCTACTCTGCGCACTCTCACACAGCTCTAAAGGAATTTTACATATCAAATATTTTTCTAACCGTCTCCGTAACCGGCGAGCGAGTATGAGACAAACTATGAGATTGGAGGTAGCCAGAGAGGTCTGTAAGAAACGATCCTGTTGGAACTCTGTACCCTCTGCCTACCCCGCAAGAGATCTGGCATGATGATATAGCTGGATTTTTTTTCAAAATCAGACATTTGGCGACCGCATAGTCCATTTGTCTGGTTACTTAGGCTCCTTAGATCGAGTAGTTGCGGTTTTGATACTCAACATAGTGTTTTTAATTCATGTACAACACATAAGTAACTTGTCTATCTATCTATCTATCTATATCATCACGCCAGCTCCCTCGCGGGGTAGGCAGAGAGTACAGAGTTCCAACAGGTTCTTTCCTTACATACCTCCATAAGTAACTTGTAATAACAAAAAGAAACAGTTTTATGAGAGCAGTTACATGCTCGAGCCAGAAGGGCAAGGGGGCAACTAGCTCAAGGGCGCCTCAAGCAGGAACGGCCTCGGCTTGGGCAGTCGCTATAGGGGAGGGCGTATACTAGGTGTCTCGCCGTGGCGCTTTGCACCGGCCGGCGGGCAAGGGATTCTTCGACCTCGCCGGCGAGGTCGGTGTCTAAGCCTATGTGCGGTATCTATATCCGAAAGAAGGGATGCAAGGGCTTCGGGAGGGTCGGTGAGAACATGCCGCAGACGGCGGCTGCGGCTGATAGGGCGGGAGTATACGGTTTTTACCATGGTCAGTAGAAGACCCGGTGCTAGATCGAGATCGTACAAGTCTTGTGAGATGTCGTAGAGCGGCTGGCAGCTCGGGGTGCGCGGTGGCTCCACGGCGCATGGTGTGGATGTTGGCGCCCAGGGCCGCCAGCAGTTCTACCTCGTGAAGAATGGACAGCGCCACGCAGTCTTCTCCGAGAGTCGGCGCTTGTTCTATAATCTCTGCCATCGCTGATTCATCATTCAAGAGCTGGAAATAACGTTCTTTGAAAATAATAAGTTACTTAAATACGATATGTATCTTGAGGTCACAGCAGACTTGCTACTTTTAGCATCGACGATCGGCGCTTTACTTGCTCTTTGAAAGCTTGATGCCGCGACCGAATGTGTCCATCAGCACATATAGTAACTTTAGAGGCAATGATGTCATTTATTCTCTCTTCTCGTCTTCGATTTACGCTTCAGTGATTTTGATACAACGATCGAACGCAGGTACGAGGCATGCCTTTTAAGTTTTGTCGTTTAAAGAAAAAAAACAACTAGAACCTTATAGTATTTTTATTTATTTAATCCTTTATTGTATACAGTACATTTACAGTTGTAATTTCACAGGTGATATACAAAGGCGAGCTTAACTCAAAATATGAGTTCTCTTCCAGCGAACCTTTCAGTGTTGAGAGATGAGAATGTTAATAAGAGGGCAGTTATACAATTACACATTCAAACATACAATAAAATAAACATAAATATAAATAAAATACATACTATACAAAACTAAATATATATAATTTATAAAATAAACATACATAAAAATACACATAGTATATTATATTACAAATGTGTATCAACAATCATAGTACGTTTTATTGTTTTTCAAAGTATTCACCACGTAGCTTAATGCACTTTTCCATTCGCTCAAACCAGTTATTATAACATTTATTCCACTCTAAAGTGGGGGTGTTCAAAATGGCTGACTTGAAAGCGTCGACTGCTTCTTCACCGGACTGGAACCTTTGACCACGAAGACTTTTCTTAATTTTAGTAAATGTAAAGAAATCGTTAGGGCTTAGGTCAGGACTGTATGGAGGATGGTCAAGAATTTCTACTTTTTCCTGCTTCAAATACTCAATCGTTTGACGAGCGCTGTGTGAGCTTGCGTTGTCGTGGTGCAGGATGATGCGTCGCTTTGAGTTAGATTTTCGAAGTTCGGCGATGACTTGTGGTAAACAAACTGTGGTATACCACTCTGCGTTAACCGTTCTACGATCTTCAAGTGCAATAGTCGCAACATGGCCGGTTTTTCCAACCACGTGGCCACCATCTTCTTTGAAGTGCTTCGAGAACGAACAACTGTAGTCGGCTTTGGCTCGTCTTGAAAGACCCAGATTGTAGATTGTTGTTTGGAATCAGGATCGTAGGCATAGATCCAAGATTCGTCACCACTGATGATGTCGTAGACGTGATTTGACTCTCCTCGGTTGAACCTTTGCAGAGTTTTCTTACACCATCTGACGCGCGCCTTGTGATCGTCGGAAAGCAGATGCGGTATCCAACGGCAAACTAGCTTTTTCACACCAAGCGCTTCATGCAAGATCTTCTGAATGGTTGCTCCTGAGATGCCTAATAGAGCCTCTATCTCTCGATACGTCATATGACGATCTTCGAGAATTATTTGTCTCACAGCAATGATGTTATCTTCAGTGAAGGCGGATTTTGGGAGTCTATCGCGAGATTTGTCACTAACACTAGTATATCCACGCTGGAATTTTAACAACCAGCGTTCGACAGTCCGCAGACATGGGGCTTCATCACTGAACACAGATGTTAGCTCTTTAAAGCAGTGAAGCCGTGTCAGGCCTCTTCTAAAGTTGTAGAAAATTATTGCACGAACATTTTCCTTAGAAAGATTCATTTTCGTACGTAACCTGACAGATTCCAATCGACGCTGTGACTAAACAATAGCATGAATCCTAATACTTTCAATTGTTTTAAGATTCAAAATTTAAACACATTCGAATATAGAACAGTTCCTTTTTTTTTTTTGGCGGGAAGTCGAAGAGTGATGTTGTCAATTTGTTTTAATTTCCAAAACTTGTGTTATTTCGACTAATAATGTGTAATGTTGGTGGAATATTAACCATTATGTGTTCTTATATGTGCATGAGTGAAGGTAATTGTAACAAAGTGATAAAACGTGCCTTTTCGACTTCCCTCAAAACTGCAGTTGCAATTGGTATGTAAAGTATCCACCGCTTTACCTACTATCCAGGGTGGGGTACTTCATTATCATCGTTGTCATCAAAATCCATCGGGGAGTCGAATCAATTTATACAAACACGATTATATATCTCACTGGACACTGGCAAAATACGCTTAAAATTAGTGTGAAGCCATAGCTTGAAGAAGAAGAAGAAGAAGAAGAAGAACAGTTCCAAATTCAAAATTGCCGGGAAATATGGAAACGACAGAACTTAAAAGGCATGCCTCGTAGTTGTCAAACGCGATGCAATATCAATGCAGGCGTTAATACGCGCGATTTCGAAACCGCGAACGAACTCAGCACACACCGTCACGCGTATATTCCCCAAGCGGAGGTGGCAGAGGTGTACTGAGTACACCCACGTTTCGCCGACGATGTTAGGTCCCATGTAATAGGGGGCGAGCCTATTGCCATATACCGGGCACAATTCCAGACTCCGGACTCGTACTGGGAAGTGGTCTTTAGAAAAACTACACTTGTCCGACCTAGTATTTGAACCCAGGACCTCATGACACAAGGCGATGCGCTTTACCACTAGGCCAACGAGGCAGTCGAACAAACTCAGCAAGTTACCAAAATGCAATACAGCATTGGCGCAATCGCAAAATCATCGATGCTTAAAGTAATGTGAGATATGACCCTTATTTTATTTTGGGTCAAACCAATAACTTCATGCAACATACATTAAATAAAAATATAATGAGTTTTGTTCAATGAAGTAACAACCTAAAAGCATTATTAATATTAATATTAGCCCTGTTAAGACACTGTCCCACCGTTGGGCATGGGTCTCCTCTCAAACTGAGAATTAAACCCATAGTCCACCACGCTGGCCCAGTGCGTGTTGGCGAACTTCACACACCTTCGAGAAACTCTTAGAAAGAAGAAAGAAAATAATTTATTCACTACCACAAATAAGGCACAGTGTATACAATTACAGGTTATATTGATATGTTTGCTGCGGCAGTGAAAAGGCTACAACTCAGCATAGATGCCTCGCTTAAAACAGCTTGGCGCTGATTTTCTGTTGCACCCGTTATAATACGAGGTAGTAGGGTGAGAGACACAGTTTAAAAGTATATGGAGAAGATATAGATAATGTTGCTGCAAGTAAATAAACACAATATGGAGTTTGCTACACAAGATAATTATATATAACATAATTTAATTAAATACAATATATCAATATAATTAATACAATATAATACTACAATGTATAACAGACCAGGAGTGAGGTAAGTAAAAACCAAATCAAGTCCAGGGCTAAAGAACAGCTTGTTTCGCTATCAGACATGTCTTATACAGGGATTTAAAAGTACTTTTAGACATCGGTTTCGTCAGTGGTGGCGGAAGATTATTCCAACATTTAGTAGCCTGATAGCGAAAGCTGCCCTCAAACGCTCTAGTTTTATGAAATGGAGTGGTAAGAATAAAACAATCAGCGCGCCTAGAATTGTACGATTTATGGAAGGTATACCACTCAAGTTTGTTGTATAAATATTTAGGCATGCAGGTTTCTTCACGATGTTTTCCTTCACCGTTAAAGCAAGTGATAATTAATTTTTAATATGCATATGCTTTCGAAAAGACAGAGGTGTGGAGTTTTGGCGGGAAGTCGAAGAGTGATGTTGTCAATTTGTTTTAATACCCAAAACTTGTGTTATTTCGGCTTATAATGTGTAATGTTGGTGGAATATTAACCATTTTGTGGTCTTATATGTGCATGAGTGAAGGTAATTGTAACAAAGTGATAAAACGTGCCTTTTCAACTTCCCTCAAAACGGCCGTCGCAATTAGTATGTAAAGTATCCACCGCTTTACTATCCAGGGTGGGGTCCTTCATTAATTTCATTATCATCGTTATCATCAAATTTATCGGGGAGTCAAATTAATTAAAACAAACACGAATATATATCTCACTGGACACTGGCAAAATACACTTATAATTAGTGTGAAGCCATAACTTGAAGAAGACAGAGGTGCATGCCTGGGTTTGCAACAGAGAACTCTAACTTTGTAGTCCAACGGTCTAACCACTAGGCTATCACTGCTAAAAGCATTACAATTATGAATCATCCAATTTTGTGTACAATGGAAAGCTACCCAGATGACCAAACCCTGATGTTTGGAACATGAAATTTTTTTTCTTCCCTAGAATTAGAAAACAATGAATTCAGTGTGATAAATTGTGATTGTATGTAGGACACGATTAGCGGATACGGACGATTTAGCGCAGTGGTTAAGAGCTTAAGCCGCTCCTCCCATTGTGTCTAATAGTCGCGGGATCGATTCCCGCACGTGACAAATCTTTGTGTGATCCACAATTATTTATTCCGGTCTGGGTATTTGCGTATGTGAATTTTCATGTTTGTAAACCAACCCACGACACAGGAATAAATCCTAGTATGGGGCTACATTTTTGTTTAAATAAATGAAGGACATAATCAATCATCTACTAACTCCTAAACCAAGTCAAGCTTGTATTATAGGAGTTGGTTGTTCTTAAAACCAAAGTCAATGTAAACACAACCTTATAGGATATAAGCTTGAAGGAAGATTATAGTAATAACTGACAGGAATCGAAATACCACCCTTGTACAATACCAGGGCCAGTTTTCTTTACCTATCTTAACCTACTGTCTGTGACCAGCCAGAGGCTAATTGTAGCATCCAACTAATATTATAAATGTGAAAATATGTTTGTTTGTTACTCAATCACGGAAAAGCAGCGGACCGATTTGTATGAAATTTGGCACACAGATAGCATATTACCTGGATTAACACATAGGATATATGCTATAGCTACGTATGCGGATGACACTGCTCTGCTCTCTGTACATAAAAATCCTAATACAGCATCTGTACACTTACAATGTCATCTCAACAAAGTGGAAAAATGGCTTAAAACCTGGAGGATAAAAGCAAATCAAACAAAATCAACACATGTTACCTTCACCCTTAGAAGAGACACCTGTCCTCCAGTAATACTAAACAAAGAACTGATCCCTCAAGAACAACATGCAAAATATTTAGGTATGCATCTAGACAGAAGGTTAACCTGGCAAAAACACATATGGACAAAACGGAAGCAGCTAGATACTAAACTACGCAATATGTACTGGCTATTAGGACGACACTCCCAAATGAGCATCAATAGCAAAGTAACCATATACAAGGCCATCCTAAAACCTATATGGACCTACGGTATTCAGTTGTGGGGTACAGCCAGCAACAGTAATATAGAGATCCTTGAAAGGTTTTAAACAAAAACACTAAGAGCAATTTTCCAAATCCCAAATTACATAAGCAACAAATACATCAGTAGCAGAACTGTCAAACAAACTCATGGCTTATTGTTGCTTAAACAGATCGCCACAAGGCTGGATATACAAATAAAAAAAAATAAAAAAAAACAGGATACTTTTTAATCTGGAAAATTGGCTAGTTCCTGTCTAAATATAATAAAATCGCAGGCAGCAGCTAGTCCAATATAAAAATAGCCAACCTGCATAGCTCTGGTCCATCCAGGAGCATTAGGTGTGCAGCCTAATGTCCTGAGGGATGTATTTAGTTGCTGAAGTTCACTGTCTGTGTATGTGGGGAGAGGGGCAGGGGCTGCCTGAACCTTCTTCTTGAGAACATGTACCATCTCCCCGCTCTTAACGCCACTGCCCTGGAGAGTGGCTTCATCTTTCAAGATCTTACCATGGTGTATCAATTCTGAAATAAAAAATGGTTGAAAGGTAAGTTAGTTTTTCTACAGTTCCAATATGTTTTTCTTTTGTCAAACTAATTTTATTATTGATTAGCGACCTGCTCTGGCCTCGTGTGGGTGGATAATCCTTCCTCTTGCATTGCTCCATCCATTGGTGAAAACCATTATTCAATTTATCACATTCAGACAAACAAACAGGCACTTATATTTTATATATATTTTTTATAACTTTTCTACTTTGTTTATTAATAATGTGGATTAAGTGGGTAGATAAATAAGATCATGACATACGCACTCTTGTATAATGGCTACCTAGCAAAATACATGATTTACATTGAGTTGGTGTTTTACTAAAGTTCAGGACTTAATAACCTCAAAAAAAACGAGTATTTGGAAAACTAATCACATCCCTTTAGAACCGAGCGGGGCGGGTAGAGGGAGGGAAAGTGAAAGAGACCGAAGTATCGTTTTTTCCTAATTCTACCATAAAAATGCTGCTGTTTTAATATTCACCAGATAGACCTTACCCTTAGGTACCTTTTAATGGCCCTTTTTGACCGTAACTCGATTTGAGAAATTTTTTTGAGTTAAGCCTATACTGTTCTGAAGGTGCAATATAGAGTGGGCAAGCCAAGATGGTGTCCAACATTCAACACAAATTCAAAAACCAAATAAAAAATATTTTTCAATTACAATCAAATGTTTGTATTAGATAAGCTTCTAATGTACTTATATCAATCTAATCCAATATCTATACTTAATCATATGAATTTGAAAGTAGCTCTGTGTCTGTTACCTGTTCACACGTAAACCACTGAACAGATTTTTATGAAATTTGTCAAGCAAGTAGATTACATCCTGAGCAGCGGTGAGCATGTATGAGACGAACTATGAGAGTGGAGGGAGCCTGAGAGGTATGTAAGGAAGAACCTGTTGGAACTTCTTAATCTCTGCCTACCCCACAATTTTTTTTTGTCTTATTTTGGTTTCATGATCAGTCCCAGAACTAAGCAAAAGGGTTGTTGGCTGTGACGAGACACAGATGAAGTCACCAGTAATTGCTAGTGTTAATATAAAAGAATACTACCCAGGGATGCAGAAGGCACATTTGTTTTCTTCTCAGCTTCAGTTTTAAGACAATCCACTGTATTATCAAGAGCAAAATTCTCTAGCTTGTATCGCTCAATCGGTCCAGGCTTCACTTTGATACCAAGAAATATGCAAGGTTTAGTATCCATGGTTATATGTCAGACACTGGTGTAAACTGTAAATAAATACCATGTTGTATATTAGACATTATGTTATATTCACAAAGTGGTGATATTAAAGAAATAATGCAGGAGTTCAACAGCCTGAAACAGCTTGGTAAATGAAGCATTTACCAAGGAATAAAGAACTACGGTATTTACAACAAAGCGATTTCAGGGGTTACTTTGTGTACAAGCTGTTCGCTTTATAAATTGCACTCAAACATGCTCTGAACGCAGTATACATAAGTAATACACGCGTTGGCCCTGAAATCTTTTTAACTTTCTGAATAGATGCAAAATATAACTAACCTTTTATTTATTACTCAATATGTTTCAATAATTAACGGTTGGTTAAAATGTTAGTTTTACTGTCACGGCGATGAACTTTTTGATTTTGATTTTTCGCCTGTCATCGTTCCACAAAAACAAAATACTTACATAGGTAAGGAATGTGCTCTATGATGTCAGGCGATAGTCAGCTGCTTAGACTTTAGTCGAATACGACAGACCATTTGACCTGGTAGCACAACTCTATTTATTCATCCAAATCTTTCTCATTCACTCACCTCACTGTCACCTGTATGCGTAGATTTATGAAAATTTTGGTTTTTACCACTGTGAAAAATGGTGTTATCGAAATGATTTCTGTGAATTTTTATTGCGAAGTGGTCAAACCAAAGGAATTGTTCTTGCAATCAGTATCTTGACAAGTTGATAAAATGACTTGAAAATGAAGAACGGATGTAATGAAATTTTAGAGGCTAAAGTAGCCGAGCGCGCTGAACGTGCCAAAAAACTTTATCGGTAATGAATCAGAAAATATATTTTGGATAATTACTTATTTGTTTGAAGTCTTACTTTGTATATTGACTATACATATAATAAAATTGTCTATTAATAAATGTAATGTCGTCGCATGTTATGAAAAGGTCAAAGGTGACTCACAAACACAAACAACTTTGTATAATCAGGTTGCTTTGTTGCTTATAATATGTTGTAGCATCATATAACTTTTGCATACATATAAATTTTGCAAATTTCAATAAAAATACATTTCATGTACAGAATATAAAGTTAATAGTGAATTACATTTTGCAGCTATGTAACCGACGTAGCAAGACGCGTTGGGGATATGACAACTGCGAGCCGATCCATCGCAGACCTTTTCTCTACCCACCTTGAAATTCAACGTCAAAAACTAAGAGATAACTGTGAAAAACTGATGTTTCTAGATCCAGTTAATTATGGAAAAAAATCACTTGAACTTCTATGGAGGAAAGTATATTATGAAACCGTTTCTACAGCCAAAAAATTGAGGGAAACAGACATTGAAAATGATAGTTACCTTTTTACACACATTGTATGTGGAATTGGTCATTTTCACCACTTTATATCTCGAATAGAGACAGATATGAAGATTCAATTTAAAGAGATAGATTATATGAGCTTACAGAATGATGATGAGACTAAAGATATCCAAGAGGCACCATCTGAGGATGAAATACAATTTGGGCGTTCTGCTCTACATTCTTGTCTCATTTACCTTGGAGATTTGAGCAGATATCAAGTGGAAATATTTCATGCATTCGAGTCCTCCATTGCAGCTAGATATTATCTGCAAGCTGCCCATGTTGACATGTTGTCAGGAATGCCATATAACCAGTTGGGTAATTTGTATCTGGACAAAAATTACAACTTAGATTCAGTTTGCTATTACATACAATGTTTAAATTGTGGAACACCTTTTGAAGGAGCTTTGGGAAACCTGAATAAAATATTTGAAAAATATGCTCAATTCTCAGAGAACCCAAACAACTCTGAAACACTGTCACAAGCTGAACATATTCAATACACCATATCTAATTTCCTTTCCCTAATTGAAATATGGTACTTGAATAAGAATGACACCAATATTCCGCAGAGATGCAATGTTATTGCACAAGAACTTAAAATTGCTATGGATTTTGTTAAAGCTCCTCTACCAGATATTAATAAAAATTACGATGAATATATTCAGGTGGTTGATGAAGAAAATACTAATCCATCTTATTTAAATGCAAATCTTATGCATAAAATTGTATTAATTTGCTTATTTACAATAACAAAATTGACTGATACTGATGAGGGGAAGGCCTTTGCTTGCAAAGCTTTCACACTAGCATTGCTATCACAACTTCTTCAGAAACTACTGAAGCAGGTAGAATCACTTGGACTTACAAATCCAGCTTCAAAATATAAATCAAGGCGTGCCTTGCATCAGAGTTTATCTGAAAAACAGCATGAACAAGTTGAGGCAACAAATGAAAATATTACAATTGCTGCCAGTAATGGTGTTAAACATGAGGATGAGAATAATCATTTGCTAAAAGATAGTCCACCAGAAGATAAAGAGAATGTACAAAATGGTGATGCAAAAAATAATACGAAAAAACTGTTATCAAAACGCAGAAGGAGACGACGTATTACTTCCTCTGAAAGCTCAGACACGAGCGATGCAGATACTGAAAGCAGTGAAATAGAAACATATGGGTCATGTTCGGATGAAGAAGAATTATCAGATTCTACATATCAGTCAGATGATGAATGTCTGAGTGATGAATCTTGTGATGATACCTCTAATACAGAAGATACTTTGGAACAAACCAATGGTGTCACTGATGAAGAAAATGGCAAGAAATCAAATTTGCAGAGAACAGTGAATGGAGATGTTACAAACAATAATGGAAGTGAGGCAAATAACCACTGTGATGAAGCTAATAAACTTGATATACCAGGATTACAAAACTTCTTGCTTGGTGATAATTTTTTGTCAAGCATTAAACTGCTTCAAGACTGGGCCCTAAATGAAAAAGATCTCATTCTATCTTGCGGTGATAGTGGAGAGTCACTGTTTCAGTGCGTAGTGGATTTGTTAAACATTTTCACATGTTATTTTGATCCAAAGAACAAAGAAGTTAGTGGTGTCAAAGATTGTCCAATTTTAGAATACACAAAAAGTTTAGCTGATAAATTCAAACTTGAATTTAAGACTATACCTTTACCTGAAGATATTAATTTGCGTGGAACCAATATTTGTAAATTCGATAAAGATGCTGCAGAGTGGCAAATACGAGAGAGATATAAATTATCATTCTATGATGAAAATGTTATAAGAATTCTTAATTTTGTTGATTTTGGGAATCAAATTACAAAAATTATTCCTCGCATAAGATTTAACAGAACACTGAAGGTATTTTACTTGAAGAAAATACCAATGCCAAAAGTTAATACTAAATTGAATCATAAAAAGAGTAGAGAATGGCACAATTCGAAGAAACCTCATATGGCAAGTATACTATTATCTTACTAATGTAATAAATGTAAAAGTTTGTTTAAAAAAAAAAAAAACTGTCACGCCTATATTCCCCAGAGGGGGTGGCAGAGGTGTACTGAGTACACCCACGTTGCGCCGACGATGTTGGGTCCCATGTAATAGGGGGCGAGCCTATTGCCATATACCGGGCAAAATTCCAGACTACGGACTCATACTAGGAATTTTTCATAAGACTACGTACGAGACGAGAAACTACATTTGTCCGACCTATGACTTGAACCCAGGACCTCGTGATCGCAAAGCGGTGTGCTTTGCTACCAGACCAACGAGGCAGTCATTATTTTGTATGTTTAGATGTTTGTTACTCAGTCACGCAAAAACGGCTGAACGGATTTGGATGAAATTTTGCACACATCGTTTATTACCTGAATTATTACACATAGGATACTTTTTATTCTGGAAAAATGTTAGGTTCCTGTCTAGAATGAATGTGGACTAGGTTGCGGGCGGAAGTATTTACAAAATGAAGTTTTTTGGTCATTTTTGGTCGAAATAGTTTCTCTTATACACAAAAACTCAATGACTATCACGACCCTCGATGTAAAAACTAAAATGTTGAATTATTCTTATTAAAATCATGTGTGATTAATCATGAAATAAAACTATTTTTCGGATTTTATCGCGGTTTATTTTTGATTTTTAGTTCCCGACGTGTCGAGTGCTTTGCAGCACCCATGGTCACGGCAGGGACTGAGGTGTTAGAAGTCCAAAAGGCATAGTTGTTATTAAAATTATGTGTGGTTAATCATGAAATAAAACTATTCTTCGGATTTTATCGCGGTTTATTTTTGATTTTTAGTTCCCGACGTGTCGAGTGCTTTGCAGCACCCATGGTCACGGGAGGGACTGAGGTGTTAGACGTCTAAAAGGCATAGTTGTTCCGGGGTACCCTCAAACTTCTTAATTATTTTTGTTGGTCCGATCTACACAGAATGAGCTCACGGTGTCTTAAGGTCTTGCAGTGTTATGCTTGGTTTTGGATTTGATTATATTAATTACCGGATCCCAAGTCGATGAAAGCACCCAGCCATCTTCTCTATTGAAGTTAGGATGTTTTTTAATTTCAATAGCCTCGCGAACCATCCGTGGTAGGAATCGGTGTTCTTTCACGAGGATTTGTGGTCTATCAAATCTGATGTTATGGCGGGAGGCGGTCAAGGACATGTTCACAGACTGCAGACTTCTTTGAGCGACGGTGTTTTAGGTCAGCTATGTGATCTTTAACCCGAGTTTTAATCTGTGTTTTTGTTTGTCCTATATAAGAGAGACCACATTCACAATCAAGCTTGTATACTACTGCATCTTGTAGAGGGATGTGACACTTGACAGATGGTAAAAATTGACTGGTCTTCTTCGGTGGCTTATAAAATGTTTTAATTGAAGCACGCTTCAAGATGTAGCCAATCTTGTCTGTGACTCCTCTCATGTAAGGTAGCACAGCAGGGAGACGCTCGACTGTGGCTGGTTTCACTCGGTCACTGTGACGTTGGCGTGGGACTCGAAGCTTATTGTCGTGCAGGACTTGCTTGACATGTTGAAGCTCGGCAGCCAGATGTTTCTTGTCACAGATCCCTTGTGCTCTCTGAAACAGAGATTTACCCACAGTAGCTGTGTTGGGTGGTGGTGAGATTCACCGTTTAAGTACCTATCAGTATGGGTCTTCTATAAACCGTATGGCTTAAGGTGTTGCTGGGGTTACGGAATACTAAGACATCCAGGAAAGCTAGGGAAGTGTTTGCCTCCAACTCCATTGTGAACTGAATTTTGGGGTTAATGGAGTTAAGATGATTTAGGAATACATTTATTTTGTCAGATGGTAATATTGTGAAAGTATCATCTACGTACCGCTTGTAAAAACTTGGCTTTACAGGTGATGTACGAAGGGCTGTCTCCTCAAAGTCTTTCATGAATATATCGGCAACAATGGGAGATACAGGGGAGCCCATCGCCACGCCATCTACTTGCTTGTAGAACTGCTCCTTCCATAGTAAATAGCCAGATTTAAGGCAGTGTCTCAATAGTTCTGAGTATTCTGCTGACATGTTATTCTCCGCTAGTTTCCTTTCTACAATTTCGACACAGTCTTGTACAGGTATGCGTGTGAATAGTGACTGGACATCGAAACTGACCATAGTTTCATTGTCAGTAAGATGTAGATTGTTGATCTCACTAACAAAATGGTATGAATCCTTAACATGTGCTCGTGTATCCTCCGAGTGGCGAGAGCACTTTCTCACTTTCAATCTGTAGATTGGTGTGTCGATTTGGCTAACGATTACACGTAGTGGAGCATTCGGTTTATGTATTTTTGGCAGCCCATACAACACAACCCATATATATTTTTTGGCAGCTCATATGTATTTTTGGCAGCCCGGAATAGAGATGGGTCGTATAAGGTAAATCAGGTACTAAGTACACCTGTATTCCACCTAATCTCAATGATCTCATACACATACTGTTCCTTAGTGATCTCAATCCGCCTATTCTATATCAAATCCTGATATCGAATTATCGATATTTGAATTAATTGAATGTTAAATTGTTTTGTTAGTTAAGAACGGGTACAGTCTAATAACACTTTTAAGAAAATGGATGTTTCAAAATGGAGTCAATATTTTTTTAAATTTGATTAGATATTTCTGCATGAAATTGGTTGAATAAATAAACTAATACTTGTTTTCTATTTTATCATTTAATGATATATTAGTGATGAATTGGTATCTTCCCTTCATACTTTTTACAGGATTAGGACTGTTAACTTACGAATGTATGAAGTTTTGAGTCTTGCGATATTAAATGTTCTGCAAAAGTTTAGCGTTCGCAAGATGGCGTATTTAAAAGATTTAAATTCATTATATTTATATTTGTTTTATATCAATACGCGTTGTATAGCGCTGGCTCGCTCCCTCCACCCTTACCTACACGTAAGCGGGATAGCAAAGCAATAAGCATATGAGTGACAGAGAGCGCGGGAACAGGTGTGAGTGACCGCGCTAAACGGCTAAACATTAGTTTTTATTGAATATGAATATTAGGTGGATTAGGTATTGTCAGAATTGGATTAGGTGCCGCCTATTCTCGTAAAATACCTGTTCTTTGGATCTGCTCTAATAAATACGACCCACCTCTAGCCCGGAACAACTATGCCTTTTGGACGTCTAACACCTCAGTCCCTCCCGTGACCATGGGTGCTGCAAAGCACTCGAAACGTCGGGAACTTAAAAATCAAAAATAAACCGCGATAAAATCCAACAAATTGTTTAATTTCATGTGTAATATTCGCGTAAACTAAGAACTCAGTATGTGATTAATCATGTTAAATTTGTAATCTCGGTTAGCGTTTTTTAACTAATGTCCGCATAAAATATCATACATTGTTATATAACTTGATTTCTAGCTATCTATACCATCACGCCAGATCCCTTGCAGGGTAGGCAGAGTGTAGAGTTCCAACAGTTCTTTCCTTACAGGCCTCTCTCTCTTCCCCTTATTTCATAACTTAATTTGTTTTTAATTTTATGATCTTCTGCGTTCAAGGTGGAATCAGGTGAGGGTGGATTGTTGCGACGGCTTGGACGTCTCTGGCTGGCTTCGCAGGTTCGCGAACTAGAGCGTAGTGGGCAAACACCGGTTCCGGCACTTCTCGTCGTCGATACTGCTGCCTTACACAAACATTTACGTCGCATCAAACAGTTCCTACGTACTCGGAATTTCATACTTCTCATTCCTGCAGTTGGTGAGAATAAACATTATCTAAACAGGTGTTCACAAATCCATGGACAACATGACAACAAAAAAATGCTACCAGCTTAAATCAGCTAGTGTGGAGCCAAAGGTGGCAAATGTCAAGAGCGCCCTAGGCAAACACCTCATCGGCGCCCCTCTAGCGGCCATATATTATATGTAAATGTTAACTAGTACTAGTAAACTTTGATGAATGTAGCTGGCATTACTACATGTGTGGTAGAGGTTACTCCAAGTTGGAGTTGGCATTTCTTTACCCCAACTAGTAGTAGATAGCCTCAACTACAGCTGCTGTTGCAGCAATCAATTTTTTTTCGTGTATACAATAATTTTATAGCATTCATGTTGGTAAATTTTTTGCAATTACGTGATACGTATGAAACACGTCTAGGGTTTGTGTCGCGGCCGATGTTCGTGATCGACATGACGAACGCGTAACATTGCAGTTGTGTGTGTGTGTGTGTGTGAGTGATGTACGCTGTTGGCCGCGAGGCCTTTACAGCTTCACCGGACTTAAGGGCGAGCGTGCAACCACTACGCTCGAGCCAGAAGGGCAAGAGGCGACATACTCGAGGGCGCCTTGAAGAGGCGCCCTCGAGTGATCCTAGGATCGCAACTATAACCTCGTGCGTAATGACAGAATCGGCTCCCGTGGGGGCGGTACTCTCATTTACTACAGGAGGTTCCTCCACTGCATCCCTCTCGATCCCCCTGCGCTCACCAACATCGAAGCCTCGGTCTGTCGCATCTCTCTCACGGGGCACCAGCCCATCGTGATTGCCTCTGTATACCTTTCCCCCACTAAACTCGTTCTCAGGAGTGACTTTGAAGCACTCCTCAATCTGGGAAGCGCCGTCATTCTGGCGGGCGACTTCAACAGTAAGCACGTGGCCTGGAATGGTCTCACCACCTCCCCTAACGGTAGGAGCCTTGACGCCCTGGTCGACGTTCTCGACTTTGACGTCATCGCACCTATGCACCCTACCCACTATCCCAACCACCGACCCGACGTCCTGGACATGGCGCTTCTGAAGGGTGTTACCTTACGGCTGCACTCCTCGGAAGTATTCCAGGAGCTCGACTCTGACCATCGTCCTGTAGTCATGAGACTCGGTTCCCCCCCTCAGCGACCCAAAAAGACGGTGGTGGATTGGCATGCGCTAAGCACGGCCTTGGCGGATGCCGATCCTCCCCCCCTACCCCTCAGCTCCATCCCGTCCCCTCAGGACACCGATCAGGCCGTAGATGCCTTCACCGACTACATCCGATCGGCTGTCAGTCGATCGTCCAAGCAAGTCGAGGCGGAAGATCTCTACCTCAACCGCTTTCGACTGCCGGACGATGTTAGAGATCTCATTCGTTCCAAGAATGCCTCAATCCGAGCGTACGACTCTTACCCCACCGAAGCCAATCGGGCCCGGATGCGCGCTTTACAACGAGAGGTAAAGCGTCGTGTCGCGGAGGTCCGGGAGGAACGGTGGGGTGACTTTCTAGAGGGCATCGCGCCATCGCACCTGGCCTACTGGCAGCTGACGCGTAGCCTCAAAACCGACTCCACGACTGGCATGCCTCCGCTGTCCCGCCCTTCAGGCGCACCCCCTGCCTTCGACGACGACGAAAAAGCCGAGCTTCTCGCCGACTCCCTCGAGAGCCAGTGCACCCCCAGCTCTCAGTCCGTTGACCAGTCCCACGTCGACGCGGTCGACAGGGAAGTCGAGCACAGGGCATCCCTCCCCCCGTCGATTCCTTACCTCCTATCACCCAAACGGAGGTCGAAGATTTCATTATGGGTCTTAAAACCAAGAAAGTCCCCGGCTCTGACGGCATTTCGAATCGCGTTCTGAAATGCCTGCCCGCCCAACTTATCTGCCTCTTAGTGGCCATATTTAACGCCGCCATGACTAACTGCACCTTCCCCGCTAAGTGGAAGGAAGCAGACGTCATAGGCATTCTCAAGCCCGGCAAACCTCGTAATCTCCCCGCGAGCTACCGCCCTATCAGTCTTCTCAACTCCCTGGCTAAGGTCTACGAGCGCCTACTTCTGGCGCGGCTCAAAGACTTTGTAGTGTCCAGGGGTATCCTTATCGACGAGCAGTTCGGCTTTCGAGCCAAACACTCCTGCGTCCACCAAGTGCACCGCATCACGGAGCAAATCCTCTCCGGTCTTAACAGACCCAAACCCGTCTACACGGGCGCCCTCTTCTTCGATGTCGCGAAGGCATTCGACAAAGTCTGGCACAACGGCTTGATCTACAAGCTCTACCAAATGGGTGTGCCGGACAGACTCGTGCTCATCATACGAGACTTCTTGTCAAATCGCGCCTTCTAGCGTATAGTAATAGGCTAGGATCGCGTTGTACGGGCTTGAGGATGGTTTCCTGCACTAGGAGGATATCAAGCTGGTGATCTCGGAGGAAGTCAGCAACCTGATCTCGCTGGGAGCGAAGGCTTTCGGCGTTAAAAAACGCCAGGGATAGGTTGTGGGGCTTAAGGCGGGTTGGGTTCCAAGGGACGCTAGGACGTCGTAGACGTCCCTGTATTCCGCGGCCAGGAGAACCTGGTCCGCCAAGTTGGTGGCGGCGTGGAGTTGGAGGGCGAGTTCTCGGACTCTGGGGATCAACGCGGGGCTTATTACTGCCGAAACGTTCATGATCTGGTTGACGTCCTGACTGACGTTAGTGGGCGGAGGGGGACAAGCCGCCGCCCACTAACGGGCGGGCAGGGCCTACTGGCGGGTGGGAGGCCGCGGTGTAGGGCAGCGGCTTCACCCACGCGTTGGCGCCAAGAGACGGCCTAAGCGGCGGGGGAAGGGGGGGTCAGCATTTGTGGCGCGGGAGTGCGGGGAGCTGAGGTCACTGGCGCTGAAGGCACCGGATGGGGGTGCGCTGCGGGCACGGGGGGGGGGGGGTGGCCGCCGCGCCTCGTCCGGCCGCGCTTCCCCTTCGGGGCCCTGGGGCAACCGCGATGGTTCACGGTGTGCCCCTTGGCGCCGCAGAGGACGCAGCTGGGGGGCTCGACCGCCGTCTCCTTCGAACGGGCGCACTGGGACGTCGCGTGGTCCCCGATGCATTTTACGCACCGAGGCCGCGCGTGACAATTACGGGCAGAGTGCCCGTACAACTGACAGTTGTGGCACTGCCCGGGCGTGCGTTGGGGGCCTCTACAGAGAGGCCAGAGATGAGACAGACCGAGGCCGGTCGTAAGGTCTTCAACCTTACGACCGGTCTCGGTGCGGTCTAGGACGATCAGCACCATGTCATAGGCCTCTTTGGAGCGCCCATTGACCATCCTGTGCACCTGGCGCACGGGAAGGTCCTGGGACTGGAGGTCCTCCTTTATGACGGCGGTGTCCAGCTCCCTAGCCGCGGATTGTATCTGACCAACTTCTATTATGAAATCAGGCGATGTAGGAATAATCAAGAAAACGGAGCACGCTTCGGTAGCTCTATATCTCTATAGAATTAAAGAATCTTTTATAGTGTGCAAGTAGGTGCATATTTACTTACACAATTAATTTTGTGTTAATTATTTTTTTCCTCGTTTAAAAACTTCCTCACGCGCGCCCTTTTGTAACCTCGCGACCTAGGCACGTGATTAGTATGCCTTAGGGATAAACCGCCTGTGTGGACCTAACAACTAGATCTCCCCCCCCCCCCCCCCCTTTTCTTCCGAAGATCTTTATCCACTGTCAATAAGGACCATTCTGTTCAATACGCGTCGAGGTCGTCGCGCCACCAGGGGTCGAAATCGGTTTTTAATAACCGGTTTAAAACGTTTGAAATCCGGTTTGAAATTACGTTCTTTTATTAACCGGTTAATGAACAAACCGTTTCAAATTGAACAAAATGTTTTTCGATTACTGGTTACTATTACAAAGAATATATTTTTTTAGTACTTAATATCGAAATTAACCGGTTAAACTCAGACGCGGACACGACATTCTAAACCGCGCGGCGTCCGTCTTCTATTTTTAAAGACAGGTATACCTATCTATTGCGCACGTGCACTGTTTCGTTGAATTATTACCTATCTATCATTGTTGGGCGAAAATCAATTGAGACAATTAAAAATTGATCAATCGTAATTGCAATGTTTTGCAATTGATTGTAAATAGTTTTATGTAAGTTTACGATTAACAATCAATCATTTAATCACATCGTCGGTGCACATGTAGGTGTTAAAAGCACACCTATCGTTGGTGAAATGTGGGTGTACAATGTACACTTCTGTCTAGTGTTGCAAGGGTTGAATCGGGAGTACGAAGCTTGAGTGAAAGTTCGCCTTAAAGACTAGAGACAAAACAAGACAATCATTTATGAGGTTTTAAGGGATGCTGATAACGAATATAACGTCTATTTTTTAATCCAAGATGGCGGACGCAATTTTGGAAGTAAAGTCAATATGAGTGTCACGTTTACGGTTTTAGGGGATGCTGATTACGAATATGATGATAATTTCTAGATCCAAGATGTCGGACGCGACTTTTGAAGTAAAATCAATGTGGGTGTCACTTTTAGGGTTTTAGGGAATGCTGATACTAATATGGCGTTAATTTTGAAATACAAGATGGCGGACGCGACTTTAGAAGTAAAATCAATATGGGTGTCACTTTTAGGGTTTAAAGGGACGCTGATTACAAATATAACGTTAATTTCTGGATCAGAGATGGCCGACGCGACTTTTGAAGTAAAATCAATATGGGTGATCACTTGGGGTTTCAGGGGATGCTGATTACAAATATGGCGTTAATGAAATAAAACTATTTTTTAGGATTTTATCGTGGTTTATTTTGATTTTTAAGTTCCCGACGTTTCGAGTGCTTTGCAGCACCCATGGTCACGGGAAGGACTGAGGTGTTAGACGTCCAAAAGGCATAGTTGTTATTTTTGTTTTTGTTGGTCCGATCTACGCAGAATGAGCTCACGGTGTCTTGAGGCCTTGCAGTGTTATGCTTGGTTTTGGATTTGATTATATTAATTACCGGATCCCAAGTCGATGAAAGCACCCAGCCATCTTCTCTATTGAAGTTAGGATGTTTTTTAATTTCAATAGCCTCGCGAACCATCCTTGGTAGGAATCGGTGTTCTTTCACGAGGATTTGTGGTCTATCGAATCTAATGTTATGGCGGTCGCGGTCAAGGACATGTTCACAGACTGCAGACTTCTTTGAGCGACGGTGTTTTAGGTCAGCTATGTGCTCTTTTGATTTCTGGATCCAAGATAACCCCAAAAGTGACACCTATATTGATTTTACCTAAGAAGTTGCGTCCGCCATTATGAATCCAGAAATTAACGTCATATTCGTAATCAGCATCCCCTAAGACCGTAAAAGTGACATCCATATTGATTTCTTTAAGAAATGCGTCTGCCATTTTGTTTTTCAAAATTATCGCCATATTCGTAATCAGCATTCCCTAAAACCCCAAATGTGACACCCATATTGATTTTACTTCAAAAGTCACGTCCGCCATCTTGAATAAGTTTTGTAAAAAAAAATTACAGCAGTTGAAATTTCATTCTACAATTGTAAAAATAACCGATTAATGCCCAACACTCCTATTTATATACGATAGTGACCTTGAGACCGTTTAATTTAGGTTTTAATATCGGTTAAAGTAATGCTAATAACCGATACTGAAAGTCAAACCGGTTTGCTAAATTTTGGAGGTTTTGAACGGTAACCTTTAACCAAAACCGAAGATCATTTCGGTTTGGGGTCAATGACTGAAACCGAAAATCATTTGGGTTTGGGGTCAATGACCGAAACCAGTTTGAATAATTAACCTGCTCCCGACCCCTGCGCGCCACCGCTTTCTGGGCCTGCCTCAGCGACGATAACGATGTTGTGGAACCCATTCGGTACACAGTTTGGTCCACCTATTTGTGTTCATTCTGTTTCGACGAGCCGCCCAATTCCATTTTAATGGGGTTTAACTCAAAGGTCTACAACGCGAGTTATGGAACTTAGACAGTGTTCCGTACTCGATTCATGTTTTATACCTAAGATAATGAAATAAACTTGAAACTTTCCAGTTTCTTTCAAAATCCATCGGTTTTTTTTCATGTTTCATTCGAAACAAAACAAATGACAGCTGATTCGGAATAAAACATGTTTTTTCCTAATAAAACTGAAAAAACTGAAGAAACATTTGGTTTCTTTCAGAATTTTCAACGCTCTAGACACGGGCCTCCTCTCAAACTGAAGAGGGTTTTGGCCATAGTCCACCACGCTGGCCCAGTGCGGGTTGGCGAATTTTACACACCTTCGAGAAATTCTTAGGCACACGGGTTTCCTCACGATATTTTCCTTCACGGTTAAAGCAAGTGATAGTTAATTTTTAATACGCACATGCTTCGAATAGACAGAGGTGCGTGCCTGGGTTTGAACCCGAGACCTCGGACTTTGCAGTCCAACGGTCTAACCACTAGGCTATCACTGCTTGTATTGTGGTATGAATCTCTATATCAAAAGTGCCAATTCCTGACAATACTGTAAACGTCAATTTGCTCCATGGATATGTGAACACGACTATATTTCATTATTTTTATATATTAGTATTTTCTGTATTACATTATTTTACATTATAAATTTCAGTGTTACAAGAGCTGGATAATCTAAAACGTGACCAAAGCACCGCTCGAGATGCGATTCGTTGGCTTGAAGTACAATTACGGACTGGCTCCCGATTCGTAAGAGCACAGCGCCCAGGACAATTTAAACCCTTGCCGCTTTTGAAATACCCTCGTAAAGCACCGCCGCATGTTCACAATTTTATACAAATTTTGGAATTCTGCAATCATTTCTTAGGCGATGATAAGCAACAAGGGGGCAATGGAGATCCTGATAGTGCTTTGCAAGGGAAATCTACACCATTATTGATATTACTAGTTGGCAATGAACCTGGTAATGATGAAGAACAATACAAAGAATTTAGTGTGACTGGAGCCGCTCGCTCTGCAGGAATTACTGTCGAGTTCATTGGAGATTTCTATGCGAAGTGGCGCACAGCAGTTCACAAAAACGGCAAGAAGAGATGAACGTAAGTCGTTGTATTCAGGACTCGACTGCAGCGACAAGATGGACATAGACGTTCTTCGATTTCGATAAAAAAGAATTGAGCGAATCATCTCTTCAAGAAAAGGCACCGACTGTTACGTATAACGCATATTTCAAACGACGAAAAAAGACCATTACCTAAATAAATCGTAATCGGTAAGCTTAATATTTCGAAGGATTGTTATACATACATCGTGGTGGGTAATTACTTTCCTGGCTATTTTTATCATCATTAGGTAAAAATGTTTTTCACATTTTCAATATTCATCACCATACATGCATTAGTCTCGAAAATGTATCGCCATTATTCTCATTCATCTATTCATTTATTTTCAATGTTTATGTTTTAATTCAGACTTATGTCTGATGTTTTCATACTCTTTTATCAACCACAGTTGATTTCAAATTATCGGTTCATACACATTATATGATTATTTTGTTCTAAGTTTCATCTTTCATTGTAATAAAAATGTTATGATTAAAATCCGTATTTACTTTATCCCTTACAACCAGATCCAAAAGTACAATATTATCTCGTAATTCATCTATTCATTTATTTTCAATGTTTATGTTTTAATTCAGACTTAAGTCTGATGTTTTCATACTCTTTTATCAACCACAGTTGATTTCAAATTATCGGTTCATACACATTATATGATTATTTTGTTCTAAGTTTCATCTTTCATTGTAATAAAAATGTTATGATTAAAATCCGTATTTACTTTATCCCTTACAACCAGATCCAAAAGTACAATATTATCTCGTAAGTTATATCAAAATTATACTAATGGATTGAATGATTTTCCAAATGTGTGATGAGTATAATATTCAAGAGCAAATCATATTTGCTGAAATAATAAGGAACAAAAAATATTAGTATACACTCTATTTATTTATTCGTTATAATATACCTAAAATAAGAGATAAATAAAAAAATAAGTTATGTAACAAATATAATGTACAAGATCAAACCAAGCCAAAATGAGCACTAAATTTTAGTAAAATTTTGATAACCACATCTGTTTTTTTTAAACATTTGCGTCACAATACTTAACAAAACTCATATCTTCTAAAATAGTGATGTTTATTACAATAGATACCCTTAAAAATAAAAATTATGCATAATTATTTGCAAATTTTAGTGTTCTACCAAAAAGGTATGATTACTAGTTTTAAAACTTAAATGTTAGAAAAGTGCACAAAACTATATGACCACTATGATTTGTGGCGTTAAGTTTAACATTTCTTATAAATAGAACTCAAAACATTAAGACTTGACATTACAACTATCATACAAGTATTAACATAGCCTCTCTTAGCCCTTCCTGGGTCAGCGGAGGTTAATCAAAAACTCTCAAGTTCGTTAACTTACATAATAAATCAATACAATAATGTACAAAATATACATTACTTTTAACAATTTTTCAACAGTCTTATAACTTTACATACTTATACAGTATTGCACTTAAAACTCAAGTGTCGAGTAGTGTGGAGATATCCATAGATAAAAACTGAGATTATTATTGCTACCATAATTTAAGCAACATTCTAAATGAAGGCAGTCAACATCTGCCCTGACCATCTTCAAACATCTCCTGGGCAGACATGACAGTTGCTGCACAGTTGCCTTAATTAATGCTGAGGCATTATTTACAAAGTCCAAACAAGGGTTTTTACACCAACTAGCACCCTACTAATTGTATAAGCTGCTGCACGGTGGAACGGTCTAATAAACACAAGTCAAAGTCAAATGTTTGTGTAGTAACTTCATACCGACCAGTCTCTGCAATAAGGTTTACAACTCTTTCGAGCTCTTCATTGTTCTTGATCTTCATAATTCGCTGCTGCAGGTCACGTAACTGGACCATATAATCAGGAGAAAGCTCACCTGGTTCTGCATCTTCACCAAGACTACTTGAAACTCCATTATCTTGAACCTTAGTTTCAACAGATACGGAGCCACTACTCTCACCCCTTTCAGTGTCATTAAATGATGGGCCTGTTTCAGTTTTGATTGACTTTCTACCATCGGCATTTTCTTTACCTTCCTCTTCTTCTGCTGCTTTGCGTTTGCGTCTCTTTTCTTCCCTCTTTGCAGATTTGTCTTTATGCTTCTTTGATTTTTCTTTCTGTGGAGGAGGTGGTTCTACAATAGGTTCACGATCTGGTTCCACTTCAGGTTCCGGTTCTGGTTCTGGTTCAGGTTCCGGCTCTGGGGAAGGCTCATGTTTAATGGGTTCTGGTGATGGATTTTCAATCTTCACTTTAGGCTCTTCTTCATCTGCTACTATTGAACTTTCAGAATCTGAATGACTGCTATTGGCATCTTCATTACCGACATGTAGAGATTTTGCTAAACCACTTTTAGAGCTACATTGAGATGCAGTATCTATGGATATAGGAGATGCTGGTTCAGGCAATGGACGTTCCTTTGGTATTGGTGTCTCTCTACGCTCAACAACTTCTGGTTTCTCTTGAGGTATCTCACGAATCTTGTCATGTTTGTGTTTTTTCTCTTTATTTGATTCTTTATGTTTCTCTCTGGATTCCTCACGCTTTTTATCCTTTTTCTTATGTTTATGCCTTCGTTCTGATTCTGATTTCTCTTTAGTCTTATGATTTTCTACTCGCTCATCATTCTCTGGAGGGGGGGTCTTCCTTAAATTTTCCAAGGAGAATTTATTTAAAGGTTTATCTGGTTTATTCAATTTTTCCTTAACAGTTGGTAAATCTTTAACTGGTTCTCTCTCTTTTGGGACTTCTCTGACTTTAATTATTTCTTTTGGAACTTCTTTAGGGGGCTCTTTTGGTGATTCTTTTAATTTATGACTTTCTTTTTTGTGTTCTTTTTTATCTTTCCTTTCTTTATCCCTATCATGACTTTTCTTCTCTTTCTTTTTCTTTTCTTTCATATCTCTTTCAACTTTTACATCAGCTTTTTCTTCTATTTTAGGTTTCTTTTGTTCTGTGGGCTCAATGCTGTGCTTAGGAGGTTTATATTCATCTTTAACACTAGATGCGCTGCTAGATCTTGGCGGGGGAGATGGAGCTCTTCTAACTGGACTCAAACAGCGTTTTTTAACAGCTTCTGGTGATGCAGGTCTTTCACTAGGTCTTTTGTTGGATTTATCTTTTGTTTTGTCTTGTTCTTTATTATGAGGTTTTACTTTTTCTGTTCTTGCTTTCTCTTTATCTTCCTTCACTTTCAATTTTTCGGGCTTTATATCCTTGTGCTCATGTTTAGATTTTTTATCTGAGCTAGATCTCTCTTTGTCTTTCTTTTCTGTTTTAACAATAGGTGTTATTTTTTCAATTTTTTTAGGGTCTGGTGATACTTTTGGTGGTTTTTGTATAGGAGGCCCAAAAAGATTTTCGAAACTGCTAGTCCTGTGTGGTACTTCTTCCTTAGGTTCCTTAATTTTGTGTTTTTTAGTATTGTCAGATGATAACTTAGGTTTACTGACAAGTTGTGGTTTTTCCTCGGTAAATGAATCTCTACTCCTATTTTCTTGATCTGGATTTGTGTAATAAGCGGTATTAGTGATAAATAAACCACCACCTTTCAAAAGCTTCTTCTTGAATTCTTCATTTGGATTTTGGAATACATAGCGATCTTTGAGACATCCACTTTGTTGCAATGTGAAGTCGTATGTAAATTTAATTTTCTTAGGCTCATCTTTATTTTTGAGATATATCTCAATAGGAAAAATGAACCCTGCATATCCAGATTCTTTTATAGAAAAGGGAGGCTCTTTCACAACTGAAAAATATAAATTAAACACTTTTATTGTTTACTGATAGGTCAATTGGATTCTGACATGATTTTATCACCAATCTTTTTATTTGCTTTGAGTCAAAACACTCACGACTTCAATGTAAACAATGAAATTATAAAAAAAAAGTCAATGTCAAACATCTCATAAATGTTATGTATAAATAATGATTGGCGACTAAAATTAAACTCTTACCTCTTCTAGGTTTTTTGAAAGTTTCGTGTAAATGAAATACGACTTTGTCAACGAAGTGGCTTATATCAGCTCCTTCCTGGCCGCGCACAAACACTTCCCAGTCATGAGTGAACCCCTCGGGTGTCTTTTTAGAACGTAATGATGCTTCGTGCCCTATTTCAAAATTAACTTTTATCGCTGACATTTTATATCTGAAATAAGATGTAAAATTATCTATTTAAATTCTAACTTCTGAGCACTAAACTAGAAAAATAACATCCAAATAAATCATTACAAAAATTATTCAAGTATACCTACTTCTGTAATGTATTTTAACAAAAAAATACAATCTGAACATAACAGATGAAACACAAATTCTTAATCAGACACTGATTCTATAGAAATCACAAATAACGAAAATAATCATTTAGCGCCCTTGTTATTTTGGTCCGCCATATTAATCTTCTCCTACATAGCATCCATAGACAGTAGTGGTAGTTTATTTTGACCTTGTGGACAGGCGAAGGTATAAAGTTATATCGACGTCCATAGATAAAGTTAGGTACACACAAAGCAACTAGAAATAGAGCAACTCGCAAGTGATTTAAGAACTTCGTGTTCACATTATAGTAATCATTACAGAGGTGTATACCTGAGTGTGTTATTGACAAAATGTTATGTGGGCTATTCTTTGTAATATCCTTAACTATATTAATATACTAGAACTTCGCGCCAGATATCTTACGGAATGGACAGGCCGAGATTATTTTATGTTAATCTTATGACAGAATTAGCACTAAAAGAACCAAATGATTTTTAAAATAATTTACGTGTCGACTCTGTTGAGGGTTGTTGTTGGGGCTTGTGTATATGTTATGCGTCGCGCGAACTCTTATATCGCGGTTTAGACATGTATGGAGAATCGTTATCGATTTTTATATTTGGTACCATCTGTGGGTAGGTATTCATAGCTTTGTAGCGATGTATAGGGGTCGCTACACCTCCGTTGGTGTCAATGCTAACAAAACAAAATATTTACGTAGGTCCACCATTTAAAAATTATCTTTGTGTTTGTTGGCCTCAGCTTTAGCTGTCGCTTTGGGGGAGGGCATATACTATGTGTTTCGCCATGGTGCTCTGCACCAGCCGGTTGGCAAAGGATTCTTCAACCTCGCTTGCGAAGTCTGTGTTTGATGCTGCTGGACAGCTTGAAGTCCGACAATGTGAGAGCGAATGACATGCCCAAACACTTTGCATGCGTACGTCATGATGGGCCATCCGCACGCTTTGCAAAGTGTCACCTTATTTCTAATACACTTTACTCCGCTTGCATATCATGGAGTAGAGAAGGCCGAATATGCATTGACGCATTTACACAGTTTTGGCACATATAAGCGCTAATACCGATATTAGTGTCAATCGGACCGCAGCCTTGATATCGCCAGCGAGTCGTGTGTATACAGCATTAGACCATAGATTTTAGTTTCATGGACTAGTAATCCTGTTTTTTTTTTAAGTAATAATAGACTAAAAATGTTCCATAGAGTATAACCTGAGAACATGTTTTTAGTTTATACTCTGACTCTGTACCTCTATGCTCTGTGGAGATCACATTTTGACATTTTGTTGATTTCACAGAGAATATAAAAGAAAAAAATTATACGTCTCGTTTCGAAGAGGACACATGTAACTTTATTTTTGTGTTGTGAGAAATATTTGTTGAGGCACAGTTTCATATAATATGGCAGGATTACTGGCAGCAGTTTTTCAACCATTAAAGTAAGTATTATAAGGTTATGTTACATAGGACGTGCTTCATATTAGTTTCGTAGTGACGAGTTGATGATATTCTTCTATTTATTTTACAGAATTGTACGGCAAAGTTTGCAGGTGCTATCAACAGTATCCCCTAGTACTAGCCTAGTGAGGCCTGATTATTTCTCTTTGACTTCAATTAGAAATAAAGTACGTTGCTACTTTCCACGACCAAATGAGGTTAGAAGAGTGCGGCGTCATGGCTGGAATACCAAGATCTCTACACCAAATGGCCGCAGAGTTATTATGCGAAGACTACTGAAGGGACGATTTGTGCTGACACATTAAGTTGTAATTACTTATATGAATATAGATAATTAATCTTTGTAAAAAAGCAACTTCGATGTTAGGACTTCATGTCACTTAGCCATTGTCATTCTATAGTATAAAAATAAAGTAAAACAAATTATAAATCAAAATTTAATTTTAAACAATTTGATTTCCAGTTGACACTTTCTGCACTAATAAGCTACATGTTTCACTTACAAGACTAATTAGATTTTACAAAAAGTAACAAAAATTCAACAATAGGTACTAATAATTTTGCCAGATTCTATTTTTTTTTTATAGATAAAGGAAGGAACCATTAATAACAATTGTAACTGATCTAGCATTCTACAAACTTGAGATCCTCTATTTAATTTATATAAACTTTTTAAACAATTGAATGCAATAGGTTGTTCATGACCAAGATATAAAGACACCCCAATGTGAATATAATATAATAATGGCCATTGAATAAAATCCGCATCAGTGTACCTAATATAATATTTCAAAAATCCTTGCATATCATTAGATAAATTAATTACACTTACAACAAATTTTTACCATACATTAGTTGAACAAATACTTTTGTTGTGAATGAGTTGAATCTTCAGAGTTTGTTGGTGATTTTGCTGGTTTTAAGAGATTAGTGATTTCGGATACCACAATGGTTGTGAGTTTTATAATTGCCAGATGAGCGGCCAACTGTAACACCAATGCACCAAACCCTTTGTATAATCCGGCCACACCTTCTTTGGCTATAGTTGTGTTATAACAGTCCACAAAACCTTCATATCCGGTCAATATTGGTGTTACTGATGTGCCACTGTCTAAGTTGTCTATAATTGTTCTAGTACCCTGAAATAAACAAATAAATATGAGTCACAACCATTTATACTGCTTACAATGAGCAGATCGGGAGGTCCAGGTGAAAGCTGGCGAAATATTGTCTAGTATCCATAGGATATTTATCACAGACAATGTTGAATGCCCATAGGGGCATTCAACATTGTCTATATGTCATATGAATAGTCAATATTTAGTGCACTCATTGGAAT
The DNA here is from genome assembly GCA_905147815.2 of Phalera bucephala. Taxonomy (NCBI): domain Eukaryota; kingdom Metazoa; phylum Arthropoda; class Insecta; order Lepidoptera; family Notodontidae; genus Phalera; species Phalera bucephala. The sequence goes on from LR990609.1 coordinate 52,291,157, forward strand.
ATTCCCATTTGCCCTTAGCGCCAACAACTTCACTGGTGGTGACTGGAACTTTTGAAAAATAAAGTTTCTCATATTAGCCCTGTTAAGAAACTGTCCCAACGTTGGGCACAGGCCTCTTCTCAAACTGAAAAGGCTTAGGGCATAGTAATCCACCATGCTGGCCCAGGGATCATAGGCATGCAGGTTTCCTCACGATGTTTTCCTTCACCGTTAAAGCAAGTGATAATTATTTTTTAATATGCACATGTTTTTATAAGACAGAGACGCGTGCCTGGGTTTGAACCCGAGACCTCTGGCTTTGCAGTCCAACAGTCTAACCACTAGGCTATCACTGCTGTATCCTCATCATACATGAATAAAAACTGTTGCCTCCTCGGGTGACATATGGGAAAAAAAAATCGATTACCCTGTGGTGAAACCAATACACAAATTTACTCTCCCATCTTTTTCATTCATCTTTCAGTGGGAGCTAATGGGAATACCCCGAATCGTTACCTAATATTTTAGACAAAGCAGACAAGCTGCTTTTAAGCAAACACCACTCGTCTAAATAATTTATGTATGTGAAAGTAACTGTCTCTCAGATAGCTTTTTACACCTAAACCACTGAACAGATTTTGATAAATTGGCCCTAAGATAAGGTGCACTCAGAGTGCACAGGCATTGGAGGATCCCATCATTTCTTAAGTTAACATATTGCACCTTCAGAACGGTATAGATTTAACTCAAAAATCTAAGACATCAAGTTATGGTCATAGAGGGCCATGAAAAGGTACGCCCTATATTGTGAATATTAAAACAGCAGAGTTTTTATGGTAGAATTAAGAAATACGATACTTCGGTCTTTTTTACTTTCCCTCCCTCTACCCGCGCCGCTCGGTTCTGAAGGGACAGGATTAGTTTCCCAAAAACGTAGTTTTTTTGAGATGAGTCACTACTATTCTAAAGGTCTCGATATGAACATTTACGCTTTTAGTAAGAAATAAAGAATTGTTAGGTGAAGTCTGCAAAATAAATACATTAATACAATAAGAATTATTGTTACACCAGAATTACAATTTTTGTTATTCTGGTGGAACAATAAAGTGTTATCTATCTAACTATTTAAACACACACACACCGTCACGCCTATATTCCCCAGAGGGGGTGGCAGAGGTATACTGAGTACACCCACGTTTCGCCGACGATGTTAGGTCCCAAGTAATAGGGGGCGAGCCTATTGCCATATATCGGGCACAATTCCAGACTCCGGACTCATACTGGGAATTTTTCGTTAGGAAAACTACATTTGTCCGACCTAGGATTTGAACCTAGGACCTCGTGATCACAAAGCGATGCGCTTTGCCACCAGACCAACGAGGCAGTCGAGGCATCTAACTATCTACAACGCGAAAAGTCGCTGGTACAGATATTTCTATATAAATAAAGAAACTGTTTCAAAACTATTATAACACACCTGTATATGAAGTCTATTGATAATAGTTTCAACAGGGTAGAAAATAATCTCCATGGTTATGAATGAGAATATATTTGCTTTTAGATTGATATCCTCAATGAGTGGGTTCGATGAGTTCTTGCTGTAGTTCATGTTGTAGGAGTCACTAAGCTCATGTCTGTGCCTTTGTTGGAACCGCAGTACTCTCGCTGTTATACTTCTCAATGTTATACTGAAAACAAAATTACGTGGTTAAGATTATCATTATCAAATTGATTGCATCTTATCCGAACAGAGCAGCAACTAGATGTATTAAATGTGTAAGGAACTAACACAACAACACAACTCAAACTCAAATAACTTATTTTGTATAAGCCCTGCGGGGGCGCTTACAAATAGTCAATTTACTTTATTTTTAAATCTAATTTTACTACTAATCTACCACCGGACCGGCACGCGGCCTCCACTGAGAAGATCCGGCGAAGAAACTCAACGGGCTAGTCTTTTTTTAATCTTATTGTGTGGATACAATGTTTAGGTTACAATTAAATAGTTTACGATCTAGCTCCAGTGTGATGCCTTTAGATCGAGATATGAATCTAATGATGTTATCAGTAAAGAGTGTCTAAAGGATTCCAGATGGACCAGTCCTCACAAGCAGCACCCATTCACGAGTATGTCATCACTCCTTTCGACCCGCGCCAGACAGCCACCGCAAGCAAAGACATTATAGTGACCAATTTTGACGATTTTTTTGCGCTTATGGGGTTACCTGGACAGTTCTTAACTATAGTGGGATCCGGTAAGTGATTTTATTGTCGATCAAGTCCGGGACCGGGAGCCAGCGAGAACCTGCTAGTGTTCTAAATATCTATCTATATATTATCACGCCAGATCCCTTGCGGGGTAGGTAATGTTACTACAGATTATGTAATAAAAGTAAGAATACGACAATTTTAAGGTTCGTGTCGTAAAATTTCTTATTCTTAAGCGGGTGACAGACGTTCGATTAAGTACGCGTTCTTGTGGTTCGACGACCTTTTTCGTGTGTATCACCTTAAGTTAACGTACTTTAAAATCGCCGAGCAAGCTTGTCGGCGATCCAACCGATTTGAAATTTTGCTCGTAGCTCGTCTCGGCTCGTACGTGTAGCAGCATTGTGAGCCGCCATTTTGTTTAAAATTTCGCATCGGTGCACATGGGATGCGCTTAGGAATATTTATTCTCTCTTTTGGTTAAACATTCCTTTACATAGACTCTCCGATTGCATCTTTTTTTGTTGGATTTCATAACATAATATGATATTATTCCTAAATAACATAAGACCTCTTCGGTGTTCGACATCGCGGCACAGTATGAGCAAGTCGGCCGCGTGTCGCTGACGTCTGAGTTTAAAGCTCGTACGTCTGTCACTCACTTTACTTTTATGTATATTCTTTTATACTCACATTATCAATAAAAGCAGAAAGTACAAGATTCCTGAGGATTCTTGGCCCACAGCACTCTCTTGCCACTCTTACTTTCAATAGAAGATACCTACATCGTAATAACATCAGATAACTTACTGAGCAAGATACTTGGATATCCCAAGGGCGACAGTGGGAAGCACAATGGCCCATATCGGCAACATCCGTCCGCGGCTGGGTGTGCCCCACTCCAGTATCCGCATGAATCCCTCTCGAAATACATCGAATAACGCCGGCTTGTCGCTCGCAATATCACTTTGGACTGTCTCCACAAGACTTGCAGAGTAGAATGGTGTGATTATCGCCAAACTTACACTGGAAAATGTTTATATGCTTTATCTCTCAATTTTTAAGTGAGAGGTATCTATATAAAGTATGTTGTAATTACAGTGTCTATAAATTACGCTAGATTACATTTATTATGATAGTTCACGCTAAAAATATAACTTATAAGTCTGAACAGCTATTATTGACAGAGGATAGAGATCGTTGGCGAAAAGAGGGGGAGACTTTTGCCCAGCAGTGGGACACATCAGGTTAATAAAAAAAAACCGCATTTCATAGAAAAGGCATTTGATGGATGATTGGTAGTGTCCGACCGAAGCTTCGGCCACCTTCGGCCAATCCTTCAGTTTCCGCCAAAATGGGCCGAAGTTTTAGCCGTGCCAAAGGCTTCCAGGTATTACGATTTACGACTTACGAAGTCTTGTAACTACTTATATAAAATATGATAAATAAAATTATTTTAGTGTTATTATATATGTATCTCGCTGAGATTCACGGGCTTTACCCGGACCTTTGAAAGGCTTGCATGGGGATATGGGTCCAACACGTAGAGGCCCTTTGCGAGAAGTTAATGTTATGTAAGCCACCTTATTTTATTTTAACTGTGGTTTATTTTAACTGTCCACATTGTAATGTAGTATAATCTAAATTAGTCTTTCCCTTCTGTCTATACGGCTATACAATATTTGTATTACACCAATAACAGTAAATAGTTAAATATAATAGCACACTATAAGTTTTGGGTAACCCCGTTATAATATAAATTAATTCAATGGGCTTACTACACAAAATTGGCGAGAGTGTATTTGTATAGGTATTTTAATGGTCACTGGGTATTCTATTACATTTTTCATATAACAATACAAAAAAATTCTATAACAAAGGCATTGATGTGGCATTTTAGTCTGCGACTTTAGTTTTAGTCTAGCGATTTTAGTCTGTATTGCGACTTCGGGTTCTAGCCCTTTAAAATTCACATCATGCAATTATTGATTGGTTTATTTTACGTATGTATACATATATTTAAATACGTAATATAAGTCTATATGAATATTTATATAAGTATATTTTTAATTATTTTAAGTCCAAGTCGGCATCTCTGACGTCACCCTTATGGTGCTTCCAGAATACCAGCGCTGCACCATGATCCATCGTTATGGTGTAGCATTATGCTGAGGCGGTGTCCTATTCAGCCCCACACAGCCTCTGGTGTCTGTAAATGTTTTGGCTAGCTCTTCTTTTGTTTTTTTGTTTTATTTCTATTTGTTACTATTTTCGTTATTAATTTTAGTTATTATCTTTGTTGTTCATTTTAGTACCACCATTTCTATGCTGTGTGGCTGAATAAAATGTATTTTCTTTCTTTCTTTCACCTGCTGAGATCACTTGCTGAAAATGAAGAAACATAACCAGCGAACTGACCCCGGCAGGTGCAAGGACTATTATGAAAAGAAAACAAGGGCTATGTAAATGAGGTTTGATGGACATAAACTGGACTATTTCAAAGGGGACGGACACCGGCCATATTTAGTGATACCTAATTACCCGTGGCCGGCGGTGACTCGCCGCTTACTAGATGGGCCCTCAAACGGTCGTCCTAGGACAACTGAGGGCAACACCGGTGTGAGCGGCTCAGGGGTGTAGAGAGGTGTGCTGCGCTTTCTCCGAAGTTACTCGCGGCGTTATGCCCTTTAACACTTCCGCCCCTGAGGAACCGGTTCCTCCGGACCCGGAGGAACTTCCGTAGGAGCGCATTATCTTCCTACGTCGATATAGCTCTCACGGCTCCTCTCTGGACGGCCAATTAAGGCTAGCCAGAGCCGAGTCCTGCCGAGTTGGGGCCCTGACCGACTCTCTGAAGCACTCGGGTCCGGGGTTAGTGTTATTATTATTAACTAGTTGTAAGTGATTTTATTCATCTCGTTAAGTTAATATCTACATAACTTTTTAAAATTTTAGCCTATCTAGTCTAAATTTCTTGGGGTTTATTTAATCTTTGGCTTCGATCGAAGGATTTTGCGATGACCTATTAATCGGCTTCGTCCTAAAATTGACCTTCGGTCGGACACTAATGACTGGTTAAGGGCTAAAGCCACTCCGCCCACAGGATTGAGGGCTTCATTTTATATATTAAAAAGAAAACAAGGCATTCTCAACAAATAAGAATAAATAATTATTTACTCACGATTTTAAAGTTAGATGTTGTAGGAATTGCAATACTGAACCGCATTTTCCAATTTCCCTAAAAAAATAACATTATTGCACAGTATTAGATTACCGGGATGTCTGAGATGTTCCGAGGCATGGTAAGTTACCCATGCCTTGACCGCTAAAACTCCGGAACTCCAAGATGACTAAAACTAATTTAGGACACAACATTTAGATCTATCTATATCACCACGCCAGATCCCTTGACGGGTAGGCAGAGAGTACAGAGACTTCCTCCACTCTCATAGTTCTCATACACGCTCGTCAGTTACGGAGACTCTTGTCTTGCCCTTCAGATAAGACACGGTCTATTCCGTCATGGTTAGATAGTGTAATATTTATCTCTATATCATCAAGGCTGATAGATCCTTTGCTGTTTGTTATTTATATAGTTCTCTTATGTCCTTCAGTAATAGTGAGTGTCTCACGTTGCAGTCATCAACAGCCGTAAGAAGTCCGACGTAGAAAGGCCTTCCACAAAGATCACACAGCATTGTGGTGTACACATCCAGCTTTTACCCGTAACCTTTATCAGGTCATCGGTCCATCTAGTAGCGGGTGTATTTAACAATATTTTCTTTTCGATAATTTAACAAGCCATTTTTCAATAATTCAAGAGGCGCTTGTAGCGCTGTGCGACCGCGGTGTTCTTACCGATCACCAAGATTAAGCAGCGTTCGACTCGGTTGGCCTGAGATGGATGAACCATTGCGGCATTGTCATATTAGAGCGTCTCCATGCTTCGGAAGGCATGTTAAGCGGTTCGTCCCGATTACTACTTACGGCCGGTTTCTATATTCAAATCAAGGATAGATTTGCTCACTGAAGTAGAATTTTCACAGATTTTCCATACAAAATATGTCAAAATTCAGTCCATAGTAGGCATATCTATCCATGAGTTGAATATAGGAACCGGCCGTTAACGTGGTAGTCGTTAAGCTGAGTTGGAAGCTTTATAGGCAGCTTGATAAGTTCCAACAGCAGTTGGCCACAAACCTGCCTCCACCAATCTGCACTGGGTCCGTGTGGTGCAGTATGACCTAAAATCTCTAACCCCGATTTGTGAGATAAGGCCTTTGGCTAGTAGTGGGACAGTATAGGCTGATATTATCATCATTATATTAATATGTGAAGCATAAACTTTGTACCCTTTTTACGAAAATTGCGCGGATGGAGGAGTATGAAATTTCCCACACTTATAGTTTATATACAAAAGGAGTGCAGAATGCTAATATTTTTTAAAAATTATGAGTAAAATGTACATTAAATCAATAAAAAATTATGGTCGAATTTCGACCAATAGGCGACTACTAGTTATAATAATCCAACACAAACAGAGGAAATTTTTCCAAAAAGTTATTATAAATATTTAACAGCACTTACTTAGGCCACCCAGTGCCCTTAGCCACAATATCTTCCACAGCTAAATTGAGACCTTTAACAATGCAAGTGGACCCGATCCCTTTCCACAGCGTAGTGACATCCTGTCTTCTGTGCAATCGTGCTACAACTGGCAGGAGTGTGTATGGTACTAGGTGGTAGTTTTTTAAACTATTATGGACCTGTGTAATGAGGTAAATTAATACAGCAATACATAAATATACACTATCTGTGTAAACTGAGGTGGAGCAGATGGAACAGAACATGTAATTATTCTAAAGATCAACATTATACAAAAATAATCTTGAACTATCCATATAATTACAAGCTGAGCCTGCTGCCATAAAGGGCTGCTTGAATTTTTTTTTATTCAATGCTGGTCACAATTGATCCCTATGTCACCTAATGGAAATTGACAAAGGGACTCAAGATGCAGCTTACTCTTTTTAAGTATTGCAGCTTTTCAATCTGAATTTAAAGATACCCAAGTTATGAGGTATAACTTGGGTTATCCAGATCCAGAAACAGAGGTGATAAATGATTTTCCTCTTATTTTCATTATAACTCATTTAGTAACATTAACCAGGAACAGGAGTGGTACTCTTAGTCTAAGACTTGTCAAACAATAGACAAGTAATTCATCTAATAGCATAATTGGCTCATACAAAGGTGGTTCACTACCTAGTAACTGCAGAGGTTGCAGGTCTATAAGTAAAACCACAATACCATGATAGAATAAAGTAATTATGCCCAAACATACATCAAATTGAAATATAGGGATGACTTGAGAACCTTCCCCTGTTTTTAAAGTCAGTTCAGTGTTTATTTATGTGCAACAAAAGATTAAGTAGGCTCACACACCTTGCCCAAAGAATAATAAAAGATATTTTAATGTATTAGACGCTAACTTGAAACAGTTACAAACCTGGCATTGTCTCCTCAACACAATAAATGGATGGCTTAACAAGTTTTCAGTAACTAAACTTGCAACACTTATTGCAGTTGTAACATATGCATTGTTATCTGTAAAAAATTTATAAGTTCTGGCATCACTTTTTTATTACTCAAATCATTTAATAGTATTTAATAAATAACAATGGATTCTTGTATCTAAAGTTTAATGCTGGCAATTACCAGCATTAAAATAGACCTAGACTATCTTACCATGACCAAATAGACAGTGTCTTATCTGAAGGAAAAGTCAAGTCTCCATAACCGGCTAGCATGTATGAGACAAACTATGAGAGTGGAGGAAGCCAGAGAGGTCTGTAAGGAAAGCACCTGTTGGAACTCTGTACTCTCTGCATACCCCTCAAGGGAACTGGCATTATGATATAGATAGATAAAATAAAATAGATAAACTAAAAGAAATGAGTATCAGTGTGTCAAGGATTGTAGTCAAAACAATGTTAGGGGTACATTGTTTTGACTACAATACTTGATCTATCTTTATCATTAGGAATTATGCCTGTGTCATGGGTGCATTCACAAACATGAAATTCACATATGCAAACACGCAGGCCAAAAAGAATTGTCCTATTCAGGGATTGAACCTATTTGATCAAGTGAAAACACCAGACTACCCTCTATCGACAATGTCAGGACATCTATTCCAAAGAGATATTAACCCTCCTCAGCAGGAAGCACAATGCTTTCTCATTTCCATGAGAAGGCAGTGTAATTTTATATAAAATCCTGACCATTTTCATGATGCAAAATTATAGAATTGCTACTATCATTATAAATGTGAGAGTTTGTATGTTTAGATATTAGTTACTCAATCGTGCAAAAACAGCAGAATGGATTTGGATAAAATTTGCCACATAGATAGTTGATTACCTGAACTAACATATAGGATACTTTTTATAAAAAATGTAAGGTTCCTGTCCACGCGGACGATGTCGTAGACAGAAAATAGTAATATATAGAGACAAACAATATCTCTATTATATGTCTACATTTCAATCTATACCTGGTTTTTCAATTATCATCAATTACCTTCTTCTGAAACGTCGTCCATAACCAAAGGGGGGCCTTGAAACTCTTCAGTTACAGGAGTGTGATAACCATATATCTGCTGATAGCGGGTATCATACAAGTCATTGGTTTCTCTGTTCGGGTCGAGGCCAAAAGGTCTATTGTATCCAGGATAATCTCCAAAACCAGCCATTCTGAATTATTCAGAACATGCTTTGCCGATTGCAATATTTTTTTAATTATTCTTTGAATCTACAAAATAAAATACAAAAATTACAAATGTACTGTTTTAATCTGTTTTGTATTACAGACTTTTTTACAATAGACATCCATTTTTTGTACAAATTACTACCTACCTATTAGAAAACACTTCAATATCAAGAACACCAATAAGAAACCTTTAATTTTTACTGAATTTTGCCATGGTGTACGGAAAACATACTTATAAAGAAAAGTCAAATAAGTACAATAGAGTTAAGCGTACCTAATAATTTCATGTGTTACCAGTGATGATATATGGATCAGAGACGTGGTCTCTTACAATAGGTCTCATAAAAAAGCTCAGAGTTGCTCAGCGAGCTATGGAGAGAGCTATGCTCGGCGTTTCTCTACGCGATCGACTCAGGAATGAGGAGATTCGTAGAAGAACCAAGGTCACCGACATAGCCGTTAAGATTAGCAAGCTGAAGTGGCAATGGGCGGGCCACATAGCGCGTAGATCGGACGGGCGTTGGGGCAGAAAGATTCTAGAGTGGAGACCACGTATTGGCAAGCGCAGCGTGGGACGACCGCCTGCCAGATGGACCGACGATCTTGTGAAAATCGCAGGAAGTCGTTGGATGCAGGTGGCATCGGACCGGTTACGCTGGAAAGCGATTGGGGAGGCCTATGTTCAGCAGTGGACAAGTATAGGCTGAGATGATGATGATGATGATGAATAATTTCATATGATGTAAATTTTTAGTCGATTTTACAGGTATTCTAAAAATTCTTTGAGAGCGCTAGTGTGAATGATCTGCGCTGTTGGTCATGGGGTCTTTACAGCTTCACCGGTCAAGAAATTCGCTAGTATAACGGTGAGCATGCATAAGAATTTTTGATTCTAATCGTGATTCTAATACATTTGACAAAGTCTGGTACAACGGCTTGATCTACTAGCTTATCCTAACGGATTTGCGGGACAGACCCGTGTTAATTTTTCTGTCGAATCGTGTATACGGAATGCACGATTGCTTCGCAATGACGAGATCTACCCTCCACTTCCTGCTGAAGTCCCACAAGGGTCATCTCTCTAGCCTCTCCTATTTAGTATTTACCCAAACGATCCTGTCCGCGATCGACTCCACACTTTACTTCTCCCATAGAAATAAGGCCTTAATCACATCATCATCTCAGCCTATACTCGTCCACTGCTGAACATAGGCCTCCCCAATCGCTTTCCAGCGTAACCGGTCCGATGCTACCTGCATCCAACGACTTCCTGCGATTTTCACAAGATCGTCGGTCCATCTGGCAGGCGGTCGTCCCACGCTGCGCTTGCCAATACGTGGTCTCCACTCTAGAATCTTTCTGCCCCAACGCCCGTCCGATCTACGCGCTATGTGGCCCGCCCATTGCCACTTCAGCTTGCTAATCTTAACGGCTATGTCGGTGACCTTGGTTCTTCTACGAATCTCCTCATTCCTGATTCGATCGCGTAGACAAACGCCGAGCATAGCTCTCTCCATAGCTCGCTGAGCAACTCTGAGCTTTTTTATGAGACCTATTGTAAGAGACCACGTCTCTGATCCATATATCATCACTGGTAACACACATTGACTAAAAACTTTAGTCTTAAAGCACTGAGGTATTTTGGATGAGAAGATGTTGCGCAGTTTCCCGAACGCTGCCCAGCCGAGTTGGATTCGTCGATTGACCTCTCTCTCAAAGTACCTAACCGGACTACCTGTCCCAGGTAAATGTATTCGTCGACAACTTCAAGAGTAGAGTTTTCAACGGTGAGTGCGGTGGGTACGACATGGACGTTAGACATTATTTTCGTTTTGTCCATGTTCATTTTAAGACCCACTTATTGATACTCTGTTGAGGTCACCGAGCATTCGTCCTAGATCTTTTAGCGACTCCGCTACGACCACAATGTTGTCGGCAAATCGAAGGTGAGTGATGTATTCGCCATTGATGTTGATGCCAAGTCTTTGCCATTCCAAGAGCTTGAAGGCGTCCTCTAAGGTGGCCGTAAAGAGTTTCGGAGAAATGACGTCTCCCTGCCTTACTCCTCTTTTTATGGGGATCGCCTTCGTGCACTGCCCCTGTACTCGGACTGACATGGTGGCGTTATTATACAAGCACTTCAACACTTCAATGTACCGATAGTCAATGCGGCATCGCTGGAGAGATCTAAGAACCGCCCAAGTCTCGATCGAATCGAAGGCTTTCTCATAGTCCACAAACGCCAAGCATAGTGGCCGATTATACTCCTCGGTCTTCTGTATAATCTGCCGCAGCGTATGTATGTGGTCTATGGTACTAAAGCCTTTCCGGAAACCGGCTTGTTCGGGAGGCTGGAAGTCATCAAGCCTGCGTTCGAGACGATTCGTGATGACTCTCGAAAACAACTTATAAACATGGCTCAGCAGTGTGATGGGCCTATAATTCTTCAGTAAAGTGTTATCACCTTTCTTGAAAAAGAGTACCACCACACCCCTGTTCCACGCTTCCGGCGTTTTTCCTTCGAGCAAGACGGAATTAAACAGCCTCTGAAGGACTTTAAGTACCGGCGATCCGCCCGCTTTCAGAAGCTCTGCGGTAATTCCGTCTTCACCAGGCGCTTTGTTGTTTTTAAGTTGTTTGAGAGCCATCCTAATCTCGTACAGGCTGATGTCCGGGATATCTTACTTAATCACAGACACCCTTCAAATCGCCGCCAATTTCCTAGGGGAATGTTTTAAGAAGTGCGAATTCAGATGAACCCGGTAATGACCCGTCCATCCCTGCTTCCACCCCGGTAGGAATAAAGGCCAAGTTACCATGTTCGATCGACCTATGTCTTGGGTCAAATAGGTCAACAATTTAGGGGCTACCCTAAACGTCACAATGCTCTTCTGACCACGTATTAAGGCTGTCTTTACCTCATGATATGCAAGCGGAGTAAAAAGTCCCTTAGGAATAAGGTGGCCCTTTACAAAACTCAAAACGTACGTCATAATGGGCTGAACGCCCATTATGACGTACGCTTGTGAAGCATGCCTCCCGTACTCACATGGACAGTCTTCAGGCTCTCCAGTGCCGATTTCTCCACAAAGTCGTCGGTGCCCCGTGGTACAGGTGGAACGTAGATCTCCATTCTAATCTCCGTTTTAAACCTATTCGCGCGTATATAAAAAGGCGACTACCCGCTTTTTCGCGAACTCGTCCAATCACTCAAACACCCTAATTGTAGCCGCTGACTTCCTTCCTAGCAGCTGTTACCGTCGCTCACGGCATATACTCAGCGACCGCCCTGATGGCTTTAACTCCCTCCTGATACTGCACACAAGATCAGATTGCCTGCCAGCCGGTGCAGAGTGCAACACGGTGAAACACCTATAAGCCCTGCCCTATAGTGACAGCCCAAGCCGAGGCCGTTCCTCCTTCAGGCGCCCTCGAGCTAGTTGCCTCCTTGCCCTTTCGGCTAAAGCGTAGTTGTTGCACGCGCGCCCTCTTGCCCAGTGAAAATGTAAAGGCCCCTCGGTTATCAGTAGTAGCAAAAGCAAGATCATTAATACCAAAGAAGTTTGATTAATACACTCATACTTACACTAACACACACACACGCACACACATACCCTCACACACCCTCGCACACACACACACACACACACACACACACACACACACACACACACATCCACACACACACACACACACACACACACACACACACACACACACATCCACACACACACACACACACACACACACACACACACACACGCGCACACGCACACGCACACGCACCCGCACACGCACACGCACACGCACCCGCACACGCACACGCACCCGCAACGCACCCGCACACGCACGCACACGCACCCGCCCACGCACACGCACCCGCACACGCACGCACACACAAATAATATCTATATACCTAAAAAAAATCCGGAACCAGAAGACGGCTTGTCCTTGATGATCTTCATATTTCTCTTTTGACATTTATGATTTAACTTGACAGTTGCTTGACAGTGACAGCCGCACGCAAACTCAGTGCGAATCAAAACAGCTAAGACGCATGACCGAAAAAGGTTTTAAAAGGCGGGCGAACCACCGACGAGTGAATATCGATTATAAAATAGGACAAAGTTATCCAGCGAAAATGGGCCACACACTTATGAATGGAATTTGATTTGCTAAAATAGTGCATAATGCTGGGCAAGGCAGTTTTGTGTCTATCGAATTTACAGTTTTGCTGTAATTAAATAATATAATATAATATTTGTGAACTATGGCATTTATGTGGGCAGGCCCAGTGGCCTGGTTGTATTGTGTTGCGTTAATTGCTGGCGTAACAGCACAGGAGCAATGCACAGATCTACGCGGTCGGTTAATTTCCCACGGCCTTCATTACGTCCCTGGCCCCGATACCTGCACGCTCTGCGTTTGTGACAATGGCTTACCAAAAGTTTGTAAAGCGGTCCTTTGTTCCCCGCCTCAGGTGAGTCTAGCGTTTAGCCTGCCTTTGCTATGAAAATAAGTCATACTCATAGGATCTGTCATTTCATACAATGTATGTGTAGTAAAGATACCTATAAGGTTTTGTTTTAAATAAGGTGACCTTTAGCTTTCTATATATTTAGGTATTTTATGGTACAAGGACAGGTAAAGCAGAATACCTAATGTTCTAGGTGGTTTTTGGCTGATAAACTATGCTATAATTTAAGTTTTTTCTTATTCTTATTCTCTATAAGAAGACATCCTTAAGGATCCTTACTATGTATTTAATAAATAAGCCCTTAATCAATGTGTCAGGCTGAAAAAAAATCAAAATCTTGTGTAGAAAGAAATATTAAATGGCTCATATCTCTCAGGGTATCATCTGATATAAAACAGAACTTACTGTACCAATAACTATTATATTCAATATATTTATTTATTTTTGTGTGCAATAAAGTATATAGTCAAGAGTTTCCATAACCTGCGAGTGTGTATGTGACGAACTATGAGAGTCGAGGAGGCCAGACAGGTATGTAAGGAAAGAACTTGTTGGAACTCCGTACTCTCTGCCTACCCCGCAAGGGATCTGGCATGATGAAATAGATAGAGATAGAATAAAGTATATTATTTGGTATAAATTATGGAAAGAAATGCTTATTTGCACTAATCACACCTCTTTAAATGAAATAAAAGTAAGAGTTCTTAGATTTACGCGAATATTACACATGAAATAAAACTATTTTACGGATTTTATTATTACCATGGGTGCTGCAAAGCACTCAAAACGTCGGGAACTAAAAATAAAAAAAATAAACGGCGATAAAATCTGTAAAATAAAAGTAAGAGTTAATCTAATTAATCCTCCCTGGATTGATAAAAGTCTGGTGTAAGGTTCTGTTATATTGTTGATTTGTTTACATGGAATTATGTAAATTAGAATAGGGTACTTTTCTACTTTGTTAATTAATAATGTTGATTAAGTGGGTAGATAAATAAGATGATGACATACACACTCTCGTACAATGGCTACCCAACAAAATACATGATTTACATTGAGTTGGTGTTTTACTAAAGTTCCAGACTGAATAGTGGCGACGTTTGGTAAAAAGTGATCAAAATGAACAGTAAAGCAGTGAAATTTAATGAGTTTAATCCGCAAACGGACAATTGGGACATTTATTTCGATCGTTTACAATTTTGTTTTGAGGCAAATGGCGTCGTTTTGGATGCTGACAAGCGAGCAAATTTCTTTACAGTGTGTGGATCGCGAGTATTCGAAACATTTCTTGCATTAATTACACCAAAGAAAGCTAGTGAAGTGACATTTAATGAAATACATAAGATTCTTACAAAACATTTTAGCCCAAAGCCAAATGAAATATCAGTGTCCTTTCAGTTTTATAAACGAGATCAAAAACATGACGAATCTGCAACGGACTATATAGCACAACTCCGAAAGTTAACTTCAGGTTGCAATTTTATAGACTTAGAGCGAATGTTACGTGACCGATTAGTTTGTGGTATGAGGGACGAAAGACTACAGTACGAACTGTTGAAGAGGGACCGTATAACTTATCAGGACGTAGTGGACGCTATGTTGTCAGCTGAAAGTGCGCGGCGGGAGGTTCGTATGATCCAGCTAGCGGCCGGCGGGTTGTCGTCGGGGCTATCACAGCCGTTCTTGTCGGGGTGTACTAATACGGGACCGCCCGCAGTTGTCGAGCTGATGGATGTTAATGCTGTTCAAACGAAGAGCTTTTATAGTCGTTTATGCTACCGTTGCGGGGATCGACACGCCGGAGAGAGTCGTTTTGCAAATACTATATGTCGCTATTGTAAGAAGAAGGGATACTTGAAAAAAATATGTTTAAGCAAGAAGAAGAACGTAAACAGAGACGTCAACTACGCTGCAGATGCGGGTGATCGTTTAAATGGAATTTATTGGGTACCGGGTGTAATCACCCATCGAACTAGCGGCATACTGCCCTACGAAGTGGCGGTAGCTCTTGCGGGGGTATCGGTTAACATACAGGTGGACACGGGTGCTAGTTTTTCGATCATTAATGAACGCACATGGCACTCGATTCGCTTTCGTCTACCACGTGATGCTCTGCAGCCTATCGAACTGTCGCTCCGAACATGGACAGAGACTCCCGTACGTCTTTTGGGACAAGTTTGTTTGCCAGTACAATACAATGAGGTGATCCGAGATCTTTGCGTCATCGTCGCTAGTGGAACTGGACCAAATCTTCTAGGTCGTGATTGCCGCTAAATATCTCAATAAATATTAACTTTATTGAAGATGGTGTTGAAATCGATAGATTGATGAATAAACACAGAGAAGTATTTCAGGATGGACTCGGTACCTACCGTGGACAGCAAGTGACAATACATCTCAAAGCGAACGCTGTACCTAAATTTTTAAAAGCCAGACCTGTTCCATTTGCATTCAAGGAGAGGGTAGAACAAGAGATAGACAGACTAGTAGAAGAAGGAGTACTACAACTGACGTCCTATTCTGAATGGGCTACGCCCGTTGTTCCGATAATAAAGAAAACCGGGGAAATAAGATTGTGTGGTGACTATCGCAGCACAGTCAACGAAGCAACTGAAGCAGATACGTATCTTTTGCCTACAGCAAATGAAATTTTCGCCACTGTAGCAGGTGGAAAAAATTTTTCAACTCTAGATCTGGACCGTGCATATACACAGGTGGTTGTCAACGAAGACACCTCGAAACTGTTAACTTTTAATACCTATAAAGGTCTTTACACTGTACATCGATTGGCTTTTGGCGTCAAGGCAAGTCCGGGGATTTTTCAGCGTTTGATGACATCCTTGTCGGCTGATATTCCGGGAATAGCTGTCCTAATTGACGAAATTATTATTAGTGGTAGGTCTAAACAAGACTTGCAGGACAGACTGGACACTGTTTTGGGACGGGTAGGTCGAGCTGGCCTTCGCCTTAATAAGAATAAGTGCAAATTTTTTCAAGAAAGGGTCGAATTACTTCGATTTGTCGTAGATGCGGAGGGAATACATCCCCCAAAAAGTAAAGTAGAGGCAATCGTGAACACTCTTAAGCCTAAGAACAAGCAGGAACTGCAGGCATTTCTCGGTCTATACAACTTTTATGAAAGATTTATACCGCACAAGTCTACTATACTAGAGCCATTACATAGGTTATTGGAAAAATCTCAGGCATGGAGGTGGACAGAGCGTGAACAAAATGCATTGAACACAGCGAAACGTCTTATTACCTTTGACTTAACACTGGAGCACTATGACTTACGAGCTCAGAATACGGTGTTGGTGCAGTATTGTCTCATGAGACTCATAATGGACAGGAACGTCCCATAGCTATGGCGTCAAGAATTTTACATTCACACGAAAGACGTTATTCGCAACTGGACAAAGAGGCGGCATCTATAATGTTTGGTATCACCAAGTTCCATAATTACCTGATGGGAAGACATTTTCGATTAGTGACTGATCACAAACCGCTACTGGGTTTGTTTGATCCAAAGAAAACTATGCCTAATATGTTGTCACCTCGATTAACTAGGATTGCCATCGCTTTAACGTCTCACAGCTATGAAATAGTTTATAAACCAGGTGCGCAAATTGGATTCGCAGACAATTTAAGTCGTTGGCCATAACCAGTTCCAGAGGAGCCGGAACAACAGCTCGGTGAAAAATTGTTGATGGCCGAGTCACGAGAAGATTTTCCCTATGATGTTGAGCAGATAGCGTTGGAAACGAGACGTGATAACACATTGTCACAAGTCATCTATTATATACAACGCGGTTGGCCCGTTAGAGTCAATGACAACAATTTACGTCCATTCTGGTTGAATCGTTTAGAATTGTCGCTTCAGGACGACTGCATATTGTTGGGTTGTCGAGTGGTCGTACCAAGGTCCATTCGCCAAGCAGTGTTGAAAGCGTTGCACAGAACACATTCAGGAATCGTACAAATGAAAGCTCTAGCTAGAAGCTATGTTTGGTGGCCACGCCTCAATGAAGACATCGAAGACCTAGTCAGCACGTGTACTAAATGTCTGGAACATCGACACATGCCGCCAAAGACCTACCATAAGTGGATTACACCGTCAAGGCCTTGGTCCAGAATACATATGGATTTCGCTGGACCATTCTACAATAAGTATTTCTTGATTATCGTGGATGCTTACTCTCGATGGCCTGAACTATTTATGGTCAATAACACCACTTCGGCTACGGTCATTAAACTATGGAGGACGGTATTTGCTACACATGGGCTGTGTGATACAATAGTGTCGGATAACGGCACATGTTTTGTTTCTAATGAAATAGAGAAATTTTTCACTGCTAATAACATTCGTCATGTGACTACAGCCCCATATTACCCAGCTACAAATGGGTTGGCCGAACGAATGATACAGGTAATTAAGGATAAATTAAGGAAAATGGATGACTTGGCATGGGACAGTAGAATTCCAAATCTACTGCTAGGACTTCGGGCCACACCATGCACTACAACAAAGAAGACACCTGCAGAACTGCTCATGTATAGACGGCTACGTACTTTATTGGATACTATACACCCAGATAATCTACAACATAAACGGACTGAGAAACAAATTGATGTCAACACAGAGAATAAAATGAGTGAAACAAATGTAGGTCAGAACACTATGTACCGCAACTATAATGCTATGGGCCCAAGATGGTTACCAGGTCAGATATATGATAAGAACGGTCCATCTAACTACAAGATTAAAACTTGGAACGGAGCGCTAATCACCCGTCACATTGATCAGTTAATAAAAAAAACATCTACAAAATCCGGGCCAGAGGAGGGAGAGAGAATAGCTGATGATTTAGCGAGTGATGAACCGGTACGATCAGAAAATCCAGACACTCAGGATTTGGATAAAATTATTGAGATTCCTGATGCGGATAAATGGGCAGAGATATTGGGTATACCTCCATCAGATAGTCCCTTAGTTTCATCGGCACCAGGAAAAGTAAAAAATAAAATAGATCTGCATTCTAAAACCTGTCATAGATGCCTTTTGTGACAGCTGAATTATGTATAGGCATTTAAGGTTAAAATAAGATAGTTATACTATAATTTTGGGTCACATAATCATTGTTCTATTGGTACATGTATTTATGTTTTATCTATTATACTTAGGGTATAATAGATGGTACATGTATTTATGTTTTATCAATTATACTTAGGGTATAATAGATAAAACATAAATATGTATGTAGTAATAGGTATGTTATATTGTTGATTTGTTTACATGGATTTATGTAAATTAGAATAGGGTAATGAGACGAACTATGAGAGTCGAGGAAGCCAGAGAGGTATGTAAGGAAAGAACCTGTTGGAACTCTGTACTCTCTGCCTACCCCGCAAGGGATCTGGCGTGATGTTATAGATAGATAGATAGATAGAATAGGATACTTTTCTACTTTGTTAATTAATAATGTGGATTAAGTGGGTAGATAAATAAGATGATGACACGCACTCTCGTACAATGGCTACCTAGCAAAATACATGATTTACATTGAGTTGGTGTTTTACTAAAGTTCAGGACTTAATAGGTTCCAAATAGCAACTACCACACATTTTAATTATTACTAGTGGTCGCCCATTGGTCGAAATTCGACCATAATTAATTTAAATTATAAGTTTGAACATTATTAAGGTTCTATTGTCAAAGACTATAATACTTCTATAATCACAGATTTCGCCAAGGCTACACTGTTAATTTGCCTAATTTTTTTCAAAGAAATTATTTGAAATTTAAATTAAAACCAAAAAATGATTAAAATAAAGAACACCTCTTTTTTTTACTTTTTTTATTGAAACAAAAAAACCAAAAAGAAATTGCTACATTGAACTTGACATACATATTTCCATAATTAAATTAATGATACAAAAATTCTTTGGTAACGATGTTTTTTGTAAAAACTCTTTCATCGTTTGACATTCAGTAAGACTATAGACAAATAATATTAAAGACAAACAATATTAATCTATTCTCAATTTCAAGTGTATTGTGTCAAATACATGGTAGTGTGTGTAATGGTTTTTTATTGATTTAATGTATTTTTTATGCATAATTTAAAGAAATATTAGCATTCTGCACTCCTTCTCTATATAAACTATAAGTGTGGGAAATTTCATACTCCTCCGTCCGCGCAATTTTCGTAAAAAGGTGTACAAAGTTTTTGCTTCACATATTAATATAATAATGACTTCATGTGAAAACTACCGCAATATACTAGAGTAAGAAATGTAGAATAAAAATTCAGTAGAATTTTGGACTATGCTCTGTTATAAATCTATATTTTAAGCTGTACCTCCTTTCTTGGAGAATGGATATGGTAATTTGGATAACAATGTAAGCAAACTTATAGTGCTAAAACATCAATTGTAATAGGATTTCATGACTATTCAGTACAAATAAGCCAAATTGGTGCAACTAGGCAATTATGCTCTATCATTGAGGGCTCTATACTGTATTTGGGGAGAGCTTTGGCTTTTCAAAAGGGCTTATTTTCTATTATGGAAAAAATGTGTTTCAATGTTATTTGATTCTAACATGTTATTTGCATCTAATCTTATCTCAGGACTCTTAAAACCAACTTACTTGTGAAACAACATAAATCCCTATACATGCCCATACAAATACTTATTATGCCACAGATTTTTTTTCACATTCTCTGAATAAAGTGGTTAGTCCATTGAAATGTTACGTTTTATAGGCCTTAACTTGCGTTTTTTAGAGGACGCAATTTTGTTTTTTTTTATGTGTAGGTGGGGGGTAGTGTAAAGCTAAAACCAAGTTTGTAGGGTCGCCACTCTTGTCCCACGGCCGCCATCTTGAAAATAGGGGTTGAAACATCTCTTAAACTATTTATCCGATAAAAAAATTTGTTAACATTTTTTGTTGCAAATTAAATTCTCTACAACTTTGGTCCAGTAACTTTTTGTCGTAGAACTATGAATAAAAAAGTTATAAGTGAAAATGTTCAGAAATTCGAGAAAAAAAAATATATCTTTCGATATAACTTTTTTTTTATCATTTTACGAAAAAATGTTGTCGGATCATTTTTGTAGATCGTTTTTTAAGGAACAACCACTTAAAAGCAACATTTTTTCATTAAGTCAATAGCTAAGGTTTGACAGCGCTCCGAAGTGAGTACTATTTTTCAGTACTCTTAACTATACATATATGTATAATAATATATATATTATACGTGTGTACTAATAATGCCATCAGATATTGTTTTTTTTTAATTTTGTTATTATAATTTTATTTAATAATTAATTTTGCAATATTATTAATAATTAATTATTGACTCTTTTCCCCACCACCCACGAGGTAGAGTCTGGAGGCGCGTTTTTTTTACGTGGTATCCCCAATAGGCATAATCCACGGTGATTTTCTAAATTTGAACTACTCCGTCCTCAGTCTTTTCGATGGACCAGGCTGCGGCTCAGCATCTGATCGGCTTTCTGAATTAAATATCAGTGGGAGAATTGGAGGAAGGGGTGTTAATGTCGGCGGTTCATCATCAAAGTCATTTTCATTTATTAATTCTGAGAGCCCCATTACGTTGCTGCAAGTCTCTCCAGAACAATGGAAGCACACTGCAGAACATTTCAGCCCTGCTTTTCGACATCCACACATCGCTCCTCAGTTTCCTTTGCATTTGCAAAAGATCAATTTTAGAAGCTCAGGGGGTGCTGGAGGTTTAGAGCTCTGCACGGGCATCAATAATTTTCCACATTTTTTCCAGTCCCAGTCTTCAGGATCATTATTATTACCAAGCCACGACTGGACCTGATGGTAGACTCGGAAAGTATGAAAGCGAGCTGTGCCTTGTGTTGGAGGAAGATAAGTTAAATGTACTTTTTGTCACTGCCTTGGCGAATTGTTTGTATCTTAGGCTGTCAAGAGAATTATCAGCTTTATTACCACCGTATAAAAAGATAAAAAAACGTTCACCAATTACAGTGAGCAAAGTAGGGTCAACTCTCTTGTTGAGAAACAAAGCCGTTCCACTTGCAAACTCTAAATGTTTTTCCAGGGTTCTAAAATCATTCGAAATCGTCTTCACAATTAAAAACAGAATAAAATACATCCGCACGTAGAGAAATATGTAGCACAACTAAAACATATAAGTTGAACGACAACTTCAACACCATATTATCAGCTATTCTTACAATAAGAGAGGTTAGAGATAATAATAATAATAGCAGGCAGATGTTCTTTTGTTCCCTAATGGTCACTTAGGTATTTTCTACCTGGACAGTATTCTTGGTAACGGCCATCAGATTTAAAATTATTTTAAAAATTAATAATTGTAAAATTCTGTAATGAAGTGGAAAAGAGTTAATAATTAATAATCTATCTATAACCTCACGCCAGATCCCTTGCGGGGTAGGCAGAGAGTACAGAGTTCCAACAGGTTCTTTCCTTACATACCTCTCTGGCTTTTAATTAATAATAATATTGTAAAATAATAATTAAAAAAATTATAATAACAAAATAAAAAAAAAAACAATAACTGATGACACATTATTAGTACACACGTATAATATATGTATAGTTAAGAGTACTGAAAAATAGTACTCACTTCGGAGCGCTGTGAAACTTTAGCTATTGACTTAATGAAAAAATATTGCTTATAAAAGTTGTTCCTTAAAAAACGATCTACAAAAATGGTCTGATATCATTTTTTCGTAAAATGATAAAAAAAAGTTATATCAAAAAATATAAATTTTTTTCTCGAATTTCTGAACATTTTCGCTTATAACTTTTTTATTTATAGTTCTACGACAAAAAGTTACTGGACCAAAGTTGTATAGAATTTAATTTGCAACAAAAAATGTTAACAAATTTTTTTTATCAGATAAATAGTTTAAGAGATATATCGTAAAAACCATTTCAACCCCTATTTTCAAGATGGCGGCCGTGGGACAAGGGTGGCGACCCCACAAACTTGGTTTTTGCTTAACACTGACCCCCCCTACACATCAAAAAAATAAAATTGCGTCCTCTAAAAAACGCAACCGCAAATGTAACTTTTCAATGGACTAGGTAGAGTTCTCTCCTTTTAAGTAGTTTTACAGATTTTAGGTAGGTCATAATGATCTTACTTCTCAAGTACCTAAGGTTCTTAAGTACCATTATTGGACTTAAGTACCATTATTGGACTTAAGTATGTTATGCTGACACATAAGGCAAAATTGGTAAGGGCAAATGGCTGGGGACAGGCAACTGAAAACCAATGGGTAGATACACTTTTAGATTGATTGATGATAAGAATGACAAGAATCATTTTGGCATACAGGATTGCAGCTCCTTTCGAGTTGGAAACACATGCTGCGAGTTCATATGCCTCGACGACGTGGTGAAGCCGGCAGAGGGCGCCGAAGCGAATGTGCGCATGGCCGCCGGCGGTGCGGCCGCTGTTGTACTGGTAACAGTCGCCCTCGTCGTATACCGTGTCAGAAAACAAAAGAGAAGACGTCAGCCACATGCTGATGATCAGAGAAGTCTGACGAGTATTGGGTAAGAAGCACACCTTAGTACTATTTTATATTACCATGACCTTAAGACCGCACATCAAGCAAATCCGTTCTGTGCTCGGTCGTCTTTACCCGATGATATGCAAGCGGAGTAAAATGACCGTTAGGAATAAGGTGACACTTTACAAAACTTGTATACGGCCCATCATGATGTACGCTTGTGACGTGTACGGGCACGCCGCCCGCTCTCACATCGATAGACTCCAAACCCGTTTCCTCCGTAAAGCCGTCGGAGCCCTGTGATTGATACGAAATGTCGATCTCCATTCCGATCTCGGTCTCGAATCTATTCGTGCCTTTATTAAAATGGCGACAACTTGTTATTTCGCAAATGCGTCCAATCATAGGAATTCGCTAATCGAAACCACCGCCGACTACGAACCTAACTCCCCTCCTATTAGCCGCTACCGTCGGCCGCGGCATGTTCTCATCCACCCTCCCGATGCCCTTACATCCCTTCTTTTAGATACAGATACCGCACACAGGATCAGACACCGACCTCGCCGGCGAGGTCGAAGAATCCTTTGCCAGCCGGCCGGTGCTGAGCACGGCAAGACACCTAGTATACGCCCTCCCCCATAGCGACTGCCCAAGCCAAGGCCGTTCTTCCTTGAGGCGCCATTGAGTTAGTTGCCCCCTTGCCCTTATGCCTCGAGCGTAGTGGTTGCACGCTCGCTTTGTCCGGTCAAGCTGTAAAGGCCAACAGCGTAGATCATTCAAACACACACACCTCAAAGGTTTTAACTGCAATAAGATAAACTTTTGGAATTTGTCAATTTCTTGTTTTTTCGATTGACACCTAGAGAGAGAGACTAAGCCCAAATGAAGAGCTATTTCTTAAAGCTTTTCGTTTGGGCTGGATATCTTCGGAATGGATGGCTTTGGGCCATTATGGATGAAGAATACTTGATAGATGTCATGCTCTAATACGTCAAAAGTAATTCTTTCATTCTACCGTTGTAACGGACTTGTGTACACCTCACTTATTAGGTATAACCGTACCCTTGTGTCGCCCTCCCTATAATTTACCGCGTTACGCATGAGAGGATTGGTGACGTTTGTAAGAAAGATATATTTAAACGCTGTTTTCGGAGACATAGTATCTTTACCTGTCCTTTAGATAATCGAATATCGATTGGTACAATTTGTAAGACCCCGGAATGTTCCTCCCCTACTACGCGGTACCACCATACGTAGTATCATCATCATCGTCAGCCTATAGCAGGTCACTGGTCACTCGAATCAGAAGTATCTGTTTTGACATTATTACTTCTGTTATTCGTTCTATCTATATCATCACGCCAGATCCCTTGCGGGGTAGGCAGAGAGTACAGAGTTCCAACAGGTTCTTTCCTTACATACCTCTCTGGCTTCCTCCACTATCATAGAACATCTCATACCGGCGGGTTGCGGAGAATCTTGACTTGACCTTCAGATAAGACTCGGTATCTTTGGTAATGGTAAGATAGTCTAGGTCTTCCCCCGTTACCCACATCCTTCCGCTTTCGCATTGTATATCTGTTTAGTCATTCTTTCTTCTGACATTCTTTCTATATGTCCAAAACCAACGGATCATACCCTTTCTCATCTTTACACTGATACTATCTTTCATACCTAATGGCTCTCTTACTACGCTGTTGTTTGTTCTACATCCCTCAATATGGATTTGATTTAATTTAGGCTCTCATTGAACAAACTATAAGGTGCAACATACGTCAATTATTACAGATTATTTAGGTTATCGACGCATTATTTATAGGAATGGTAGTATATTGCTTTACATTTACATATCTGTAGACAGACACTTATAGACTGCGTTTTACTTGTTTGACAAGATATCGTTCATGGCGTTATCCTTGTAACGATTCAATGTAAGACCCATAAAATAGGTTTATTGCGCGCAATGATATTCTTTTTTTTTGTATTATACTTTGATTGCGCTTACTTATCTGTACTAAACTGACTTATATGATCAAGTTTATGATAGTAGTGCGACTATACTAACATATAAACTTCGGAGGGGTTCGGGTTCTCCGCGAGGAACGCACCGGTTCCCCTTTGTGCCGTGCTCCGAAAAGCGAGCCATTTGGTGAACTAGACCCCCTTCCCCCTGCCCCTTCATAGGTACAGCAGCACGGTGGCGTGGGCCACACAACGCCACTGTCCACGTCAGTGTTACACTAGAAAGAAATCTTCCTACGCTTTTTTTAACTTCCGTGCGACTATGCGATTTTCGCTAGGAACGCACCACGGACCCTCTGTGCTGTGCTCGGAAGAGCCCCCTTTCGGAGGAGAGACTTGCCTGACCCCTGTACCGACGCGGGGCTCCCGGCAGCGTGGCCCACATCACGCCGCCGTCCTCGGGGTCGCGTGTAAAGAACGCTGAGAGGCCCCGCCCCTCACGTCCCTCGAAATCTTGCTCTATGGTATCTCGCTACAGTTTATAACATGGTCACTAATTTGAGTGACACGCGTTTCCGCAAGTTTGTTCCGTATCATCTCGTGTAACTAGCAATAGTAATTGGTTTAATTGAGCGCTGCACCGCACGTTAATACCGTTCGGACTGGTTTTCCCACCGTTCGTTATCGTAACATGAATGTCGTTATTATTTCATTTATCAACTGAAATCTGGATATTAGGTTCTTTGTAGGAAAACTGGGCATACAAAATATATTGTTATGACCCGAACGCACCCCGATATCTTGAAAAGTCTTTATCGGGGGATGTCGATTCTAAAACGCATAACACACCCTTAGGGCCCCCGGTGATCTGACTAGAAAGATCTAGAATCCGCGCTTAAGTGTTGAAACGTCTAGAAGGTTCCACCCCTTTAATTATAGCCGGCGCGCGGTCGCGGTATACTCGTACAAGTACCTGTTCGTTCCCGTACGAGTAGGTATGTAGTAATAATACTGCTTTGTGGGCCGCGCCGGCTATTGTTCGATGTACTTCTATCGATGTACTTAGAGGGTTCGCGTCCGTTTAAGAACTTTCATAGCAATATTAAAGGAACACCGGGCGCGGGGACGGACACCTGGCTCGAGCGTAGTGGTTGCACGCTCGCCCTTAAGTCCGGTGAAGCTGTAAGGCCTCGCGGCCAACAGCGTAAATCACTCACACACACACACAAACGGGACGGTCAGTCTCTTCTCGGAAGCGATAGTGATTAAATCGGAGAACAAGCGATCTGAGTGGAATACACCGCCGACTTTAGCATCGATAAACGGATACTACGAGTGACTCAGCGACTTGGAAGCAGTATTTGGGTACTAACGAGAGCAGTACTAGTGTGTGATTGGTTCGCGTGTATACTTGCATTCGACGTACTGTTTTGTGTGTACAGCGCCTAATAAAGTACTTCGCACGTTATTCAGCATTTAATTACCCCGCAAACGTAACAATATCTATAGGCTAGAAAGGACCTAAAACTGATAAATTTCCCTATGAACTCTAAATTACAAAATATCCCAATCTGAATAATATTCTTAAAGATGTACAAGTGCCTGCATCATTTTACCGGCTTGCAAGCTATGTGTATTCAATCACAGCGTATCCCATACAATAAGCCAATGTTGATTTCCAATTTAGATGTTGACAATCAACAAAGTGTTATATGTCACTCCTAGATATTTCCATACAATAACACTCAATATGTAATGGCCCTTTGTATAGCATTATTTCATTAGACACGGTGTCAATTTTGTATTAGGTATATAAGCGGCAGTATGGGATATATGGGCAGCACGTGTGAGGCGGGGCTAGCGGTATGGAAGCCCCCGAGCAATTACTTGCCCCGGGGTGAGGCGCCGCCGCCCTATGACGAGGCCGTGGCACAGTGCCGTCAGGAGACAATGAGGTAAGATAATACTTATAAGAAATGTTGTTCATATAAGGATTCAATGTTTTATAGCGGTGACATTTATATTTAAAAAAATTTAGCGCCAAAACTGAAAATGTTATTTATATTCAAAATGAAATTCCCATGCAAATACCCAGGCCGGAAAAATCATTTGTGGACTATCAGACGTATTGAGCGGAGCAGCCCATACTTAAACTACTGGGCTTAGACGTAGTCAATAGTTACAGACAAAAGTGTCACATGCAGGAAGACCCAAACAAAACCAAATGTTTCTGTGATTCACACAAACATTGATCCGATCCTTGATTGAAGGGTTGAGCGGCCACCGTTTAAACTTTTAGGTTTATCGTCTTGCTCCAGCGGTTAAGAGCTTAAGCCGCTCCACCCACTGGATTGGGTAGTCGCGGCTTTGATTCCCGCACGGGACAAATCTTTGTGTGACCAACAAATATTTGTTTCGGTTTGGTTACTTGTGCATGTGAATTTCATGTTTGTAATGGCACCCATGACACAGAATTATACCTACTGTGTGGCAACTTAAAAAAAAACATAAAGAAAATCTACACAGCACATTGTAACCCTATATTACCTGCACAAGCGGAGGGTGGAGGGGTATCTATTTTTTACACCTAGATGTCACCGACGATGTCGGTTCCCGATGTGATAGGTAAGGGGCGAGCCGGACGGACACGGAAAATTTTTCAAGAAAATAAAATCCCAGTAACATTATCCGACCTAGTATTCGAACCAGGAACTTCTCATCACCAGCTGCACCATGCGCTACTAAAACAGTAGGTCGATTAAAATTCTAATTTAATCAAACTATTATACACTGCTGAAGATTTTACGATCAGAATTAAAAAAAAAACAGAATTCATGTGTGTATCATCGAGGAAGTATTCCGGTCGAACGCCTTCGTTTAGGTAAACATAAACACGAGCTATTTATATAAAACTACAAGTACATGAAACATCGTTCGAATCTGTTTGTGGATTCGGTTCGGTAATCCTAGTGCTTATGTCATTATCCGTATATAGACTCTGAACTAGATTGCTCGTCACATCGCTCAGTATAAACAATTATATCTACGTTTAATACATTGTCTAACAAATAGCTAAAATCCTAGGCATTGTTTGTGATTACATTGATTCATCATGTCAACAGAGATTAGTTTGGTAAATATTAGCTAATAAAACAAAGTCCCCCCGCCGAGTCTGTCTGTCGGAACGCGATAAACTCAATAACCACCGAACAGATTTTCATACGGTTCTCACCAATGGACGGAGTGATTCAAGAGGAAGGTTTGTGTACATAATTCACCCGCGCGAAGCCGCGGCGGGTCGCTAGTAATTAATAAATCAGGCTGATGAGCCAAAAGGGTCCAATGTTTTATAAATCATATATTTTGTACTCTGATAACTATTGATAAGCGTGTATATTAAATTCTGGTTCGCACATTTAGCCTTTTTGAAACTTATGTGCATATGTATAAGGAAGTATATACATATGTACACGTGGAGACGGAATGAACAAAAAGCATGATAGATTTGATCCTGGTAGATAACCGTCTCCGAAGCAAACTCTAAGATACTCGTGCGTATAGAGGCCCCACTCTTGATTCAGACCACTATCTCGTAGTTGCGCGGTTTAGTGGTCTGTTCAGGAAGTGGAGGCACTGGCGAGAGCGTATCCCCTTCGGAGACCTTGAAAGAATAAAGGTTGAAAAGTTGCAAGATGAGAGCGTGAGAAGAATGTATGAAGACAGAGTCCGGGACAAGCTTTTGGCAGTAGGTTCTTCGGACTCAAATGTAGATGAATGCTGGAATAGCCTGAAAGAGAGTTTAGTAGATTCCGCGAAAGAAGTATGTGGTTGCTCAAAGAAGCATAGTACAACAAAAGGTGATGCATGGTGGGATGCGGAGTTGCAAAGCTCCGTAGAAAGTAAGAAGAAAGCATGGCAGGACTATGTTTCTTCTTTGAACCTGAATGCCAGTATGACAGAGATGAATAAAGAAATATACCGGCAATGCAAGAGTGCCACCAAAACCTTAGTGAAAGAAAAGCGTGAAAGAGCCAGTGCGATTGAGGAGGAGAGGCTGGCGAAGACTTCGAGAACAACACGAAACTCTTTTGGAGCAAAGTGAGAAAGTCTCGAGGTGATTGGTCAGGTTCCAGAATGGAAAGGATAAAGTCTAAGGATGGTGACATTCTTACAGATACACGAGCTGTATTAAACCGGTAGAGTGAATATTTTGGATAAATGTATGGAGATGCCCCGGATACTGGTGCTACAGACGAGCCCAGAGGCGAGTTTGTGGCACCGGAATCAACAGAGGGCATCACTATGGAAGAAGTTGAATGGGCGATAGGAAGTATAAAAATGGTAAAGCTGCGGGAATAGACCTGATATCTGCCGAGATGATCAAATATGGTGGAACTTGCGTCCGGGACGCCTTTCGGGTCCTTGCAAACCTTTGCTGCAGGACCGGTAGGGTCCCTACAGATTGGCGCCGCGCAGTCATTGTACCCTTGAACAAAGGCAAGGGTTCACAATATGACTGCGCCAATTACAGAGCCATTAGTTTGATCAGCTTGGCAGCCAAGGTGTATGGTAAAATTATTGAAAGGAAAATGCGCGAGAAGTCCGATGGAATGTTTTGCGAGGCACAAGGGGGTTTCAAGTCCGGAAGAGGATGTTCGGATCAAGTTTTCTCCCTTCGCAACATCGAAGAGAAGCATCTGGCAGTGGGACGCGAAGGTTTTCTGCTGTTTTGTGGATCTGGAAAAGGCGTTTGATAGAGTTGTGCGAAAGAGACTTTGGGAAATTTTGCCTGAGTGTGGTATAAATGGCACTCTGCTGCGGGCCGTCCAGTCCACTTATGTGGACTGCAAGGCGTGCGTACGGGTGGGTGGTAACATGTCACCCTGGTTTGACGTTGAAATCGGCGTCAAGCAGGGTTGCGTGTTGTCCGCTAGACTGTTTATATTTGGATAAAAGTTTTTAAAGACTGAAAGCGATGAATGAAGGTGTACAAATGAGTGATCTAGCAGTAAATCATCTACTATATGCAGATGACGCGGTTTTGATAGCGCCAACAGCCACTGATCTGCAATCACTAGTCACAGTTATGAAAGACGACTGCATGAAAAATGGCGTACAGTTAAATGTGAAGAAAACCAAAATTATGGTTTTTGAACGGGAAGAAACCAGAACGAATGCAAGGATTGTGGTTGGGAACGATGTGATGGAGCAAGTGAAGGAGTTTGTATAGTAGTGGATACGCATTCAGTAAGGATGGAAAATACACCGCTGACATAGAGAGAAGAGTGAGTGCAGGGAACTGAGTGAATGGCGCGATGGGAAAGCTACTCGGGAGCCGGCACTTAGCCGAAAGGCGCAGCTGGCCATACATAATGGAGTGCTTGTCCCAACGCTGTTATATGGCAGCGATAGCTGGGTATGTAAGAAGGAGTATGAAAGTAGGATAAATGCGGTGAAAATGCGAGCTCTGCGGAAGATGTGCGGAGTGAAGCTGACCGACCGTATTCGCAACAGCGTAGTAAGAAAGCAAATAGGTATGAAAGAGAGTATCGGTGTAAAGATGAGAAAGGGTATGCTCCGTTGGTTCGGGCATATAGAAAGAATGTCTGAAGAAAGAACGACAAAACAGATATACAATGCGAAAGTGGAGGGATGTAGGTACCGGGGAAGACCTAGACTATCTTACCATGACCATATAGACCGGGTCTTATCTGAAGGACAAGTCAGGAGTCTCCGTAACCGGCGAGCGTGTATGAGACGGATTATGAGAGTAGAGGAAGCCAGAGAGGTGTGTAAGGAAAGAGCCTGTTGGAACTCTGAACTCTCTGCCTACCCCGTAAGGGATCTGGCGTGATGATATAGATATATATAAGGAACTAAGAATGAAGGAAAAAAACATTGTTTAAAAACCTCCAAGTCCGAGAGGATCTAAAAACATATGAAATTATGTGCCTGAAGAAAGGCAATAGGCTCGCACGAAGCAAATACGAAGAGGAGATGGCCTAAGTTAGCGAGCCCTTTGATTTCCTAAAAGCCTTGACGTCATCGGATTGGGCGTGGCTTACCTCAGTTTGTCATCGCTAAGCTCGCTCCATTCACACGTCTGCTCGAATTCGCATAGCTATTAAATATTATCTATTTTTACTAAAAATAAAACCCTTAAAATGAAGTGATGTATCTTAACATGCAAAAATTACTTGAATCGACATTCTGGTCACACAAATAACATCATATTTCAATAGTAAGTATTTGTTCCGTATTTTATTAAACGGTGTAAAATACTTCTATATTCAAAATGCCATCTACCATTATATAATTGAACTTACATGTAACATTGACTTGGACGAACCGTTTAGTTCTTACCAGTCTCCGCCAGATGGTAAATACAAATGTGGGTTGGGCGTAACGTTCCTCTCGCCCTGTGCCACCCCGCGCAGTGCCACGCTTAAATTGTATAGAAACATGTTATTCCGCTATCTCCTCCTCGTATTTGCTTCATGGTCATATGAATATATGATCACTCTACGTTGAGGCATCTGAATGTACCTTACTATTATATATGATTGTCATTTTTTGATATTCCCTATATCTTAGGTGTTTGGGTAATATATAATATTAGTTTCTTAGCCGTTAAACTGACTAAGACCTAATTCGTGCAGGCTATCGAACGAGTCGTCATACCATCGCACGTATCCCACCACAGTGGAGACCTTGGCGCGGCCCGAGGACTCCGTACAGTGCAATGGACACCCATATGTCAACATACCGCGACCTGTCACTCAGGTGAAGATCATAAGTTATGGATAGCTTCAGTTCCAGGAAGAAAAAAGAAATTGCATATTATAGTTTTTACAACTTTTGATTTACTTTTATTATGATACAGATCGCGAACACACAAAACTGTTACAACGCCCCGCTGCTACAACCAGTTCACCAGCCCGAAAGCAGAGAGCCGACGTCGATGCCGCATCATCCTCTGGCACCTAACAGTAAGAAATATTTAATTATTTTGCAATATATCAAGTAAATAATGTCATTTCAATTTTGGATGGCCAACCACACTTAATAATAGGTTTTCGAAGAGAAAGTATCCGGCAATATCAATTCGTTTGCAAACATATAGAGCACGCAACCGAGCAACGCACAATGTATCTTCCAATTAGTTGTTTATAACGTAGTCTCGTTCGTTCACATCTTGGCCGCTTTACTACGGGGCGTTTTGAAGCGATTTCGCGTTTCGGCAAAATACAGGTAAAAGAAGACCATTCCCTGCACACTGCTCAATGCTTACCCACTAGTTTATAAACTTACACGTCGCATATCACTCTATTTTGCTTGCGAATCTATATTATTGTCGCAAATTATACTACATCGGCGTGAACCTCGGTTTGAAATCATCCTTAATTATTTTACTAATGTGGACGATTTAGAAATTAATTTTAATGTCCGTAACTGCTTCCTATCTTTCTATTCCTAGATCAGACAACAATGTCATTTTTTGATAGATTTTTTTTGTATCTGTCCGGAGTCTGGCATTGTGCCTGGTTTATACAATTGCCTATTGCCATCATTGACAATAGATTCGCCCGCTATTGCATTGATAAGTAACCTAACATCGTCGGCGAAAAGTGGGGGTGCGCTTGGGGAATATAGAGGTGACGGCGTGTAATATTCCTTATCCAACGAATTAGGGCAACTGAATTTTAAATAGGTATTTTTAATAATAACTCTTAGCGACTATGCACGTGTAATTGCTCGGAGGAGCTAAGTTTAATCCGGCTAAGTTAAATCTCCTCTCGGCGTATAATGTCACGTTCGTAAAACACTCGCGCGATGAAGCGATCTTAGATAAATTACTCGTCGAGAAACGGTATAAAATTTATCGGCATATAGGTAGATAAATTGTAGTACGCCCATGCGCATAAAGCAAAGGGCATAAAATTTATCGGCATATAGGTAGATAAATTGCCATCCACGCATGCGCACGCACACATTGACGGCTTACGAACAAATTTTCAAAAAATCGAACACTGGTATCACATAGTGCGTAACTGGTGCCGAATTTGTCACCATTTTCGTTTAAATATGTATCTTTGTACTAAAATGTTAGTTTTAAAACTAGATTCACAACTGATTTTCGTTCTGTAATACGGGCCTTAGTCTGAGCGCGCTGTTAGGTCCGGGCACTCAGTTGTAATAAAAAAAGAACAATTATTATAACTGACTACATTGGTGACGCGGTACTTTGTCGCTCATACCCGAGACCTCCTGAAGGTCTTTGCCGAATTCAGACCCCTTTGGTAGCTTTGTTTTCACTGCTGAGCCAACCGGCAGGCAGAAACCAGGTCCGTAGTTGAGCAGCAATTAGACTAATTACCAAATGAATAATGACTGAATTTTGTTAAAAACTCGGGGTTTATAAAGGCATATATTTCTGATTGGCTTTAACAGAACTGGAATAATGTGGGAACTGGAATTCAGCAATATAGCCGTGGGAGGTAGGGATGTAACGCGTTATTGTTTGATCAGTTGGTTTTCCGAGCGCGATCCGGCTGACGGGCTCGCTGGGCGCGATCAGCAACCGCGGCCTGCTGTCCGTGCTGCAGCGCGAGCCCGACCACGAGCGCCCGCACAACGTGCCCGGCTTCTACACCAACTCCGCCAACGTGCACACCTCGCTGTGAGTACCACGCGACACGACGCTATCCCAACCATTTATATATTTGGTCTATATATATAGTGGATAGACATCATGTAGGTTATTATCTATATTGTCGTCAAATCCCAAGCCGAAGATAGTGGTAGTAAAAATCTATATTTTCATCCCTGTGGATGGAACAGTTTGTGTTGGTGTTTCTTAAGCACCTGGTTTTAACACTGACATACAACGCTCAGCTTAAACCGGCGAGGCTAGAATCATGAAACTTCGCACAGGTTTTCTTTATGTAACATGAATGAGCACTGAGAAAGGATGTTTAAAAATCCACCCCTAGGGTTAAAAATAATTTTAATTTAAAAATACGTTTTTAAAAATAAGCTTTTATAGCAAAAACAACGAAACTTCCTTAAGGAGTTCCTGTGGCTTCTTTCCGGCTCCATCATCAGACCCTGGACGCCATCCGGGTATAAAGTACTCGTCAAGACAAATCCAACGAGCCCAAACAGCGCGGGGTTATATTGAGTAGTTGGATGGTTTCATTGGCCACCTTTCGGCTTCATCGTCAGACCCTGCACACTATCTGGTTGTATGGTACTTGTTAATACCAATCTGAGAAGCCTAAACACGAGGGGATTACGTTGTATATTTTACATTTTCCTATGGCCACCTTCAGACTCTATCAGACCAGCTCCATGGTATCATATTATTGCATTGTTACCGAACTTACACAAGTATGCCAAATTTCAATTAAATCAGACAACCGCAAGTGCTTGAAAATGGATAACAAGATTTGAACCGGAAAGACAGACAGACAGACGATCATTGCAAGTTAAATAAAAGCTTGTCATTAGTGACGGGGCATCCCATCGAGCTCATGGCTAGTCATTATAAATGTAAATATATATATGACTGCCTCGTTGGTCTGGTGGCAAAGCGCACCGCTTTGTGATCACGAGGTTCTGGGTTCAAATCCTAGGTCGGACAAATGTAGTTTTTCTAACGAAAAATTCCCAGTATGAGTCCAAAGTCTGGAATTGTGCCCGGTATATGGCAATAGGCTTGCCCCCTATTACATGGGACCTCACATCGTCGGCGAAACGTGGGTGTGCTCAGTACACCTCTGCCACCCCCTCTGGGGAATATAGGCGTGACGGTGTTTTAATATATATATAAATTTTTTACGCCCTTTCTCCTTTCTTCCGAAAGCACGTTAAGCCGTTGGTCGCGATTGACACAAGTTGGAAGCCTTATGGGCGGCTTTGTAAGATCCGATGGCTCGTGGCCACCAACCTGCCTCCATCATTGCGTGGTAGACTACGACTATTCTCTCGTACCTCAATTTGTGACACATGACTTATTTATTTATTATTATAAAAGTTGATTTAGAAGTAAACACTCCACAATTGAAATTAATGTTACAGCCATCGTACAATCCCTCGCATAGCGACGGCTGTGGATACGACACTTCTGGATACTCAGATATCTGGGTTCAACCGAGCAGATCGCTCGCTGCACAACGAGATTCGGCGCTCCTTTCACAAGCCCAGCGACAACAACCGACACTCTGACACGGGTCGCAGCATGCCCAGGAACTTGAACCTTGCCTCCGCTAACGATATTACTAGAAACATCGAAACATTGGACGATACGTAAGTTAACCTATAAATACAACTCTTGGAATAACGTTTCATAATTTCGTTTTGACATTTCGATGATATAGATATTTCATATGGGAAAGGTTAAAAATGTGGGCCCGAAAATAATACCTTGAGGGCTACCCATTGGTTATTTGTTTGCATTGTTTACCTCTTCATCAAAGTTTGGTAATTGTTTTCGTTTTTTTATTGTTTTTGACCGGTGTCTGTAGAAGTGCTGGTTAATAGAACTAGTGACTCTGTCAAAAGCTATAGGTTTAATGCAATTATGGATGCGGGAAGTTAAACATTTGAAACCCTCTGGACTCAGGGTTACTAGGCTCGCTGGTCATTTATTACTTGGTATACATTCGGAAAGGGAATTTATTATTAGAAAATGATAAACTTAATCGAGATTTAGTCCTGACCGGTTTTTTTCATACAATTTGCAAGTGTTCCTGCAGACTTAATTTATTTATTTATACTTAATTATGCCCAGCCTATGCCTTTGAAACAATTAACTGTGTGACGTAACTTGAAACTTCCTAATAACTACTAGTAATACTAACAGCTGGTAGCTTTCCCAGCTTCGTTTCGTAAGTAATTTGTATGGAGGTCATACTGTCAAAGTAACTATCCGGTATTAGACTTACGCCTTAGAAAATTCAACAGACATTAAGCCAAACATTCATGACTAGCCATAACCCGCTGCTTCGCACGCGTATCTTTTGTAATTTGACATAGGTAGGTAGGACTTGTTTAGACAACATTATTCCAAGACATACGAGACCACAATATTTAGTTTCTTTTAAATCCGTTCAGCTGTGTTTATAAGGAGAAATAAAATCAACTATCCCCCAGAAATCTTGCATTTCCCGAGCTAAAAAGTAGTGTTAAACAATCTCTGAAAATTCCTCCGTTTTCCAGTGATAGTCTTTAAAATCGGTTCCACCGCTCTGGATATTAACACGGACAAACAAACATTTTTTTATTGTGCCCGTATGCACTTAAGATATCTTCTTGATTTCAAAATCACAAATCCCAAATCTATTATATATTAATATTCTTGTGCGCTTTGCGGGGATCGTACCTGCGTATATTTGACTAAGTAAGTTAAGCAGTCTACATTTTATCGGTTAAACCAAGTTATATTTGTTTTGCAAAAGTATTTATAAAATCAACTTAAAAATGAGTAAATTCTTGTTGTAGTACGATTTTAACAGGTCCCCAGGCTTCCAGTATCCTGTGAAGAGGAAGAGGGAAATCCAAAAGATTGCCAGTGATTTTATATACTACTTACATGGATAATATCGGTATGATATAGTGTGTGAACAAAGTTGCCTATTCCATATTACTATTTTACGTCTTAAGATACTAAGTATGTAGCAAAGTTTTGTCTGTTCATTTTGTGTTAGTCTTCTCGTAAGATATTAATCGACGATAAAGTTTCGTATTTGACCCATTCATCGTTAGGGTTCGCTCCGGAAGAAACAATCCTGAATGCATCATCGGTTCATCCACGAAATCATGTTTTAGTGTTTAAATCAAACGTGTATGAACAATTTCCAGTAAGTGCTTTTAACTATATATATCAATTGATGAAGGAATTCATGTGTAGGCAAAATCACATAGTTTACGTCGTAACATTGCAGTTCGGGACAAACAGTAATAAAGCTTTGTGGATTATCCCGCGACAATCAAGTAGCTTAAGTTGTTTTGAAACAATGAATGATTTATCAAAATCGACTCTTTTTTTTTCCTCAGAAACTGTTGTACTCCTGTATTTTCGAAAATATGAGTATGACCAACACGAAAACCAAAAATTATAGAATTGGCGTATACATCTATAGAATGATATCCGTGGGTTGTTATTTCCAAAAAATATACACAAACATGACTTCCTTACAGTTTTATTTTATGTAGTATGTAGAGATATAGATGGTTTACTTTTTCCTACAAACTGTTTGATTTCCTGAAAACATTAAGATCAATTATGTAGTCTGTCATATGAAATATCTCCATGCTAAGTTTCACTATTATCTGAAGAGCAGTTTTGGAACAATAAATGATAAACCAAACCGCCTTTTTTCCTTTTAAAAAAATGTTTAGTTTTTCTAAAATATAAGTATACAGAGTTATGACCTTTTGTACAGGTTACAATTACACAAAATTTCATTGCAATCCATCAGACAGGTTATGAATAAAGTGTCTTGTTAGAAATTCAATGTTTTGCTTATTTTCGTCGTATCTGGAAAAACCTTTTAATTTTTCGGAATAAATACTATACAATACGCCAGTAGTAGCGTAGCCAGCCGTAGCCAATATACAAAGTTTCATCAAAATCCGCCTGGTAGTTTTTGCGTGATGCCGGTTGCCGGACAGACAGACAAACACACGAAAGCCAATAATTGTAGAATTGGCTTCTACATCAATAGTATGGTTGATATTTCCTAAAAATATTCCATGTACAGACACGACTTCCTTACAGTTTTATTATATGTATAGATAAGAAACGAGAATTACAATTTTAACTATTTATGTTACATACATAATCCAGACAAGAAAAGAAATAATTTGGAAAGAACTACAACTTTACTTCCGGGAGCATGTGTAGTAGCAACGGAACCAGCTCAGTGTACGCTGTGCTTGACGCAAAGCACTGATTTTTAGCTTTGATTTGATTTGTATGGGCAGGTGCGGTGTGCGGCTTAGTACCGGCGGTAGGTCACGCGCTCACAGCGAGGAACAAAACGTGGGGGCTGAGCCGCGGCCAGGAGCCGGTGAGCCGCGGCCAGGAGCCGGTGAGCCGCGGCCGGCCGTCGGCAAGCCCGCCAAGCCGACCGACGCTCCGCCCGCGCCGCCCACTACGCTGCCGCTTACCGTCGACAAAGTAAGCTACCATAATCTACAGGTACTGGAAGGCACGCCGCCTACTATCCAGCATAGTAGATGGTGCTTTAACATTTTCAAATAAAGGTTGCAATCGTCGTGTCAACGCATTTTTACTACGCCCCTTTCATAAGTATGGGAGAATATTCAATAACATCATTGACGCTTATATGTAAGCGCCACCGCGTCTACAAGTCACGTTACTATATTCCTTTGATCGTGACACCTCAATGTTAGTAGATTCAAACATGAAATGTTGTTGACCATCATCATCATCATCATCATCTCAGCCTATACTTGTCCACTGCTGAACATAGGCCTCCCCAATCGCTTTCCAGCGTAACCGGTCCGATGCCACCTGCATCCAACGACTTCCTGCGATTTTCACAAGATCGTCGGTCCATCTGGCAGGCGGTCGTCCCACGCTGCGCTTGCCAATACGTGGTCTCCACTCTAGAATCTTTCTGCCCCAACGCCCGTCCGATCTACGCGCTATGTGGCCCGCCCATTGCCACTTCAGCTTGCTAATCTTAACGGCTATGTCGGTGACCTTGGTTCTTCTACGAATCTCCTCATTCCTGATTCGATCGCGTAGAGAAACGCCGAGCATAGCTCTCTCCATAGCTCGCTGAGCAACTCTGAGCTTTTTTATGAGACCTATTGTAAGATACCACGTCTCTGATCCATATATCATCACTGGTAACACACATTGACTAAAAACTTTAGTCTTAAGGCACTGAGGTATTTTGGATGAGAAGATGTTGCGCAGTTTCCCGAACGCTGCCCAGCCGAGTTGGATTCGTCGATTGACCTCTCTCTCAAAGTTGGACCTACCTAACCGGACTACCTGTCCCAGGTAAATGTATTCGTCGACAACTTCAAGAGTAGAGTTCCCAACGGTGAGTGCGGTGGGTACGACATGGACTTTAGACATTATTTTCGTTTTGTCCATGTTCATTTTAAGACCCACTTGTTGAGATACTCTGTTGAGGTCACCGAGCATTCGTCCTAGATCTTCCAGCGACTCCGCCACGACCACAATGTCGTCGGCAAATCGAAGGTGAGTGATGTATTCGCCATTGATGTTGATGCCAAGTCCTTGCCATTCCAAGAGCTTGAAGGCGTCCTCTAAGGTGGCCGTAAACAGTTTCGGAGAAATGACGTCTCCCTGCCTTACTCCTCTTTTTATGGGGATCGCTTTCGTGCACTGCCCCTGTACTCGGACTGACATGGTGGCGTTATTATACAAGCACCTCAACACCTCAATGTACCGATAGTCAATGCGGCATCGCTGGAGAGATCTAAGAACCGCCCAAGTCTCGATCGAATCGAAGGCTTTCTCATAGTCCACAAACGCCAAGCATAGTGGCCGATTATACTCCTCGGTCTTCTGTATAATCTGCCGCAGCGTATGTATGTGGTCTATGGTACTAAAGCCTTTCCGGAAACCGGCTTGTTCGGGAGGCTGGAAGTCATCAAACCTGCGTTCGAGACGATTCGTAATGACTCTCGAAAACAACTTATAAACATGGCTCAGCAGTGTGATGGGCCTATAATTCTTCAGTAAAGTGTTATCACCTTTCTTGAAAAAGAGTACCACCACACCCCTGTTCCACGCTTCCGGCGTTTTTCCTTCGAGCAAGACGGAATTAAACAGCCTCTGAAGGACTTTAAGTACCGGCGATCCGCCCGCTTTCAGAAGCTCTGCGGTAATTCCGTCTTCACCCGGCGCTTTGTTGTTTTTAAGGTGTTTGAGAGCCATCCCAATCTCGTACAGGCTGATGTCCGGGATATCTTCAGTGTAGTGTCGGGTTAGCTTGGCTCTTGGGTCTTTTACCAAGTCAACAACAGGTTCAGCTACTGAGGTATACAACTGCCCATAGAACCTCTCTATCTCGCTGAGCACCTCTGACCTATTCGACGTTACGTTTCCGTCCTCCGTCTTCAGCTTCGTCAACTGGCTTTGCCCAATAGACGCGTCTCTTGCAAACACTTTGGAGCCCTTGTTCTGCTCTATGGTCTCCTCAATACGTCTTGTATTGAAGGACCGTAAATCGTGTCGCAAGGACTTCAATATCTGTCCATTGAGCTGCCTATAGGACTTAGCATCATCGGAGGTTTGGAGTGTCATGGTACGTCGCTCAGCCATAAGGTTTCGGGTGTAGTCAGATAGCTTTTGAGGCCTATTTTTACGGTGGGGCTTAAAATGCTTGGACCCGACCGTATGGACAGTCTCTACCAACCTATTGTTGATTTCGTCCACTGATGCGCTGCTGTCTAGCAATTCGAAGCGGTTTGACAATTCGAGTTGAAAGTTCTCGGGGTTTTGGATATGTGCATTAGAAGGTCGGAGCGTAGACTTCATCAGACGCGATCTTTCCATTTTGACATTAATATTTAATGTGCCTCTGACCATTCGGTGATCACTGCCGGTTTTTACCCTGTGAATCACGGAGACATCATTAAATATTTGTCGCTTGGTGCTCATGATGAAGTCTATCTCATTTTTTGTGGAACCATCAGGGCTCATCCAGGTCCATTTCCTATGAGGCGGCTTCCGGAAGAAAGAGTTCATCATAAAGAGTCCCTCCTTCTCCAGATATTCGGCCAGCCTCTGACCCCTGGGGTTGCGTTGCCCATATCCAAATTGCCCCACTCTCAATTCATCATCGCCCCGTTTGCCCAGCCGCGCATTGAAGTCACCCATAACCACTGTAAAGTGTGCTTTGGAAGTATGTATGGCTCTACTAATGTCCTCATACATTACTTCGACGTCATCATCTGAGTATGCCGAGGTCGGTGCGTAGACCTGTATGACCTTCAGCGAATATCTTTTGGATATTCTGAGTATCAGGTACGTTACCCTGCTCGACACACTAGTGATGGACACAACGTTGTCTATGAGTGACTTGTGGACGATAAATCCGACACCACCTTGGGACTGCTGTTCGCCCTCCCGGTAGTAAAACAAGTTGCCGGATTTTAAGGTTATCGTGTCCTCGCCCTTTCTTCGGACCTCCGATAAACCAACAATATTCCACCGCAACTTGTTTATCTCTTCTTCCAGCTCAACAAGCTTCTCATCTGTCCTTAACGTGCGTGCGTTGTATGTCACCAGGGCCAATTTTCGGTGTTGGTGGTAGCCGAATCTCTGCCGGAGATTCTTAGCACCCCTTGTCCTGTCGTTACCATGGCTGCTACCGTGGCCAGGACGAACAGGACCGCCGGGGACTAGGGGCCTGGTTTTCTTACATTCTTCCATAATTGGGGGTGTTTGCCATACTCGCCACGCTTGGCAGGCGGGTTGGCGAGCGCAGTTATTGGTCGTCGAAGTGCTAAGGGAACGCTGCTGCCCATTCCCTAGTTTTCCCTTAGTCGCCTTGTACGACACCCAATGGGATGAGATGGGTTGGTCCTATTCTAAGCCGGGAACCACGCGGCACCATCAGGTATTGTTGACCATCAGGTATTGTTAAAATTGTATAATATATCATTCATAATCAACATTTGTAAAAACTTTGTACCCCTTTTTAGAAAAATTGCGCTGATGGAGGAGTATGAAATTTTCTACGCTTGTAGTTTATATAGAGAAGGAGTGCAGAATGCTAATATTTTTTTAATTATGCATAAAAAATACATTAAATCAATAAAAAAACACATTACACACACTACCATGTATTTGACACAATACACTTCAAATTGAGAATAGATTAATATTGTTTGTTTTTAATATTATTTGTCTATAGTCTTACTGAACGTCAAACATAACCAGCAAACGATGAAAGAGTTTTTACAAGAAACATCGTTTACAGAAGTTTTGTAACAATAATTAAAATATCGAAATATTAATGGCAAGTTCAATGGACAGCATATTCTTTTTGGTTTTTTGTTTCAATAAAAAAAATTTAAAAGAAAGTTTAATTTTGTTAAAATTAAATTTCATATAATATGTTTGAAAAAAATAGGCAAATTAACAAAGTAGCCTTGGCGAAATCTGTGATTATAGAGGTATAGTTTTTGACAAAGGAACCTTAATAATGTTCAAACTTATAATTTAAATTAATTATGGTCGAATTTCGACCAATGGGCGACCACTAGTAAACATAAATAGAGTACTTTGTAATCGTATAGTTATAACAAATGTTTATAATAACACTGTTATAATGTTGCAGCCGTCATGTGTGTGCAGCTACGAAGGTACAAATGCTCCGGGAGCAGAGGAGGCTGACGATTACCGTAGCGAATGTGAAAACTGCAAGTCAGCCAGTAGTTCCAGGTATACTATACAATCTTTAAATATATATTTTTATCAGGCTGGGCGGACAGTTATACAAGCTGTAACATAATAAACGCAAGA
The DNA here is from genome assembly GCA_905147815.2 of Phalera bucephala. Taxonomy (NCBI): domain Eukaryota; kingdom Metazoa; phylum Arthropoda; class Insecta; order Lepidoptera; family Notodontidae; genus Phalera; species Phalera bucephala. The sequence continues at coordinate 52,333,633 of LR990609.1, forward strand.
CCTGAAAGTAGTTTGTTCTAAATCGGTAACTGAATTGATTCCAATAATTTTTAATGTATTTTTTAATTATGCAAAAAATGCTTTTACTCCTTCCGTGCGCTATAATAAACTAAATTTATTCTTGATTCATAGCAATAAGGGGATTACAAATGCATTCCTAAAACGTATTTCTCAAAACGAACACATACACATACCAGTTTCATTGTTAATTGGGGTATAAAAGTGCTTAAAACAAGTGTAAAAACCTTTAAATTTGGAAAATTGGTTTTTGTTTTGAACTTATGAAGCAATTCTCTAATCGGGGTGTTTGTGGTCTTGCGTTTATTATGTTACACCTTGTATATCATAAGTAAGTAACGTCAAATTAGTCGAGTAGTCATTTCTATGGTGTTCCAAAAGGAATCTTATTGGAATTTTAAACATGATTGAGCAGCTGCACTTGGATGATTGAGCAGCTGAACTCAACTCAAACAAGTGTGTCAATACGTGTCATCGGGGGCACTGCATTTATTACTGATTTTCGTGGTTGGTACATGTCTAATTGGTTTCAATCAAATAAAATCTGAGCCAAATTTTTATGAAGTTTTATATTTTAGTCTCATCGCGGGTGCGTAAGCGTGGCGCGACCTGGCTGGAGCGTAGTGGTTGCACGCTCGCCCTCTTGTCCGGTGAAGCTGTAGAGGCCACGCGGCCAACAGCTTAGATCATTCAAACACGTGGGGCGACCTGTCCCCTGTTTATGAATCGTTACAAGTCTACAAGATCTTTTATACAAGTTCTTGTAATTTACGTTTATCAAAAATACGAGTCTACAAACTCATGAGTCACAAGATACAAATCATTTTATACAAGTTAATGTGAAGTCTGTTGTCACAAGTGTATAAAGTGTTTGCTAAAATCTTATGTAATAGGCTAACTCGTCCCTTAGACGAATATCAGCCGGTCGAACAGGCTGGCTTCCGGAGAGCTTACGCAACGATGGATCACATCCATACAATAAAATAAAATAAATAAAAATACCATCAAGCAATGAATGGAGAAGAGCAGGGAGTATGTTCGACCACTGGATAGCCTTTGTCGATTATGAAAAAGCTTTCGACAGTGTCGAGCATTGGGCTGTCTTTTATTCTCTCCATCGCTGCAATGTTGACAAGAGATACGTAGATATAATCCGGGAGCTGTATGAATCACTCACAATGCAAGTACCCATGCATGATCTCACTGAACCAATTCACCCAAATAGGGGCGTGCGACAAGGTGATACCCTTTTCGGCGAAGCTATTCACTAATGTCTAATAGGACATAATGAAAACTCTAGACTGGAGTGGAAGAGGGATCAATGTAAATTGCGCATATCTGTCACACTTGCGTTTTGCCGACGATGTGGTTCTCCTAGCATAGAACGTGACGGATCTCAAAACTATGCTGTCCGAATAACAAAATGCATCTCTGAAAATTGGCCTCAGGATGAACGTGTCCAAGACGAAAATAATGACAAATCGCCCAATCCAAATACCTAACATCATAATACTGACTCCCAAATAGGAGTAGTACAAGAATATATTTATCTTGGGCATTGTTTATCCTTTGGCTCAGAATCTATTACTAAAGAGTTCTCTAGACGTATTCAGCTAGGTTGGGCTGCCTAGGGTAAACTTGCCAGCATATTTGACGCCGAAATCCCACAGTGACTGAAAACCAAGGCATTCAATCAATGTGTCTTTCTCATCTCCACTTATGGTGCCGAGACCTGGTCGCTTACAAAGGGCAGCCTATATAAAATCAGAGTGACACAAAGAGCTATGGAGCGAGCCATGTTGGACATTTCCCTTGCCGACCGAATACCTAACATAGAAATCCGAAGGCGGACGAAAGTTGAAGATATTGGTAAACGGATCACGAGGTTAAAGTGGAGATGGGCAGAACACTTGATGAGGAGGGATGACAGCAGGTGGACCAACGCCGTGACACAGTGGTGGGCCAAAAAAGGGCGCAGGCCTAGAGGCAGACCGTCAACCAGATGAAGTGATGACATCGTCAAGGTGGCCGGAAAATTGTGGAATAGGCTAGCACAGGACCGGAACGAATGGCGTAATAGAGGAGAGGCCTACACTCAGCAGTGGGTAGATGCAGGTTGACTGATGATGATGTCAATTACATTTGACTAATAATTTCACAAGTCTTATAGATTGTATAAACTTGTATGTTTATTTTACAAGACTTTGCAAAACGGTTTTTCTACCGTATTATATGTCGGTAAGATAGAAATTAGGGTACAATAACTAGTCGTTGTTGTATATGTATGTTGAAAATGAAACATTTTTTCAGATGATTTGATTTTGCGTGTAGATAACGTTTAGTAATTGACAAGAAATAACAAAATAAACACAACTTTAACGTTATACATATATATAATATGTAACAGAGATTTACAGTCAACTGAAACTCTCCAACATTTTCGTAACAAGTTACAAACTACAAGCCTTTGTAACGCACTTATGATAAACAAAACCACAAATACAATTGTGAAAAAGCACTTGTATTACAAATGATATAACTTATAGCTTGTAATTTATATATGTAGTTTAGATAAATGCATTTTTTGTAAAATTCATTAATTTATAAGAGGAAGACGCTTGTAATACAAGGCTTGTAACGTTTGATAAACCGGGCACCGGGGAGTTGTCATGTACTGAAATGTACTTTGTATTGTCCACGGGTATTCTCATCAAGCAGTTTTGGTTTTCGAGCTAAACACTCTTGCGTCCATCAAGTGCACCGCATCACGGAACACATCCTCACTGATCTCAACAAACCCAAACCCGTCTAAACGGGTGCCATTTTCTTTGATGTCGCGATGGCGTTCGACAAAATCTGGCATAACGGCTTGATCTACAAGCTTTAGCAAATGGGTGTGCTAGATAGACTCGTGCTCATCATACGAGACTTTATGTAGAACCGCGCCTTCCGGTATCGCGTCGAAATGACGCGCTCTATCCCCACTCCATAAGAGCTGGAGTCCCACGAGACTCAGCTCTCTCCCTCCTCCTATTTAGCCTATACACGAACGATATTCCTCGTTCGAGAAAGGTACATCTGGCCCTATTCGCGGACGACATCGTGCTATGTTTCGCATAGGAATAAGGGCTTAATTACATACGGCGAAAAATAATTTAAAAATAAACTTAAGGATATAAATCTAAAAAAATATCTGTATATAATATTATATAAATATAGAGAGTCTCACTGTTCAACATCGTCTTCTTGTCATGGATATCTGCGTAAGACCAGCTGAAAAGCCCGTTGAGCGCTATCAACGTCAAATCAGATGGTGACGGCTTGATAGTTCTACGTCCCAGGAGTTCGCCTCAGCGATTGGTGATATGTGCGCTGATACCGATGGCGAACCAGTCCAGGACCTTTGGGACAAGTTTCAGGCAGCTATCACTGATACGGCAAAAGCGGTGCTTGGCATGTCAAACGGTGGACGCGAATGTAACAAGGAAACTTGGTGGTGGAACGACACAGTCCAAAGTGAGATAGTGGTAAAAAAAACCCTCTTAAAAAAGTGGCAAGCGTCAGAACCCCCTGGAGACCACGACGCACACAGGGCGGCAAAACGTGCCACTAAGAAAGCGGTTGCCAGAGCCAAGCGAGACCACTTACAGCCGTTATACGACAAGCTGGAATCGTCTGAGGGTCAGAAGCTTATCTACAAATTGGCACGTTCCAGAGTCAATGCGACACAGGATATTTCCAAATGTCGCTGTGTTTAAGACTCTGACGGCAACCTGTTGTGCGAGGACCTCGCGGTAAAGGAGAGATGGCGCTCGTATTTCCACGGACTGCTGAACCAGCGACATAGAGAGGTGCGGCCACCGGACCTCCCTGCAAATCAGGGACTAGTGCCACCGATAACGTTTGATGAGATCTACTTAGCTCTTCGTCGCATGAAGAATAGGAAAGCTGTCGGATCCGATGGTGTGCCCATCGAAGCCTGGAAGGCAATGGGACCTCGTGGTGTGGGCATCTTAACCAACCTTTTCCAACCAACCAATGCATACTCCTCACCAGTAAAATCCCCAACCAATGGAGGCTGAGTATTATTACTCCTGTCTTCAAAGGCAAGGGATCGGTGCAGGAGTGCGGAAACTACCGCGGTATAAAGGGAATGTCTCACACCATGAAGCTCTTTGAGCGTATGGTAGACTCCCGGATGCGACAGGAGAGTACAATCTCGGAGTGTCAATATGGATTTCGCCCTGGTCATGGGACCATAGACCCTGTTTTTTCCCTAAGGGTCGTCATGGAAAAATACAGGGCAAAGAATACGCCTCTGCATTTCATGTTCTTAGACATGCAGAAAGCCTTCGACTGTGTCCCTCGCGTGGCGATCTGGTGGGCATTGCGGTCCAAAAGGGTGCCAGAGACCTATATTGACATCATCCGGGATATGTATTGCGATTCCGGTTCATTTGTACGGACCGCTGTTGGCGACACCAAATCCGGGAAGGATTTGGTGTCGCCAACAGCGGTCCGAGTCGGGGTCACACATCAGAGTCGGGGTCCACCAAGGCTCGGTTCTCAGTCCTTATCTGTACAGCGCGATATTAGGTGAAGTTACGAAAAGTATCAGAGATGCACATGAGCAGCCTCCGTGGCTGCTTATGTATGCTGACGATATCGCGCTGGTGGATGCGGACGGGGGAGACTGGTGCGACGTGTGAATGCGTGGAAAGAGTCACTTGAGAACAGTGGTCTTAATATGAATGGGGCGAAGAGTGAGAACATGGCCTGTAATACTACAGATCCCCTACCCGTTCGCATAGGCGAAGACCAAGTCGAACGAACGGACCAGTTTACATACTTGGGATCTGTACTCCACGCGACTAGGGACATCGATTACGACGTCAAGGCTCGCATTGCAGCAGCTTGGGCAAAGTGGCGTGAGGTGGCTGGTGTTATTTGTGACCCTAAAATGCCGGTTAAGCTAAAAGGACAGGTCTATAAATCCATCATTAGGCCTGTCCTTGTATATGGCAGCGAAACGTGGCCAGTGCTTGAACGGCACAAGCAAGAGCTGCGTGTCACTGAAATGAAGATGCTGCGCTGGGTGTGTGGAGTGTCGCGGAAAGACCGCATCAGGAACTCCCGTATCCGCGGCAGCCTTCATGTCCGTGATATAGCAGATAAAATGCAGGAGAGCCGCCTTCGATGGTACGGCCACGTTTCAAGGAAACCGGCAAATTACGTGGGCAATAAGTGCCTTACCATGCCGCCTCCGCCGGGACCCGGAAGAAGAGGTAGACCCAAGAAATGCTGGCTTGATGTCGTCAGGGATGACATGCGTGCCAATGGCCTCGCCACAAAGGATGCCGAAGACCGCGCGATGTGGAAAAGGAGAAGCAAGAAAGCGGACCTCGGGCTCCGAAGCAGCAGCTGAGGATGCTACCGGGAACACGCTCAGACGAAGAAGAAGAATATTATATAAATATAAAAAAAATAATTGAATTATGTAATTATATCATTTCAGGGAAAAGAAAACCCGATGTCGGGAGTTTTAGCAAACATAAAAGAAACACAGGCCGAAGCTTGAAGTGCGAAGGGAGTATGTACTACGCGGCCGCGGTACTGCTCATTGCTTTTGGTGTGAAGTGGCGTCAATAGCAGTGTATAAACCGGGTATAACGTACGTGCCGCGCTGCTGTCCGCCGGCGTCGCGCCGTCGTTTTGGTTCGCTGATTTGTGTTATGAAAGCTTTATTCCTTCGATCTAGTTAGTGGGCTGTGCGGGGAAAATATTTTTTGCACAAAATATATTCCCCGTTGCAATGAGGTCGGTGTCTGACAGGTGGGTGGCAGGGGAGGGGTGGGCTGACGAGGACGGTGCCGACGCGGGCACGCAGACGCTGCAGCGCCACGCGCCGCCGCTACCGCCGCCGCCGCCCGCCACCGCCACGCTGCCGCAGCCCGTAACCAAGCAGAGGTACGCACGCCTTCCACTGTACTGAAGCGAGCCAACGCCGACGCGGGCTGCAGCGACGCCTACAACTTCACAAAGGCGGCGAGGACCGATATTATTTTTTAAAGACAATGTCAAAAACTTTAATCAAACGAAAAAACGCGTCCCATCACTTTAGCGCTTCTTTCCATGCAGTAAATGGACAGCTAACACAATCTATCGTTTTATTTCTTAGAACAGTATTATATTTTCATGGCCTTCGGTATCGATGATCGCGGTTCACTTAGCGTAAAAGTGATCAAGCCTATTTTCTTACCACTGATCTGCTTAATAGTCTTTTTAGTTCAATAATATAAATATAATAAAAGTTAGGACATAATTATCGTTGTATTCTTCAGTCGGATGGTGATGGGACCGCCATCGAACTGGGACAATTGGTTCAACACGATCCCAGACTCGGATACGGAGACCGAAGAGGAATAACTCTACGAACGTCGCACTCGCTCAGGTAATAATCGGAGTACGATAAAATCGATGTCGATGAATCTATTTGTGCGAGTTTATGATACTTTTCGAGTGAATAATTGATATGATAAATGTATATTGTTTAAGACGATAAAATTTTCAAATTTATCAATTTGTAGTAATAGATTAACATTTTCATGTTTTCGTCGATGAGTACCTTAAATGTATTTTACTACATTCCACTAATAAGTTATTATTTAAAAAATAATTTCGTCTTACAACAGTGATATTGAACATCAAACGTACTTTACTATTGCACATCTAATGTGCTCTTGTTTCTGTTGACGTTCTGTTTGTTTTGCACAATGCACTTTAACTTTATCAACTTATTTTATATACCAAAGATATGTTTTGTTTATAACTGTTATATGTTGTGTTATTATTTAAATGTTCTTTACAAATTAAAATGCGATATTTCTCTCGTGAAAATACAAACTAATTTTATGTTAGTAATAAGTACGTAGTTTTTACGAGATTTTATTATTAGTGTTAAATATCTCATTGTCACAAATTGATGTCGAAATTAGATTGTTCATATAAAAATGGAGGCTCTCTAGTTTTGGATATTTCGATAGATTATATAGTGCCAAAATTAAGTTATCAGATATCTGAATGTAGACATCGTGCATCGAATAACAATATATTAAAGTGTTTCAATCATGTTCTTAAGATACCTATGATTAAGGTTTGAAGGTTGCGTCTCAGCACAAAGGTACCAAAGGTATCAATATTTTAAAGTTATTCTTACAAATAGGGTCAGACCAATATTTACATATGAAAAGTATGTAAGTATCTTGTCTTGTTTAGTCAAAATAAAAAAATATTGTACCAATTAATATTACGAGACTTTCGCAATTGGCAAACTTTTAGTTTGGCACATACAATCCATAGAGTAAGTAATATACTAGCATTAATGCTTTGTTGTTATTATGTCGACAAAAAACTATTCATGGTATAAAGCAACTTTGTTACGGAAAAGAAAACGGGTTATTATGTCTTACATTCAGTGGAAAAGTGAGTCATCAATAATGCATTCCACATGTAATAATAGAGAATCAAAGTACCTGCGGTACCATTTTTGAAGTAGGCGTATCTAACAATAGATAAACAGTAATTTTAGAAAATGCCTTCATTGTGAATCTCATACAAACTAGTGCCCAACCAAGGATCATGACCGGCGTAGTTTAAAATGTGCAACGCTTGAAAGATGCATGGAAAGCCGTTGTTTGTTTACGTTTTAGAGGTTATTCTTGCTATAGCTCACTTTAGGTTGCTGCCTTCGATTACTAACGACGGAAGTAAATAATGCTTCTTCTTCTTCTTTAAGTTATGGCTTCACACTAATTTCAAGTGTATTTTGCCAGTGTCCAGTGAGATATATAATCGTGTTTGTTTAAATTAATTCAACTCCCCGATGAACATGATGACAACGATGATAATGAAATTAATGAAGTACCCCACCCTGGATAGTAAAGCGGTGGATACTTTACATACCAATTGCGACGGCCGTTTTGAGGGAAGTCAAAAAGGCGCGTTTCATCACTTTGTTACAATTACCTTGACTCATGCACATATAAGAACACATAATGGTTAATATTCCACCATCATTACACATTATTAGTCGAAATAACACAAGTTTTGAAAATTAAAACAAATTGACAACAACACTCTTCGACTTCCCGCCAAAACTCAAATAATGCTTCAAACAATGGCTTTCAATGTAACTGTTATGCATTTGCTCCATCTGCGATTAGCATTATAGTTTTTTTCAAAGAGAACGGGTACGGTAACGTTTGATCATATTCCATTTCACGCATATTGTATTAAAGAATATGGAAAATATAGAATCCAAAAAATAAACAGCAATATAAAAATAAATCATAAATCTACTTTATTTTCCATTTAAATCATACATTGTTCATAACTTTGCGTAATTATTTTAAAAACTTAGTACTTAATAAAACTCTATTAATCAATTACGTAAATTGTAACGGTATGCGTTTTAGGGACTGACAAAATGAAAACGTTATAATCGATGTGTTGTTTTTTAAAATGTTCAATATCGATTGTCGATTTTTTTACGAATAAATTTATCTATGTATCTGACTGAAATATTTAATGCAAAGTTTTATAGACTTTTTTTATAAAATTTACGTAAGCGGCGAATCAAATGATTTTTCAGACGCTTTTTCTGACCAATGGCTTGATTCGTAAATAAATAATGAGATTAATTATTATGTTCTTTATATGTTCATAAATGGTTTGTATTAATATCGATTCTTTCTTCGTTGTAGCTTTTCTCGATACCATATCCAATCGATTCTATTTCACACTCACCACATTTCTAGAAACGTCAAATTCTAAACGTCAGCGTACCCTGGTGCGACTGGTGAAAAGGACTAAAATGTTGACGCCTGCGTCAAAATGCCCTTTAAATAAAGCGTTAAAAATAACACAGTTGCTTTTCAACTATACTACATCTGCATAATGTTTTCGTTAATGTGTTAATTAACGCATTACGATGCATGTGGAGCATAACTAGACAGGTGTAAGCCGAGCATTAGCTGTTCTCGGGCTCAAAGATAACATAGAATTGGTCGTCACAATAAACAGTATTGGGATGTTAGATACTACTCGTACTAAAAATGGAACACGGAAGTATCTATAGTCGTGTTCACATTTAAACGGACACACTGACGTTTATAGTGTTGTCAGCATTTGACACCTTTTAAATAGTCATGTACCACAATTTACATTTTTAATCTTATACAACTAAAACTTATTTTTATTAAGTTGTCAATGTTAATACATATGTAAAAAAGACATTGAGAATATAATATTGACAATTTTTATTACTTAAAAAATCTTAAGTAAAATTGGTATTTACTTCAAAAATAAATTCATTTACTATACAATTATTTTCTTAAATGCACAAGGAGTATAAACAACCTTAATTTCATAAATAAAATAAATATTTTTCGATATGTCAATAATTAAATTCCATTGATTTAGTTGTTAGTTCAACATTAGTCGTCTTAAGCTGGCAACATTTTTTTTTGACATTTGCACCTGCCATATTGTCAGTGGATTCGTGAACACGATTATAGTTATATTTTGATTAAATTAACTAAAAACCCTATAAAGTAAGAATATTCTTTGCATTAAGATATTTCTAAATTAGAAGTAAGGAGTTTATTTTTGTTTATGTTTTTCAAATTCTCCATTCGGCTATTAAACTATTCTATAGACAGTTTAACATGAAAAAAAATAGAATATTTAATAGTCTGACTTTCCAGGGTTGTAAGTATTATCTAGCACGTGTATAATATTTAGTATTAAAATACGAAATCAGTTACCAACACTATGTTTTGATTTATTGTCTTTTAAACATTTAGCTAGAGTGATATTAGTCTCTGTATGACTTATTTGTTGGTAGGATGTTTTACATTCTTGTACAATGTTTTTTTGGGCGTGGTATAGATGAATAAACGAAAACACATGAAATGAGATAAAGGCAAAGGAATATTAAAATTTTCTTCCACTTATTATGCACGTACCGACTTTCATGATTAAAACATTTTTCTTGATATTTTTATCTTTTTCTAGTAGCATTTTCAATAGTAAATAGATTTCAACTTTCTTAATTCCATTTATGTAACTCATTCAAACATGTTTCAAAACATAGATATGTGATTGTACCTATTCATTTTCCTTTGTGAGTGAATGAACGAAATGTATGGGGCCCATAGAGTAGTTTTAACATCGTTTAAAATTAAAATACACAAATTAATATAAAGAAAGGATCGTACCTATATTTCATATTATATAATACCATCGACTACCAATCCGTAGATTCTATTTCGTATGTTATATGAGAACTGGCTAGATTGTGAATTTTAATTTTTGATGAGTCCAAATAGATGTTTGTGAATTTATTCGTTGCTTTTCTAGTACCTGCATACTACGATCACGATATTCAAAACGCATTAAAATGTAATTGAACTTAGCTCATTGATGTGTTGTTTGGATTACGGTATTGTATGATTAGTATTAAGTATCATAAGTGTCATGGACATTCTGCTATCTTCCGTACTGCCAGTTCAACTCATGGGACCTCCAGGGGCCCTGCCATCAGCTATAATGAACTTACATGACTACAAAAATAGAATTATCGTGAGGTAAATATATTTTTTACTTGAGGTCCTAATTATAATTGATGGTAGCGTTCCAGAATACTGATATAATTCCGATGCTCATTCCATATCTTCTCATCGTCAATAAATCGAATTTGTATTACCTACTTTAAACAGAAAGAGCGAATTACCTGCAAATCGCTAACGACTAGCTGCCAGTATATTGCGTCGATCAGTATCACGCGACTTTAAATTTGAACGTAAGTTGCGTGCTGTACGCAAAGTTGCGTCCGAACATGTACAAGAATCCAAACCATACTCGCCAGTTACAGAATCCTTCTTTTAGATGCAAAGAATACAACAAATACTTTCGAGTTTCACTCATTTTCTAGACGCAAAGTACCCGCATGTCCGCGCGAGTCAATTTTGCGTGGTTCGCCTTTTCTGAGGTCTCAGTATCAGATAATATTCAACTATATGTATGTACTATATACATGATTGAGCTGACCATATTTAGAAAGAGTCATGTCATAAGTCTTTATGCATCCTCTGTACCTATAGAAACATTCTATAGAAATCTACAGAGTTTCTGGTCAGCGTGTGCGCATGCATTTTCTTTATACCAACACGCTGGGTGTTAAGAAATGACTTTGGAATTTACGCTAAAGCTAATGAGGTGAGGTTAGACATATATGTAATGCTCGCATAAGACAGTAGTACCAGTAACTGTGAGGTTGCCCAATCATCCTCAGTGCAATATCGGTGTGGTTCAGTTCACTTTCAGTAGTACATAGATAATGTTGATAATTATAGTTATATTTATGCAATTAATCACAAATGCAGGTTGTAATCAGTATTGAGAATATTTCCAAACCAAATATCTAAGTTCAGGTATCGAAATAAACGAGTTATTGCAAATGTGAACGATTGTTTTATTTTATCAACAGTTGAGCAAGTAAAGCGAATTAAATATAGAACTAGTTAAACATTAAACAATCCATTGATTATGAAGATTATAACGAACAGAGACAGCATTGTTTTGGACAGTTTTGTGTTATTTGCGGAGTCTTCTCTCTCGGGATCAGGCAACCAAGGACCACATTGTCTGTAACCTGCTTCCTGTGAAAAGAAATGTATCCATTTAAATTAAGACAGTTGTAATATCAGTCTATACTGCCCACTGCTGGACAAAGGCCTTCTCTCACAAATCGAAGTGAGAGAGATTAGGTCATACTCCACCACGCGGACCCAGTGCGGATTGGCGGAGGCAGGTTTGTGGCCACCCGCTGTTGGAACTTATCAAGCCGCCTTTTAAGGCTTCCAACTCGGCTTAACGACTACCACATTAAGTGGTAGCCGGGACCAACGGCTTCACGTGCCTTCCGAAGCACGGAGACGCTCGAATATGAAAATACCACAAATGGTCACCCATCTCGGGCCGACCGAGTCGGACGCTGCTTAACCTTGGTAATCGGTAAGAACACCGCGGTCGCACAGCGCTACGTGAAAATTAAAAATGTATCGGGTTTGAGTCATCTACGCGGATTGAACAGGTATTAATGAACAAATGACAGTAGAGTTTCCAATAAATGACGACGATCGGCGTACCGGGTAGGCAGACCAATCGGATAATGGAATGACCGACGTGGTCTCCTATTTCCAATCTCTATCTATTATAGAATCCCATTTAAAATAACGGTTCTGCGCAAAATGTATGGCGCTGGAAATCCCGAGGCCTTGACCTTGAGTTCTAGGTCGGTCACAGTGTTAATTAGGTTTTGCTATCTTAATTGTCGATACCAGTCCGGAGTCTGGAATTGCGCCCGGTATTATGGCCATAGGCTCGTCCCGTCTTATATGGGACATAACATGGTCACGTGACGGTGTTAATTTTTAGATCATTCTAACATGCTGTCATCCATCTCAACGAAGCCGAACGCCGCCTAACCTTGTAACAGAGGACAGGACAGGACAGAACACGGGACAGGGGGTCCCGCAGGGTTACTTCATGTATATTCAATACATTAAAATAATGTAACAAATCGGCCTGTACTATCCCACTTCTGGGTAAATCAGGCCTTCTCTTATACCTGGTTTATATTAGGCCACTGCCGCACCTTCCCGCATAGAGCATTGAGCAGTATCGTAACAACGTCGAGTGTTCATATACTCCCTTCGGACTTCAACTTTCTCTTATGTTTGTGAAAACTCCCCATATCGGATTTTCGTTATTCCGAAATAATATTTTGTTCATAAAAGTATCCTTTAGGCAACTCTTTTTATAAGCTTGCTCACGGTTTTGTATCTTATATATTTTTTTAAGTTGTTATCCCTAATTTTATTTCTATAATAATTTTTGCCCTATAATTGAAAAAAGATTTCTAAACCGATAACACTGAGCGGGCGTGGCCTGTCAGTCCTTTAACTCCCATTAAACACCGCCAACAAAGGGTGCGGTGAGCAGTGATAGTGTGGGAAGGGAAGTGGGCAGTGTGTAAACTGGGTATTACAAATCGAAGTACCTCCTCATATTGGTGTGAGTAGCAGCTAGTGTGCGGCGGGCGCGTGGCCGGCAGCGGCTCGCGGTTGCGCCAGCACGCCAGCCGGCTGGCGTCGCTCTGCTTTATCCCCGGCACGTCGTGCTCCAATTCCAGATACTACACGTTCGATTTAATCATTGAGTTATTATGTACTACCTATCTATCTATATCATCACGCCAGATCCCTTGCGGGGTAGGCAGAGAGTACAGAGTTCCAACAGGTTCTTTCCTTACAGACCGCACTGGCTTCCTCCACTCTCGTACTTTGTTTCATACAAGCTCGCCGGTTCCGATAAGACACGGTCTATTTGGTCATGGCAAGATAGTCTAGGTCTTACTTGGTACCTACATCCTTCCACTTTCGCAACCAACGGAGCCAACCACTTTCTCATCTTTACACCAATACTATCTTTTATACCTACGAGTACCTACACGCTTTCTTACAACGCTGTTGCTAATACGGTCGGTCAGCTTAACTCTGCACATCTACCGCAGAGGACGCATTTCGACCGGATTTATCCTGCAGGTATAGTCTATAGTATTATTCACATAGGATGGGTAGTGACAGTTCTATTTGCCAAACGAAATTATACTTTATCAATGGCAAAATATCAATAGCAAATAAGAGGCATGCCCCGTTTCTATACTTATGGTTTTATGCCTTAACTTCATTGAATTAAATATTAATTTCGTTTGGCAATTAGAACTGTCACTACCCATCCCATGTGAAAAATACTATAGTGGTTAGACCGTTGGACTGCAAAGTCAGAACTTTCGTATTCAAACCTAGGCACACACCGCTGTCTTTTCGAAAACATATGCGTATTAAAAATTAACTATCACTTGCTTTAACGGTGAAGGAAAACATCGTGAGGAAATCTGCATGCCTAAGAGTTTCTCGAAGGTGTGTGAAGTTCGCCAACCCGCACTGGGCCAGCGTGGTGGACTATGGCCTAAACCCTCTCAGTTTGAGAAGAGGCCTGTGCCTAACAGTGGGACAGTTTCTTAACAGGGTTAATATTATTATCCTGCTTTTATTCTCCTTCTTACATACCCAACTCTAAATTATAAACTACGTAATGAAGAAGCTATTTCAAACAAAAAAGGGCGCGCAACATAATGACTGCGGGCAATGTTTGTGTTTATGTAGATAATTATCTTCGGTTTCTCGAATTGTTTAAACAGTATCACACCTTACATGGTAGGTAGAACATAGTAGTGAGTGGTCTGGTGTAATCGAATATACGGACCTTGTAGAAACTTGGGATAAAATCCGTGCGTTCAAGTGTTTTTGCCATACCTTTTACTGGAATCAAATATCAGGCTGACAAAAAGGCCCCGTTAAGATTTTTATCATATCCGTGGTGCTTTACAACTGCGCTTATCCTAGTTGTAGTCTCTTTTTTGTTCTATGGCTGATTTTCCATTTTTGTGTCTCCCGTTTTGCAAAAGAGGGAAGTGGAATTTTAATTATTTCCTACTCCTGTTTTGTTTTCTTTCCTTCCAACTGCACAACAAACTCAAACTTTTGTGTCATCTAATGGTCTCATAAATGGTCTCCACCATTGTGGATCTTGGCTAACAGGGGATACAATAGTGGGAAAGTGTGGCGGCCTTAGTCCCAAAAAATATAAATATAAGACATGTTTAAGTTTCCAGACACCATCCGGGAAGACTATCAATATTATATATTACTATTTATTATTGATTTTTGACAATGATAATTTTTAGCAATACTTATCGAGAAAGATCATCATCATTAGTAACAAGTAATGCGGCGAATTTACTTTGAACAAAACGTCAGTCTGATGCTATCTGAAATAAAAACATGCATTAGGTACCCCAATCACCTATACGTAGATATTTGTTTTGATATTAAGATTGATGGATTTTATTTTGCTCCGTAGTTACAGATTTGTACGTAGATTATGACTATATTTGACACATCGTAATCTCTCACTTGTGTAAACTTGATTACTACTGCTGGTGCTCCACTTGCGCCCTAATGCGTTAATTAACCCTTTAAATGAGGCATTACTAATAGAATTTAATGAATTAATTGAGATTTTTGACTAAGTGGTATTTTAAACGTTTTATTTATAGCGCATAGTAATGTTGACGTTAACATCATGGACGTATCGCGATCGACCATTTATCGACCGAGAGAATGACAGTGATGCAATTACGTTACAAAAGAATAATAAGGGATGGATATATTGAGCGCGCGCTCGGAAATGAACGACGTATGAGCAAAAACAAATTTTATTATTTTCTAAAAAACTACACTACGAAATAAAAAAACTACTTCACTAGAACTTTGCTACAATTATTTGCTTTTAAGTAAATTCAATAGATTAGTTCTTAAGCATTTCGCGTCGGAATCAGAAATAGTAAAGCAATAGACTAGATTTTTTTTCTATCGAGAAAGTTTCGGTTAATCTGTATTCCTTTTACCAAATTCTAAAATATGCAATCAAGAATCATATTTCGAAATCGATATACCATAACCACCGGTTATCCATATACTTCTTGAAGTGCATGGAGTACAAAAACAAGTCGGTTTTTTGGCGGGAAGTCGAAGAGTGATGTTGTCAATTTGTTTTTATTTCTAAAACTTGTGTTATTTCGACTCTTAATGTGTAATGTTGGTGGAATATTAATCAATGTAAGGATTGTGGTTGGTAACGATGTGCTGGAGCAAGTGAATGAGTTTGTATATCTTGGATGCGCCTTCAGTAAGGATGGGAAATACACCGCTGACATAGAGAGAAGAGTGAGTGCAGGGAACAGAGTGAATGTTGCGATGGGAAAGCTACTCGGGAGCCGGCACTTAAGCCATAAGGCGCAGCTGGCCATACATAACGGAGTTCTTGTCCCAACGCTGTTATATGGTAGCGAGAGCTGGGTATGTAAGAAGGAGAATGAAAGTAGGATAAATGCGGTAGAAATGCGAGCTCTGCGGAAGATGTGCGGAGTGAAGCTGACCGACTGCATTAGCAACAGCATAGTAAGACAGCGAGTAGGTATGAAAGATAGTATCGGTGTAAAGATGAGAAAGGGCATGCTCCGTTGGTTCGGGCATATAGAAAGAATGCCAGAGGAAAGAATGACAAAACAGATATACAATGTGAAAGTGGAAGGATGCAGGTACCGGGGAAGACCTAGACTATCTTACCACGACCAAATAAACCGAGTCTTGTCAGATGGAAAAGTCAAGAGTCTCCGTAACCGGCGAGCGTGTATGAGACGAACTATGAGAGTCGAGGAAGCCAGAGAGGTATGTAAGGAAAGAACCTGTTGGAACTCTGTACTCTCTGCCTACCCCGCAAGGGATCTGGCGTGAGGTTATAGATATAGATAGATAGATAGATAGAATATTAATCATTACGTGTTTTTATATGTGCACGAGTGAAGGTAATAGTAACAAAGTGATGAAACGTGCCTTTTCGACTTCCCTTAAAACGGCCATCGCAATTGGTATGTAAAGTGTCCACCGCTTTACTATCCAGGGTGGGGTACTTCATTAATTTCATTATCATCAAATACATCGGAGAGTTGAATTAATTTAAACAAACGATTATATATCTCACTGGACACTGGCAAAATACACTTATAATTAGTGTGAAACCATAACTTGAAGAAGAAGAACACGTCTTTTCGTGATGTAGTTAACGTGAAGTAACGCAGATAGAGCAGGAGCATTTATATTATAGCGCATTTAAAAATACTTAGTTCTTGGTTCCCCTGAAATAGTAACAAATGGTATGTGATAGTAGCGGGTGGTTCCCAGACATCCACAGCCAATTATTTTTTGAAAAATAATCATTCATACATTAGTTCCCCCAACTATCAGTAGTATAAATATCAGGTGTTATTTTCTTACCTGTTGGAACTCTGTACTCTCTGCCTACCCCGCAAGGGATCTGACGTGATGATATATATATATATATATATATATATATATCTTCTTATAGTCTTCAAAGACTGAAAGCGATGAATGAAGGTG
Source organism: Phalera bucephala (assembly GCA_905147815.2). Lineage (NCBI taxonomy): Eukaryota > Metazoa > Arthropoda > Insecta > Lepidoptera > Notodontidae > Phalera > Phalera bucephala. The sequence continues at coordinate 52,350,798 of LR990609.1, forward strand.
TACAAATGGGTGACTAAGTGGTAAACCATCTACTTTATGCAGATGACGCGGTTTTAATAGCGCCAACAGCCACTGATCTGCAAACACTAGTCACAGTTATGAAAGACGACTGCATGATCAATGGCTTACACTTGAATGTGAAGAAAACCAAGATTATGGTTTTTGAAAGGGAAGAAACCAGAACGAATGTAAGGATTGTGGTTGGTAACGATGTGCTGGAGCAAGTGAATGAGTTTGTATATCTTGGATGCGCCTTCAGTAAGGATGGGAAATACACCGCTGACATAGAGAGAAGAGTGAGTGCAGGGAACAGAGTGAATGGTGCGATGGGAAAGCTACTCGGGAGCCGGCACTTAAGCCATAAGGCGCAGCTGGCCATACATAACGGAGTTCTTGTCCCAACGCTGTTATATGGTAGCGAGAGCTGGGTATGTAAGAAGGAGAATGAAAGTAGGATAAATGCGGTAGAAATGCGAGCTCTGCGGAAGATGTGCGGAGTGAAGCTGACCGACCGCATTAGCAACAGCATAGTAAGACAGCGAGTAGGTATGAAAGATAGTATCGGTGTAAAGATGAGAAAGGGCATGCTCCGTTGGTTCGGGCATATAGAAAGAATGCCAGAGGAAAGAATGACAAAACAGATATACAATGTGAAAGTGGAAGGATGCAGGTACCGGGGAAGACCTAGACTATCTTACCACGACCAAATAAACCGAGTCTTATCTGATGGAAAAGTCAAGAGTCTCCGTAACCGGCGAGCGTGTATGAGACGAACTATGAGAGTCGAGGAAGCCAGAGAGGTATGTAAGGAAAGAACCTGTTGGAACTCTGTACTCTCTGCCTACCCCGCAAGGGATCTGGCGTGAGGTTATAGATAGATAGATATATATATATATATATATATATATATATATATATATATATGTATGTGTGTATATAAATACATAAAACGATTTTATTCCTACTATAATTAAGTTCTGCATATTTTTTATGTTCTGGGAATTAAATAGTTACCGAAATAAAAGTTATAGAACTGGCTGTAATAAAATTTTGGAAGTCCAGACTTCCACTTACGACCTCTTTCACCACCCTCGAGTAAAGTCTGAAGTAGGCTAATGATTAATGTTTGACGATGATTAAAGTTGCAATTAAGTCTATATACGAATTTCACCATCTCCGAATAGCCCTATCCGACGGTTAAACTAGCCAGTTTTAATTGTCGAGTAAGGCTAATCTAAGCTAAGCTAAGAGGCTAAGCTAAGAGGAGTAACTCACCAGCATTTTAATCGAGGGTGGCGAAAAAGGCTCTTATCACTTACATGGTAATTAACAAGGGGGTTGGGGACATGCGTCTTCTTGTTCTTGCACGGCGTGTACACAGCGAGGAGGAGCAGGTTAGTATCGGGCACTAGCGCGCCCGCCAGCGGCCAGCTGCACGGCTTCGGTGTCGTATTCAGTTTAAACAGATTTGTCGTGTTCTAGAAAAATGCTTATCGATTACACACACCATCAACACTCCATAGCTCGTTAACTGTATTATATGTGTATTGTTTCTAAATTCCTTTTTTATTCATTTATAATTTGTTTAAAGCTTGTTTACTAGTCAAGTTACGCTCAATTTATTAAATATAATAGATTTAAATTTAGCGCATTGCTGTATTATGTTAACGTAAAACTCTGGCTCCATAATTTTTCTTTAAATTCCTTTTGTTTTGTTCTTTGTTAATTTATTTATAATATATTTAAAACTTGTTTATTAGTCAAGCTACGCTCATTTTATAGGATGTAATTGTTTATAATACTGTGTATTTATATTAATATTACTGTGTAACTCTGACTCCCAAGATACAGGCAATCGCCTAGTTTGGGAACCACCAGTATTAATAATTTGTTAATTTCGTTTATGCACAAATAAATTTAATTTGTTTTATTATCTAGCCGTTGGTGTCCCACTGATAGGCAAAGGTCTCCCTCTATTGTTTTTATTCTTCTCTGTTTGAAGCCTTCCTCCTGGATTTGCCGCGATGACGTTTAAACATCGATATATTATTTGTGCAATTAAAACTGACAATCCGAAAAACGACCCGAAAAATAAGAGCACAAGTATAATAGAAGGTGTGGTCTTATTTAAAATTAGTTCAGTCCAACCATAGCCAATGTATGGGTGCGTTAAAATGCTACAGTTTGCTAAAGTGACCATAATAAAAATTACAATCATAACGTGTGTGTTTTTGAGTGATATATGCTGTTGGCCGTGAGGCCTTTACAGCTTCACCGAACTTAAGGGTGAGCGTGCAACCACTACGCTCGAGCCGGAAGGGCAAGGGGCGACATACTCGAGGGCGCCTCAAGGAGGAACGGCCTCGGTTTGGACAGTCGCTACGGGGGGAGGGGGTGTAATTAGTGCACTAGTCGGCGGGCTAGGGGATCTACGACTTCGTCGTCGTCGTCCGTATCCGGAGAGGAAAGAAGCGATGTCAAGGCATCGGTGGGATCGGTGAGAACATGTCGCGGCCGGCGGTAGCGGCAGGGGTCGGGTTCGTAGTCGGCGGCGGCTACGATTAGCGGATTCGCATGGGAAGATGCGTTCGCGAAGTGTCGAGTAGTCGCCTTTTTAATATAGGCGCGAATAGATTCGAGACCGAGATCGGAGTGGAGTTCAATCATAACTAATTTCTACAGCTGCTAGCTACGAGTAGGCATAAATGCGAAAGTATGTCCAAACCTTTTTTTTTGCTGTCATTTCGTTTTAAGCCGTAATCTAGTACGAATAATATATTAATGCGTTTAAAATTGAGGGGTACTCCGTTGGTGATTATTTTTCACCAAAATGTGTTCGGCATGCTGCAGACATGGCCAGTTTAGCTTGGCGGCTTTTTGACCTATTCATTTCTCGTCTCATCGATTTAAGCGATCATAAATTCTGTACCTTCAGTGAAAGGTAATACAAGTCGAAAATCATAGATTTGAGAAAAAGTTTTAAATTTTCCTCTCACTTTTTCTTCTGTACTTAATTGAATATTGATGACAGTTATTAATAGACATTTACTTAAAGATTATATTACTCAAAGACTCAAGATATTATGTTAAGTAGTTTTCTTAATATTAAGTAAAATGTACACTTATATTGTTTGACACAATTATTTCTTTTTCATTCTTTTTTGTGTAAAGTGATGTTAATTTACATGAATCATTACACACCTGGTTTTGGTTTAATGTCGAAGTCGTGTTGAATGATATAAGTATTTGACATGTAAAAACACTATTTATAAATGGGTTTATCTACTGAATTACACATTGGTGTAGACTGACACGAGTGTAATTATATCAATTTGCACCATTTTTAATCTATTCCTGCTGAACTTCTAAAAGGGGTTAATTAAAGTATAATAAGTAACGCAAAAAAAAAATAGAATAACCAGCTCAGTTCACTTTGCGACAATTGGAAATATATTATCTTACATATTCTTAATTTAGAGACACGTTTAGTTATTTTAATACGCACAAAAATTAAGAACATGGGGATCAGATTGAAAAATAGCGGATTTTTTTTCTGATGCACAATGTGCATAAATATCAAAAGTGCTAAAACTCGAGTTGTATCACCTTTCACTGAAGGAACAAAATTTAAGTAAAGGCTTGTTCCATTACTTGTTTTGTTCGGCGTGAGTCACCTGTGCTATTACCAAAGTTAACTTTCTACAGTCGTAACTGCTAGTACTCCTGCTCCACACACACGCTGCTTACAAAATAATAAGAAAGCTGTCAACTTTACTCATAGTTATATCTCCCTGAAAATGTAGGAAAACCCCTCGAATTAATAATCCAGTCTAGAAAAGGAGGAATTTTGAGACTTACCAGCACATAAAGGGCCCGTGAACGGTCGCACGCTGCGAATCTAGTCCTGTTGATGAGCACTCGCTCGTCGAACAGCCGCTCAAACTTCTCGCGCTCGTAGTCGCGCCGCAGCCGGTTCCGACGTTTCTCCTTTTCTACTTTAGTATCGCCTGATACTCCTATACCTGTATAATTAACGTAGCAAATCATAAGATTTGCATTTATAGGGTGTACCTGTACAGTATGTGACGTGTTTAGGACGCACGCATACGCACATGACGATATTTTCGCGCGTGTTCGACGTGAAATCGCTAAAGAAGGAAAGCAGATAAAGTAAGGCGCTTCTTATCATTGAGTCGCATGTACATATAACTCGACAGACGTATCGATACAGACATAAACAAGCTGCTTTTTAAAGTTTTGCATAGCAGAAAACGCACGGTCTCTAATACAGTACAGTTATTTGATATGCTTGTAGTGAACCCAGCCAGATACCAGAAGTTGTCGTTTTTCAATAGGAGACTGACATAGCGTTTTTAATTTATAAATCATAATAATAAATCAGGTAATACTCCACTGCTGGGCAAAGGCTTCTCTTACAGATTGAGAGATTAGGTCTTAATCCACCACGCGGACTCAGTGCGGATTGGTGGAGGCAAGTTTGTGGCCACTTGACAAACCGTTTATAGGGCTTCCCACTTGGCTTAACGACTACCACATGATAGTGCATTGGTACAAGTGGTAAACAGGATCAACAGCTTACCGTGCCTGCCAGAGCACGGAGACGCTCGGATCACCCATCACAGCGCTACGAGGGCCTCGATATCGTTTTTGATTATTGGTAGTATATTTTGTTAGTGGAAAACTTACTGGAACTTATAACTGTTATAAACATTGCCATTTCATGTGTGATGCGAAATACAAAATTTACTGCGTGCCATATTGTCTGGAGTATTCCCGGCACCACCTGGAAGTAATTGCATAGTTACTAAACATGATTTATGTAGTAAGGGGCTTTAATTATTTTTTTGGTTCATAGCTTATTTAGCCCGGTGCTTTTTCCCACCTACCATGTGCTTTTACACCATGACGATTTAGGTTCCAATGTTCCATAATTCCAGATTCGGCCTTCTACGATTTTTCTATAGGAAATCCCCACAAATACAGTCCGACATAAGATTCGAACTCAGGACTTAGTGATCGCCAGTGTCACTTTATACTACTAGACCAACGAGCTAGTCTATCTATCTATATCTATATCATCACGCCAGATCCCTTCCGGGGTAGGCAGAGAGTACAGAGTTCTAACAGGTTCGTTCCTTACATACCTCTCTGGCTTCCTCCACTCTCATAGTCCGTCTCAAACACGCTCGCCGGTTACGGAGACTCTTGACTTGTTCTTCAGATAAGACTCAGACTATTTGGTCGTGGTAAGATGGGTCTTACCTGGTACCTACATCCTTCCACTTTCGCATTATATATCTGTTTTGTCATTCTTTCTTCTGACATTCTTTCTTTATGCCCGAACCAACGGAGCATACCCTTTCTCATCTTTACTCCGACACTATCTTTCATACCTACTCGCTTTCTTACTACGCTACGAGCTAGTCTACATTACTATTTCTATTTTCTTATCATCCTAGAAGCATTACTCACCGTTGAAAACGCGTTATTTGTCAGATCTGTGTACGGGAAACACACGGCTTGGTAATCGTGGACCCAGTTCAGTTCGAAGATGCTAGCGTTAAGCAGCGCTGACATGGCAGCCGGGTGGACAGTCGCCAGGTGTTCTCTAAGCGGTTCCTCCGGCGAGAGGGTCTCGTTGCGACCCTCTCTCGCGACCACCCAACCGTTTTCGTCGACCAGCACACACGACCATATCACTCCATCACATCGGGGCTCGCAGTCGTCTTCGTCATCTTCTGTACACTGTCATGACAGTACTCAAGTATGTAAACGGTGTTTTCACAGATAAATTTAGTATAGGTACTTATTTAGATTACCAAGCACTTAGGTACGTGAATAAAACACCCTACCATTTTATAAAGGCAAAAGTTTGAGAGATTGGATGGATGGATGTTTGTTACTCTTTTACGCAAAAACTACTCAACAGATTATGATGAAACTACAGCAGGGATTCCCAAAGTGGTCGATATCGACCTCTTGGGGTCGACATCGGTTTCCCAGGAATACACGAAAATTGATTTTGCGGGTCGACGAGGTCTAAAATTTGACCCCTATTAATAAACACGTTCTTATTTGAAACTTTCAAGATATTGTGTAAGTGTGTTACGTGTACCAACACGTTTTTAGTAGGAAGTATTGTTGATGTACATTTAAAAAACTCAAATAGTCGATAAGCGTGCACAAGTTCGTACAAGATGGAACACTCGGCAAGTCACACTGATTTTTTAATGTTTTTATCTTTACTTTACGATTTAAATGTTTTTTTTTTTAATAAATTATTATCTACTTAAGTATTTTTACGTAATTTGTATTAATAATTATTAATTACACTTGATATTTACTTAAACAACCGCAAAGTTATTAAATTGGTAAGTGTTTTGTATCAATAGGAAAAAACCTAGAGATTTTAAAAGTAATTTGACTATGGGGGTCTCACAGTATGTTATAGTAAATAGTTTGGGAATCCCTGCTCTACAGTAATATAGCTTATACATCAGAATAATACATAGGCTATAATTTATAAAGATATTATAAATGTCAAGTGAGTCGGAAAAAATTTTGCCATCGGAGAGCTATCGGGGCGTGCGCTGCATAGACCTATAAGAGTTTAGAGTTATACAAAGATAATGTACGACAAGATTCCCTAACAGTTCCTAAAATAGTATATAATAGTAGCGTATATGTTCTATCCCTACCTTTTATGTCTCAATCTACCTGTTACCCTCATTGCTCAGAGGTGCCGGAAGGTGTGCGGAATTTTTTAAATTGTTCTACAACGAAATTCTTAAACTGATCTTCCAAATACTTTTACAAAATGATAACGGTTTGGTAGCGTAAGCCTTTTAACTTATAGATAGTCGGACCACGTGGTCACAGGGACTTAAAAAATTAGTCATAATGCAAGTAGGTACGATCTCCGCACGGAAATACAACTAAAATTGAGTGTCTGTGATTTCGGAATAAATATTATAGTGTGAGCTTAAGAATTGAAAATGCTAAAACTCACATTTTTTTTTCTAATTTTTGTCTGTCTGTCTGTATATTTGTCTAGGCTAATATTCGGAAGGAATTTTAACGGCAGGTATATTAGATGATACAATACTTTTTACAGAACACATTTTAAGCTTTTTTAATACCAGAAAATGCATTGTCCTATTTAAAAACCAACCTATGTCAAATTACAAAATGAATGGGTGCAAAGCCGCGGGCAACAGCACAGCTAGTTAAAAATAAGGTTATAAATAATAGTGGTAGTTAAAAATGCCAATACCGGGGTAAAAGGGGTCAAGCGGGGGTAATAGATGAATACAAACAAACCGCCGACGATGTTAAGTCCCAATTTTATAGGGTCGGGCCTATTGTCGTTATACCAGTTACAATTGCAGATTCCGGCTTGCTACTGAACAATTTCAATAGTAAAACCCGATCAACACTTTATTCGACATTTAGAACACGAGATCGGGACCTCGTGAGCGCCAGCCGCAACATGCGCCTTTAAACCAAATCAGCAGTGAACATCATAGGCCTACATACACTGCTGTGTGTGTGTTTGAGTGATATACGCTGTTGGCCGTGAGACCTTTACAGCTTCACCGGACTTAAGGGCGAGCGTGCAACCACTACGCTCGAGCCAGAAGGGCAAGGAGCGACATACTCGAGGGCGCCTCAAGGAGGAACGGCCTCGGTTTGGACAGTCGCTACGGGGGAAAGGGGTGTAATTAGTGCGCCGGTCGGCGGGCTAGGGGATCTATGACTTCGTCGTCGTCGTCCGTATCCGGAGCGGAAAGAAGCGATGTCAAGGCATCGGGGGGATCGGTGAGAACATGTCGTGGCCGGCGGTAGCGGCAGGGGTCGGGTTCGTAGTCGACGGTAGCTACGATTAGCGGATTCGCATGGGAAGATGCGTTCGCGAAGTGTCGAATTGTCGCTTTTTTAATATAGGCGCGAATAGATTCGAGACCGAGATCGGAGTGGAGGTCTACATTTCGTACGAACCACGGGGCTCCTCCGGCTTTGTGGTGAAAGCGGGACTGAATCGCTTGAAGTCTATCGATGTGAGAGTGGGCTGCGTGCCCGAACACCTCACATGCGTACGTCATGATGGGTCGCACGCAAGTTTTGTAAAGTGTCCCCTTATTCCTCAGGGACATTTTACTCCGCTTGCAGATTAGTGGATAGAGACGGCCGTGCACAAAGGATGCTCGGTGACGGACTCGCTTGATGTGCGGGCCGAAGGACATGGTATTGTTTAGGGTGACCCCTAGATATTTGACCTCTGACCCAGGGAATAGGTCGGTCAAACGTGGTCACTTGACCGAGATTCCTTCTGGGGGGGATCAGGGAGGGGCACGGGGTGGCACCTTTGGAGAAGAACACCGCAGCGCTCTTGTCCGGGTTCACCTCGATTCGCCACTTCCTGTACCAGTCCCCTAGGGTATTGGCGGCGGCCTGGAGTTTATTTTTAATGAAGGCCTTGCTTCTACTGGAAAAATAGAGGGTGGTATCATCCGCGAATAAGGCTAGTTTAACATCACTCGAACGAGGAATGTCGTTCGTGTAGAGGCTAAACAGGAGGGGGGAGAGAGCTGAGCCCTGCGGGACTCCAGCTTGGGTGGAGTGGAGGGTGGAACGCGTCATTTCGACGCGATATCGAAAGGCGCGATTTGACAAGAAGTCTCCTATGATGATCCCGAGTCTGTCCGGCACGCCCATTTGGTAGAGCTTGTAGATCAAGCCTTTGTGCCAGACTTTGTCGACTGCCTTCGCGACATCGAAGAATGATCTAATTCATCGCTTTACTATTTTATTATTAAATCTGCTATTCTGTATGCATTTCGACCTCGTTTATTCAGAGTTCATAGATATTTTATTTGACCTTGATAGCGTCCAATATTAGAAAACTATCTATCAAGTACCATTGATAGGTATATACAATAAAAAAAATTACCTATTCTAGTCAAGATAAGGAAATATTTTAAAAATGAGTAAGCACATCTAGGAATGTAATCAATACGATCATCCAGATTAGATATTATGTATATGACTGTTAGTCAAATTATGTATTTTACTCAGGTACTTAACGACATCAACCAGGAAATGTAGTGAGTTGTATCTTTAGATTAATTTATGTACTTTATTATCTTTAGATAATTTAGAGTGGTTTGGAGAATTTCTTCAGTCTACGTAATTTTTTTTAACTCCAAAAGAGGCTGAATAAACTTAGCTAAATATGCAGGTAGGATGAAATGGGGAATCGGAACAATGCAACGTTGAATAGCATGGTAATATTTTGAAATTTTTCGTTAGTGGAAGTTTAGAATTATAATACGTTTTTACAAATGTGACGCCACAAAGCTTATGGCCCTGTGACAAAAATCACACACACAATTCATGACCAGGGGGTCAACAAGTGTGACATAGTGTGATAAGGGGGAGGGAGGGACGGCCCTCCACTATAACATTATAACGTTACTTATAGATGACCCCTAAGGTAAAGGTGAACGAAGAACAGTAAAGTACTCTTGGACCAAAACTTTTTTGTTATTTCTTAAAAAAACAGGTAATTGACTGCCTCGTTGGTCTAGTGGCAAAGCGCATCGCTTTGTGATCACGAGGTCCAGGGTTCAAATCCTAGGTCGGACAAATGTAGTTTTTCTAACGAATTGTGCCTGGTATATGGCAATAGGCTCGCCCCCTGTTACATGGGACCTAACATCGTCGGGGAAACGTGGGTGTACTCAGTACACCTCTGCCACCCCCGCTGGGGAATATAGGCGTGACGGTGTCCTAGGAATTATTCATGTGTCGTGGGTGCGTTTACAAACACGAACTCACATTTCATTTGTGGTTAGCAATAGCCGTGCTAAAACTTCTATAAATTCCACGTGGATTCAGATCAATAGTCTTTATGTATGAATCTAGTGAAGATGATGATGCTGTCTGGATGTGTCTGTTTTAGTACCTTATAGCTCCTACTTCACATCTGTATGTAAAAATAAAAAATAAATCTAAATAAAAAGAATATTACGCTACCCATTTTTTTAAATGAAGCTCCGCTCAAATAACTTTAAAACATCAAGGGCCGTCACATACAATAACTTTTACAACGTCGCATAAATACAATAAAAAGGTCTGTCGCCTTTTTATTATTAAAGCAAGGTCATTGATTGGTCAAAAGGTAGTGCATGGTGGGATGCGGAGTTGCAAAGCTCTGTAGAAAGTAAGAAGAAAGCGTGGCAGGACTATGTATCTTCTTTGAACCTGAATGCCAGTATGACAGAGATGAGGAAAGAAATATACCGGCAATGCAAGAATGCCACTAAAACTTTAGTGAAAGAAAAGCGTGAAAGAGCCAGTATGATTGAGGAGGAGAGGCTGGCGAAGAACTTCGTGAACAACACCAAACTCTTATGGAGCAAGGTGAGAAAGGCTCGAGGTGATTCGTCAGGCTCCAGAATGGAAAGGATAAAATCTAAAGATGGTGACATTCTTGCAGACACACAAGCTGTGCTAAACCGGTGGAGTGAATATTTTGGAGAAATGTATGGAGATGATCCGGATGCTGATGCCGCAGACGCGCCCAAAGGCGTGATTGCGGCACCAGAATCAACGGAGGACATCACTATGGAAGAAGTTGAATGGGCGATAGGAAGTATGAAAAACGGTAAAGCTGCGGGAGTAGACATGATATCTGCCGAGATGATCAAATATGGTGGAACTTGCGGCCGGGATGCTTTCCGGGCCCTTGCAAACCTTTGCTGGAGGACCGGTAGAGTCCCTACAGATTGGCGCCGCGCAGTCATAGTACCCTTGTATAAAGGCAAGGGTTCACAATATGACTGCGCCAATTACAGAGCCATCAGTTTGATCAGCTTGGCAGCCAAGGTGTATGGTAAAACTATTGAACGGAGAATGCGCGTGAAGTCCGATCAAAATCAAAAATCAAAATCAAAAGTTTTTTATTCATGTAGACCAAAAGGCACGTATGAATAGTCAAAAAGAGAAAATTATTAATTACTTAAGACTCTACCACCCGTTCGGAAAGTCATTCCTATGGAGAAGAAGGGCAAGAAACTCCACGGTTACTCTTTTTTTAAAAATGAGTTTTACAATTCTTTTTGTATACATTGCATTTATGGAGTATGGGAGAACAATGCAGAACGAGCTAAATAGATGTGCTTAAGTATAGATTAATCATAAGTGTACTTAGATTCATAATATTGGTCAGTGTCTACATAGTCCTCTCATTTACAAAATAGAGATGTAGAGGTATATAATAAAAAGCATAATAATAATAGTAAGAGAAAGTGTTACTATAAAATATGTAAATAGCGCGTACAAAACAACTGGTCATAGCTCCAGTGTGTGCGATGGAATGTTGTGCGAGGCACAAGGTGGTTTCAGGTCTGGAAGAGGATGTTCGGATCAAGTCTTCTCACTCCGCAACATCGAAGAGAAGCATCTGGCAGTCGGGCGGAAAGTTTTCTGCGGTTTTGTAGATCTGGAGAAGGCATTTGACAGAGTTGTGCGAAAGAGACTTTGGGACATTTTGCCAGAGTATGGTATAGATGGCACTCTGTTGCGAGCCGTCCAGTCCACTTATGTGGACTGCAAGGCATGCGTGGTGGGTGGGTGGTAACAGGTCACCCTGGTTTGACGTTAAAATCGGCGTCAAGCAGGGTTGCGTGTTGTCCGCTAGACTGTTTATAATATATCTGGACAAAAGTCTTCAAAGACTGAAAGCGATGAATGAAGGTGTACAAATGGGTGACTTAGTGGTAAACCATCTACTTTATGCAGATGACGCGGTTTTAATAGCGCCAACAGCCACTGATCTGCAAACACTAGTCACAGAATGTGAAGAAAACCAAGATTATGGTTTTTGAAAGGGAAGAAACCAGAACGAATGTAAGGATTGTGGTTGGTAACGATGTGCTGGAGCAAGTGAATGAGTTTGTATATCTTGGATGCGCCTTCAGTAAGGATGGGAAATACACCGCTGACATAGAGAGAAGAGTGAGTGCAGGGAACAGAGTGAATGGTGCGATGGGAAAGCTACTCGGGAGCCGGCACTTAAGCCATAAGGCGCAGCTGGGCATACATAACGGAGTTCTTGTCCCAACGCTGTTATATGGTAGCGTGAGCTGGGTATGTAAGAAGGAGAATGAAAGTAGGATAAATGTGGTAGAAATGCGAGCTCTGCGGAAGATGTGCGGAGTGAAGCTGACCGACCGCATTAGCAACAGCATAGTAAGACAGCAAGTAGGTATGAAAGATAGTATCGGTGTAAAGATGAGAAAGGGCATGCTCCGTTGGTTCGGGCATATAGAAAGAATGCCAGAGGAAAGAATGACAAAACAGATATACAATGTGAAAGTGGAAGGATGCAGGTACCGGGGAAGACCTAGACTATCTTACCACGACCAAATAAACCGAGTCTTATCTGATGGAAAAGTCAAGAGTCTCCGTAACCGGCGAGCGTGTATGAGAGTCGAGGAAGCCAGAGAGGTATGTAAGGAAAGAACCTGTTGGAACTCTGTACTCTCTGCCTACCCCGCAAGGGATCTGGCGTGAGGTTATAGATAGATAGATAGGTCATTGATTGTATAGATATTAGACTAGATATTAGATAACTTAAAGTGCCCCTTTGAAAAATATTCTCATTTCATCATTAACAATAATGTCCGTTCGTTTATAATGTTTAGTTATATTTAAAAGACTACCCCGCTGAGAAACTCAGCGGACTAGTCTTTTAATGCTGATTACAGCGAAGGCCATGTACTGATCCAATGGTAGATGTATAAAATGTAATAATTTTGACGTAGCTCAAGAAATCGAAAAAAATTTCACTAATATTCCAGTAGAGACAACAAAATCCTTAAATTGCTCTTCTTCCCTTGCAATTTCTTTTGTTAAAAGCAACATTACTGTTTGTCCGATGGAGTTCGGGTTTGAGTACACTAATCCCCGGTCTGTTATCAAAGTCTTTAATGATTTAAAATTAAAAGTAACTGAAGACATAAGGGGAATGTCGGTAAAAGTGTGTAAATCCATTATACATACAATCGCGCCACACTTAGCTGTTATTTTTAATATGTGCGTAGATCAAGGAGTCTTCCCGAATTTAATGAAATTTAGTAAAGTAATACCACTGTTCAAATCCGGCGATAGTAAAGATGCCAACAACTATAGGCCAGTGTCTGTCTTGCCAGTGCCCCCTAAATTGTTCGAAAAGATAATGCTCATGCAAATGCTAGACCATTTTAACGCAAACAACATACTGCACGATCAGCAATTTGGCTTTACTAAAGGGCGATGTACAACTGACGCCGGTGTAACTCTAATAAAGCATATCTTCGATGCCTGGGAGAACTCACAGGACGCCATTGGCATTTTTTGTGATCTTTCCAAAGCATTTGATTGTGTGAAACATGAAACACTGCTGCTTAAATTGTAGCACTATGGTATCCATGGTAAAGCACTAAATCTTTTAAAATCTTACCTAGAGGACAGACAACAGTGTGTTTAAATAAATCAAACTAAATCTCTAGGCTCTTTAGTTAAAATGGGCGTTCCACAGGGATCGATACTGGGTCCGTTCCTATTCTTAGTTTACATAAATGATCTACCTGAAGTAATTAAAAATCGAGCGAAGATAGTGTTATTTGCTGACGATACCTCTTTGATTTTTAAAGTAGGTAGACATGTTAATAACTTTGACGAAGTAAATGACGCTATTCTTCAACTACATAACTGGTTTATATCCAAGAATTTAGTGCTCAATAACAAGAAAACTAAATGTATAAGGTTTTCTTTGCCAAATGTAAAAAGTACTGTACATGATATTATACTGAACAATGAGAAACTTGAGTTCATCAATGATACATCTTTTTTAGGGATTACGCTTGACTCCAAGTTACAATGGGGTCCTCATATTGAGAATTTAGGTTAGGTCGGCTTAGCTCCGCTGCCTATGCCGTAAGGAAGATCAGACAACTAACTGATGTGGACACCGCGAAAATAGTTTATTTTAGCTACTTTCATAGTGTCATGTCTTACGGTATATTATTGTGGGGTAGGGCAGCGGACATTGAGTCTGTTTTTATCTTGCAAAAAAGGGCTTTTAGGGCCATCTATAACTTGAGTAGTTGCGACTCTTTAAGAGAACTGTTCAAAGTAGCTAATATCATGACGGTCCCATGTCAATATATTTATGAAAACATTATGTATACTAGAAAAAATTTAGATCTTTTTAATCAGCTAGGTGATAGGCATTGCTATAACACACGACATAGAAATAAAATAGACCAACCGCAGTTTCGTCTGTCAAAAATTCACACGTCTTTCATGGGGCACTGTGTTAGATTTTATAACAAAATTCCCATTGACGGCACTAAACTTAGTGGAAATAAGTTCAAAGCTTGTGTAAAACCAACACTTTGTAAGCAAGGTTATTTTTCAATAGAAGATTATTTAAAAGATAAAAATGCTTGGATAGATACCATTCCAGCTCCACTTGAGTCATGACAACCTATTCAACTGTTGTTAGTTTTCCTTTCTTCCTTCTATTAATTTCCTCTCTTCCTTCTATTAATTTAACACAATATGTACTTTTTTTTGTAAATGAGGGAACCATGTAGCCATTCTCTTAAATAGTATTATTCGCTTTTTTAACTTAGACTCACCTGATGACCAACCTACATTGTTCTCCCATACCCCACAACAGAATGTAGAATGAAAAAGTTTGTAATTTCTTATTTTAAAAGAGTAACCGTGGAGTTTCTTGCCCTTCTTCTCCACAGGAATGACATTCCGAAGTGGCGGTAGAGTCTTTGTTACTTTTCTGACGATTCATAAATACTGTAATGGTTTACATGAATAAATAATATTCTGATTCTGACGTTTGTAAGTGATTTTGTATTGGCCTAAACAATAAAAAAATGACTTTGATTTTGCCTTTGAAGAGACACTACAATTCCGTAAACTTATCGACTATTGCGCATACGCTCTTATTCATATTACCTGATGACGCGTAAGGTATAAACTAATGTTGTTTTAATTCCTACGAATTTCGACAGACACAGCCCCTCTACAGCATTAGAACATGTTGGTAGTCTAGACCGATATA
The DNA here is from genome assembly GCA_905147815.2 of Phalera bucephala. NCBI lineage: Eukaryota > Metazoa > Arthropoda > Insecta > Lepidoptera > Notodontidae > Phalera > Phalera bucephala. The sequence goes on from LR990609.1 coordinate 52,365,949, forward strand.
ACCCATATAGACCAGTTAGTAACTTTCGTACTATGTTCCTTTACTTACGGGAAAGTTGGTCACAGATTTAAGGAAGTCCACCAAGTGTTCTGGGTAGAAATGGTAGCCGGCGACGCCGATGATGCCTTTTTTAGGATGGTCTAGTGTCCGTGCTGCAGTCAGCCATTGAGATCTTATCGTGAACTGTAAAAAAAGATTAGTTTTCTAATTCCTTTTATTTAAAGCGAAGAAGATGTGCAGATTACAGGGCTTTCAAGAACTTTCGAGGAAGCTCGTAAAGTCTGTCTCCTATAGAATAAAACCATCCACAGTGGCTGGCATCGCATAGTCGCTGTTTTCCTAGGAATCGCGCGTGAAAGACTGTTAGGAACTACTACCCTTTTCCAACGACTCCTAAAGCACCCTTGTAAAGGTGTTGGGGTTCCACAAATCTTACGGTGAGGTTCCACAAATCTTACGGTGAGATTACATTGACATGGTCATACGAGTATATATGGGCGCTTAAACTACTATACTACACACTTGTAAGCTTCCGGCTGTTAGGCTAGATGGAGGTTGAGCTTTTTCGGATTTGGATATTTAAAAAGTGTTTGATAAATCCGAGCAGGTATAATCAATGAGCCTACTATGTCATTTTCGATGAACAAAGAACAAAATTAATCAGTTGAGACAAGGCTGTCTCAACTGATTCAGGAAGATCCCAAGGGTCTTCTCTTTATTTTTTTAAATATAATTATGTATGTTATATATATTTAACAGAGTATTTCGGAGTAATAATAATAAAATAACATAACGGTTAAAATAAACGGTTAAAATTACAAAAATTGACTTGTTGGCGCCATTACGGCAAAAAAACAAGCCCCGATTAAAGCTACTTAAAATATTTGTAAGATGTCGTATCAAATTTTTCATTGAGTCAGTTGTCATCTTTTAGCAGGTTTTTTGATTCTGCCTGTATGATTTTAGAGCCCTCCCCAAATCCCTCGTTCACCATCACCCACTACCACCGGACCGGATGTATAGAAGTTTTACTTATAAACCGTACGTACCTACACAAATTCGAAAAAACTTTTATTGTGGTTTGTTTTGAGTGCTTACGTATGGAGGTTTCAAGTAGCTATTGCGCATTTTGCTGATGCCTGCGGCGGGAGCGTGTATGACGAGCGTGTTCGGCTTGGAGACTGCACGCCGGTACCAAGGCTCTTCAGGCCCTCGTGGCCACCACGAACCGTCGGGTGGTACTGCGTGGGCGCTGGTCGCGTGGTACTGTTGCCAGCGAGTAAGACCGCTTTCTAGTAAAATGAGAAGAAAAAATAAAGTGACTGCCTCGATGGTCTAGTGGCGATTAATGCGCGAACCATCACGAGCTCCTGGTTTCAAATCTTAGGTCAAACAAAATCTAATTTTTCCAAAGAAAAATTTCCCGTATTAGTCCATAGTCTGGCAATGTGCCCGGTACAATGTCAGTACTTCGTAAAGTTCTCGTCGTCCGCTCGCTCCCATTACATGCGATTTAACATCGTCGGCGAAAAGTGGGTTTTTACAGTGCAACTGTGCCACCCGCTCTTTGGAAATATAGGCGTGCTGATGTTTATTTTTACTTTAATAAAAAAATTTACATCGTAAAGTTTCCTTCAAGAATAAACGACGGTACAATACGGCTTGATACACATTATTAGGCTAGCGGGGATATCTTTGTATTATCATTCTGTGGTTGATAGCTTTACATATAAATAAAGACTAGCACAATAAATTATAAAACTGTTATCAGACTTGAACCTCCCTTTGTTCCACCGTCATCAACGCCCGATACTTTTGACTATACCGAGGTATTATAAATGATGATAACTAAATTAATTCGTATAAAATATCTGGTATAAGAAATCAAGTCGAGGACAACGCTAATCGAAATTTAATCAGGATTAAGACATATTGCATTACATCATGCGATAATTGTGTCTATAAAATACTTTTCTGAACCTTTTTCACCTTTTATTTTCACGCGGAATAACTAACACTTTATTATGTAGTGAAAAATTCAAATCACGATTGTATTGGAGTAATTGTAGTCTACAGAGTAAGACCGGTCGAATGATTTTCTATATAAATATTTTTATAATTCAAAGTCGAATCACTTTATATATTTTATTGTTATATTTTTAGTTTAATTAGACTTGCCAGGTTATAGGGCGGACACCCCAGTGTGTTGTGTTTATTTATATGTATACGAGCAAGGATGAGGGAAGGTCGACCTAGTCGTGATCTTGTACTACTTAATATAGATAAGATTACGTGAAAATTTATGCAATAAGTACCGACATTAAATAAAGTATGTACAATACATACACATAAAAAGCAGCCTAGCAGATCCACCAAATCTTCTATAGTCTCTTTGTTTTATGTTGACACTGGATTTATAGAGTAGGTCTGTTACTTAAGTTCATCCTAAGTTACACAACTTTTAATTTTTTTTATCTTACCCTCCAAGTACAGGAGACTTGACTATAATTAGGCGAGTCGCTTACCCTAAAGTTCTTAATTCAGGCTCTAACTAGGTATCGAATGTGCTAAGTTTTTTACCTCCAGCGTAGAATGCGGTGACAGATCCCAGTTGGCAGACGCCGCAATCCCTATTTTCTTCGGCGTCTTCGTGCTCCCTCGCCCACTGATCGGTAGCAATGGCCTCCTTGCATAGCCTCGCGATCAGCTCAGCGTCACCTATTCACATCATTTGTTAGAGGAGCGGATTTTTAAGGTTTTTGAAATTAATGCGGATATCATAATAGTTAGACTGTGTCTTATCTGAAGGGCAAGTCAAGAGGCTCCGTAACCGGCGAGTGAGTATGAGACGAACTATGAGAGTGGAGGAAGCCAGAGAGGTATGTAAGGAAAGAACCTGTTGAAACTCTGTACTCTCTGCCTACCCCGCGAGCGAGCTGGCGTGATGATATAGATAGATAGATCGATCATAATAGTAAACGTTTTGCCATACTCTAATCAAACCAGCATTTAAGTAAGAAACTAAAGTGTTTGAGGTAACAAAAAGAAATTCGCAGGACCAGGCTCTTGGAATCAAAATACCTCGGCTAATTTTGTGTGTTATAAGATCACTTCAGGCTCTTCCTGTGGCTGGTTGTTAGGGTCAATCCAATCCTAATAAGCTAGGAACTTATTTGTTTATTTTCTAATTCACTCAAAATCATTTTGATATGGCAGCTATCACTAACATTGGTACGGTTTATTCAGCAACGATGGCGGGATTGGTGAGAAAATATGCTTGAGTTTCCGCACAGCAAAGTTGGACTCGTCTACGCGACGTCTCACGAAGTGGCGGATTTCGGATTCTCGGTTATCGAAGTGGGGCTCGACGTGCTGGCAGTATAACCTGCGGAGGGAGATTTGTAAATATCATTCATCGATTATTAATGACTTTTCTTATAATCATGAATGTATCGGATGGACTATTAAGGGTCTCCGATACTGGCCAGAGGAGGAGGCAAAAGGTCTATAAGAATAGAACTAGTTGACATAGACTCTTGACTATATCGTGAAAGTCTTGAGTTCGGTGTATATAATTCATGAAAAAGGTGCCGGAATTTCGTAACCAGTTATGGTGGAGGCTTTTTTTAACTAGTTGCGATGGAGAGACTGTTGTATACGAAATCGAAAACAAAAGTCGCTTATGTATAAAGTCCCCGATTATATTGTTTACAGTTAATTGTTCTTTTGATTCGATTTGATTATCGAAATTGATTATGCCAATTTCGCAAAATTACTGATTACTAATAGATCGATAGTGAGAAATTAGTGTTAGACGGCATTAGCAAAAATATTATTCTAATGTTTATCTTATAAGTGTATTGTAGAAGATAAAAAAAATACCTTGATATAGATCAAGGTATTTTTTTATCTTCTGCGATACACTTACATACCTGCCAGCTTTTCATTCTATCCGCTACCTTAAAAATACACAAAAGTTTAAAATACACATACATTATAACTTAATTATTTCAAAACGAGTATTCAGAATTCCGCTTCCTGAGGTTAACTCCCTTATGGCCAGACGTGATCCTACCTACGCACTGTTTAACACCTATATTAATATTTACAAGATAATTAACATCACACACTGTTCCTTGTACTCGTGCAAATCTATTGTAAAGAATATGTTGTTAAATATGGGATACGACGACACCGAGAAACTTATTCGAAAGTTGGGCCACAGTCGAATCAACCACATAGTTTACAGACATGACCATAGAACCCAAATCGGTAACTGACGTTTAACTGTTCACTCATATAAACCCAGGCACTCTATGTACACAAGTATTAATTACTATTTTAGTTTTATTTTCTTTTATTATTTTACTATTATAATATGTCATTAATTACCGACTCGCGTTAGTAATTGTAACTATATTAAGTTTACTCATAGTTTGACTCTACGGAGTCCCAAGATACAGACTTTTCGTCTGTTTGGGGCACATAGAAACTGTCACTTAGTTGTTAAGTCTTTTTTGAACAATAAAATTATTCTTATTCTTATTCTATTCTTACCTATCCCAACATTGGAACTAAGTAATATTCTAAAAGACTTCTTTTCACTACAATGATTTTAAGCAAACCATAGTAATAGATGTGAATTTTGCCGTGATGGGCAATGAATGTCAAACGAGTTTTATTCTTTTAGTCATTATTTACGAAATTCGCAGCAACTGGACGCAAAAATCGTCGTAGGTCTATGTATCGAACTATGTTCTCGGACTACGGTGCCTCAAGGAGGATGACGCTTTTCTACTACCATACGAATAAAGGTCCTGTCACTATTAGATTTATAACTAAATTAATACCAGTCTGGGTGTACGACGTATTCCGTATCAGTTAATGTCTTCAGTGCTTCTTCAGCCAGCTCTTTTGTAAAAGTGGCGTCAAGTGCCGGGTGCCGTCGATTGTACCGAGGAAGGACCACTATGGCAGTATAGTGATCGAGCACCCTTTTCCAGTAATAGGTTCTCATGCCCAGAATGGCCCGCATGCCGTTATCAAAGATGTTCTTTCCGTTTATCGTGAAGTTGCCTTCTTCTTGCTCTACCACTATGCGGTTACGGAGCTGAAAATATAAGGTAATTAGTGGATAGCCTTGGAGAGAATGTATGGCAACCAGGTGAAGCAATCGGGCGTTAGACAATACTAAATTAACTGATCTAGATTTTAATACTGTACTAGGATTAAAGATCCTGTATCTTGGAGGGAGGTTTGATATAAGAATAAGTTGCAAGTCTATATACCAAATTCTTGGTTGTCTTGTTTAGATCAGGCGAAAAACTACCGTGATACGTACAGCAGACAAATTTCAGAAAATTTGATCTGGCTTGGAGGTAGTCATTGCTAACGAGGTACAATAGAAATAGTCATAAGTAAAAATTGAGTCTAGAAGACGTTCGTCTTACCTCCATCCAGTGTTTTGGATAGTGTCTTGGAAATGTTCTCTCGGCTGGCTGTTCTAAGTCAAGAAAGTCCACTGTCCGATATCCTGGTTTGAGAATGTCGCCGTCAAACTGGTGATAAAAGTTAAATTAAAAGACAAGAATAAAGTTTTAGATGTTGCCTTTTTCGTGAGTCAAAAACTATATTTAATGTGAAACTTATATTTTCATGCTGTGACTTAATTAAGGATCAAAAATTGTGTTGTAAAAAATATCGTATATCAATTGAAGCCATATTATCATCAAATACTTGGACCAATAAAGAATTTTAAGTATAATGACAATGTTACATGATTCTTACGACTGGCTTTATGTTTTCATGTAGAACAATGTTGCCGCGATGATCTACGATGAACAGGGAACCTCCGGCTCCTATCTAGAAGCAAAAATATAGAGGCAAAGTAGTTCACCATATATGGGCATTAAAAATACTCCTTCGGCTTGTTTATTTCAAGAATGTGATGTAAAATATTGTATAATAATTAAAATAATATGAAAATATCAAAAAACTAAGTATAAACCTATATCACATGAATAAAATACAGTAAACATAATACACTATTTACAACTGTGCTAAATTGCTGGCGTTCGGCAAGGCGCCCAGTAGGCTGGAAGCGTTCCCGCGCTGGATAGCAATACTGATCCTTTGCGCGGGATATGTGCCAGCCCTCTGGTCACGTGTCGTGTCGCCCAGTCTTTGGTCTTTGAGGAAGTTCCCAAAAGATGTGATGTGCACTAGAAAATTCTCCACACCAAACAGCTTAAATAAGCATATTTTATCAAGGTTGCTGTGTTTGCGCCGTTCGTGACATTCGGCAGAATTCCCGGCGCTACCAGCTTTAATGACTGTCTCTAGAAGGTGCAACGACACTAAGGTGCCGACCGGTACATTTGTCGCATCCCTTTCCAGAGGCCCTCCCATCTTATATATTCAAATAGGAATTTTAAACAGATCGCGTTAACAGGAGATTATTATCGTTTAGATAATAAGCATAACGATTATATGAGTAACGCAGCTATCGCTCTTGCCTCCGTTCTTCGTTCGAGTCCAAAAATGGAGCTAAATAAATGAAATTGTAGCCAAGTTCGTTGAAAGTTATATATAACATCTAACAGGCTATGAACTCTCGGTAGGTACCTGATTTTTAATACCTAGAGCTGTGCCTATTATCTAAGTAGAAATGACAAAAAAAGGTTTTTTTTTATTGCAGTGGAATTAAGACACCTGTGCTGTGGTCAAAGCAAGCCTGAAGAAGAATTGTTTACGTAAACTGGGCATTTGTAAAGAATGATGGACTTTGTGAATGATCATCATCACCAGTTGTAAGACTTAGACCTAACCCAAAAATCGTCACTACAACCGTTTTGTGCTCTACGTATCCAGTTTTTAACTTTTATTAGGTCATCCGTCTATCTTATGATTGGATAACTGATCATTTCGTACATTTATGAATATTATATCGAATACTTATCTCTTTATCTTCTTCATCACGCTATATCAATTGCAGGGGGGAGAGAGGACAGAGTTCCAGTTATTTTACTATAAATCTCTCTCGCTTTCTCCACTCGCATAGTTCGTCTCATAGACACTCGCGGGTGACGGAGACTTGTGCATTAGATAAGACACGGCCTAATTTTTAATACTTAATTATATAATTAGTATTGTAGAAATAAAATAGCGAATCAATCATGTGAAATCCCAAATATATGTACATAGTATTTCATACCAATGTTATCGATGTGATAAATTGCAGACACTAATATAATGACTTTATTTAATACGGATTAACGCAATAAATGTCACACTAAAACCAAAGTGTCCTTTATCGGGGATTCCTGTAATAGCAGGGCTTATGTAGGTCATGGTTACTGATTATAAGACCTTGATATACTTTTACCAATAAAATAATATTTTATTAAGACCAAGATATTTTGCAATAAGCCAGACCAGTAGATACAGGAAACGCATCTGAAATGCGCTGGAGTCGACCTGTAGTCTCAGGGCACGGAAAGTTGGGAATCTTTATTATTACATTTAATAAAACTAACCGAGCCAAATCTGTACAATAAATATTTTATGAATGAAAATGAAAATTTGCATTGGGGTACTTTTCCTTATCGATATAGCCGATAGGCAGAAACATTTTTTTTGGAGTTATTGTCGATCTGTCTGTCTGTCGCTTTGTGTTACAATCACCCAAAAACTACAGAATGGATTTTAATGAAATTTGGTGTGATAATAACTTATACCCTAACTTAAAACAATAAATACATGTTATCTCGGAAAAAAGAGCCGGTCCGGGACAATCGCGGGATAAACCATTAAACTTTATTATTTTTATTCTTGTTAGTCTCGAGCTGCAATGTTACATTAAAATGTGTGATCTTGCCTACACATGAATTCCTCCATAAATTGATATTGGACTCAGGTTCGTCTTCTCACGAGAAACTTTTCGGTGGTTAAAAGAACACGTTAAATTATGCATACACGTTTGACTTAAACGCTTAAACATAGGTTCGTGCATAAACCGATAATGCATTCAGGATTGTCTTTACTGGAGATAACTCTTTAACGATGAATGGCCTGCACACGAAATTTTGTATATTCATTTATTTAAGATTAGAGTAGCCCGCGACTACGCCTGCGTGGAATTTAACAAAAAAGACTTTCTACAGCAAAAGTGGCTTAAGGTGCTCCTTATGACATAAGCCGTCTGCCTCTGAAAGTCCCGTCAAAATCGGTCCAACCGTTTCGGGGATTAGCCTAATAAACACAGTCAGAAAGGTAGACAAAAAATTGTGTTTTTTTAGAAGTACCGTATATATTTATATATGCATTTAGTAAAAAGCTGTTATTTTGACATTACAAACAGACACATCAATTTTATTTATTTGTAGTATGTGGTATAGCTGTATAGATATCTAAACATAATTTCGATCATGAAATGAACTCTATATTCTTGTGAGAAGAATGACACGAAATGTACTGACAAAAAATTTGTTACGTAATTAGCTCGCAATGTTTTTAAATATTATTACGTCAGATTACGATCTTTGGGAGGGTCGGTAGAAAAGGTTTAAATTAGCCGTTTTTCCAATAATTTTATAATAAATAGATTAACTGGTAATCCTTTTCAAAAAGAAATTACCCAGGATTTGTATATGTTATTTTTTATGAGCCGGCGTTAGCGATGAATAAGATCGCGCTATTGATTTGCTTATATGTATTTTACAAAGACTACCTGTACGGGATAAGACTGAACCCGGTGGTAGAGATTGTTCTTCTTCTTCTTTTCGTGTCAATGGTTCATATCTGTCCCGCTAAGTGAGTGGCTAGCTCATTCCCGCCATTTATGGCTATACTCATTGTTGTATTGTAAAGCTTGTTGATAGAAATGGATATATAGAATGACGCTGGTGGAACTTGATAAAATATATTTGATGAATATAAAAGTTATCGCTACACGGTTTTTGTGGAATAGCTGGTATTCATACTAAAATGCCTAAACGGATTTAATTAAACCTTTATATAAAGGTGTCTCACATCATAAAACAATAAACAGAATAGTTAATGCCCAGAAAAATAGCACGGCACCTGCGAAATAGTTATTACTTCTTCATACTAAAACGGCTTATCGCATTTTAAAGAAACTTAGAATGAAAATATCTTACGTCGTGAAATATTAATACCAGATAGGTACTTTGCTTACACACTAGATCATTTCAATATTACCAGTATAAGTGATATATAAAATCACTCAATATGCATTTGAATTTTTTACCAATTTGCATGAAGGCCCTAAGAAATCAATCTTATTTTGGTTAAATAAAAGCCCTGCAATCCTTCGATTTCCCTCTTCCTTCACAGGTCCTCGGTTGCAGTTAAAATTGATCTACAACGAAAATTTAACGTAGACAGCTTATCTTACTTTGTAGTTGCAGGTACGATCCCTGCACAGCGCACGGGAACACAAATAAACAAATTTGATGTGTTAACATATTGAAATTTTGAAATAAAAAAATATTAAGCTCGTATGTCTATTTGCACGATAAATATATGTTTGTTTGTCCGTGTTATTATTTGGAACGGCGGAACCAATTATAAATGGACTATCACTGAAAAATGGAGGATTTTGATTCGGAAAGTGCAAGATTCTCGCGAGATTGTTTTTATTTTTTCACCATATTAACACGGCTGAATTAATTTAAAAAACAACTTAGTATTGAAGTGTCTTATGTTTTGGAGCAATGCTATCTTGGAAAGACCGACCCATCTATGTCAAATTACAAAATAAACGCGTGCGAAGCCGCGGGTACCAGCTATCTATATCATCACGCCAGATCCCATGCAGGGTAGGCAAAGGGTATAGAGTTCCAACAGGTTCTTTCCTTACATACCTGTTTGGCTTCCTCCACTCTCATAGTTCGTCTCATACAATTTCGCTGGTTACGGAGACTCTTGACTTGCTCTTCAGATAAGACACGGTTTGTTTGGTCATGCTAAGATAGTCTAGGTCTTACCCGGTACCTACATCCCTCCACTTTCGCATTGTATATCTGTTTTGTCATTCTTATTTCCGACATTTTTTCTATATGCCCGAACCGACGGAGCATACCCTTTCCCATCTTTACACCAATACTATCTTACATACCTACACGCTTTCTTACTACGCTGTTGCGAATACGGTCGGTCAGCTGTATTTAATTTAAGAGGTTAGAGCAAAACGGCATTTTAATAGATAACTAGTTGGTAACAGCGTAGTAAGAAATCAAATAGGTATGAAAGAGAGTATCGATGTAAAGATGAGAAAGGGTATGCTCCGTTGGTTCAATTCAATGACAAAACTGATATACAATGCGAAAGTGAAAGGATGTAGGTACCGGGGAAGACCTAGACTATCTTAACATGACCAAATAGACCGGGTCATATCTGAAGGACAAGTCAGGAGTCTCTGTAACCGGCGAGCGTGTATGAGACGAACTATGAGAGTAGAGAAAACCAGATAGGTATGTAAGGAAAGAGCCTGTTGGAACTCTGTACTCTCTGCCTACCCCGTAAGGGATCTGGCGTGATGATATAGATAGAGAGATAGCACTAGTTGGTTTAAAATTTCACTAGTGAAGTTCTAACTGTTCTGAAGTATCTACTTGCTTGCAGATTGTTCGTCTTTGTACTAACTATCTATCTTCTAATAAGTAGCTCAGCGGTGAATATGATCACCTTTTGCTATTAGTTAAGTTGCATTCTCTCTACCAGCTAATAACTTACTAGTCTGACCGCCGCCTGAAGAATAGTGTCATTGTGCAACTAGTTCAAGAGCAAATTAGCACACGTATTATTTTTGCCTGAGACAAACCTTCTAGGACACATATACCTACAGGTGTTTTACAAATCTCTAGATGAAGTCATAGCGTGCTTGCTCCTACAACTAAAATTCTACGTTTATTCATTACACTATTATAGAGATACATTACAGAAGTCCATATGGCAAAATCACAAAATAATGTAATACGTCTTCTCGATTTGTGCTGCGGCTGTGATTTCGTGATGATGAAGATGACGTTTGTCTCTATGGTGGTTACAGGTAATAAGTGTTACGTATGTATGAATTTCAACCTACATTCATTATACCAATATTGCCGTCAGTCGTAATTCGCTGACTAATGTAAGTCACCAGAATACAGCGCTGCTAGGTAGAGTAAGCGACCCTAGTGCTTGTTGTCGGTTGTCGGGTTTATCTTTGTCCAGTCTAATGTGAAACAGCTAGGTGTATTTCGCTCACACTTAACAAGTATGACAAGTATCCCATAACCTATTAACTAAAAATTGGCGCTTAGTTTGCACTGAAACTATTTTCAATTTATGAGAGTCTTATACCCCTTCAAACAGGGTTGCTTTCTTCGTTACAATAAATGAAAGAGTAACTTAATTTCGGGATTGTCGTTACCACAATAATCGATAATTGATCAAAACTGATTACTGTTGCTATGAGTATTATTACTATGTCGAAATTGATCGCATACCTATCGTATCTATTTATTAACTGTGTACATCGAACGCAAACATTGAGTAACTAGTATATCTATGGACAAGTGAAGTGCGAATATTGATTACCTCATGATAAGGCAGGATCAATTTCAAATGTTCGATGGGAATGTCTACACCGGCCACGCCCAGCAGACGGTTCACTGGATACTGTAAATAATCGATATAACATAATGATATTAAAACGATATTAAATTATGCCAAATGTTTCTATCAAATATTTAGTAATAAAACAGTAACTGTGATGGCCAAGTCGAATCCTCGCTTTTTAGGCTATAAGAATAGTTTTCAAATACGGGATTACATCGGCGCGACGCCTTACCCTACGTTCGCACAAGTGATTTTTCAACGCACGTTGATCAAGCGCTGGAATAAAACAAACTGCTAACAATACATTTTTTGAAAAGCGCTTGCAGCGCTCCAGCACATCGCTGTGAAAAAGCACTCGTGCGAACGAAGGCTTAGAGTAAATGCCTTAGGAATACATAAAGTCATATTTATTTTATGAAACTATTATGTTTTATTAATCGCTGTTAACCAATTTAAATCGGTTAATTTGTGAGTATAATATCAAAATAGATACTACTACATTTCGAAAGAAAACCTCACAGAATTAATACATCTTGTCTCTTATACATTTGAAACGTATTCAAATAGCATAATAAAATAGAAGTAATTGAATAAGCCAAGCTGGTATAACTTTACAATGAGCAGTATTTTCTTCTTCTAGTAAAGCTGGCTCTATTATATTCTATTATTATTCTATTGTACGGTCAATGATTTTACTCTAAGACTACAATGTTTTTAGAGCGTATGCTTCTTTCTTGTAAAAGGTACAGGAAAACATTGTAAGGGTAATTTCCGTCCGGGAAAACCGTGTTTGTGTGCTCCTGTTACCACACAAACGTTTATGGGCCACACAGACATTCGTCCTTAGGGGATCGCATCCGCGAACGCTCGACTCAGCCATCAGTGTAATTTAAATTAAAATTAATATAGGATAAGATAATTAATTATAATTAGTCTGCAATGTACAGAAACATATACATGAGCTGGTAAGAACAATTGCAAGCAGCAAACATGATTGCATAGCAAGTGCATTTTCACCATGACCATTCATTAACAAGCATTTCTTTGCATGCATTTTATTGCAACCCTTACATAGATACGAATTTTCCATCAAGAACCATTAAAATCATTAGTGGTGTTCTTCGAAAATGAACTCGTATTCGCGTACGAAGTTTGCTAATTCTCAATTTAATGTAGCTAATGCCAAAATTTTTATATTGTGAATGTTTGTTATGCAGGAATAGGTAAGGTGAAGACGCAGCTTTATATTATTGCATAGTTATACCCACAAAACATTCTTTATTCCGTGGTTACACCACTTTCCTTCAATGTAGAGACATGTGGATAGGCTTAAAGAAATTCTTTCATGCAAATTTATTGAACGCCAGTTCGGAATACTGTATATTACGAGTAATTTAACCTTTAAACACTAATAAACTTTTGATTACCGTTCTAGTTGAGTTCCTTTGTTTTTCCTGCAATCAAAACAATATGATAACAAGATTACCTTGAATTACGAATAGGTTATCAATGCAGTAATGAGATATAGAATTACGATAAGCACTACATATCATTTTAATTTGTGTTTTTATTATAACAATCGAAACAGAAACTCACCTCGTCGAGTTTTATCGTTATATTCTGGAAAGGAAATTTACGAAAATGATGTAATATTTATTAAAGTATTAAAGTTATGGTACACGAACAATGAAAATGTTCATACTTCACTGGTTCTGAAGTCGAATACAGGTACTGATACGCTTATTTGAAATCTATACTTCATAGATTCTCCTTCATAGTATTGTCCATGTTTATCCTAAAATTTAATAGTTTTAGTTATATGAAACCGCCTATAATATAATAAAAAGAAACATATTTTGGTAATATAAAGTCACGACAAGCAAGTCAAGAGTCTCCGTAACCGGCGCGCGCGTATGAGACGAACTATGAGAGTGAAGGAAGCCAGAGAGGTCTGTAAGGAAAGAACCTGTTGGAACTCTGTACTCTCTGCCTACCCCGCAAGGGAACTGACCTCATGATATACATACATAGAAAGATAAAGCTATGACAAAAAAGAGAGATACTAATACCAAATTACGTCACTATTAGTTATGTTATTTTAGTACCAAATGCAACCATTACTTTGTGTGCAAGATAGCTTCTTCCAACTATTTCTAAAAGTGCTTGTAAATTGGGTACTAACATAATAAATTTGGCGCAAATGATAGTTTAAAAGGTTACTGCTGTTAAGCAATCTTTCCTTGTTCTTCCTTAATTCCTTGTATCTAAAGAGCTGTTCCGCGTTCTCTTTGGTTTTCCAGTAATGTTCGCTTCTTCTAGGATCCTGAAATGTAATATTTTTTTCTGAAATTTTAAAATTGTACAATATTTACGTCCCAAAACTTAACAAATGGTGTAACCATGAACTTGTTCCATAGGTACAAACAAACCATATGCACAAAAAATACTGTAAAAAAGGTTTTTTTTGAGCCTACCTTCAGAAGGCCTTCATTTATGAGCATGAGAAAATAAACTAAAAGCGTTACTTCGCGCAACTAAAAGACATACTTTATACATCATCATTGTAAAGACGTCTACTACAAAGGTCCCCTTTAAGCCATAACGACCAGGTCCGTGCTATATGACTGACTGAATAGAAACGTGAGACGATTGAGCTATTTTGTTCATAAACCTGTATTTTTAATTTGTTTGTGTTGTATTACAACTTTTTTCCGATGATTGAAAAATGAGCTGTAACGGCCGTCTCTATAAACACCTTTAAGTAGTTACTTTTACTCAAATATTTACTAAGAACATCATTTTTATCTTCCAGTTGAGAAACTGTCAAAACTGAAAAATGTCAAGTTAGTTTTGTATACAATTTTAAACACATTACATTACACGGCTAAGTATATTATTAAGACTTAGGAATTAAATATGATTAGATACGGGAGTTAGTGTAATTATATTAATTAATAATACCTCAACGTGTGCGTAAACGTCACTGAAGACTTTGAGCCGGTCCACTCTCTGTGCTACGAGCGGTCGTTCGAGCACTTGCAGTATCTTGAACACCTGCTCCGTGACGTCAGCATGGGTTATGAGTTCAGCAAAGTAGCCATCGCGGTCGCAGCTCAACCATTCACCGTAGGAACGAGTGTGATCTCGGAGGCCGTAGGGATCATGAAGCCAGAGGGTGAACAATCTGATAGTAGAGTATTCAAAATAAGGCAATACACCAAAATACCTTCTAATAACAATCAAAAGTTAGTAGACTTTTATTATTAAAAATTTTGGGACGAATATTTAGGATATAAAAATATTTAGAACAACTAAAACCAAAGAAAGAAGATAGAAACAGACCAAGGGTAGGTAGACTGTTAGAAAATGCCGTAGGCATTAAGTCCGCCCCTGTACCATTAGTGCATAAATTATTATTATTATTATTATCAAGCCGTTGATGTCCCACTGCTGGGCGAAGGCCTCCCTCCACACTTTCCACTCAACTCTGTTTAAAGCAATCGAGGGACAATCACTCATAAAGACGTCCAGTTCGTCCCGCCATCTGTGATAACCGCTGTAATAATCTGTGATAATCGCCATCCAAGTGCATAAAGTATAAAATAAATAAATAAACAGATCATCATCATCAACAGATCATCGTCGCTCAAAGAAGTCTGCAGTCTGTGAACATGTCCTTGACCGCACCCGCCATAACATCAGATTTGATAGACCACAAATCCTCGTGAAAGAACACCAATTCCTACCAAGGATGGTTCGCGAGGCTATTGAAATTAAAAAACATCCTAATTTCAATAGAGAAGATGGCTGGGTGCTTCCATCGTCTTGGGATCCAGTAATTAATATAATCAAATCTAAAACCAAGCATAACACTGCAAGACCTCAAGACACCGTGAGCTCATTCTGCGTAGATCGGACCAACAAAAACAAAAATAATTAAGAAGTTTGAGGGTACCCCGGAACAACTATGCCTTTTGGACGTCTAACACCTCAGTCCTTCCCGTGACCATGGGTGCTGCAAAGCACTCGAAACGTCGGGAACTTAAAAATCAAAATAAACCGCGATAAAATCCGAAAAAAAAAATAGTTTTATTTCATAAACAGATCATCTGATAAGTTCGTTCTTTTTGAAAATTTGTTACTGTAGTCCGACTGAAGAAATTTTATGTTTTAAGGGAGAACGTAACCCTAACTACCAAAAATAGACTCTATTTATACTGTACTGCGTATTTGTAACAAGAATTGTATGTGAATTATTAAAAAATACTTTCATTTTGGGTCCTCCGGGCTCTTTTCACTGTTGTAAAGGTCATCAGACGAGGGAAATTTTCAAACAAAAATTCTCAAGATCACGTTAATAATTCCCTTAACAGTTCATATACACAATAAAGTGCCTACGTGCAGTTGATTACGTCGAAGTACCTAATCGGATTTATAATAATACTGCGGTTTCATTTAAAATTTCTGGCAAAAAAAATTTAAGCGTCAATCAATCTGTATTAATACGGTATAATCCTCGATAACGAATAATCCCGTAAGTTTACGGTAAACATGAAGGCATTAATCATTATTCTAACTAAAATTGCGAAATAATTATGGCTATTATCAAAATTTCATTCATGCAGCTTAAGATAGGTACCTAATACGTAGCCTTCTTTTGGTTTATATTGATTTTCTTTAAATAACAAAAATGTCACAAAATACTTGCACTGTCTGTCTGTCTGTTTGATTTTTAGTTGTTTTCTCATTAGAAAATTTCTGTTTTGATTTTTCTTTATTAGCTAGTTTCAACTAAATATAATATTGACAGTAATCAATTTTCATCAGTTCTAGGTCAATGTAAATATACAAAAAGCTTTGATTATTTTGATATCAACACATTTATAATGTATGTATTACTCGATTACTGCTGACGTCATGGCATCATACATCATTAATGCATATTATATGTATGTAGTTTGCTATCAGTTGGCACATTAAATTTCCATGCTCATTTGATTAAAATAAAATTTGATGTGATGTAAGGTACAAGTAAGAAAAGTTACCAAGGGTACGACGACGGTTTGGTCCAGTTTATAAGTGCGTTGGCTGCTCCGGTCACTGGTTCGAGTAGTCGCGGGTTCGATTCCCGCACCGGATAATCTTTATGTTACCCACAAATGTTTGTTTCGGTCTGAGTATTAATGCACGTTTGTAAACGCACTCACGAAACATGAATAATTCCTTCGTTGTTTATTAAAATTAAATAATAATAGTAGCCCTGTAAAGAAACTATCCCACCGTTGGGCACAGGCCTCTTCTCAAACTGAGGGGGTTTAGGCCATAGTCCACCACGCTGGCCCAGTGCGGGTTGGCGAACTCACGAGAAACTCTCGGGCATGCAGGTTTCATCACGATGTTTTCCTTCACCGTTAAACCAAGTGATAGTTAAGCTTTAATACGCACATGCTTTCGAATAGACAGAGGTGCGTGCCTGGTTTTGAATCCGAGACCTCTGACTTTGATTTCGGGTTCAAACCCAGGCATCCAACCCATTTGGTACCTCTGTCTTTGCGAACGCATGTGCGTATTAAAAAAACATTAATTAAATAGAAATAAAATGAATAAATTGTTGCAATGGAACATAGTACTATTATTTGTTTTTCTTGTGATTATTCTTATCTACTTGCTTACTGACGTACATGAAACAAAATACAAATCTCTTACATATTGTGGTTAAACTCTGCAAAAATAATTTCAGATTACTTTTGTTCGTTTGTCATGTGATAATGTACTAAGACTGGCTTAGCTTACTTAGCTGGACTAGGTACTTACTAATAGGTTACTGAGTACTCCAAATGGGTTCTCCTCTGACACCTATCGCATACAATTTGTTTCACATTATACGTATGCTTCCACCCTCACAGTGCCTCTACACAAATACATCAGCTGCCGCATTTACGCCGGATAACAAGATGAAAACAGCGTCATGTCTTGTACGGCAGCATACTATTAAACTCTAGTCTTATAAATAAACTTAAAACTAATCGAATGGTTTGAAGTAAAGTGGAAAACGCAAGAGCATAGTATTTTAAAACAATTTAGTATCAGTCTTATATTTTATCGTCGTGGAGGCGTTTACAAAGACGTTATGCATAAACGTGAAGAACCAAAATCGGACACATACCTAATCCCTCCCTCAGGGTCGAGTTCTCTCATCAAATCTGAGTAGTTGGCATACATACTGTCAGTGAGCAGTACTATAGCTTGTTGGCATGCGCGGGTTTTGCCAGGTATCTCGTTCTGTCTCTGAAGCAGGCCTACTGCGTAATGCAGAACGTCCGCCATCCTTGTTTCATTCGTCAATTTATACAGTTTCAGCGCCGCCATCATCGCAGCCGTGTTCACGTGATTTGCCTAAAAATAATGTAAAAATTACTTTTGTCACATTTACATATTACAGGAAGAAGATACTGAACGTATTTGGTACAGAAGACTACTTGGATTAGCAGTCTTTGTATAGGGTACTCGAATCATTAGACCGAAATTCCTAAGTTTCGGCTATCCCTATGTGGCCCTGATTTTAGTGTTACTGGAATTACCCCTACGCCCCAGTCCATTTTAATAGCGTTGTTGAGTTTGAATCTACAGTACTAATTATCAATAACTTTGCTGAATTCTATTTTTCTATGAAAGTGTATATTCATATCGATCATAAGCCTGAAATTTTATGTCCATTAGAAAGATATGTTGATATTTGTTTAACATTAGTCTAATCAACCAAAAATTACATTGATAGTATATATCAATACTTGCCGATACAAGTTTTTCATTGAAACAATTAATAGGAGACTGGATGATGACGTTAAAGCGTAGCACGTTGACTCTATCGTCGTCAGTAAGGGCACTGAGCAATGCTAACGTGAACTGCTCGGCTATGACTTGGTTTGAGGAGTTATCCATGGAGCCAGAGGCGTCAAGTAAGATGAGGACGTCACGTGGAGCACCGCCTGCACTCACGTACCATGGACGAAGACGGCAATCGTATACATCAGCCTGATCAAGAAGTTTCAGACTGTATATGCTCTCCCATGACGCCGCTAAAATTGCAAAGTGTAGTTAGGAATGACTTACATACATGTTATGCCATATGAGGTAGCTATGGTAAATGATTAGTAATGGCTATCTACAACCAATTTAGCAATTATAAAAGTGTACCTATTTTAAAATTGACTCATAAAGACGCAGTTGAATTGAGTGCTATTAACTAATTGCTAAAAGCTATTTTATAGTTGAAGAAGTGTTCAATTTCAATTTCATTTATAAGGTAAGACTGAAATGCTACTAGTTATTGGGTTTCTTTCGTGACTTGTTGAAATTCCCAGTTTAGCTAACTCAACTATTGTAATATCTACTCGGTCGCAGGTTGACGTATACATGTTAGCTCTTTATGTTCTCATATGTAGCTCAAGATTGAGAACAACCTCTATTATCTAACAGAGTACTAGCACAGTATCCACCAGTTAATAGCTCCCCAGTCTGGCCACACTTTATGCGGTAAATTGCGGTAAAACAATCAAACCTTGACACTATTGTATGGTATCCTTCAATTACTTTTCCAACGCGGATGCGGAAGCATACTGGCATTTACTGATTTTTAAGATCGGCATGGAAAAGCTTTTACAAGATTAGATATAAGTGATATTCCTAATGCAATTTATGCAGATATCGTATTTAC
Source organism: Phalera bucephala (assembly GCA_905147815.2). Taxonomy (NCBI): domain Eukaryota; kingdom Metazoa; phylum Arthropoda; class Insecta; order Lepidoptera; family Notodontidae; genus Phalera; species Phalera bucephala. The sequence continues at coordinate 52,385,288 of LR990609.1, forward strand.
AATATTGTTCCTTTTAAATTATATCGGATCGACAACCTCTGAAATGTAAATATTAGTAGGTACAGTATGATTTTTTATGTACACATTTTTAAGTTCCTGTTCCATTAATTAAATGGAAATCAGTTACCGGGGTAATGCCTCAAAAATCCTTTAGCACTGCAGAAATATTGGAAATCCAGCGATGAGTCCTGAGCATAGTTTTTTTTGAACGCCGAAAGCAAGCCTTCTGACCAGTATAAGTCACTAAGGACTCGATCATCTGTAAAACAATAAATAGCCAATTTTTTTCAGATAGTAATTATCGATGATAAAAAATAACAAAGGCATTGGTTTATAATTACCTACCACAGTCAAAGACTTCAGCGGTCACATACACGCTTGACGCATCTAATGATACTTTGGCATCAAAATGTGTGCTATTGTGTAGTTGTAATTTCTTCAAACTTCTACATGTTGGTAGAATAGCATACACGTCTTCTTCATCAGGGACCAATTTCCGCTTGCTATGGCCCAATTCCTATAATAAATTGATATAAGGTCTACACATTACATTAAAAGAGTGCTAAGTACTTACATACATATAAGGAAATAATACAATGATTTGTTAAGTGACTGTGTGTCTAATTAATTTGTTTGTAGTTTCTAAAGTTAAAAATTGTGAATACTGACAACGCTGTAATCAAAAGTGTATCCAGGTTCTATTTCTAGCTCCGACGTAGCCAGCTCTTCAGCTTGGCGCATTATCTCCTCGGCGGCGCGAGCCCTCCTCTCTAACAGTTCTTCCAAAGCCGCAGCCATCTTCCGCACTATCGCTGTCCCATTCCGTTCTACCATCTTCACGTTTGAGAAACTGTTTAGCAACACTTCTCTGCGCACCACGTCTTTTTCAGACTGTATTAAACCCTCTGATATCTTTTCGGCCCATTCTTTAACTCTGAATACGAAAAAAAACGGAATTACAATGACTTTATCTTTTATAAATTGTTTCCTTTCGTTTCGGACTCTCTAGGAGTTTTCTAGATTTACGTGTTGACCTAACACACACAAAAAAAGACGAAGACGCTTTAAAACTATGCTACTAGTAATCAGGAAAAATACTGGTCCAAAGAAGGTAGCAAGAGACAAGAATGCCGTGCTAATGAAATCTAAACTCAACAGGCTGTGACTACGGGTTGACAAGATGATGATGATGACTAGTGATCACCCGTCTTAGTTCTGGTGGCACTCTACGTAAGTTGATATCTCGATAGACAGTGAGGATCTATAATGTAATTAATAGTTACAGAATTAGAAATTTTAAACTGGGGCGATCATCATCAACGACCATATCCCTAAAGGGAACATTACTAGTATTAAAAATTTCCAGTGAACACAAAATCGTACTCAGTCAGCTTACGTAATAGGAGATGAGTTTATTACGGTCATAACAAGTTGCTCGATCGATGAACCTATATGCCTTCTAGAATATACGCTTGAAAGTGTGGTACTATTCTATTTCCTAGTATCTAGAAAAATGTAATCAATTTAAACTACTGATAGCTTAAATATGGGATCTGTAATATATATGTATAGTGCGGCGCTCGTAGCGCTGCGAAACTACAGTGTTCTTATCAATCACAAAGCAGTGTTCGGCTCGGTCAGTCTGAGATGGGTGACTGTCTATCCCAGCCTGTCATCATCACGAGCATCTCTGTGCTTAGAAATATACAAACGTTAAGCCGTACTTTATGTTGTAGTCTCGTTAAGACAAATTGGGAGTCTTACAAGTTTATTATGTTTCAAAAGCAGGTAATCACAAATATATCTCCATCATTTAACACTTGGCCCGCGAGGTGAAGTATACTTTCTTTTATAACCTAATCTTTCCTACTTCGATTTGTAAAAGAAGGCCTTTGCTGGTTGTGGGACCGTATAAGCGAATTTGTAATCATAGTAGATATAATATACATTTTATACTTACAATGCGAGCGGTAACATTTTAGGCGGTTTTTTGATTTTCTTTGGATTTACTGGCACAATTTTAGCTTTTATAACATCGGTAATTTCGACAGGCGCTACATCATTTTTAGCTTTAGTAACACTGTACAATATTTCTTCGTGTTTCTCTAATTTCTTTTTTATTTTATCTTCTATTTTAGTTGAATTTGATTTCGCCTTAACGAAATACGCTAAGCAAATTGACGAAATTAAGATTAATGTTAATTGGATCTTCATGTTTTGTTTTATAATTTGAAGTATAATTTATAATACTACGTAATTATATGTGATGGGTTTATAATTATTGTTGCCATTATTCGCGCTTTAGTTCGCGTGTGCGATTGTGTCGCGGCGCTGGGCGGGCGGCGCGCTGCGCGTCTACTGTGAGATGGCTGCGTGGGGCGGCGCGCCGATCCGGCTCCCGACTTGCTGGCGCCACGCCGCCGCCTTCTCGCCAACCCCATATACAAGCTGTAATATATACATATAAACGCAAGACCTGAAAGTAGTTTGTTCTAAATCGATAACTGAATTGATTCCAACTATTTTTAATGTATCTTACATTTTTTTTAAATTTGCATAAAATGCTTATACTCCTTCAGTGCGCTCTTAAAAAAACTAAATTTATTCTTGATTCATAGCAATAAGGAGATTACAAATGCATTCCTAACCCGTATTTCCCAAAATGCACACATACACGTACAAGTTAATGTTAATTGGGGTATAAAAGTGCTTAAAAAAGGGGTAAAAACCTTTAAATTTGGAAAATTGGTTTTCGTATTGAATTTATGAAGCAATTCTCTAATTGGGGTGTCTGAGGTCTTGCGTTTATTATGTTACACCTTGTATATTATACATTCCTAACTATCTCCACTTAAACTGACCTATAAACAGACGCGGTTTTACTCACTGATATATTGAGATGGTTACTAGGTCTCGGTTATGGGATTTTATAACGCTGTTTTATTATCTGCCTGTTTTTGGAACGTTAACCTTGTTGAACTATTTCAAGGCGTGTGAGTCTACAGAAAAATGGGCTTATATTATAACTGTGTATGTACATATTTCTATATCATTACGCCAGAACCCTTTAATAATTGTACCTATAATGTTACCAAGTTGTGTTAGAGAATTGTATATACCTATATACCTACCTATTGCTGTTCTTACAACGATAACAAAACTATTTAATACAATATTAATATGACTAATATTTTGTCCTGTTATAGTCTTTGACTTTATCCACTGAAAATAAGACTTTTCTACTCTACTAAAATCTTGTAAGTAAATGATCATGATCAGCATCAGTAGCAGCCCGTATCGGTCCACTGCTGGAATAGGTCTCTCCTAAGGCATGCCATTGAGCCCGTTCTTCAGCTCTTCTTCTCTAACCGCTGCCAGTCACCCTGCGTTCGTCCGTTATACGAAGCTAGGGACAGTCAGTTTTGGCGGCCTTTCATAACTCGAAGATTCTTAGCACTCCTCACCATGCCCTTACCGTGACCGCCGCCGTGGTCAGGAACAGCAGGGTTGCCGGGAACTAGGGGCCGTGGTTTGTTAAGGCTTGCCATAGGGAGATAATGCCCGTAATCTCCACGCTGGGCAGGCGGGTTGGAGATCGCAGAGCACAGCTCCTCGCACTAGTGGTGCTGCTGCCCGTCACTAGTCTTTCATTTAGCTGCGCAGTTCGACAATAGATATACCGCCATTAGTCTGTCGCCAGAGCCTCTTTTGCTGTTTGGCAGGGTGCACCACGAGCAGGTGAGGTTGGCTTGGGGCACTAGGATGATGATATCCTTGCACCCCAGTAAGTTCTCGTAAATACTTTTTTAACAAATCGTCCGTTCGCGATATCGTTTCTAAAAAGACGCAAGCACATATTATTTAAAACTTTTTATTAGAATTATTCTGCCGTTTATTTTTGGTTTAAGGTACGAGACGTTTCCAGAAGTTTATAGAGATGTCATGTTCATGGGAAGAACTGATGTATATTAAGAACAAAAAATTGAAGTGTAACATTCGCGTAAATCTAAGAACTCAATAAATAGGAAGAAATTCTAAGATTACTGTGAAGGATTTTATTTGAAATTGTTATGTACTTTGTCAAATGAGAGGTGTAAGTAAAGTATTTATACTGAATAGATAAGTTTTTTACCCTATTTTTGAATATTCTCTCGGACCTTATGTATGCTGAAATTAATTTCTGAACATACTATTATGTATCGGAGCTGGCGTAGGTATAGCCGTTATCATTTGCAACTGATAATTAAATCACAGCGTTGATAGTGTGCCACCGATAATATAGACTGATCATTACTACTCATCTCATCGATTAAAAGAACATGATTTCCTACTTTAGTAAGGGTATAAAACTTATTCGAATTGCCGAATTACCGTACAGTACTGTTCTGATACTCAAATATGAAAGGTCAGTTAAACAAACAGTGTAAATATAAATTTATCTGAATACTTCTTATATGGTGTCAAAAAATTATTAATTACGACTTTATCACGGATTAATTTTTTTTTCATTTATCCAGTATAAAATATTCAATACAAAAGTGTTTATTTCCAGGGTTCGCAGTCTTATTCTTTGTTGCCTGCGTGGCGGCGGTGAGCGCTGAAAATGATATCCAATACTCGAACGAGTGCCCTCCGGAACAGGAGGGAAACTGGGCAATCGAGATGTTGCTCAGACACGAAGACTGTAACAAATTCTATAAGTGCACGTTAGGACAACCCGTTGAGTACACCTGCTACGATGACCTCTACTTCAACCTTGAAACTTGGCAGTGCGACTGGAAACATAATGTCGACTGTACTGACAGAAACATTCCTGAACAGGACTTACCAGCCACCACATTGGGACCTATTACGGTACCACCGACCGTGACCTCAACTGAAGCAGCTACTACAACTGTGAAGCCGACCACAGCTGAACCAACTACCACCACGTTAGAGCCAACCACACCTGAACCACCCACTCCTGAACCAACCACTCCTGAACCAACCACTCCTGAACCTACCACTCCTGAACCAACCACACCTGAACCAACCACACCTGAACCAACCACACCTGAACCAACAACGACCACAACTGAGCCCACCACTACCACCACTACCACCACTACCACCACTACACCGAAACCCACCACAACCACACCAGAACACACGTCGCCTACTGCAGTGCCAACCCTAGCACCTGAAACAACAACTGCCGGCAACACCATGGCTGTTCTGGAAAACGGGTGCCCAGTGGACCCTCACATCCACTGGCTTCTACCCCACGAAACTGATTGCAACCTATTCTACTACTGTGTCTGGGGCCAGAAAGTGCTTAGGAACTGCAGTTCTGTCTTGCATTTCAACCCGATTCTTCAGGTAAGCCCATGAGGATTCTATTGTAAAATAATATAAAAAAAAATGCTAAGTGTAAACTGTTAATACAAGGTACACTGATCTGCTATAGCAACAAAGGAATTTTGGACAATCCAGAAACTAGCCGAGAGCAAAATAGCAGGCTAGATTTGCTTTAAAAATTTACATAAGTTATCTATGAAATATAAAATTATTGTCGTAATCGAAAGTGCCTTAATGTCACCATGATGATTAATTAAAGCAGTTAGACATTGAGAGAAAATAATAGGATTGAAAATTAATTACACACAGGAAAAATTTTGATTAGGGTATCGTATGGCGCCTTCTTGGTTGGTAATTGTGATAACAGTTGGACCATAGTTCTATTAGTTATCTAAGTGCACGTGTTTATATCATAATACGTGCATTTTAACTATATAATATTGATATCTCTTCATGTACATGCAGCCCAATTCGACTATGAACCATAACCTAACGCTGTCAGGCCGAAGGTTGGGATTGTGGGTTTCGGGTTGGGTGACTTGTGACAACAACGGAAAAATAAGGAAACCACTACAGAGCACCAAATAATCATGGGTTCTGGTTACAATAACATCAAGTTTTACATGTAGTTAGGTATTTGTGCTAGGTAACCGGAATAGGCGTAATTATTTTGATGTAGTTCTATTTATATTATCAAGCCGGATTCCTTGCGGGGTAGGCAGAGAATCTATCCTAGTCCATAATACAGAAGAGACAAGAACACAACCAAACATTGGAACAAATGTTTCAGAAACGTAGAAATTGTTTCCCAATATTTAAAGGTTTACCGATGTTCTTCGATTCTCAAAGAGATTTATTCCATTTTCAAATAGAAAGTTTTAATTCATTTTACTTGTGGATTTTGTTAAATGGGGCAACCCATTTCCTATCAAATCTACAAGTAAAATGAATCGTGATATTCTACTCCTTTCCTAGCATATGGCCCAGCAAGTATTGATGAAGATTACTATTTTATATAATTCCTTCGTTTTTCCAGGTTTGCGACTGGCCCGTCAACGCTGGCTGCACTGTTGGTTTGAACAAGCACTTCGAGTTCAGAAAATTGTTCAGACAACTTCTATAAACAGTTCTGTTGATTTAGGTTAAATGCACTCCCGCTCAAATTATTGTTATTTTGTGATTGAGAAAAAAACTAATAATATTCTTATTGAAATAAAGAGTTAGCAAATTATAATCGGTGATTTTTACATTTGACCATACCTGTCGCATTATCGGCTTTGATGAAATACATTTTGTTTGTTTGTGCATGAAAAACGTACGTAGCCATGATTCGATGGTGAAGAAGGAGGAATGATAATTATTAAAAGGAGTATTAAACAAATTGCTCGCGCTAAGACAGTATAAGTGTTCTCCAGCAATAGCCAGAGTGGGACCAAACGCAGGTGGACCACACAAATATATCAGCGTGCACCCTCACGATTAGGGGGCTTAAGACCATCTAACGTTACGAATACTACTTACCTCCATTTCATTCGGACCTGGCATCCTTGAATAAATGTATCTATCATTGTACTAGGAGCGATCAAAAAGTAGGGAAAACGACATTACTCCTCGGTAAAAAAAAATACTAGCAGGCATAGCTCAGATAAATATTTGTAAAATTAATAAAAAAAAACCTTCGATTCTCTTTTGTTTTTTTCTGAATGTAGTCATTTGTTTGCTTCGTGTCGGAACGTGTTCTCGAAAATGGAGAAAAACAAAGTGCGAGCCGTTATTAAATACCTCTGTTTAAAAAAGTTAACGATACAAGAGATTCATTGCGATTTGGAGGCAACATTAGGAGAGTCTGCTCCGCCGTATTCCACTGTCGCAAGGTGGGCTTCTCAATTTCGAGTAGGGAGAACGAGCACGGAAGACGAACATCGTTGCGGCCGTCCATCGACGTCAGTCACCCAAGAAAATGTTGTGAATGTCGAGAAAATTGTACTGAGCGATCGAAGAGTTACCATCCGATACTTAATTCAAGAAACGGGCATTTCATATGGAAGTTTTCAGTCCATATTGAAACAATCTTTGAATATGAGAAAAGTCTCCGCAATATGGGTGCCGAGAATGTTAACCGACAGTCAGAAACAAAATCGACTTGACATTTCGAAGATTTATTTATTTATTTATTTATTCTTTATGCACATATGTATGTACAAAGGCGGACTTAATGCCTGAGGCATTTTCTCCCAGTCTACCTTAGGGTGGTGTGGAAACATGTGTGTGTGTGTGGGTGTGGAAAAAAAATATAAAATAAATTAATAATAATACTATATATAAAACTAATAATAATGTTATACATAATAACATATAAACATATATATATACATACATACACATAATGACGTGAAACTATCATTGAGAGGATTCTGCCAACATTTCGAGTAGGTACTCGTGTAGTTTTTTTTAAAAGAGAGATGGTTCGTTACCATCCTGAGTTCCTGAGGTAATGCATTCCAACGAAGGATAGATTGGACGAAGAAGGAGGAGTGAATAAAATCAGAACGATTAGAAGGGCACTGAAGAAGACGATTACTTGAGGAGCGAAGATTTTTCTCGTGATTGGAGCACAAATATTGAAATTGGGAAGTAAGATAAGTAGGCGAGGCTGAAGAATGGAGAATAGAAAATAGTGTTGTCAGTGCCCTCTGAGTTCTACGCTGACGAATAGGCAACCACTTTAATTGAGAACGATGCACCGAAACATGGTCATATTTACGAAGGTTGAAGACGAATCGAATGCAGTTATTGAGAAGACGGTCTAGTTTGTTGAGGTGATCTGCATTCAGGTCGAAGTAGCACACATCACCATAGTCGATGATAGGGAAAATTAGGGACTGTACAAGCATTGCTTTAGTATTGCAAGGGAGCAAATTTTTTAATCGATATAAGTATCGCAATGCACCGGTTACCTTTTGACCAACGGCCGTAACTTGAGTCTGCCAGCTTAGCGTCGTGTCAATATGCAGACCAAGGTCTTTGACACTAGAACTTAGAGGAATAACTGTCCCGTTGAATTCAAGTGGAGGTAAAGTTCCAATATTCACCCTGCATATCAATCTAGAGCTCCCCACAAGAATCGCTTGACACTTGGTAGGATTTACCGTGAGACCGAACCTTTTGGACCAATTCTCAATTGCCCCAAGATCCTGATTAACTTTGCTGATAATATCAGGGATTCGATCAGCACTGTCTTGCGAGTATAATTGCAAGTCATCAGCGTACAGATGATACGTACACTGAAGTTCTTAAGTTATCATATCAATGAAAATTGAAAATAAAAGAGGAGAAAGTATACCGCCTGGGGGAACACCAGTATCGAGGCAGCGCCAAGCAGACGACGTTTCATCACACAAAACTGACTGCTGGCGTTCCCGAAGATAAGAAGAAAACCAGTCCAGCGACTCTTGAGAGCACAAACGGTAGGAGAGAATAGACAGGAGGATATCATGACTAACGGTATTAAAGGCGTTGGAAAAATCAATTAACACAAGGACTGTAACTTTGGTATCTTCCATGCCTGATCGAATATCGGCAGTCACTTTAAGGAGGGCAGAAACGGTACTATGGGCAGGCCTGAACCCAGATTGGAGAGGATTAATTAAATTGTTGCTATAAATGAATTGAGAGAGTTGTTTATGAGCGCAGGCCTCAAGCACTTTTGAGAGAAAAGGAAGAATGGAAATTGGACGAAAGTGGCTAGGAAGGGAAGGATTGGGAACCTTTGGCAAGGGGCGAATATGAAGGGAATATGCCGGACTCAAAAGAAAAATTGACAAGATGAGTAATTGCCGGAAGGAGACAGTCCAGTATTGCTACGATCATATCTTTACATATTTTGTCACAACCAACAGCCTTGGACTTAATAGACATAATAATTTTCGTAACATCACAAGAGTCGACTGGAGAAAAGTGAAAAGCGTTAATGTTTAGACGTCTAAGACCACCCAAGTAGGTCAGAGTTTGCTGAATAGTTAGATGATCAAAAGGAGGAGTAGTGGAGAAATGGCGATTAAGATCATCTAAGCTTATTGTTTTTGGTATATCTTGACATCGAGCCTAGAGAAGATATTGTTGGACAAGTTTCAAGAAGATTCTGAAAACTTTTTGTCTCGTTTCGTAACAATGGACGAAACATGGGTCCATCATTTGGATCCCGAGACAAAACAGCAATCTTCGCAATGGAAACGGCCATCATCACCGACCCCGAAGAAGTTTCGTGTCGTGGCATCGGCTGGCAAGGTTATGGCCTCAATATTTTGGGACTCAGAAGGAATATTGTTGATTGATTACCTGGAGCGATTCCCAAGTTGAGGAATGCCATCAAACAGAAAAGGAGAGGGAAACTTCGAAGGGGCGTGCTGTTTCATCACGACAACGCACCCGCGCACAGGTCGGCAGTTGCGATGGCTGCCATTCAGCAAGCTGGCTTCGAATTGGTCGACCAGCCCCCTTATTCACCAGATCTGGCGGCTAGCGATTTTTATCTGTTCCCCAAATTGAAAAAATACTTAAGGGGAAACAGGTACGAAGACGATAACGAGGTGATGGATGCTGTGGAGAGCTTGTTGCAGGACCAAGACAAAACTTTTTTTGTGAAAGGGATTGAAGCCTTGAAAAAGCGCTGGACTCGGTGTGTAGAGAGTAGAGATGGGTTGTATTAGGTAAATCAGGTACTAAGTACACCTGTTCCTAGTCTGCATAAATACCTAATCCAAATACCTATTCCACCTAATCTCAATGATCTCATACACATACCGTTACTTAGTGATCTCTATCCGCCTATTCTATATCAAATCCTGATATCGAATTATCGATATTTGAATTAATTTAATGTTAAATTGTTTTGTTATATTGACTCATAATAACACTTTTAAGAAAATGGAAGTTTCAAAATGGAATCAAATTTTTTTTTTTGATTAGGTTAGATATTTCTGCACGAAATTGGTTGAATAAACTAATACTTGTTTTCTATTTTATCATTTAATGATATATTAGCGATGAATAGGTACTTCCCTTCATACTTTTTACAGGCTTAGGACTGTTAACTTACGAATGTATGAAGTTTTGAGCCTTGCGATATTAAATATTCCGCAAAAGTTTAGCGTTTGCAAAATGGCGTATTTAAAAGATTTCAATTCATTATATTTACATTTGTTTTATATCAATACGCGTTGTATACCGCTGTCTCGCTCCCTTACACGTAAGCGGGATAGCAAAGCGATAAGCATATGAGTGAGTGAGAGAGCGCGGGAACAGGTATGAGTGAGCGCGCTAAACGGCTAAACATTAGATTATATTGAATATGAATATTAGGTGGATTAGGTATTGCCAGAATTGGATTAGGTGCCACCTATTCTCGTAAAATACCTGTTCTTTGGATCTGTTCTAATAAATACGACTCATCTCTAGTAGAGAGACTCGGAAACTATGTAGAAAAATAATTTATAAAGTTAACAATAGTCATTATATTCTATCTCATTCTCACTACTTTTTGATCCCTCCTCGTAAATGCAAGCCTTTTTTACATTCAATTGGGAAATGTAGGTGTGGGGTTTTTTTCCTTTTTATTATAACCTAAAATTTATGAGCAATGTAAAAGTTTTATTGTTACCCTCGTAGTGTACTATTTTTTATATTTATAATACATGAATGGTCTCTCAAAATACGCTTGATTCAACGTATGCAGTCGACACAGGAATTATTCATGCATACATGAAACAATAACAATAACTTAAATTAAGTTATAAGACTGATAGATGGCTTTATAAGTTCCAATAACAAGTGGCTTTGAACCCAGTATGGATTGGTGGAGGTAGCTCTACCAATCCATACTGGGTCTCTGTGGTGGAAATAGGGCTCTCGCTTTTGACCCAGCTGTGAGACAATAAAATATATTGTCTAAATTACATATTATGTAGGTTGATTGATGTACTTTTAGAATAATAAGTAACTGTATAGCAAAGAAAACGTATCAGCTCAGGTTTATAATTATAAACTCAAGTTTATTACATAAAACGAGTTCCCATTTTATTTTAATTAAGAAATTAAAAGGCAATCGAAGCGCTTTGAAAAAACTAGCTATACGATATTCGTAGTAACATCATCATCATCATCATCTCAGTCACTGCTGAACATTGGCCTCCCCAATCGCTTTCCAGCGCAACCATTCCGATGCCACCTGCATCCAACGACTTCCTGCGATTTTCACAATATCGTCGGTCCATCTGGCAAGCGGTCTTCCTACGCTGCGCTTGCTAATACGTGGTCTCCACTCTAGAATCTTTCTGCTCTAAAGCCCGTCCGATCCCCGCGCTATGTGACCCTCCCATTGCTACTTTAGCTTGGTAATCCTAAGGGCTATATCGGTGACCTTGGTTCTTCTACGAATCTCCTCATGCCTGATTCGATCAAGTAGAGAAACGCCGAGCATAGCTCTTTCCGTAGCTTGCTGAGCAAATCTGAACTTTTTTATGAGACCTTATGTAAGAGACTACTTCTCCGTATATCATGCAAAAAGACGGTGGTGGATTGGCATGCGCTAAGCACGGCCTTGGCGGATGCCGACCCTCTCCCCTACCCCCCAGCTCGGACTCCATCCCGTCCCCTCAGGACACCGATCAGGCCGTTGATTCCTTCACGGACCACATCCGATCGGCTGTCAGTCGATCTTCTAAGCAAGTCGAGGCAGAAGATCTCAACCGCTTTCGACTGCCGGACGATGTTAGGGATCTCATTCGTTCCAAGAATGCCTCAATCCGAGCGCACGACTCTTACCCCACCGAAGCCAATCGGGCCCGGATACGCGCTTTACAACGTGAGGTAAAGCGTCGTGTCGCGGAGGTCCGGGAGGAACGGTGGGGTGACTTCCTAGAGAGTATCGCGCCCTTCAGGCGTACCCCCAGCCTTCGACGACGACGAAAAGGCCGAGCTTCTCGCCGACTCCCTCGATAGCCAGTGCACCCCCAGTGCTCTCAGTCCGTCGACTAGTCCCACGTGGACGCGTTCGACAGGGAAGTCGAGCGCAGGGCATCCCTCCCCTCCGCCGATTACTTACCTCCTATCACCCAAACGGAGGTCAAAGATCTCATGATGGGTCTCAAAATCAAAAAAAGCCCCCGGCTCTGACGGCATTTCGAATCGCGTTCTGAAATGCCTGCCCGCCCAACTCATCTGCCTTTTAGTGGCCATATTGAACGCCGCCATGACGAACTGCACCTTCCCCGCTAAGTGGAAGGAAGCAGACGTCATAGGCATTCCCAAGCCCGGCAAACCTCGTAATCTCCCCGCGAGCTACCGCCCTATCAGTCTTCTCAACTCCCTGGCTAAGGTCTACGAGCGCCTACTTCTGGCGCGGCTCATAGACTTTGTAGTACCCTTATCGACGAGCAGGTCGCCTTTCGAGCCAAACACTCCTGCGTCCACCAAGTGCACCGCATCACGGAGCACCTCCTCTCCGGTCTTAACAAACCCATACCCGTCTACACGGGCGCCCTCTTCTTCGATGTCGCGAAGGCATTCGACAAAGTCTGGCACAACGGCTTGATCTACAAGCTCTACCAAATGGGTGTGCCGGACAGACTCTTGCTCATCATACGAGACTTCTTGTCAAATCGCGCTTTCCGATATCGCGTCGAAATGACGCGCTCCACTCCCCACTCCACCCGAGCTGGAGTCTCGCAGGGCTCAGCTCTCTCGCCCCTCCTGCTTAGCCTTTACACGAACGACATTCCTCGTTCGCGGATGATACCGCTCTCTACGTCTCGCATTGGAATAAGAGTTTCATTACCAGAAACCTTCAGGCAATCGCCAATTCCCTAGGGAATTGGTTCAGGAAGTGGCGTATTGAGGTGAACCCGGACAAGAGCGCTGCGGTGTTCTTCTCCAGAGGTGCCACCCGCGCCACTCCCTGCGCCGCCCTAGAAGTAATCTCGGCCAAGTGACCATGTTCGACCGACCCATTCCCTGGGTCAAAGAGGTCAAATATCTAGGGGTCACCCTAAACAGTACCATGTCCTTCGGCCCACATTTCAAGCGGGTCCGTCACCGAGCATTCTTTGTGCTCAGTCGTCTCCATTCATTAATCTGCAAGCGGAGTAAAATGTCCCTTAGAAATAAAGGGACCCATCATGACTTATGCGTGTGTTGTGTTCGGGCATTCGGGCCCCTCTCACATCGATAAACTCCAAGTGGTTCAAAACCGCTTCCTCCGTAAAGCCGTAGCCCTGGTTCGTACGGAATGTCGATCTCCACTCAGATCTAGGTCTCGAACCTATTCGCGCCTATAATAAAAAGGCGACAACACGACACTTCGCGGACGCATCTACCCATGCGAATCCGTTAATCGTAGCCGCCGCCGACTACGACTCGAGACTATGTCGCCCCTTGCCCTTCTGGCTCGAGCGTAGTGGTTGCTCGCTCGGCCTTAAGTCTAGTGAAGCTGTAAAGGCCTCGCAGCCAACAGCGTACATCACTCACACACACACACACACACACACACACCGTATATCATCACTGGCTACACACATTGACTAAAAAGTTTAGTCTTGAGGCACTGAGGTATTTTGGGTGAGAAGATGTTGCGCAGTTTCCCGAACGCTGCCCAGCCGAGTTGGATTCGTCGATTGACCTCTCTCTCAAAGTTGGACCTACCTAACCGGACTGCCTGTCCCAGGTAAATGTATTCGGCGACAGCTTCAAGAGTAGTGAGTTCCCAACAGTGAGTGCGGTGGGTAGGACATGGACATTAAACATTATTTTCGTTTTGTCCGTGTTTATTGTAAGACTTACTCCTCTTTTTATGGAGATCGCCTTCGTGCACTGCCCCCGTACTCGGACTGACATGGTGGCGTTATTATACAAGTATTTTAACACTTCGATATACCGATAGTCAATGTGGCATCGCTGGAGAGATCTTAGAACCGCCCAAGTCTCTATCGAATCGAAGGCTTTCTCATAGTCCACAAACGCCAAGTATTGGGGCCGGTAATCTTCAGTCTTCTGTATAATCTGCCGCAGCGTATGTATGTGCGTACTAAAGCCTTTCAGGAAACCAGCTTGTTCGGGAGCCTAGAAGTCACCAAGCCTGCGTTCGAAACGATTTGTGATGACTCTAGTTCTTCAACAAGATGTCACCTTTTTTGAAAAGCAATTCCATCACACCTCTGTTCCATGCTTCCGGCATTTTTCCCTCAAGCGAATTAAACAGCCTCTGAATGACTTTAAGTACTAGCGTTCTACCCGCTTTCAGAAGCTCTGCGGTAATTCCGTCTTCGCCCGGCGCTTTATTGTTTTTGAGGTGTTTGAGTGGAGCCCGTGTTTTGCTCTTGTCTCTTCAATACGCCTTATATTAAAGGACCAAAAATCGAGCCGCAAGGACTTCAATATCTGTCCATTGAGTTGCCTATAGGACTCAGCATCGTCGGAGGTTTGGAGCGTCATGGAATATCACTTAGCCACGAGGTTCCGGGTGTAGTCAGATAGTTTTTGAGGTCTATTTTTACGGTGCTACCTAAAATACTTGGACCCGACCGTATGGACAATCTCTACTAGCCTGTTGTTGATTTCGTCCACTGATGCGCTGCTGTCTAGCAATTCGAAGTGGTTTGACAATTCGAGTTGAAAGTTCACGGGGATTTGGATATGTGCATAAGAAGGTCGGAGCGTAGACTTCATTAGACGCGATCTTTCTATCTTGACATTAATATTTAATGTGTCTCTGACCATTCGGTGATCACTGCCGGTTTTTACCTTGTGAATTATGGAAACATCATTAAATATTTGGCGCTTGGTGCTCATGATGAAGTCTATCTTATTTTTTGTGGAACCATTAGGGCTCATCCAGGTCCATTTCCTATGAGGCGGCTTCTGAAAGAAAGTTATGTTTACCAGATTGATAAATTTTGCAGTAAACGAACACTGGATCTATATCTGTACTGTAACTCTTCGTACAGAACAAAGCCCATCGTCATTGTGATATTTGAGAGGCTTTGGTTTTGCAGAGGATGTCTTTCTGCTGATGATGATATCTCTAATTTCACTTGATGTATTCTCGCACCATTTAAGCAGGAAACGGGATTAAGCTCCTTAAGGGGGCTACCGTGAAAAAAAAAACGTGGTTTTTTACTCTACTCTAAACTCTACTTCTTAAAGTGCATGGAGCACTTTAAGAAGTAGAGTTTAAGAAGAGACTTAATATTTCGAAATGTAATTATTGATTGTATATTTTAGAAGATGGCAAAAGGAATACACGCTTAAATAAAATATTCTCCATAGAAAGAACCATCTAAAGTCATCTCTATTCCTTTACAATTTTTGATTTTAGCGCGAAATGCTTAAGAACAATCAATAGAATTTACTTAAAAAGCAAATAATTGTAGCAAAGTTCTTGTAAAGCAGTTTTTTATTACATTGTGTAGTTTTTCAGAAATTTGAATGCTAAGAATTGATTTTGCACATACGTCGTTTACTTCCGAGCGCGCACACAATATATCTGTATCTTTTTATCTTTTCTAAAGTAGAATCAGAATCAGAATATTTTTTATTCATGTAAACCATTACAGTATTTATGAATCGTCAAAATAGTAACAAAGACTCTACCACCACTTCGGAATATCATTCCTGTGGAAAAGAAGGGCAAGAAACTCCACGGTTACTCTTTTAAAATAATATTTTTACAATTTTTCCATCTACATTTTGTTGTGGGGTATGGGGGAACAATGTAGTTCAGGAGAGTCTAAATTAAATTAACCAAGTTAAACTATTCATGTGAATGGCTACATGGTTCTCTCATTTACAGATAAAGAAATGAGGAAGAAAAATGATAAATTTTATTTAACTACTAGAAGGAAGAGAGGGAATAATAAATAATAATAGCTGAACATGTTATCCACATTCTGGTGGAGCTGGAACATCACCTATCCAAGCATTTTTATCTTTTAAATAATCATCAAGAGTATAGTAAGCTCGCTTGCAGAGCGTACGTTTAATACAGGATTTGAATTTATTTTCACTAAGTTGAGGGACGTCAAGTGGAATTTTATTATAAAATCTAACACAGTACCCCATGAAAGACGTGTGAATTTTAGACAGACGAAATTGCGGTTGATCCAATTTATTTCTATGTCGCGTGTTATAGCAATGCCTATCACCTAGCTGATTAAATAGATCTAAATTTTTCCGTGTGTACATTATGTTTTAATAAATATACTGACATGGGACCGTCATAATAATGGCTTCTTTAAACAATTCTCTCAAAGAGTCGCGACTACCTAAGTTATAGATGGCCCTAATAGCCCTTTTTTGTAAGATAAAAATAGAGTCAATGTCAGCTGCCCTACCCCACAATAATATACCGTAATACATGACACTATAAAAGTAACTGAAGTAGACCAACCGCGCGGTGTCCACATCAGTAAGCTGTCTGATTTTTCTTACGGCATAGGCAGCGGAACTGAGTCGTTTACCTAAAGTCTTAATATGAGTCAAGCGTAATCCCTAAAAAAGCTGTATCATTTATAAACTCAAGTTTCTCGTTATTAAGTATAATATCACATGCAGTACTTTTCACATTCGGTAAAGAAAACCGTATACATTTAGTTTTCTTGTTATTAAGCACTTAATTGTTGCATGTGAACCTATTATGTACTTGAAGAAAAGCGTCATTTACCTCGTCTAAGTTATTGACATGTCTACCTACTTTAAAGATCAAAGAGGTATCATCAGCAAACAACACTACCTTCGCCCGCCCCTCAACTGCTCGAGGCAGGTCATTTATATATACCAAAAATAGAAACGGACCCAGTATCGATCCCTGAGGAACGCCCATTTTAACTAAAGCTCCTACAGATTTCATTTCGTTTATTTGAACACACTGTTGTCTATCTCCTTCTAAGTAAGATTTTAGTAGATTTAGTGCTTTACCTCGGATTCCATAATGCTCTAGTTTAAGCAACAGCGTTTCATGTTCAACACAATCAAATGCCTTCGACAGGTCGCAAAAGATGCCAATGGCGTCCTGAGAGTTCTCCCAAACATCAAAGTTATGCTTTATTAAGGTCACACCGGCGTCGGTAGTACAACGTCCTTTGGTGAAGCCATATTGTTGGTCATGAAGGATGTTATTAACGTTGAAGTGATCTAACATTTGAATAAGCATTATCTTTTCAAACACTTTGCTGAGCACTAGCAAAACAGATACAGGCCTATAGTTGTAAGGATCATTACTATCGCCGGATTTAAACAGTGGTATTACTTTACTAAACTTCATTAAATCCGGGAACTCTCCCTGATCTACACACATATTAAAAATTAAAGCTAAGTGAGGAGCGATTGTATGAATAATTGATTTACATACTTTAACAGACATGCCCCATAGGTCTTCTGTTATTTTTATTTTTAGATTATTGAAGACCTTAACAACAGACCGTGGAGTAGTATATTTGAACCTAAACTCTACAGGACAAGGACAAATGTTTTTTTTAACAAATGAAACTGCAAGGCTTGAAGAGGATTTTAAATATTTAGTCGTCTCTATTGGAATATTAGTAAAAAATCTTTCAAATTAGAGAGCTACTTCTCTGTCTGTGTTAAAGAGACCGCGCGGAGTCTCAAGGGTGAAGTCTGTATTGCGGTGTTTAGACCTCCCGGTTTCATTATTAATAATTTTCCAGGTGGCCTTTATTTTATCATCTGCAGTTTTTTTTTTTTAGTTATGTGAAGCGCTTTAGCTGCCTTACACACTCTTCTAAACGTTTTGGAATAATTTGTAACGTACCTTGCAAAGTTTTCATTATGATTTTGGGATTTGAGATCATATAATTCAAAGAGCCTCTCCCTACTTCTACGAATTCCCATAGTAGCCCAATCACTGAAGATAAACTTGGGCTTAATATATTTCATTTTAACAGGAAAGCTACTAGTAAATTCCTTTTGTATAATCGAAAAGAAGTCAGCATAGGATCTACTAGGATCTTTTGGAATATACTTGAAAACACCTAATTTATTACCTAAAACGCTATTAAATTGATGCAGATTCTTAGGTGTTATATGTCTACATTTAGAGTTAATACCCTTTTGTGGTGTAATATTATTAAAGGTACTGATTGTCCTGTGTGATCTGATGGGAGATAGTTAACTACTGCTTGATCTATGTAATTGCAATTACAAAAAATATTATCGATGCATGCAGCAGAAGTTGCTGTTATTCGAGTCGGTTCGAAAAAAACGTTAATTAATTTAAAAGAATTAAATAAACTTAGGAGTCTGTCACTGTGCCATGTTTGTTCTAAAATATTTATGTTTAAGTCACCACAAACTACAACAGATTTGTTACTCATGAAAGTTTTATTAAGCACATCTTCCATTACAGATTCAAATGCTAAAAAATTCTGACTGTTTGGGGGTCTGTATACACACAATAATATGTTTATCCAGCAAACACAAGAAATTTCAACACACTGTTCAACTGACAGCCCAACTATATCACTACGTTCTCTGGACTTCAAACTTTTTTTTAACAAAATTAATTGATCCTGGTAGATAGCCGTCTCCGAAGTAAACTTCAAGATACCCGTGCGTATAGAGGCCCCACTCTTGAATCGGACCACTATCTCGTAATTGCGCGGTTTAGTGGTTTGTTCAGGAAGTGGAGGCACTGGCGAGAGCGTATCCCCTTCGGAGGCCTTGAAAGAATCAAGGTTGAAAAGTTGCAAGATGAGAGCGTGAGGAGAACGTATGAAGACAGAGTCCGGGACAAGCTTTTGTCAGCTGGTTCTTCGGACTCAAACATAGATGAATGCTGTAATTGTCTGAAAGAGAGTTAGAAGTTGGAAGAATCAGCGAAAGAATAATGTGGCTGCTCAAAGGAGCATAGCACAGCAAAAGGGGTTGCATGGTGGGACACAGAGTTAAAAAGCTCTGTAGAAAGTAAGAAGAAAGCGTGGCAGGACTATGTCTCTTCTTTGAATCTAAATGACAGTATGACGGAGATGAAGAAAGAAATATACCGGCAATGCAAGAATGCCACCAAAACCTTAGTGAAAGAAAAGCGTGAAAGAGCTAGTGTGATTGAGTAGGAGAGGCTGACGAAGAACTTCGAGAATAACAGCAAACTCTTTTGGAGCAAGGTGAGAAAGGCTCGAGGTGATTCGTCAGGCTCCAGAATGGAAAAGATAAAATCTAAGGATGGTGACATTCTTGCAGACACACAAGCTGTGCTAAACCGGTGGAGTGAATACTTTGGAGAAATGTATGAGAATGCCCCGGATGCTGGTGCCACAGACGAGCCCAGAGGCGAGTTTGCGGCTCCAGAATCCACAGAGGACATCACTATGGAAGAAGTTGAATGGGCGATACGAAGTATGAAAAATGGTAAAGCTGCGGGAATAGACATGATATCTGCCGAGATGATTAAATATGGTGGAACTTGCGTCCGGGACGCTTTTTGGGTCCTCGCAAATCTTTGCTGGAAGACCGGTAGAGTCCCTACAGATTGGCGCCGCGCAGTCATAGTACCCTTGTATAAAGGCAAGGGCCCACAATATGACTGCGCCAATTACAGGGCCATCAGTTTGATCAGCTTGGCAGCTAAGGTGTATGGTAAAATTATTGAACGGAGAATGCGCGAGAAGTCCGATGGAGTGTTGTGTGAGGCACAGGGAGGTTTCAGGTCTGGAAGAGGATGTTCGGATCAAGTTTTCTCCATCCGCAACATCGTAGAAAAGCATCTGGCAGTAGGCCGGAAGGTTTTCTGCGGTTTTGTGGACCTGGAGAAGGCGTTTGATAGAGTCGTGCGAAAGAGACTTTGGGACATTTTGCGAGAGTATGGTATAAACGGCACCCTGTTGCGAGCCGTCCAGTCCACCTACGTGGACAGCAAGGCATGCGTACAGGTGGGTGGTAACATGTCACCTTGGTTTGACGTTAAAATCGGCATCAAGCAGGGCTGCGTGTTGTCCGCTAGACTGTTTATAGTGTATCTGGATAAAAGTCTTCAAAGACTGAATGCGATGACTGAAGGGGTTAAAATGGGTGATCTAGTGATAAACCACCTATTGTATGCAGATGACGCGGTTTTGATAGCGCCAACAGCCACTGATCTGCAAACACTAGTTACAGTTATGAGAGACGACTGCATGAACAATGGTTTACATTTGAATGTGAAGAAAACCAAAATTATGGTTTTTGAACGGGAAGAAACCAGAACGAATGCAAGGATTGTGGTTGGTAACGATGTGCTGGAGCAAGTGAATGAGTTTGCAAATCTTGGATGCGCCTTCAGTAAGGATGGGAAATACACCGCTGATATAGAGAGAAGAGTGAATGCAAGTAATAGAGTGAATGGTGCGATGGGAAGGCTACTTGGGAGCCGGCACTTAAGCCAAAAGGCGCAGCTGGCCATGCATAACGGAGTGCTTGTCCCAACGCTGTTATATGGCAGTGAGAGTTGGGTATGTAAGAAGGAGAACGAAAGCAGGATAAATGCGGTCGAAATGCGATCTCTGCGGAAGATATGCGGAGTCACGCTGACCGACCGTATTCGCAACAGCGTAGTAAGAAAGCGAGTAGGTATGAAAGATAGTATCGGTGTAAAGATGAGAAAGGGTATGCTCCGTTGGTTCTTGCATATAGAAAGAATGCCACAAGAAAGAATGACAAAACAGATATACCATGCGAAAGTGGAAGGATGTAGGTGCCGGGGAAGACCTAGACTATCTTACCATGACCAAATAGACCGTGTCTTAGCTGAAGGGCAATTCAAGAGTCTCCGTAACCGGCGAGTGTGTATGAGACGAACTATGAGAGTGGAGGAAGCCAGAGAGGTATGTAAGGAAAGAACCTGTTGGAACTCTGTACTCTCTGCCTACCCCGCGAGGGAGCTGGCGTGATGATATAGATAGAGATAGATAGATAGACAAAATTAATGTCTGCTAATGAAGCCTGGATTTACGACTATAGCAACTTAAGACCAAATAATTTACATAATTGACTAATATTTCATATGATTTAAGCCAATGCTCACAAATAGAAACATCATATTTTGTCTTTTCCAAAAATAACTCAATCTCTAATGATTTTGAAGAGAATCCTTGTATATTCTGATGGAATAGTTTCAAACTACCAGGCCTCTCTTTCTCCCTATTCAAAGTATGCGAATTGCTAGAGGTACTCCAATGTACTTCTGTTGTCAACCTCTGTCGTTTAAACAGTTTATCACAGTATTATTAGTAAAACGATATAATACTGGCTCGTCTCTTATCCTAGATATTGTTATGTTGCTATTATTGTAAGCTAACAAATTAGCAATTTTTAATTTACGTTTCTTAGGAAGGAACATCGCTTCCTGAGTCAATTTAAACCCACTAACAAAATTGTTAGTGTCAAAAAATAAAACATTGTCATTATAACTTGACAACATGTACATAAAGTTATTCAAATAATAAATAAATTTATTTTGTTTTTCTGACAAGTAGTCAAAGCACTTAAAATTAATTTCCCTAATTGCAATTGCAATAAGGTGTTAATACCATCAACAATATCCTTTTTTTGTATACCTAGGCTGTTTTCTAATAACAAAACAACTGTAGTTGTACTATCCATTGATGTCTGTGAAATCCTATCTATTAATGAATTATAGGGTAAATTATTATAACAACTGTTGGTTACGTTGTGGTTAAGTTTACTATGTAAAAGTGAACCAAAGCCTGTCCCAATTTGGTTGGAGAAAACTAGTGTTTTGTAAAAGTATTTGCATCACTGTCACTCTCCCCGTCGATAAATGGTCGATTGCGGTAGGCCCTTATGCGCTGTCATAATATATTCATGAGCGCTGTATTTTTTTCCTAAACTTGTCAAAAGTATAAACTTTCTTAATAATCACAGTGAGTGTTTTAAGTCATGGTACTGTATCGACATGGTAAAGCTATAATTGCGCTACGTATCTAAGGAGCTGCTCTTTTATTAAATTAGTAACGCCATCTCCTTATATCAGTTGTAATATTGTTTTAACAAACTACTATACATTGATTGAGGTACTAGCTTATAAATACGAGATACGTAATAAATATCTAATTAGGTATAACATTTTGATAAAGGTATCATAATTACCGACGTAGCATTTTCTTTTATGAATGACTCGACAGAGGTCGTTATTCAATATTTTCTTCTTCTTCTTAGGGCACCTCTCCAAGTAGTGAAGGTGGCATCTCTGCATATTTTTCCCTGTCCCTTGCGAGGCGGAACAGGTCGGCGGCACTCGCTATGTCTGTCCTCGGATGTTACGTAGTCAGGAATTTTTTCGACGGCCGTCTTTCCTTTTCCCCGCAACTTTTCCCATCAATTATGAGCAGGAGCAGCTATTATTATTATTATGCAGGAGTTCGAATCTATCGTGCCGCAATACATGCCCTACATACAAGGTGTTAGATAAGAAACGCAAGACCTCACACACCCCGATTAGAGAATTCCTTCATAAATTCAAAACGAAAACAAAATTTCCAAATTTAAAGGGTATTACCCTTTTTTGAATCACTTTTATACCCCAATTAACAATGAAACTTTTACGTGTATGTGTCAATTTTAAGAAATATGTGTTAGGAATGCATTTGAAATCTCCTCCTGCTATGAATCAAGAATAAATTTAGTTTTTTATAGCTTACTGAAGGAGTAAAAGCATTTTTTGCAAATTTAAAAAAACAGTTTGATGCATTAAAAATGTTGGTATAAATTCAGTTACCGATTTAGAACAAACTACTTTCAGGTCTTGCGTATAGTATGTTACAGCTTGTATAGAACCTTTCGCTGCTTGATGCTAAAGCTTACGTTTATGACCAACTTGCCGTAAAACTTACTCGTTGGAGACTTTGTGAGTCCAAGATAAGGACATCATTCGTCTATATGCCCACATCTGAAATGCCTCTATACGTTCCTTGAGATGCTCTTTTATTGTCCAAGCTTCACATCCGTATAGAAGCATTAGGAAACAGCATTGGGGACGAAAATTTTAAGGTTACGATTACAGAGTACCTTTTGCATCTGACTAAAGGCACTGGGGGCAACTTCTATGCGGCTATTGATCACTACCTCGCCAACCCACTCTTCAGTAAGCCATGCACGGAGATATTTATACTTCTGCACTCGCTCTAGTTTGATGCCTGCGACTGTTATATTCAGCTGTAGGCAGTTGTTAGAAATAAGCATTACCTCTGGCTTACCAACATTCGTTCTGAGGCCGGCTCTTTCACTACATTCGTTAACGCGATCGACAACTTGACTCTGTCTTGTGCAATTTTGACTCTGAGGACGCGATGAGCACCGTATCATCAGCATATCTTAAATTATTTATAAGACTTCCGTTAATCTTAACACCACAATTCACAACATATAAAGCTTCTGCTACAATCGCTTTAGAATAGAAAATAAAGAGTGTAGAAGATAAGATGCAACCCTGCCGTACTCATCTTTGCATCTCAATTTCGTTGAATTCCTCCCTATTAAATATTTGACGATGTCAAAATACCTGTATTATTATCACAATAACAAACAATTCCGTGGAGGTATCTAGCCATCCTTAACAATTCAAGGATGCCTAGTTATCTCCACGGAATAAAAAAATACCTATTTCTTTGTTCTGTGGTCACCTCCTGATGTGATGATTAAAGTGGAATCTATTTGCTGGACGGCTCAGCGATGACCAGTACCACCGCATGCATTATAACTTCTTTTACTATTTAGACCCTAAAATACATATAATTCGTATCTCACTAACCAGATCCCACAATTCCCACAAGTCCTCTCCACTAAGCTATTATGAGCTTAGTTCTAACGGAGAGAGCAGGAGCTGTCTCATTTTCTTTTTGCTTTCACTCAGCGGGGTTGTAAGACGGTGAGGGCAGTATGCTGCGAGTAGGCGACGGCAGAGTCACATTTTTTTCACATTATACAATGCCTGTTCTATCACTCATCTCCTCTACTCAGTCCATTTCCGATTTGTTTGAAATGAAGATAAACTATAAGAGCCCTGGCAACACCCTGGTCTGAAGTTTGTGTATGAGTGCATTTACTTTGTTTGCATTGTTTTAAGTGAAAGAAGAATTAACTAGGATTTAGAATTCTAAATAATTAGTAATACTTGATGTAAATATTTAAAAAAACCTACTGTAGTAGTTAATAAATCAATAAATCAGCCCACACGCTGTCCTCTGTCCTACTGTTGATAAAAACCTTCCATTCGCAAATGTTTTCCCATAGATGCTGTAGGGATCTAAGTATTACAATAAAGGTAGGTAATTGTTATCTCGAGTTAGAACGGCGTATACTTTCTGACTCGAGATAACAATTGCCGTACCTACCTCCTGCTTAATTGTAATAGCAAAAGTGTGAGAAATAAAGAAAACTTTGTCCAGTAGGACCCTTTCATGAGATTTTATTGTTTTTACACCTTTTTTTACCTATCTTTAGCGATCTGGCAACAGTGTATATTTTTCCATCTTAAATAATAAACGCACGGTATCAAGATTAGCTTTGTAACTCAAGCACAGTATATAGTGTTTAAATTGTAAAGGTGCAGTTCATAAAAATTATATACTTAGGCTCGGTATCCTCTATAGTCCAGACGGGAAAGGAGATAAGAAAAGCAGGCAGGGTCTGTTTACCAAATTGAAAATGAGATTCCCAGTACCTGTCCTATAGGAAGTATATAAATTTTTCCGGTATAATGGCATCAGGTACGCCGCCTAACGTTTTGTACCCTAAAGTCATCGGCGTGCCACCACCACCACCAGGTAAATATGTCCCGGACGGTGTATAATGCAGAGATGTGAGATGGCTTTACGGCCGAGCTATGTTAAATTGGGTGCGGGGCGAAGAGCTTATATGAGTAACGCCGTGCGCCGCACACCTCTCCTATCTTTTGTTTTCGCTACTTTCGTGTCAAAGGAAAACTGTTCATTTTAGCTTAAACTTCGCTACACTAAAGCTAGATGGAGAGAAGGTATGGTATAACAACCTCTTACGTACTATGGTTTTTTACGCAACATGTTCTATATTAGGCCTTAGTAAGCGTACAGACGTTCTGTATAATATGGGAGTAACCACTCATTAAAAGAAGTACCTAGTCATTTAAAAAGTGATCCCTTTTAATTGTGGTCCTAAGGTATAGGTTAACCTAACTCCCCTCCTATCAGTTGCTACCGCCGTCCGCGGCATGTTCTCACCGGCCTTCCTGATGCCCTTATATCCCTTCTTACGGATACAGATACCACAAATAGGATCAGACACCGACCTCGCCAGCGAGGTCGAAGAATCCCTTGCCCGCTGGCCGGTGCAGAGTACCTCGACGAGACACCCAGTATATGCCCTCCCCCATAGCGACTGCCCAAGCCGAGGCTGTTCCTCTTTGAGACGCCCTTGAGCTAGTTGCCCCCTTGTCCTTCTGGCTCGAGTCGTTTCCACGCTCGTCCTCTTGTCCGGTGAAGCTGTAAAGTGGCCATTGGAGCTCCACAACAATTTTATCGTGCCTCTGTGTCTACGAGGTCTCAAATTATTTTTTATGGTTATTTAAAAAAACATCCCACACTAGGAATGATTCCGTGTCGTGGGTGCGTTTACAAATATACATTTGACATACACGAATACCTAGATTGAAACCAATGACGTAATATATATGGGCATGCCCTAACTAGGAAATTAACGTGCCAGTATCGGGCCCAATCAACCAGTTCAATATAATAATTTATTTAATACTAACTGTTACCTGCAGCTTCGCACGCGTATATTTTGTAATTTGACATAGGTTGGACATTTTTGGATAGCATTATTCCAAGACTTAAGAGACACCTCCATATTAAGTTTAATTTAAATCCATTCAGCCGTGTTAATATAGAGAAATAAAAACCACTATCCCCTAGGAATTTTGGATATCCCGAGCTAAACAGTACTGTTAAACAATCTCTGAATAATTCTCCATTTTCCAGTGATAGCGTATTTAAAATCGGTTCCGCCATTCTGAATATTAACACAGACAAACATTTATTTTTAATGTGCCCGTAAGCGCATAAAATATCTTCTTTATTTCAAAATCACAATTCCCAAATCAGCATTCCTGTGCGCTGTGAGTAAGTTAATCAATCTACGTTCTATCGCTTAAATCAAGTCGTTTTTGTTGTTTTATACAGGCCGGTAAAAACCCACCAAATGCATATTGGTGTGATTTTCTATACCACTTAGACGGATAATATCGGCATGATCTAGTGTGAAAACAAAGTGACCTATTTCATATTATTATTTCACGACTTCAGATAGTTTAATACTATACAAATCTATACAAATCTACATCATTTTCTATTCTATACAAATCTACATCATCACATCAGATCCCTTGCAGGGGAGGCAGAGAGTACAGAGTTCCAACAGGTTCTTTCCTTACAGACCTTTCTGGCTTTCTGCACTCTCATAATAACTAATACTCGCTCGCCGGTTACGGAGACTCTTGACTTACCCTTCGGATAAGACATGGTCTATTTAAGATAGTCTAGGTCTTCCCCGATATCTACGTCTTGTTCTAGGTACACTACCAACTGAAAGCGGCGTGGAACCATTCGACCCTATGTAAATATGTACATTTTTTTTACCGTTTTTTATTAATAATTCTTTGCAGTTTTTTTTATATAATTGTAAATATTGTATATTTCTTCGTAACGTAAAACTAAAAGTAATTGTTTTTCAACGTCCTTTCACTTTCGCATTGTACTATACATGTGTGGTTTCTTTTATATTAAGTTTCTTTATAATCTGTTCAGCCGTTTTAGTATGAAGAAATAAAAGATATTCCGCAGAAGTCTTGCTATATTTAGATATTTTTCGAGGTAAGACACCTTCATATAATGTTTCAATTAATTTCATTTATATAACTTTCAATTAATTTAATATGAATAAATATCATCTATGTCGCAAGAACCGTGATTCTTTCCGGGATAAAAGTATCTCGAATATTATTTCGAGACCTAAAACTCCTTGAAAGTGTTAGTAAGATCCATTCTGCCATTTTAGTATGATGAAATAACAGCTATCCCGGAAGAACCGTGTAGTGAATATAATGTATATTTGGTCAACTTCCACCAGACTTATTACTCTATCAATTATCTCTATCATCGGGTTCAGTCTTAGCCCCACTAAGCATGCACAGTTAGTCTTTGTACAATATAAACTAAACTATAGCGCGATCTTATTCAACACACAACACTGATTCCTTCCTTATCAAGAAGGATTATCACTTTATCTATTTATTTTAATATGATCAGTAAATAATTAAATAATTCCTTCTCTGCCTACCCTGTCAAAGATTATAATCTAGCGTAATAATATCTAAAACAGTACATTGCCAGCTCAGTATGTAGGAAAGTTTTGTCAGTACATTTTGTGTTAGTCTTCTTGTAAGATATTAATCGTCGATAAAGCTTCGTATCCGGCCCATTCATCGTTAGACTTCCCTCCAGAAAAAACAATCCTGAAGGCATCTTCGGTTGAAACCATGTTTGAGTGTTTAAATCAAACGTGTATGAACAATTTCGAGTGAGTGCATTTAACCACTGAAAAGTTTTTCGTGAGGAGATAAACCTGAGTCTAATATCAATTAATGGATAAATGTATGTGTAGGCAAAATCACAAGTTTTACATCGTAACATTGCAGTTCAGGACAAACAGTAATAAAGTTTTATGGTTTATCCCGCGACAATCTAGTAGCTAAGCTGTTTTAAAATAATGAATGATTTATCAAAATCGACGATTTTCTTTTTGCTTTCCTCAGAAACTATTAGATTTTTCAAAAATATTCTTATACAGAGTTATGATGTTGAGTAGAGGTTATAATTACACAGAGTTTAATTAAAATTCATCAAACAGATTCATTTTCTGGAGAAACCTTTTGATTTTCCGGGATAAATACTATACACCATGTTAGCCAAAATTTTAAGGTATCCGTTTGCAAAGTTTTATCAAAATCCACCTAATAGTTTTACGTGATGATGGTTCATACCCTTCGACAGACAGACATCGAAACAGACACAAAAGCCAAAAATTGTAGAATTGGCTTCTACATCGATAGTATGATACTCCTGGGTTGTTATTTCCTAAAAATATTCCATGACACGACTTCCTTACAGTTTTATTATACGTATAGATTCAGTATAAACATAGTTCTTGCACAATTTATGACACATGATTTAAGGGTACAGAGTATTCAGAAAATTAATTTCTTGATTATTATTTACATAACTAGTCTAAAATTATAATTTAATATTTTTAAATAATATTATTGACGCGGAGAAAATGGCAGCCAGTCACACAAATTCATAACGTTTTTGAACGAAGATGTACACGGTAATACCTGGACGGTTAATATTATACATTTAATTGAAAAATTGCTGTTACGCCAGCAGTGCGTTAGAATAAAATAAATATAGTTTTCATTCAAATGATTCAAAGCAATACGGATGTTTCAAATGCATTTTTAAATTTCCATAATGCACAAATACACATACAAGTTTCATTGCGGATATAAAAGTGCAAAAAACTTAAATTTGGAATTATCTAATCGGGGTATCTGAGGTCTTGCATTATTTACGCTACTATGTTATGTTATTTGTATGGAGATAAAATGTTAGTCCCTGGGGAATTGTCAACTTGCGGCCGGTCCGCGATTTTAAAAATAATTGGAATCAATTCAGTTACCGATTTAGAACAAACTACTTTCAGGTCTTGCGTTAATTATGTTACACCTTGTATCATCCCCCATTGACTGATACAAAAGTTTATGGGTCACACATAGCCTCGTGCGTGCGAGGATCGAACCCGAGACTATTCAAGCTGGCCCCAGTGATGCTCGCTTTACCCGTCATCGAATGTTCACAATTTGTATGTATGATCTCAAACCACGCAATACTTCATGTCTCAGACTGTGCTATTGGTGTGACATGCTGCTTGATTTATTATAATGGTGTTGACTTTGACGTCATACTACATTCCAGGAAATTAAGATTGTGTATTGTTTTGTTGGTTGTTACCTTATTATTTACCTACTAGTAAGTCAATAATACAGCAGAGTAATGGTCTAATTTATTTATTTGAATAATAATCCAAAAAAAGATTTCGATATGACAAACAGAAACATTTAAAATACTGGTAATTTCAGTTAATGATTTTCACATTTTAATACATCAGATAAATTTAAATATATTAATTAAGGCATATTTTTACAATTTCACTTATCGACAATTACACACTAATTGTTTGACGGGATTCCAGATGTTTGTTAAGTGACGTAAAAGTAGCAGTTCTGCCATTGCAGTCAACGTTGATCGGCCAGTCGCAGACCAATTTATGTGGGTTGTAGAATAGAGCTCCCGGGCAACTGTGAGGTACAGGCACACCACCGGCACATACATAGTACTGATTACAGTTTTCATGGGATATTAGCACGCCCTCAGAATGTTCAGCAGCACATAGAGCAGGTGCTCTTCTTGGGTTGCAATTACAACCTTCCTCTTCTGGTTTAATTCTATCACCGCAGTCGACGCTGCGTGGCCAATCGCACTCTAAAGTCACTGTGTTAAAGAGGAGGTCGCCAGAGCAAGTAAATTCTACAGGACTGCCTCCGGAGCACATGTAGTACTGATCGCAGTTTTCATGGGCAATAAAGACGCCGTCGGTGCCACTACCAGCGCAGATAGATGGCGCTTGGCTGGGATCATCGTTGCCGTTGTTATTGTCATTGCCGCCGTTGTCACTATCACCGTTGTCCTCGCCTCCGTTGTCCTCACCATCGCCGTTGTTATCATCATTATCGCCACCACCGTTATCACTACCCTCGTTGTTATTATCTTCAGGATCCGGGATAATCCTATCGCCGCATTCAACATTATATGGCCAGTCACATTTTTCAGTGTAGGGATTATATAAGAGATCCCCGAAACATGTCAGAGCGACGTTAATACCATTAGAGCAGATGTAGAATTGGTTGCAGTTCTCATGTGCTATGAGCACACCGTCAGAGCCGTCAGCTGCGCAAATTTTAGGTGCTTCTCCAGGGTTGCAGTTGCAGGTGCCGCCACCACCATTATCAGAATCACCATTGTCATTATCCTCATCGTTACCACCTCCATTATCGCTGCCATCATTGTCACCAGCTCCATTATCGCTGCCATCATTGTCTCCACCTCCATTATCGCTGTCACTATTATCGTTGTCATTATCTTCAGGATCTGGGATAACTCTGTCACCACATTCGACATTTTCTGGCCAGTCACATTTATTAGTGTATGGATTGAATAAGAGATCTCCGAAACATTTCATGGCGACATTTATACCATTAGAGCAGAGATAAAACTGGTTGCAGTTTTCATGCGCTATAAGTACGCCGTCAGAACCGTCAGCTGCACAAATTTTAGGTGCTTCTTCAGGGTTGCAGTTGCAAGTACCATTGCCATCGCCATTGTCCGAACCTTCGTTGTCGGATCCGCCATTATCGCTACCGCCATTATCACTGCCTCCATTGTCGTTATCTTCACTATCATTATCATCAGGGTCAGGAATGATGCGGTCACCGCAGTCTACATTGATGGGCCAATCACACTGGTCGATAGCAGGGTTGAACAAAAGGTCACCCGGACAAGCCATGGCAACAGGTTTACCTCCTGAACAAATGTAGTACTTATTACAATTTTCGTGAGCTACTAAAACGCCTTCTGATTCATCAGCGGCACAGATAGAAGGTGCTTCGCTCGGATCGCAGTTGCCACCACCAACGGTACCATTGTCGCTACCGCTGTCGTTATCAACATCTTCTTTGTCTTCACTACTGTTATTACTGCCTCCATCATCATTGTCACCATTTCCATTGTCTTCGGGGTCAGGGAAGATGCGGTCACCGCAGTCTACATTGATGGGCCAATCGCACTGATCTATAGCAGGGTTGAACAAAAGGTCACCCGGACACACCATGGCAACAGGTTTTCCGCCTGAACAGATGTAGTACTTATTACAATTTTCGTGAGCTACTAAAACGCCTTCCGATTCATCAGCGGCACAGATAGAAGGTGCTTCGCTGGGATCGCAGTTGCCACCACCGACGGGACCATTATCATTTCCACCGTTATCGCTACCGTCGTTGTCGCTACCGCCATTATCGCTACCACCGTTGTCGTTACCACCATTGTCACTTCCATCATTGTCATTGTCTTCTGGGTCCGGTATAATTCTGTCTCCACAATCAACATTATAGGGCCAATCGCATTTTTCAATATAGGGGTTGTATAAAAGGCCTGATGGGCAAGTAAGCGCGACAGCGATTCCATGCGCGCATTTGTAGAACTGGTTGCAGTTTTCATGAGCTACCAATACACCGTCAGATCCGTCAGCTGCGCAGATTCCAGGTGCTTCCCCAGGGTTGCAGTTGCAGGTACCGTCGCCGCCACCATTGTCAGAGCCTCCGTTGTCGGAACCACCGTTATCAGATCCATCATTATCGCTACCGCCATTGTCACTGCCTCCATCGTCGTCTCCACCATTTTCATTATCATCACGGTCAGGAATGATACGGTCACCGCAATCTACATTGATGGGCCAATCGCACTGGTCGCTAGCAGGGTTGAACAAAAGGTCACCCGGACACGGCATGGCAACAGGTTTTCCTCCTGAACAGATGTAGTACTTATTACAATTTTCGTGAGCTACTAAAATGCCTTCCGATTCATCAGCGGCACAGATAGAAGGTGCTTCGCTGGGATCGCAGTTGCCACCACCGACGGGACCATTATCACTTCCACCGTTATCGCTGCCGCCGTTGTCGCTACCACCATTATCGCTACCACCGTTGTCGCTACCACCATTGTCACTTCCATCATTGTCATTGTCTTCTGGGTCCGGTATAATTCTGTCTCCACAATCAACATTATAGGGCCAATCGCATTTTTCAATATAGGGGTTGTATAAAAGGCCTGATGGGCAAGTAAGCGCGACAGCGATTCCATGCGCGCATTTGTAGAACTGGTTGCAGTTTTCATGAGCTACCAATACACCGTCAGATCCGTCAGCTGCGCAGATTCCAAGGGCTTCCTCAGGGTTGCAGTTGCAGGTACCGTCGCCGCCACCATTGTCAGAGCCTCCGTTGTCGGAACCACCGTTATCAGATCCATCATTATCGCTACCGCCATTGTCACTGCCTCCATCGTCGTCTCCACCATTTTCATTATCATCAGGGTCAGAAATGATACGGTCACCGCAATCTACATTGATGGGCCAATCGCACTGGTCGATAGCAGGGTTGAACAAAAGGTCACCCGGACACGGCATGGCAACAGGTTTTCCTCCTGAACAGATGTAGTACTTATTACAATTTTCGTGAGCTACTAAAACGCCTTCCGATTCATCAGCGGCACAGATAGAAGGTGCTTCGCTGGGATCGCAATTGCCACCACCGACGGGACCATTATCATTTCCACCGTTATCGCTACCGCCGTTGTCGCTACCGCCATTATCGCTACCACCGTTGTCGCTACCACCATTGTCACTTCCGTCATTGTCATTGTCTTCTGGGTCCGGTATAATTCTGTCTCCACAATCAACATTATAGGGCCAATCGCATTTTTCAATATAGGGGTTGTATAAAAGGCCTGATGGGCAAGTAACCGCAACAGCAATTCCATGCGCGCATTTGTAGAACTGGTTGCAGTTTTCATGAGCTACCAATACACCGTCAGATCCGTCAGCTGCGCAGATTCCAGGTGCTTCCCCAGGGTTGCAGTTGCAAGTACCCCCGCCGCCACCATTGTCAGAACCTCCGTTGTCGGAACCACCGTTATCAGATCCATCATTATCGCTACCGCCATTGTCACTGCCTCCATCGTTGTCTCCACCACTTTCATTATCATCAGGGTTAGGAATGATACGGTCACCACAATCTACATTCTCTGGATGGTCACATTTGTCGGTAACAGGATTAAACAAAAGGCCAGATGCACACGGCATTGGAAAAGGTCTACCTCCAGCGCAAATATAATATTTATCGCAATTCTCATGTGCTATAAGAACACCGTCTGATCCATCAGCCGCGCAAATGGCAGGAGCTTCGCTAGGATCACAGTTGCCACCACCGATAGATCCATTATCGCTACCGCCGTTGTCGTCACTGTCGCTGTCGCTGTCGCTACCAGCATCATCGCTGTCCTCATTACCACCATCGCCGCTACCATTGTCACCATTACCATTATCGTCGGGATCTGGAATTACTCTGTCACCGCAATCAACTTTATGGGGCCAATCGCATTCCTCAATTTTAGGATTGTACAAGAGGTCGGAAGGACATTTAAAAGCAACAGGCTTGCCGTTGTCGCATTTGTAGAACATATTACAGTTTTCGTGTGCTACCAAAACATCGTTAGAGTCATCGGCTGCGCAGATTGCAGCTGCTTCACCTGGGTCACAGTTACATGTTCCATTACCACCGTTTCCAGTGTCATTGCCACTGTCTTCACAGTCCTCATCAGCACCAGCATCATTATCACCATCATCGTCGGGATCGCCCTCATTATCTTTGTCCTCATTGCTGTCTACAACTCCGTTGTCACCGGCATCATCGTCACAATCATCATTGTCGTTGCTTTGACCATCAGAAATAGGCCGGTCACCGCAATCTACATTTTGAGGCCAGTCGCATTCTTCAGTGTAAGGGTTGTATAACAATCCGTTGTGACACTGGAAAGCTACAGGTCGACCGTTTGCGCATTGGTAGTATCTGTCGCAGTATTCGTGGGCAATCAATACATTGTCTTTGTCGTAGTTAGCGTCACAGATTTGCCACGCCTCGTTGGGGTTGCAGTTGCAAGTCTGCCTAGTTTTTAGCTCGGCAGTATGCGTCAGTGCTACTGCACTGAGCAGTAATAGAAGTGATCCTAAAAATAAAAAAAGTATATTATAATCAGAATATCTTTAAATCTTCAATGATAAATAACTGATTACTACCAAAAGCTCCCATTCGCATAGTATAGGTATCGATAAGCAAATGGCAATTAAAAGCCGATACGTATGTACGTACATGTATATATCAATATGATCAAAAGGCGTGACGTGATTTTATCTCTAAATTACTGTGGATCCTTTTGTTGATATAAAATAGTTGGTAAGTAAGTAGCAGGTAGGTAATTAGATGGACTGATATTACGCGTATGAATTTTTTTTGTATATGATAATTTTTATGCCTGCGTTTTACTTATAATCGCTAAATTGAAGCTCGGACTACAAATATATGGAATCTACCCAGTTCGAGAAACAAATCAGTTTGGCATGCTATCGACTACTTGGGGTCCGCATGAATCCGGAGAAAAACTTACTCAACCGATCGCCAGCATTTGTTGACGTTGGATTGTATTTAAAACACTGTTACACCTAAATTTCCCAAACGGGGATGACATAGGTGTAGCATTTACACCAACATATCGCAGCTGATATACTACGGGGCGACCTTATTGTCATTATAATAGGCATAATTCCAGACGTCGGACTGCTATTCAATTTTTTTCCATAGAAAATGCAAATTTTTCCGACGCAAGATTCGAACTCTGGATCTCGTCATTGTCAGCCACACTATGCGCCTCTAGACTAATAAGGAAACTTAACCTTTTCATTTAAAATAAATCCTTATAGGTATATGATCACCTTGTCCACACTTTTTCTCAGAAACGGGTAGAGGTGTCAAGCTTAAATTTATCTCAAATACTATCGTCTACAGCCTTGGCGGTGTAAGAAATTTAAGCTTCTAAAACATATGGGCATTGAAACCCACTCATCAAAACCTATAGGGTACTTCTCGGCTGTAAATTACATTATCTTACTGATTGTCCTCAAAAAATGGATCTGTGTTTAGAGCAGAGATGGGCAAAGTGTAATCAAATTAATGATTAACCACTCCCGCTTGGTAAAAATAGGCGTGACGGTATATTTATGATTAACGATTATTATTTCATTTTGTAATCTTCAACGATAACGATTACACTTTTATTCTGGAATCATGATTAAATATTACAACAAACAAACAAAATCAGGTCGGTTTTGGTAAAAGTCGGAATCAAATGGCTCCAGATCGCATGTGAGGGAGGAAAAAAATCAAACAATTGCTTTTGCGACGTATTAAGCTCGGACTCGTTGGGGACAGTTTTTTTCGGACGGGGGAGGTTCCAGATGCTTGTTGTTCGAGCCTACTGTTACACTTTTTTTTCGGATAAGAGAAAAAATAAAGTGGCAAAATGTAATATCAAATTCTCGAAAGAGTTGTCTTATTGTTATTAATCGTCTACTTCCTACTGGTGTAATTAAAGTATCTAAATATGCAGAGTTCAATTTAAAACAAATAAGAATGAATTTACATTTATGTGGAATTTTGTTTATACATATTTATTTATTTCAGACACAAAACAGAATACAATCGCTACAAATACAATCGCTACAAATAATATAAAGACAAAACTTAAATAACTAGATTATATTCCAAGGCATGTGTCCTAATCTATATTACTAACGTGCAAACTGGCATTATTAATAGATTACCTAATATTGGTAATCTGTACATAACATAGATCGCCATGAGTTTCAGACAGAAAAGATGAAACAAAATACAGTAGTAGGCTAGTCACAAAGAAGGATAGTTTAAATTAAAATGAGCCTCTCGCTTGGCAGGTAAATATTATATGTGTATAATAATATAATATTATATGTATGTAAATAAGTAAGCTTTAATAAAATGGATAAGGGGATTATGTGATAATTAGATTAATCCAAATAAACGAAAACATGAATCAGTAGGAAAGTGGCCTCTATAACTGATTTGCTTTACGGAAATATGTCACTGTCATAAAAAATACGCATTTGAAACTGTTGTGCGAATGAATAAAATAATTATAATAAAAGGTTGGATCTAATTTTTGTAGATGAAAGATAGATACCTACACAATGCTTTATTAAGTACGTGGTTGATTTTACTGTTTTGATCTATAAGTAACCCAAAAAGAAAACCAAAATTCTACCAAGTTGTTATTATCATAAAATTACCAATTGAAACTTATAGTATCTTATAAAATAACGATAAAGGAACACTGAAGTATATTAAAGGACCTTTAAAGTAATAATCTAATATTTCTCGTAATTTGATGAGGTTATCACTGCAATGAAAATTTGTAGGACCGATTTTACAAGAGTTATGATTACTCTACTGATCTCCTTTAGCGTTAGTTAACTTTCCTGTAAAGTTCACTATTTTGGATAACACCATCATTAATACTTTTTGATTTTTATTTTTAAATACGGCGTGAACTTAAAGCGATGTTTCACTTCGCTTTCGATTAAATATTTCACTGCAAGATTTATCACATCTTTAAAGGAACTTTTCCTTTCGATTATTTCAGTGTACTACACTATTTGATTTAAAGAATTTTCCAAAAAAAAGGCTATCACTCAACTTACCCTTCATTTAATTGATCCTTTGGCACTTATTTTCGTAGTCCTTGCACAAGGAATAATGATAAATGGAGTTCTGATTTCACATTATATATACACTTCGCCCTGTTTTCAAATTATTCATAAGAGATTATCAATATGATAGGAACGACACACTGATTTACAAAGATAACTCTGAAATTAAAATATTCGATACAATCAATTCATGACAAAAGAATCATTCATGTGATGTTAGTAATACAAAGATAGCAATGATAACGTTAGTTGAAATTTTATTGCATACGTTTAATAAAACTGTAACTAGGTAATTTCCCTGTTTATTGAAGGTCTTTTTTAAATATAAATATATGAATTTTTATAGTTAAAAATATCCAGACATTATCAACCACCCAAGAAGAATTGTCATAGCTATAATACTCAACAGACCAATTTTCAGATTGTACATACATTATGTATCTACTGAAAATAACTGAAATGGTATATAGTAAATATTTGTCTGCATATCTACCTAATTGCAGTGCCTACAAGATTGTACGCATTGCTAGCAATACTTATTATGAGGTTTTACTATTTTTCATTTATGATTTATTACCAACTCGCACCTTCAGAACAGTATAGACTTAACTCAAAAATCTAAGAAATCGAGTTACGGTCATAGAGGGCCATTAAAAGGTACGATCTATATGGTGAATATTTAAACAGCGGCGATTTAATGGTAGAATTACTCTCTACCCGCGCCGCTCGGTTCTGAAGGGCCGCAATAAATTTCTCATAAAACTTGATTTTTCTATATAAGTCACTACTGTACTGACAGAAGTTATGTTGCAAGTTAAAGACGTCCGAAAAGATAGCCATGGCGAACACCATTCTATTAAAATATGTACAGTTAATAGTTAATTCTCTGCATCTAAAGAGAATATCTGGACTTCATAATTTGTATTGAGACGAGGCTTAATGGGTGTTAAATTTGACGTCCACAACTTATTCATTAACCTTGATTCTGCAAGCCCTGTTGAAAAAGTTAAGCTTTTCTACGAGTTAAGCTGGGAAAAAGGAGTGATCCTATTAAAAGGTTTTATACATATCTCTCACTACGCATCTTCGCAGATCTGGTCGAAAAGCAGCCTTGGGACTGTAAGAAACTAATGCACTCGTCAACTGTCCACGGGACTAAGTGAAGTGTTTTTTGAACTTATGTCAATCATAAACTGCGCTCATACGCTATATTGTTACCTCAAAATAAGGGTCTTATCATTTTGCAAATTTGATTTACTTTATTAACGCTTTGTGAGGGTCTGTTTGGATTTTTTTATCAGTTATATCTTAAAATATGGCCGCATTCCCAAATTGTAACTATTACGAAAAACGGCCTGTGACGGACAGACCGTAGGATTTAATTTGTACTATAAAAAGTTCGGTTTTGCCTTTGGACATTCGAATTTCGATCACGATGAAACTTAGCATTATCAGGTTGTTTTAATAATATACTAATAATAATAATAATAAGCCCGCAGGGCAGCTTGTGGCGAGCTGTTAGTGAGTAACGACACCACGGACCCGAGTGTTTCAGAAAGTCGGTCAGGGCCCCCAACTCGGCGTGTCTTCGTCGGTCGAGGGCAAACCGAAGGGTGCCCGCAGGACTCTAGGCTCTGGCTAGCCTTAATTGGCCGTCCAGAGAGGAGCCGTGAGAGCTATATCGACGTAGGAAGATAATGCGGTCCTACGTCGATGTACTTCAGGGGTGGAAGTGTTAAAGGGCATAACGCTGTGAGTAACTTCGAAGAAAGCGCAGCACACCTCTCTACACCCCCGAGTCGCTCACACCGGTGTTGCCCTCAGTTGTTCTAGGACGACCGTTTGAGGGCCCATCTAGTAAGCGACGAGTCACCGCCGGCCACGGGTAATTAGGTATCACTAATTATGGCCGGTGTCCGTCCCCTTCGTAATAGTCCAGTTTTTGTCCATCAAACCTCATTTACATAGCCCTTGGTTTCTTTTCATAATTTACAATAGTCGTTGCACCTGCTGGGGTCAGTTCGCTGGTTATGTTTCTTCATTTTCAGCAAGTGATCTCAGCAGGTGGCTTACATAACATTCACTTCTCGCAAAGGGCCTCTACGTGTTGGACCCATGTCCCCATGCAAGCCTTTCAAAGTTCCGGGTAAAGCCCGTGAATCTCAGCGAGGTACATAATAAGAATAATAAAAATCAAATTAAATCGAATCAGTTTATTTGCGAAAATGGGTTACAGTGGATGTTAAAATTACAATGGTCGTACGCCATATTCTGCCTTTAGGCATGCAAATATCATTAGGAATAATCCAAGACCTTAAAGTACCTAACAATTAAGAAAACATAATAATTGTATCAGACATTATTATAAGACAACGTTGCTTTTAAGTACTAATTAAAGGTCAGTATTATTTATTCCTTAAGAGTGTTCAATAATATTGTAAATTAGACTTGTTATTCTAAATAGAAGGTACTATTTTGAAAGGACCCTTTCAATCATCATTCGTTGAGCAAATTATCATACTTTTCTTTGGATAAGTTGTTAACTTTTCTTGGATATGGAGGTTTTCAAGCAGAATTGTCTTTCGAGGCGTAGCGCTGTGCAACTGCAGTTATTAAGTATCACAAAGGTTTAGCAGCGTTCGGCTGGATTAGTCTCATAGCACAGTGTACATAGATATATATGTACACTGTGCTGTGGCAATATTTTATGTCCTTTCTATTTTTGAGCGTCTCCATACTTCAGTAGGAACAATAGAGGCTAACATCTTGGTTACAACTTCATGAGGTAGTTGTTAGGAGAAGTACGAAGTCTCTGGGGCTGAATAAGTTCCAACTGTAGATAACGACAACTCTCCATGGCCCACTCTGGATTTAGTCCGCATGGTAGAGTATGACTTATTCTCTATCACCTCAGTTTTTGAGAGGAGGCCTTGGCCCGTCCTTTGCGACAGTATAGAACATACACCCTTAATAATATCAGCCTATACTACCCACTGCAGGGGCAAAGGCCTTCTCTCACAAATCAAGGTGAGAGAGAAATAGTTCATACTCCACCACGCGAACCCAGTGCGGACTGGTGGAGGCAGATTTGTGGCCACCTGCTGTTTCGGCTTAACGACTAGCACATTAAGTGGTAACTGGGACCAACGGCTTAGCGTGCCTTCCGAAGCACGGAGACGCTCGAATATGAGAATACCACAAACGGTCACCCATCTCAGGCTGACCGAGGCGAGGTAAGAACACCGCGGTCGCACATCACTACGAGCGCCACATACACCCTTAGCAAGTGACAAAACCATATTAAAATGACCGTGAGTTGCACATAGTGTTCCGTGCACCACCTGATTAGTTCCAAGGTAAACATTCGACCAACCAACGTTATCAAAAATGTCCAATATACTCCTTTAAGTAGAAATTGCGTCGTTCTACATTCAAAGTATTATCTACAGTTTTAAAACCAAAACAACACCTTTTATTGTTATGATTATGACTTTTTTTTACTTGGAAATTATTGTTTTCTGCCCGGGTGCAGTGCAGTGCAGTGGACGCAAATAAGCTCGCATTATTAAAAAATAAATGTTACATACCAACTTAACCTGAAATAGTATAGGATTAACTTATTTGATACATCACGCATTTGACTAGCATAGGATTTACTTAGCAGTGGGTAGATACAAGCTGACTGATGATGATAATGATGATAACGTGTTTGCACAGGTAGTGGTTCTTAATGTGTGTGTATGCAGGCCCCGCATAAGATGGACCGATGTCCTGATAAGAGTCGCGGAGAAAAACTGGATGCAGATGGCACAAAACCAGTCGTTATAGCGATCTACGCATTAGCCTATATCCTGCAGTAGATGTATTTTGGAAGTGCTTAATAGAAAAAAGAAAACTTATAGTTGGATGTCCGTCTATTAAAAATTTATTCTAATTTTTGTGCGTTAATACTTCATGCATTTAGACATTGTGAACACATGTTATCTTACACTTCGTGGATTCTTTCTATAAACGATGATCGCAGAGCTGATAAGATGTAAATGCATCCGGTAGATAGCACTACATCGGATTTCAGAAAGAAAAAAGACCGCCTCAGCTACCTACCTCGGTAGCTTAGTGGTTAGAGCGGTCCCCGCGGTATATGTGGGCGAGCGCATTACATGAGTGTGTGTCCCGTCAGTAGCGATAACTTTTTACGTTTATTAAGAAGCACTATTCTACCTACTAGGTGTAATATAAATAACGCAACACCTCAGACACACCAACTAGATTATTGCTTTACAAACTTAACAGCAGAAAACTTCCAAGAGTTATTTAACACTAACTGTTACCCGCGGCTGCGCACGCGTTAATCAAATATTATCAAATATATTTTATCAACGCCCATCTCTATCAACAATCTCTATTACCGGGTACAGTCTTAGTCCATATAGGTGGTATTTGTAAAATATATAGAAATCTATAGCGCGCTGCGCGATCTTATCCAACGCTAACGCCGCACCGTCTTATACAATCTTATACAAAACACATATACAATGCCTGGGTACTTTCTTTTAAAAAGTATTACCAGTTTATCTATTTTTCATGAAATATCATGAAATTATAGGTAAAATGACTGTATTAAACCTTTTATACCTACCCAGCATAACATCGTAATCAGGCGTAGTAATATTTAAAAAAAGGTACATTACGAACTAAGTATGTAACAGCTTTGTCAGTACATTTCGTGTCCTGGCTATTCATCACTATTCATCATCGGCCAGCCCGAACATGTCCCGCTTCATTTACGCAGACGATCTTGTGCCAACTTCCCAAGCTTCCAACTTTGAGGAAGTGGAAGCTAACCTCACTACTGCTCTTGGTGCTTTATGTCAGTACTATGAGGAGAATTCACTCAAGCCTAACCCTCCCAAGACAGGATGTGGCAGGATGTACCCATAGTTTACAACCACCATCCCAGGTACCTGGAAATCATTCTAGATAGGTCTCTCACATACGGCAAAAACTGTGAAGCTATAAAAAAAGGTGCACGCCCGCAACAACCTACTCCAGCGTCTACCTACCACTAAGTGGGGAGCCTCACCGCAAGTAATGCGGACATCAGGCCTGGCGCTGGCATTCTATCTATCTTACGGGGTAGGCAGAGAGTACAGAGTTCCAACAGGTTCTTTCCTTACATACCTCTCTGGCTTCCTCTACTCTCATAGTTCGTCTCATACACGCTCGCCGGTTACGGAGACTTCTGACTGGTCCTTCAGATAAGACCCGGTCTATTTGGTCATGGTAAGATAGTCTAGGTCTTCCCCGGTACCTCTACCCTGTCCTTCTCCGTAGGTAAATATACTTGCTCTGTATGGAGTCGGTCCGCCCACGCAAAGCTAGTGGATACGGCACTGAACGAAACTTACCGTATGTCTAAAACTGACTCCCGCAAAACTGGCTGGCATAGCGCCCTCAGATGTTCGCAGGGTTGTGGCA
Source organism: Phalera bucephala (assembly GCA_905147815.2). Lineage (NCBI taxonomy): Eukaryota > Metazoa > Arthropoda > Insecta > Lepidoptera > Notodontidae > Phalera > Phalera bucephala. The sequence continues at coordinate 52,427,663 of LR990609.1, forward strand.
AGCTCTGCAGAGCGGACAAAAATGGTAAACGACATACGGCACCCCATGCATGGTTACACTCCAGTAAAGCAAAGACTAATGAGCCGTAAGAGCTTTATAAAGTGTTTCGACTCATTAACCCTGAAGCCAATAAAAGCGAAGCGGAACTTTTGGAGGGAAGGAGTATCGCTGCCAAGTCCCTTTTTATCACCTTCTGAGAGTCCCGCACCTGGACATAAATTACCATGGCCAGTCTGGAAGTTTTTAAATAGACTTCAGACCCAGGTCGGCCGAAGCAAGGAAAACATGATCAGGTGGGGATTCATAGACAGTATTAATCTGGGGTGTTTGTGCGGTGCAACCCAAACGATGTCCCACCTTATATCATGCCCTGCGGGCCCTAACACCTGCACGTAACAGGATTTGATGTCTGCTACCGACAATGCAATCGGTGTGGCCAGCTTCTGGGCCGCATCCATATATATATATATATATATATATTTTTTTTTTTTGGTGCGTTTACAAACATGAAAATTCACATACACAAATACCCAGACTGGAACAAATAATTGTGGATCACACAAAGATTTGTCCTGTGCGGGAATCGAATCCGCGACTATTAGACAGAGTGGGTGGAGCAGCTTAAGCTCTTAACCACTGCGCTAAATCGTCCGTCTGTAAATTATAATCATGTTTACCGTCGAAACACTAAGAAGATTATTAAAGAGTTCTATCCAGACGAGACAATCCTGAAGCGTCATCGGTTCATGCACGTAATCATGTTTAGGTGTTTACCCTTCAAAATCAACCGTGTATGTACAATTACAGGTGAGTTCTTTTAACCATCGAAGAGTTTCTAGTGAGGAGACGAATCTGAGTCCAATATCAATTCATGGAGGAATTTATATGTAGGCAAAACATTTAAACGTAACATTGCAGCTCGAGACTAACAATAATAAAGAAAAATAATATATGGTTTATCTCGCCATTATCCCAGATCGTTTCTTGTTTCCGGGATAAAAAGTATTTATAATTTTAAGTTAGGGTGTAAGTTATTACCGTTCCAAATTTCATTGAAATCCGTTTGGTAGTTTTTGCGTGATTGAAACACAAACACACAGACAGACAAACATAGAAACAGATAGACCGACAATAATTCCAAAAAAAATGTTCCGGCCTCTATAACGATAGGGAAATGCTCCTCGTTTATTTTTTTTTAAATAATCTATGTACTGATTTGACCCGGTTACAGTTTTATTATATTTTTAAGCGCGAAGCGCTAACTATGGAAATTTATGATCGAGACATATCGAGAGTTAGAGGAAGAACTTAGGATAGGATAGCCCGAGACCGCAAAGAATGGCACAAAAGGGAGGCTTATGTCCTGCTGTGGGTTATAAAAAGCTGATGGTGATGATGATGGATCACTTTCCTATCAGTGTGCGTATTTAGGAATATGATTAAGAAATATATTCTAAATCACTGAATTATGATTTGATTTTGTTAAATACAGTGAACTTTGTTGTTTTATATCATCAAGCCAGATCACTTGAGGGGTAGGCAGGTAAAATAAATGTAACATGCATCAAGAATAGTTGGATTCGATGCAGTTGCCGATTTAGAACAAACTACTTTTCGAGTTTCAGAGGCCTTAGTATGAAAACGTTGACGTTAGCGTAACGCTTTCGAGAAAGCGTGATGTCAATTCATCTCTATTTAGTTAATATGCTGTGTGTAAAGGATAGAACATCAACTCGAAAGCTTTACGCTTATGGCAGTGTCTTCATGCTAAGGGCTCAGGTCTTGCGTTATTTATGTCATAGTGCAACAAGGATTTTTATGATGATGATGATATTGTTACAGGGTTGATGTGAAATTAGGGTTAACATTCAGTAAAATGTTCCCACTTCCAAGCAGATATTTAAATGAGTGGGTCCGCACGGTTTCTAATTAAAAAAATTAGTTGGGTAAATTTCATTGCAAACAGCACCTCTGCGACTGTCATGTAGCGACATTTCACTTGATGACAGCGTTAGTTCTAATTATGGCCGCGGGCCAAAAGATCCTTGTCGGACTGTACACGTTGTCGAGAAAGCCTATAGCAGGCTTTTTTCAGTTTCAGGAAGGCATTTTCTATTTTATTTTATTAATTTTGCTTGTATGTAAAGAATATCGTACGTCAACGTTACGCTAAAGTCAATATGTTCATGCTAAGCCCTCTGATTTAATTATTAATAATATCAACCAAACCTTCGTCGTAAAAGCGGCTGTAAGTAGCTGAGGGCGATCTAGAAACATTCGTTCGTATTAGATTCTTTTCGGAAATCTTGGGCAGACTTGTTTCTGTTATCAACTGAAATGCGAGAAAGGATTGCCACTGAAACTATCGCCTGCCGGTCTACAGGCTCTAGAAACTAGCTATGAGCTCTAGTAACTAGTTAATTCTGCCTTTAAGGTTGATTCACGCTACATGTTACTGCATGAGAATGAGTAGATAATTCATTATGAAAGGTTTTACACTGCTTCGATTCGAATTCCATACCACAGCTAATTCCAGGAAACAAATAGGGCGTGTCTGCATTCACAAATATTTGCATTTATTTTTAAACTCTACATTCATCGGCAGAATCAAAGGGGGTGATTAGCGCGAATCGCTAATTAACAATGATTATAATCAGATATTTATCAACGATCGATGGCATTGCAACGTGTGACGGTCACGATCAAATCAAGAAATATGCTGTAAACATAATATACGACATACGATAGATACATTCTGATAGATTCATTAAATAACTAGCTTAGTGTCGGCGACTTCATCCGCGCAGACCAGCAGATTACTAGCAAGGTGATCACCAAAACGAATTCTGTATTTAGAATTTTTTGTAATGGTTTTGAATTTTCTGTTGTGGGAAGTGGGAGCAGCCGTAATTAGATCTTAAGAGCATAACACATACAGCTGCTCATGTGAGAAGTCCTCAGATTGACGGCCCTGAGGGTAGATCTCTGATATTTCGTTATGATCATCTTGATGTAGACGGGATATTGTACACTCTTAAATTGCAGTAGGACTTTGATTAGAGTTGCAGCGCGCGGTTTAAACACGCGATTTTTAATAAGATTTCAGCTTCAATGAGGTTCCTCTGTTGCGACACTACCTTCAAATTTAACGGATTATCACGTAAGACTGTCTCGTTGATCAAGTTGCGAATAATGTGCTTTGCGATCATGTGGTTCAAATCCTAGATCTGACAAATGTAGTTTTTCCAATGTCAGTGCGAAGTCTGAAATTGTGCCCGGTATATGGTAATAGGTTCGCCCCCTATTGCATGGGACCTAGCATCATCGGCGAAAAGTGGGTGTACATAGTACACTTTTTCCACTCCCATTTATGACGCACGATTTAGCGCAGTGGTTAAGAGCTTAAGCTGCTCCACCCACTGTGTCTAATAGTAGCGGGTTCGATTTCCACATGGGACAAATCTTTGCGTGATCTACAATTATTTGTTCCAGTCTGGGTATTTGTGTATGTGAATTTTCATGCTTGTAAACGCACCCACGACACAGGAATAACACCCAGTGTGGGGCTAAGTTTAAAAAAATATATATGCGGTCCAGAAGGTAGCCACACCGATTGCATTGTCGGTAGCAGACATCAAATATTGCTGCGTGCAGTGTAAGTAAATAAAAAAAGACTTAAGGAATATAGCCGAGAGGGTATTCGTGTTTCTTTTTTTTGCACAAAAGAGAACCTTAGTTACTTGACTATTTTAGGTTAACTTGTTTTAAAAGTTAAGACTTCCACTGCAGGACAGAGGGCTTCCCAAAGATCGGCACGACGACCGGCTTTGTGGAACCGGTAAGTTTACGATAAAAATTATATATTTCAGATTAACGCACATTTTATTTATTTGTATCGCAGGCTTTTCATCAGTGAAAACTCTATGTATCTATACTAATATTATAAAGAGGAAAGATTCTTATTTTTGTATGTTTGTAACAATTAAACTCTAAAACTACTGGACCAAATTCTTTCACCATTAGAATGCTATTTTATCCAAAAGTAAAATAGGCTACATAACATAAACCCGGTAGGTGGCGCTGTTGACGACCGGGTACGAAATCGCGAGAAACTGCTAGTTTAGTATAATTTATTAGGTAACTTTCAAGATACACGTATGTAAATGACAGAACTTACTATACTAATTCTAAAAATGACAGTTACGGACGCCATCAATCTTAAATAGTGTCTGGGCCATAGAAATAGTATAGTACCTGCTCTAGGCACAGGCACCTTCAATGCACTGACACATCGTTTTGCCTTTTTGATATTAGTTATTGAATACTGAGAATTCATTAATTAATTATTTAGAAACTTATCAACCATCAAATTACATATAGTATCTACTGAAATAAAAGTACCTAAAACTTATATATATATATATATATATATATATATATATATATATATATATATATATGGAATATCACACGCATTTGTACGTAGGGCTAATCCGCCACACAATTCCCACAGCTGTTATTCCTGTTAGCTAGCCATCATCCACAACCGCCTCTGTTGATGATGAGGGTTGAACCTCAGGATGTTCGGGCACGCTGCCCGCTCTCACATCGATAGACTCCAAACGGTTCAATCCCGTTTCCTCCGCAAAGCCTTCGAAGCCCCGTGGTTCATACGGAATGTCGATCTCCAATCCGATCTTGGTCTCGAACGTATTCGCGCCTTCATTAAAAAGGCAACAACCCGATATTTTGCGAACGCGTCCCATCATAGTAATCCGCTAATCGTAGCCGCCGCCGACTACGAACCTAACTCACCTCCTATCAGCCACTACCGCCGTCAGCGGCATGTTCTCACCGACCCTCCCGATGTCCTTACATCCCTTCTTTCGAATACAGAAATATGATAATAGAATTATTTTTTATTTTATATATATTAATCTATCTATTTATCTATAACCTCACGCCAGATCCCTTGCGGGGTAGGCAGAGAGTACAGAGAACCTGTTGGAAAACAGGTTCTTTCCTTACATACCTCTCTGGCTTCCTCGACTCTCATAGTTCGTCTCATACACGCTCGCCGGTTACGGAGACTCTTGACTTTTCCATCAGATAAGACTCGGTTTATTTGGTCGTGGTAAGATAGTCTAGGTCTTCCCCGATACCTGCATCCTTCCACTTTCACATTGTATATCTGTTTTGTCATTCTTTCCTCTGGCATTCTTTCTATATGCCTGAACCAACGGAGCATGCCCTTTCTCATCTTTACACCGATACTATCTTTCATACCTACTCGCTGTCTTACTATGCTGTTGCTAATGCGGTCGGTCAGCTTCACTCCGCACATCTTCCGCAGAGCTCGCATTTCTACCGCATTTATCCTACTTTCATTCTCCTTCTTACATACCCAGCTCTCGCTACCATATAACAGCGTTGGGACAAGAACTCCGTTATGTATGGCCAGCTGCGCCTTATGGCTTAAGTGCCGGCTCCCGAGTAGCTTTCCCATCGCACCATTCACTCTGTTCCCTGCACTCTTTTCTTTATGTCAGCGATGTATTTCCCATCCTTACTGAAGGCGCATCCAAGATATACAAACTCATTCACTTGCTCCAGCACATCGTTACCAACCACAATAATTACATTCGTTCTGGTTTCTTCCCTTTCAAAAACCATAATCTCGGTTTTCTTCACATTCAAGTGTAAGCCATTGATCATGCAGTCGTCTTTCATAACTGTGACTAGTCTTTGCAGATCAGTGGCTGTTGGCGCTATTAAAACCGCGTCATCTGCATAAAGTAGATGGTTTACCACTAAGTCACCCATTTGTACACCTTCATTCATCGCTTTCAGTCTTTGAAGATATATATTAAATATTTTAATAATTAGAATAGAAAAAATTTAGATCTTTTTAATCAGCTAGGTGATAGGCATTGCTATAACACACGACATAGAAATAAATTAGACCAACCCTTGCCCGCCGGTGCAGAGCAGCACGGCGAGACACCTAGTATACGCCCTCCCCCATAGCGACTGCCGAGGCCGTTTCTCCTTGAGGCGACCTTGAGCTAGTTGCCCCCTTGCCCTTCTGGCTCGAGCGTAGTGGTTGCACGCTCGCCCTCTTGTCCGGTGAAGCTGTAAAGGCCCCGCGGCCAACAGCGTAGATCCTTCACACACACACACACACACACACCTCAGGATGAACCACGAAGTGCTTTAATTGTTTTGCAATTAGGAACCTGATATTATTATATTAAGTATAATATATACTAACATTAGAAAAAAGCCGCCACCGCCAAGTAAGAGTAAGCCAATGGTAAGTCATTAGTTAGAAACACCCCATAGGCAAATAAATTTCATCTCTGAATAATAGTAAAAGTTATTACAATCACTAGGAACTTAAAATAGAAATTGAAGAAGATATTTAGAATAAGCATGGTGTTCCCATCGCATCTTACTACCCCGAATGAGTATATCGTCATTAATTGAAGCTATTTTTGACAATAAGTTTGTTACTTTTCTGTAGTCAATCAAACCGGATGAGGCGTCACATCCTAACATAGGAAATAAATTAAAAGTATTTACTCATAGTTCAACATTATAATATACACTGATAAGATAAACCAATAAAAAATTACTATTAGATAAAACAAGTTGTACAGTTATATTGTTCGTTTGATCTAATGCATAAATGCCGCTACCTATAACAGCTATCATATCGATTCTTCCAAGAAGGCTTTTTAGATATGACCGATATTGGAAAACCACTGAGTACCTACACTATCATTTTCTATTGAAATCATTACGTCGATTAATATATTAAATGGCGTGACTAAGTGCATTTATTAACGGCAAAATCGAAGAAAAAAACAACTTCGTTTTCATTCCAAAAACACAGGCGGTAGACTTGTACCGTGTACACCCAAATATCATGAAATTTCTGCTCACAAATAGGCTCACCTCGATAAACATTACATACATGTATTGTAATGTCTACCGAGGTGAGCCTATTACAATTTTACCGGACACAATTCCAAGCTCCGAATTGCTACTGATACTTTTTCTATTAAAAACGTCATTAATAGATACTTTGTCCGACCTAAGATTCGCACCTAGGATCTCGTGACCGCATACCTCACCATGCGTCACTAGAAGGCAGTCAGACTATCAAATTCCTTTGAAGAGCCCTTATCCCTTGTCTGGTGAGGCTGTAAAGGCCCCGCGGCCAGCAGCGTAGGTCATTCGCACAAACGCTATCAAATTCTATAACTGCAAAATATGAGCAGTAAATGAGCTACCTTATTTAAACTTTCGATAAAAAAGGATCATATGAGGACGTCTACGATTTAGAAATTACTGTTAAATTGATTGATTTATGCACATACAGTGCGACAAGGATATTTTTCATGCACGTTTATTATTTTGGAAGCCTTTGGGCGGCTTGATAAGCTCCAACAGCAAGTGGCCGTGGCACCACAAACCTGTCTTCACCAATCTGCGCTGGGTCTGCGTGGAGGAGGTCCTAATCTATTTCACCTGAGTTTGTGAGAAGGCCTTTGCTCAGCAGTGTTTATGATACATTTATGTATATTACTAGCGACCCGCCCCGGCTTCGCACGGGTGAATTATACACATAAACCTTCCTCTTGAATCACTCCGTCATTGGTGAAAACCGCATGAAAATCCGTTCGGTAGATATTGGGTTTATCGCGTTCAGTATAATACGTAGTGAATATTGTTGGTCCGCTTACTTCTAACACCAGGAAAATTTATTTAAAACTGATCTAAGAGAAAAACATATCAAAATCGTTAGTGTACGTATGTAGGTATCCCGGTGTTCGGGGATATGTTTGTATCAAAATTCCTTAATTACCGACCTGTCCTGGGTCTACATTTGTGCAGGATATAATAGCATTAAGCTCGCCCTCTATTACCTTAGTCCTAACAACATCGGCCACCCACATTTGAGGAATATATTCGAGACGGTGTTTATTTTTTATTGCTCCAACATTGAGCAAATTTTCGTAATACTTATTCATTGTTACGGTAGCAACTACATTCCGGTAATTACCTTCATTTAACGATAATTGTGACTATTTTTATTTAGATACCTGGTATCTATACACATTCAAAGAGTGTTTTTTAGATTTGTGATAAAAACATGCGACATAATTGACAAACGATGTCATTAATGAGTAATTTATTTTTGCTTGCGAGAAATGATAAAGTTGCATAAGGACATTAACTCAGTTGAGCTGTTTGGATTATTTCATGATGAAAAAAATAGTTCGTTCGAGGTTTGGACGGCCCCCGAGATAGACCGATAACATGTTAAATTCGCGGGTAAAAGCTACATAGGTCCAGCACAAAGCTGATCCTTTGTCTTGCAGTGGAGCTCATATAAAAATTATGATGATGCTTTTTAAGTTCACCCTAAAACCCCCCACGGTTACCTCCTTGACAATGAAGGGTGCTCCGGTTTTTATAAATATATTGGACTGATGCCCCTCTCTCGCGCCATGCTTCATTGAATATATCTTTAAAAATAAAAAGCACTACTCCCCCGCCGTCCTCCTTAAGATTTTATTAATATTGATACAAATCCACAGCTCTTAAATATATTACAATCTCAACTTATGTGCTAAGCTTACAGCCGAGAAAAGATTTACATCCTTTAACTTTTTTTTGCACACAAACAGCCAGTAGAGTAATATGGAACATTAAACAAAATAAACAAATATCTAAGAGAAAAAAAGTGTTAAACCAAAAGTTATTAAACTAAAAACTAAACGAAATTGATGCGTATAGTTGTGTGTGTGGGCGTGTGCGTGTTCCGTCGACTGAACTGCAGGGCGCGACGTCGGCGATCTTTTTAATTATAACAATAATTCTTTGGGAATATTTTAATTTGCATGTCGCATTTACTTATTATAGAATAGTGATTCTTAGTAGGAATAATTTCAATGAACACAGCTTATACTATACTACTTCAAAAGATAAAAATATCCTCGTCAACGTCTTTTCAATGCCTGCTTATGTAACTACGGACCATCCCATAGCGTATCGTAGTACAGCTACGAAGTGTAGATGTTGCTACGGTGCGTAGTGATTCATCTAACTACGAAATAAGCAATTACAAATTACTGTCTCGGTTTTTGCTTAAAAATATAAATTCATACCAAGATAAGCGCCCATGGTTTGAGCAATGTATTTGAGCAAAATCTGTCATTCTTGTTCATGGATTTAACCTATAATCAAATTCTATAATCTATTTTTAACACGCTTTTATTAGATTGACCTGTAACTATGTATCTATATAACGGAATATTTCAACGTAATTTTCACCAACTTCAAGGCATCCGATTGGCTTGAAAATTGGTATACATATCAAGGACCGATGACAATATAATAATTATATTATATTTTCTTTAGCAGAATATTAAGAATTTCATTTTCTTTACCAATATTTTGATAGTACTCAATCCGTTTAGGGCATGGATATATTACAAATGGATTGAGTACTGTCAAAATATTGCCAAAAAATTAAACTCTTAGTCACAGACACAACATTGAATTTTCTATGATTTAAACAACTCGAGAAACCATGATGAGTAAGAACAATAACCTAGAGCCCGGTGTCACGCTCGCACCCATGACGATGCAGTACGGTGACCATAAGGTTGAACTAATAAGGACTATACCTATTTATGATATGGTTTATATACGGTGTAAACCATTTATTATCGAGTTCAAAACGAACAAGGTTCTCAATTCGTCTTTATATATAAGGATGGATTAAGGTGGGACAGTAACGGCAGAAATCTCAAACGTTGTAGATACAGAAAAACAGCCCTAGGAGACTATCCTTCATTTTTGCGATATTTGGAGCTGAATTTACAGATTCTATAAAAAAATTACAAACAGCAAGAAAATGGGCAATTTAATCAAAAAACTTTGAGTACAGAAATTTATAGTAAGCCGCCAGTAGACATGGGTTACACATTTATACGAATGTTTTTAATTTCTACACCGGAATTAAGATAACACCGGATGGTTACGTATCATTGCCTGTAAACTATGAAAGTGCCACTAAACCAGTTACGTAACGAGACGTAATATAAAAACGGTTATTACTCTTAGGTCGCGATTTTATGAGACTATTTAACTTACAGTTACTACTACTTACTTACTTGTGTAGTAAAATTGATTGCAATAATATGAGCAAAGTGGATATTAATGGTGAGTTACTTTTAAAAAAATATTCATGGCTGTTTAGTGAAGAGTTAGGTAAATTTAACAAATATTAAATTATTTTTTGTACTTGTATTAACTACTTGTATTAACACCTACAAATGGTTATATCGGTACAATCGACTAGCATTTGGTTTGTCTAATGCGCCATTAATATTTCAACGTACTATGGAACAATTGTTAGGTAATATCGAATGTTATTTTAATACAGCGCCAAATAGAATTGTTCATTTAGAGAGACTAGATTTAGTTGTAAGTAAATGGCAAGAAGCAGGCCTGGGACTAAAGCGTGACAAATGTGAGTTATTTAGAGGTTCAGTGGAATACCTAGGTTACGTTATTGATAAGGATGGTTACGGGTACGCCCAACCGTAAAGTTGAAGCTCTCATTGGGTGTAAGCCTCCTAAAAATGTTACCGAATTAAAATCTTTTTTGGGAAAATCTTTTTAATCCATGTTTCGTACCATATACGTCATCAGTCCTCAGTCCTTTAATTTGTTAAAGAAAGGTGCAAAATGGGTGAAGGGTAAAGCAGAGAATCATGGATTTAATAAAATAAACGCGGAAATGACTTCGGATCGTGTATTGGCGCACTTCAACTCCGAGCTGCCCACCATGGTAACGCAGGCCCGCGCGGCCTCGGTGCGGTGCTCGCGCAGCGTCAGCGGGCGGTTGCGTACGCTTGTGTGTGTGTGTGTGTGTGAATGATCTACGCTGTTGCCGCGGAGCCTTTACAGCTTCATCGAACAAGAGGGCGAGCGTGCAACCGCTACGCTCGAGCCAGAAGGGCAAGGGGGCAACTAGCTCAAGGGCGCCTCAAGGAGGAACGGCCTCGGCTTAGGCAGTCGCTATGGGGAGGGCGTATACTAGGTATCTCGCCGTGATGCTCTGCACCGGCCGGCGGTCGAAGGAATTCTTCGAACGTCGCCGGCGAGGTCGGTGTCCGATCCTGTGTGCGGTATCTGTATCCGAAAGAAGGGATGTAGGGAATAGTCGGTGAGAACATGCGGCGGACGGCAGTAGCGGCTTGTAGGAGGGGAGTCGGCAGCCTATTTGGTAAAGCTTGTAGATCAAGCCGTCGTGCCAGACTTTGTCGAAGAAAAGGGCACCCGTGTCGACAGGTTTGGGTTTGTTGAGGCCAGTGAGGATGTGCTCCGTGATGCAGTGCACTTGATGGTCGCAAGAGTGTTTGGCTCGAAAACCAAACTGCTCATTGATGAGAATACCCCTGGACAATACAAAGTCTTTGAGCCGTGCCAGGAGCAGGCGCTCGTAGATCTTTACCAAGGAGTTGAAGAGACTGATAGGGTGGTAACTCGGTCGCGAGCACTTAACATAGCCGAGTCCAACTATGCGAAAATCAAAGGGAAACCACGGCGATCGTTTTCTCAATTACGAACTTCAATCAGTAGTTGTACGGCCGTACGACACCTTTTGTTTTACGAACAGATCATAAGCCGCTGATAGCAATTTTCGGGAGCAAAAATGAGTGATAACAATTTCTTGGGTGCGGAGGATGACGGGAAGAAATTTATGGATATTTAGTTATTAAAACAATACAAAAATAGCGGGTAAACGTTTACTTCAAACCAACGACAAACATAAAACAAAATAATGACCATGGACTAAAAATACAACACTAACATAAATCCTCATTAGACCACCAACCATTACAAAAATAAATAAAATTTAATCCTTATAACTAGGCAAATTAGCCAGCCTGGTACTCTTAACTGGATACCGACCGCGCACAGGTTGGGACACCTAGTGCACTTAGGGCACAACTGTGCACACTTCTATATCGTCCAGATACTCATCATCAGAGGTCGGTCCTCTCTTCTATATTTGAAAACGTAGAGATGGGCGAGGGAGGAATGCATGCAGCTGAATATTCGAAGGGTTGAATTATCGGTGAAGTTGTAGTCGCCATAACAGCTAATATCATCATCATTATCCTCCAATGATTGCGGGGTAGGCAGAGAGTACAGAGTTCCAACAGGTTCTTTCCTTACATACCTCTCTGGCTTCCTCCACTCTCATAGTTCGTCTCACACACGCTCGGCGGTTACGGAGACTCTTGACTTTTCTATCAGATAAATTATGGTATGGTTATTTCCATTATTAAAATAATGTTTCACTAAGACTTTATCGCCGATTTGGAAACCTACTTTCCTGCTACCTCCAAATTGTTTACGCTGGTAAAGTTGTGCATTCTTACATTATTTCTGGCAGCGGATGAAACCGGAGAACATGTATTCGAAATTAATTTCGAGCAGCGTAAAAAGTCAAGCCGACAGCGCAACGGACGGCCTAGCATCAACTAGGCACGGGAAAATTCTGTTGTGGAATGAATCGAATTCCTATAATCGAACAAAAATTTATTTAAATTTGTCAGCATTAATTGCTGACTAGTTATTATTTACAATCGCTTTAAAACCCATTTTTACAGTTTGTACGCTATTCTCTGCCGGCCCATTTGATGCTGGATGATATGGTGCAGCAGTTAGATGTATGATTCCATTTAATGTGCAAAAAGATTCGAACTCGTTGAAACAAAAATTTGTAGCATTATCTGTTACAAGCGTGCGCACTAAACCATACTTACTAAACATCTCGCATAACTTAATTACTGCCTCAATATACGTTCTTTGCTTAATAAAACAGTCTACCCATTTTGACTGTGCGTCAACCGCGACTAGAAACTGTCTACTAAACAGCATAAACATATCTAAATGTGCACGTTCCCATACGCGTTTCGGGTACGGTCACAAAGCGTACCTTTGCAATCTATTTGCTGCTAATATCAGAACTCCCATTTTCCTCGAAACCCCCGTCCAACTTCGTAATTGCGTAAAACGATCGCCGTGGCTTCCTTATGAATTTGCGGATAATAAGACTCGGCTTTGTTAAGTGCTCGCGACGCGTACGTCACCACCCGCTCGCTGCCGTCTGGGCATGCGCCGGGGCCGCGCGGGCTTGCGTCACAAGTAACTATGGTGGGCAGCTCGGGGTTGTAGTGCGCCAACACTAGATACGAAGCAATCTCAACTTTACCCCACACCCATTTTTCACCATTCTTTAACAAGTTATTTTAAGGACTAAAGACTGATGACGTATTTGGTACAAAACATCGATAATAATCCACCATTTCCAAGAAAGATTTTAATGCGGCAACATTTTTAGGAGGCTTACACCCAATGAGAGCTTCAACTTTACGGTTCTTTTTTGTGGTTTTAATAACTAAATTCCTAAATATCTAATAACTACATAACTAGATGGAGCCGAAAGGTGGCCAATGGCTCAATATAACCCTGTTGTGTTTGGATTTGTCTTGGCGAGTACTGTAGACCCGGACGGTATCCAGGGTCTGATGATGGAACCAGAAGGACGGCACAGAAACTCTTCGGCTATGCAAGATATCTTCGTTTGTTTGTGTTTCTTTGTTGGTGTTATTACTATAAAAGCTCGTTTTAAATTAAGTAATAGTATTTTAAACCCGTTGGAACTCTGTACTCTCCGCGTAAACGGCAAGGGATCTGGCGTGATGATATAGATAGATAGATTATTTTAAATTGTCTTATTCAAATTACATAATTTAATGGAATGGCAGTCAGATTAGATATAATCTGACTGCCTCGTTGATCTAGTGCCCCCACGTCAAATTCAAAGTCACTGGTAGACCGCAAAACCTAATCTTAAAGAAGCCAAACTAAAATCAAAATCTTAACCAAAAATTTACTATTATAGGACAAGTATATTTATTAAATTACTAAAACGGTTTTTATGACGCTCGCGGGCCGCATTATCTGGCGGTTTTCAAAATTGAATAGGACTGCAGGAAAATGCTCAGTGAGCTGCATGTTTGACATGCCTAGTCTTTTTCTTCTTCACCCGAAAGACGTCTGCAGGACAAAGGCCTCCCCTAAAGACCGCCACAACGACCAGCTTTGTGCATGCCTGGTCTAGGTCGTCGGTTCAAATGTTATGTTTTCTATCGAAAAATTCTCACTATCAGTGCGGTGTCTGGATTTGTGCCCGTTAAATGGCAGTAGGTTCGTCCCCTATTACATGGGACCTAACGTCGTCGGCAAAAAGTGGGTAAATATGGTACACCTCTGCCACCCCTGCTTGGGGAATATAGATGTGACGCTTTTTTTTCCTTAGTTATATAAAAATATACAGAACCTTGTCATGTATTAATCTCTCTATCCTTATCATCACGCCAGATCCCTTTCGGGGGAGACAGAGAGTACAGATTTCCAACAGGTTCTTTCTTAATAATACCAATAAAAAAAATGATTGCCTAATAACATTTTTAACATAAATAACATTTTTTTCTCTAATGACTTTAATTTTCGAACATAAATGATTTGATTTAATTTTGATACGTATTATTATGTATGTATAGATGGTATAGGACTCGTGATAATCCAGAAACAACTAAATTCTAAACATGCCCGGTAAACATGTTCCATGAGTTGTCGCGTTTCCAGTTTTTTGTACATAAGCGCTTTAAGATTTGATCAAATTATAAATATGTATATAATATACGCATTTCACATAAATCATTAGAATCTATCCATCATTAGCAACACTATACTAAAATTGACTATTTTGATGTGCGACGACATCTAAAATACTTTTTAAACATCTTTTTACTATTTTATTTTTACATAACTAATTTTGAAGTATTATACAACTAATTATTATATAATGTATTGACTGCTTCGTTGGTCTAGTGGCAAAGCGCATCGCTGTGTGATCATGAGGTCTTGGGTTAAAATCCTAGGTCGGCAAAGGTAGTTTTTCTAACGAAAACTTCCCAGTAGAAGTCCGAAGTCTGGAATTGTGCCCGGTATATGGCAATAGGCTCGCCTATTACATGGGACCTAACATCGTCGGCGAAACGTGGGTGTGCTCAATACACCTCTGCCACCTCCGCTTGGGGAATATAGGCGTGACGGTGTGTTTACAACTAATTTACTAGGACGGTAATTTAACTATTAAATAATCCATAACACTGATTAATAACAAAGTATGTCTATCTATATCATTACGCCAGATCCCTTGCGGGGTAGGCAGAGAGTACAGAGTTCCAACAGGTTCTTTCCCTACATAACACTCTGGCTTCCTCCACTCTCATAGTTCGTCTCATACACGCTCGCCGGTTACGGAGACTCTTGACTTGTCCTTAAGATAAGACTCGGTCTATTTGGTATATATGTTTGACAATGTATGATTAGATATATATATATATATATATATATATATATATATATATCATAGAATGGAATATCATATCATGTCAAAGTCATATACATACAGTCTTCTATCCTTGTAGCACTGTAAGTGCCTCTTTGGTCTATTAACACAAGGTATGGCGAGCGTGCTTATGGATACGAATCGTAAAATAGGTTTTTCATTGTAAAATTCTCAATTGTTGTCCGGAGTCTGAAATTGGGCCCTGTATAGCATCTTGTGCTTCATTACATCTGGACCTAACATTGTCGATTACTTCGCATCGTAATGTTAAATACAATACAATCATCATTTTTAATCTCGTGCAACTTTTGTCTTCAATGTGCTGTATATTGGGTAAACTCGGTTACCTTTTGTCCACAACATAGGTACACACTAGCGACACCTTTCTTCAAACCGAGCGACGACAGTACGACAAAAAGTGTCCGTTTTGCTAAAAATATGTTCATGTGCATAATTCATGATTTTATCAGAAATTGTCGATCTGATGAAAGATAAAATTGTGACGTTTTTTGATATCAGCTCATCAAATTGGTACTATTACGTGGCCACCATTGATGTATTATGCGTATTACAGATCACGAACAAAGCGATAGCAAAAAAAAACGGCAGCGTTTAGATATACTTAAGCATGTATTTGGTTGGATCGATATAATTCGAAATAAGACCACGTCCATAGTTGTGTATTTTTGACTGTCACCTTTAATCTAGTCCAAATAATATATCGAAGGTAGTCAGGCAGCGCACTGTCACCAAAAACGTATAGCTATAAAAGGTAAGAGGCCACCAGCTGAAGTAAACTTTAAGTAGGTACTCAGTACTAAACATATTTTTGAGTGTTTGATCCCTGTAGTTAAGACGACTTTACCAAGTAGTACTAATCTCTTAAGAGTAGGACTTGGTAATATCAGACTTATATAATGCCATGGCCGCTACTTCCCACATACAGGTCAGAGAAAGTCAGTAACGGTTCGCAGATGGTTTCTTACGTGTCCCCGTAGTCGTCGTCCACAGCGACGAACTGGATCACGGTGGGGGTTTTAGCCGGTAAGAGTCTCGGCATAACCTTTCGTCTTCCCCCTAGCGAGCAGGTATCCTATGTAGGAATTCCCCCACCCAAAAAAAAGCCAGTAACGGTGTCGACTGGTTAAAATTACCAGTTCATACTCATCTATCTATCTATCTATCTATAACCTCACGCCAGATCCCTTGCGGGGTAGGCAGAGAGTACAGAGTTCCAACAGGTTCTTTCCTTACATACCTCTCTGGCTTCTTCGACTCTCATAGTTCGTCTCATACACGCTCGCCGGTTACGGAGACTCTTGACTTTTCCATCAGATAAGACTCGGTTTATTTGGTCGTGGTAAGATAGTCTAGGTCTTCCCCGGTACCTGCATCCTTACACTTTCACATTGTATATCTATTTTGTGATTCATACTCATTATGTATTTAAACTTCTGGCATTGCTCTGTGTTTCTTTTCATGTTTATAAAATGATAAAACGCCTGTTAGTCTTCTATGAGCAATCATTTTCTTGGAGGAAATATGAAATTTATAACATATCTCCTTACCCATTATTCGAATGAGAATGATAAAAAGCTTTATGTATAATACATTGTAATGCTTTATCTAAACGATAAATCGATCAATTACGTAAAATAAAATTATTGATGATGTCCTACGATAGCAATAGCATTAATTTTCATGGTGATATTTCTGGACATCATTTCTATCTAGCACCACGTCACCTCTGCTGTATAAAGTTATATTCGGTGAGTACATAAAATAGGCGCCTTTCCAAATCTTTACTTTATTTAAGTAGGATAAGTAGTAATGAATATGTCATTAGAATGGCAATGGCCAAAAGAGATGACCATTAAACTTGTCATTGCAGACCATTGACGACAAATACGCCTCTTCCAAGTATCAAAAGTTTGCGGAGCATAGATCTTGTCTCGAACCTGACAAGATCTTTGCTGAGGAGGAAGCCATTTTTAATAGGTTCCTAAGTCTCTGTTTACATAGACCGGCTCGAAGAGTGTCGGAGAGTTTTCACACATACCAGAGAGGGAGACGGCTGTTTAAGCGCGAAACAGCTTGCGAAGAGGGAAAGCCGGTCGGCTGTTTCTAATATTTCTCACTGAGCACATTGGGACAGGACAGCGAGTTTTTCCAAAAGATGCATCTGACATGTTAAGCTAAACAAATCGCGTCGGGAAATCCCTGGCAGGGATGCCAAGTAATACGTTGTCTAGGGTGAGCGGTTCATATCACATGCATACAAAGTTTCTTATTAAGTCGTCTGCACGTTAACCAATTTCATCGGTCCATTTTTTTCTTAAACCTTCCTGACGGGCTTTTTTTTATTAACCTAATGTGTCCCACAGCTGGGCATAGGTCTCCTCCTCTTTTACTTACTACTAAAAGGTAAAGGAGTTTAAAACTTCTTCTAATAATAGACATAACTAGTAAAACACATTATTTTTTTAAGTGTTACTAGAGACATGATTTTTTAAAATTAAGGTTCTAGACTTTTGTAGAATGTTTTTGGAATTTTTGTAATTAAATATTCATTTTCTAATTACCTACCAACTTATCTACGCTTCTCCTTTTTATATACTTGCTTGTCATTAGGGATCACATTATCAATACAATGACATGATGTAATCATTACATTATGTTTCGATTAATTATTTTTACGTCATTTGAATTAACGATGATATGATCTTAGAATAAAGATTATATCTATTCTAAGAATATGATATATAAATAAGAGGACTAAATAGGTACAAGATACGTCATTCTCGTCTATTTTCACTTGATGTATACAAAAACAACACTTCCTATTACAACCTTATCATCCGCATGTGTAGGCTATACAACGACGTAACTTCAAACCGCAATATAGATATCATATATTTCTTTCAAGCGCAGTGTTAAATTCAAAATAATTATTTTGAATGGTCACGGTTATTTCTAATTCTTTACTGTTATCTTATTTTTAAGTTATATCTAGTTCAGTCAATTTTTCTGTTTCTGTTAATCTATTTAGTTGTAGGTAATTTTATTTGCGTGGTAGTCAGTTGACTTAGTTTAACTAACTTTTACGGATTCAGTATTTTTATCAATACGCTCAATGTTATACTAAAACCTGAGCTGAATTGCAGTTGATGTTCTGCTTTTTCTTAAATTTATTTACATTACCTTAGGGTTATTGCCTAGCTCGAAAGTGTTTATCTTAAACCAAATGCAATCATATTTTACCCATCATATGATTACATAAACCTAACGTAACCTTTTTATGTACCCAATAATATAAATAAATAAATAATTTAACAAATAATTATTTATTTTAAAATTCAATAGTTAACAAACATGTTAATCTGTGACTTTAACGCTAAGTAGGTATTGGTTTTTAATTATTCCTTTCTTAACGGGCTTATGTACATTTTATGGCGTTATTGCAGACAAACCAACACACCTTGTTTTATACCCTCATCCTTATCGATTGCCTAAGCTCACGGCTAGATGCTTCCTTTCCCTTCCGGCTAGAGCGTAATTATTGCATGTTCACCTTATTGTCCGTTGAAGCTGTAAATGGCCTGCGGTCAAGAGCATATAACATTCATTATACACACACACTGTAAGCACGCATGCATGCATGTACGCACGCACGCATACTCCTCTCTTAAAGAACTAAGAAGTTTAAATAAATAATAGGTACTTAAATTATCATGCTGTAAGTAGTATCTGACGACTAAAAGAGTAAGGACATTTTTCTAAGTAGGAGGGAGTCGCGTTGCAGATATCTATGTTTAAAATCAAGCAAGCGTCTACCCAGTAATAGCATAGTAACTAAGGAAGTCAATAAAAATATAACGATTTTCCTAATAGTATGTAAAGCATAGATAGACCAAGTTGTGTGAAACGGAACGTTTTGATACACGTCAAGGTATTGAGAGCGCGCCCGCGCCTCGCGCGGGGCGCGGCGGCGGCGGCGCCAACCGCTCACGTCAGCCGGCCCGCGGCCGCCCGCGCTCCTGTCTCACACCCGCCGCCGCGCTCTCCGAACTGTCCGATTCAGTGATAAACAAACCTTACCGGTGCCTCCTTGTCAGACATGCTGCGAGTTTGACTTCCCGCCCGGGAACCTAGAGCTGCCTTCATGCATCTTTG
Source organism: Phalera bucephala (assembly GCA_905147815.2). Lineage (NCBI taxonomy): Eukaryota > Metazoa > Arthropoda > Insecta > Lepidoptera > Notodontidae > Phalera > Phalera bucephala. The sequence continues at coordinate 52,447,347 of LR990609.1, forward strand.
TTTACGTACAACACAGCACAAGTGAGATCTAGTGTCGAGTAACGTACGTGCCGTGTCCTACCGTGTGCATTTCAGTCATATGACCTCGATGGCCTCTTGTTGCAGATGTCAGCCGCCGCCGCACGGACAACGGCGGTTTTATCACATTTTAGAAAATGACTGAAGGTCCCCTTTTACATCATGATAAGCCGGTAAGTGTATGGATAAGAGTACGGTTCCGTGCGAAGTTTGAAGGCCGAGTTTTGTAACATCTGTCAAGAGCGTACGCGCCATAATGCTCGCTGTTGCCTGTACGTAGGGGCGATAACCGCGCGCGTTTTGTGATTCAAATCCGCTATGGATTTAGTGTCATTAGTCTTCATTTTGTGCGTTTATTGACCGTGACTTTAGGCATCGTGGAAATCGCGAATTCACCTTGAGTAACAGGACAGTCCTTGAAACTGGTCCCGGTCCCCCCCCCCCCAGGCCGATGTGACGTGATCATGAATCATGTGTCACACATGCGGTGGTACAGTTTTTTGACTTGTTTTCCTCACATAAACATGACACAAATTACTAGTGTGAATTGAGTCACTGTTCTTATATTGTCGCATCTAATAAACACCTAACTATATATCTATCTAGGATTAATTCCTGTGTCGTGAGTGCGTTTACAAACATGAAAATTCACATACACAAATACCCAGACCGGAACAAATAATTGTGGATCACACAAAGATTTGTCCCGTGCGGGAATCGAACCCGCGACTATTAGACACAGTGGGCGGGGCGGGCTAAGCCCTTAACCACTGCGCTAAATCGTCCGTATAATATACATATTTACAAACCTACTAAAACCTATAAGCGCTGTATAAATATTCTAGTGCTTTTAGCCGTTTACATTCCTTATCGACAGAATTGACATTATGATATATAGGTGCCATAAGAAGAGTCGACGATCTCGAATCTTTAGTATTTACTTACTTATATTGTTACACATATTGTTACCACGGTCTACTTAAAGAACCTTTCAGCGTGTGAAAAGTAACTACTGCGACTGTTCTATATTGCAAACTTAAAATAAGTGATTTTTATATTCTAAGATTGTGAATAACATTTTAATTTTGCTTTAGGAAATTACTATTCCCTTGTCATACATTCTCGCCCGGGTTAATTAAATCAATTTCGTCTAATCGATGTATCGCCTACGTCATTAAGAGGGGATCTTCTGGAGTGACGTCATATTGTGAAATGGGTCGCTATTACTATTGGAGTTCCTTCCAAAACATTGGTACATGAAAACTACATAGATTGTAGCTATGCCATCGCAATTTGGAAAGGAAGCAGAGTACTTCTACGTAAGTTTCATAAGTGGCATGGCTTATAAGCGTCCTCGTGTTATCCTGATGATCTATATAACGACAGATGGATTTCCTATTACTCTTACGACTGGAATAGTGAGAGATGGATTTCGTTTGACTATTTGAGAGCAAAACTGTATGTGCGTAAATAAAAAACATCGTTACGTGGCTCAGCTCAGGGTGAAGCCACATAACGCTTGTTTTTACAACTTGTTTCTCAGATCAGAAGCAAAAAATCCAAGGTCTGTCGGAATACTTAGAAAAAGTTATCGAACAGCGCAATAACTGCTGTGCCCTGTGGTAGATCGTTGCAAGTTAATTTTCTTAGTTGCCTTTACTATTAATATGGATTTACGTACTCGGTACGACAATATCGATATCCCTAAAGCCTTAAATTTAGCCGCTTTAAGCCTGGCAACCATAAGAGAAGTGGCATTATCTTCTCTTATCTTTTTATCCTTTTTTTTTAAACGTAGCTCCACACTAGGATTCCTATTCCTGTGTCGTGGGTGCGTTTACAAACATGTAAATACACATACACAAATACCCAGACCGGAACAAATAATTGTGGATCACACAAAGATTTGTCTCGTGCGGGACTCGAACCCGCGACTATTAGACGCAGTGGGCAGAGCGGCTTAAGCTCCTAACCACTGCGCTAAATCGTCCGTCGAACATTTAATAAATAAGTAAAGACATAATGTTAACATAAGTAGGTATATATGTTACACAGCAATTTTTGTACACAACTTATTGACACAGGTGTCGGTGACATGTGTTACGGTAGTAGAGTTGAGAATTATTCTTTGTTTTCTACAAGGTGATATCGGTTTAATATAACGAATATCGAAAACTTGAGATGCAGGAGCTCTGTGAAGTTCTACTAATTTTCTGTGCACCTCGAATTAATCTTTTTGACCAAATTCATAACCCAACCAAGGCCATCTGAACGCTACCTCCAAAAGAACGAAATAATCTGGACATACATAAATGTATCTTTAAGATCTGGTAAAAGAATAAAACAAAAATTAATAAATTTCCGTTTTATCCTTTTTTGTATAACATGGCAAACGGCGGGTGGGATGAATCCTGCCCACTGTTTGCCATTCCTACTACCAAAATAATAACTACAAAGAATACCTGACTTTATACATAGGAAACTATCCATTGATCTCTATGAACGAACTTATTTTAAGACATTACCGACTTCTAAACACATAATCACCAAAAAACAACATATCGGTATACGTCATAGCATATCTGTATTTTCCTCATTAGGCATATCGTATTAGAAGTCAGTATACCTAAATGTTATTGATGAGACGAGATCAAGAAGAAACCGCTCAGAGGAGATAACGTTATTTACGTGACTAACGATGTCTTGGTCATTAAGATTTGTGCTTCTATAATATTTTTAAGTAATACTCGTAACTTGGTTGGTTACGTATTTCCTACTATAATAATTTAAATAAACGCACCAAATTACCCAAGTGCTGGGGAATAAATATTAAACATATTTTTAATATAAGCATCTATTTATAAACTATTCAACCAAAATGTATTAAATCATCAGACCTACATCTTTGTGCTATAGTACTTGTCATTACAAATCCAACGAGCCCAAATACAATGACTTTATGATGTGAAGTTGAGGAGTTCATATGGCCAACTTACCCAACAAAAAAACCACAACAACATACGTACTAACGAAGCAAGTTAAATAAAAGCTTGAAATAAAACAACACATTATAAAAACGCAGGTACATACATTTAATATTCTTTGAGCTTGGCTGCATTAACAGTACATAATGTCGACCCACTGACAACATCACATGCTTCCAGATTTATTTTAAGTACCTATTGTTTTTGCAGCACAGAGCGCAAACCACAACCTCTGTAGCAGTATCATTATAATCTTATTTTGCCTTGAGAAAAAGACGGGGCTCTAAGCTACGTGTATCCAAGTCTCCTTCTTAACGCTCAGTAACCCCCCAAAAATGCGTAATTTGGGGTACATTCGTAAACTGATCTATCGATTTTAGCGATTGCTACTAGCCAATATTTTCAAATCCATGCACAAATGACCATCTTGAAATGACAATCTTGGTCAATGCGCGTTTTAAAGCGTATAAAACATATGGTTAAGGTACATTTATTAAAAGCGCTTAATTTGCTTCAAAAATGTACGTTGATAGAGCGTTCGTGCGCATGTAGGCTTAAAGAATATATTACCTACTCTTCCTTCACAATAAGTTACTTAAACTTCTTAATGTATATATCTCAAGTGATCTCAAGGCCCATAACATAGTGGCAGAATCTTTACATCAAGTCTCGCATGATAAAATAACTTGAGTCTTGTTATACATCAAGGAAGTTGGCAATTAAATTACATAAATTACTTCCTAGTTTCAAATGTTTTTCTTATTGTTCATGTATACCTTTCTGTCTAAATCATTGACTGTAAGTTAGTATTGCCAGTGATAGCCTAGTGGTTAGACCGTTGGACTGCAAAGTCAGAGGTCTCGGGTTCAAACCCAGGCACGCACCTCTGTCTTTTCGAAAGCATGTGCGTATTTCAAATTAATTATCACTTGCTTTAACGGTGAAGGAAAACATCGTGAGGAAACCTGCATGCCTAAGAGTTTCTCGAAGGCGTGTGAAGTTCGCCAACCCGCACTGGGCCAGCGTGGTGGACTATGGCCTAAACCCTCTCAGTTGGAGAGAAGGCCCGTGCCCAGCAGTGGGACAGTTTCTTAACAGGCCTAATATTTAGTATTGCCAACTTCTTGACTCTGTCTTCTAACGTAATCCAACCATCTAAAAGTCTAAACCTTTCGACGTTTCTTTACTTATCAAAACCTTATTAACAATGCAAGGTCAGTCGCAGAGCATCACAACATTTAAGACTATTCTAGGATGAATGTTTTAACAATACTTGGCATAAAAAATCATTTTTTAACCGACTTCAAAAAGGAGGAGGTTCTATGTTCGGTTGTATGTATGCTTTTTTTTTATGTATGTTCAGCGATATTTCCGTCAATTGTGGACCGATTTTGATATTTTTTTTGCATTGGGTTCAGTATATATCCAAGGTGGTCCCATATTAATTTTGACATTGGACCTTGGACTTAGAAGATACACCAGGGAACTCCTTAACGACAAACAATAGGCATGTGTAAATTGAGATATTATGGGTATTACGTCAATCCTATAGGTACCCTACTATAGAATAATTCACTGGTCACTTAAAATTGTAAAATAAAAATCTTTTATAAAAAAAGGTAAACCGACTTCAAAAAGCAAAAAAATAAAAATATTTGAAGTCGGTGCCAAGTAACCGACTGCACCAACCAGCACCGACTTCAAATATTTTTATTTTTTTGCTTTTTGAAGTCGGTTTACCTTTTTTTATAAAAGATTTTTTTTTATTGTAATTAGTCGTATCCGTCACCGGTGTAACTTGCGGCAGTTAAGTTTAAATTTAATAAATAATATTTAATCTTATCAAAACCTAGTAGTATCATACATCTGTGTGCACTAAATGAGTGTGTGTATATCAATATGAACATAAGTGTGTGTGTTCATTCGCGTAATCCTTGCGTACTCATAATAATATGATGATTGTGCGTTATGGTGTATTTTTTTGGTTTCATAGTAGGTCTTTCGGATAACTAATTCCTTACTTAAAACCTCTCCAGAGTAAAGATATTTTTAATACTGCTAGCAAATAAGGTTTGCTATCGGGACACGAAAATTCGTAGATTTTCGCGTTCAAGGTTTGCAAAAGATAACAAAAACAAGAAAAGGTAACATAAGGTACTTAAATTGATCGGTCACCTCATGGGATAAAAGCCGTGTCACTATATAATCTCGTTTTCCTGTCTAAAACCGTATTAATTATCCATATATAAAACCACATAATAAATCAGCAGATTACGAACACGTGATTGTAGGAGGATCGTAACTAACTGCGAATAACATGTTATTTTGATAAACATAATTAATAACGATAACATATTGACTATGAGAAGGTAGATTACCTACTTGAACATGTTTTAACAACATCAAACCCACTACTGTACCTACTTCTAACATGAGATGTTGTTTATATGCACGATTTATTCTCATATAATCCATACTAATTAAAAATGTAAAGTAACTTTGTGATGAAGATTTGGCAAGGAGATTTGCATTCTAGAGGCGAATATCCTACCGTTTGTAAAATAAATTACGCAGACGAATTGGAGCGCAAGTGAATATGCTCTGTATTTTTTAAAGTTTTAATCAATTCCTTTTTATAATTACTTTTACATTCTTTAGTCTACGTTTTCCATAATTAACTAATGTTATTATGGAAAATCGCAGAATCGATTAGAAAATAAATTAAATAAACACCTACTTAATTAATCACTTATCAAGAAGGACGTAAATTAGTCGGTGTGCATTTAATTGGGTACTTAATGAGTACATATGGGAACAAAACCGATTTTACGCAGTTTTATTACGGTCTTCGTCTGTTGTTACAAGTTAAACAAGTTAATTATTACTAGAGTGTCGAGTGTTTTGCAGAAAGCATGGTCACGAGAAAATCTGAGGTATTTGACATCTATAATTGATCAAACCTTTTCACCATAGCGCTTTCAAGTCAATACAGTGAGTGCCAAAATTATTTGCATACGATTTCACGCTGCGCTTGCACTTTTATGGCCAAAATTGAGTGAGTGGAGAGCACACTAAAAATCAGTTAACTGTAAAGTCAACTGCTTCTTATTTAATCTTTTGAAAGCTCCCCTGTGACCGCGTGGTCAGACTGCTTTTTCTATTGATCCATTTCATCAGAAAAAGTGGAATCACAAATTCTTATAGTCCTCGCTGTGAGGTTTCCTTTTTATATAGATTTAAAAAATCGCCAAAAAATTTCCGCTCCGAACAAATATTTTCCATATATTGTAATCTTATTTACCCCGCCTATTTAAATCGATATTCATATGGATGATCAACCTACTATTTACATTTTGTCGCCAGACAAGGTTGTGCCTGACGTAGACGCAACATACATTACTTAAATTTAAAAAATACAGCGGGAATATGTCGATTTAGTTTATAAATTAAGTATTTCAACATTTAGTTTAGAAGCATGTTAACACAATTAAGTATATTAGAATATTTATAAACTTCCGTAAATATATGTTAATCGGACAATCAAAATGACGTACAACACAACCGGTGTTTTACACGACATTATCGTAAACGACCATGAAGTACTGAATTAGACGACACTCCAGTGTGATGCAGTCAAAACTGTCGTTAAATTCACCCGCGATTCTATAGATACCTTCTATGAAAAGCAAACTATATAATTCATAGATTTTTCTTCAAAATTACTATTAGCTTTAATTTATTGTTTGCCAACCATTGTAAATTATTGTTTCATCTGTAATATGGCATTAGATAAGATTCGATATTCTATAACACCGTGGAATAAGGGTGCCACTTAATATGGTTGATTTAACTTAGAATCATCTGATAAACCAGCCTATATTGTTCTTCCATACCCCATATTAAGATGTAGATGGAAAAAAATATAAAAATATTATTTTAAAAAGTAACCGTGGAGTTTCTTGCCCTTCTTCTCCACAGGAATAACATTCGAAAGTGGTGGTAGAGTTTATGTTTCTTTTCTGACTCGTTGTATATTTTATTATTATTATGTATGTATTTATTGAAATACAATTTCTTATAAAATATATATAAAAATACAAATATTCTTATATATATTATACATTTTTTTTATTTTTTTTTTATTTTTTAATAATTATTATTCGTGTATTTATGAATCGTCAGAAAAGAAACACACTTTACACTGCATTTTAATGCAATGCATTTTAAAGTCTAGGTGACCGTTTCTCTAATACACTTAGACTCTAATAACTTAGAGCCACATTTATTGTACAGAATGTTCTTATGCATAATATATTTTTTACCTTTAAATGCATGTGCGCATGTATCTGATGACGTGTTTTGTATAGTAATATGTTCAAAACCTAAGATGACGTTTTGAGCAAATTAATAATGAAGAAATCATCTTTCTTACCCATTCGACTGACAGTCCTAGTGCAATTTGGCTAATTGATCATTTTCCTTTACATTTTAGTGGTAAAAATAATTAAATAAAATTTGAGGAGGATTTTTGACTTCCCTACGTTTCGACGAAAATAGTTTTGTTTAATATGAAAAAAATAGTTATTTACTATCTTTCCTTAGTCATCATCAGACCTAGAATTGCTTACTGACTGTGATCATCGTCTACTCTCATGCAATTTCAGTTTTTAAGAAAATTAAAGAATGTTGATTTAGATTTAGGCAAATGCTCTAATTATTTTCATCAAGACCAACACTTAAATCTTTAATAAAATACGTCTATAGTCTTGTTTTAATCAATGGTTATTAATATGCCAAGCAACAGCGATTTGGCATAAATTTATTAATACAAATTATATTAAAATATCTTGTAAATGTAAGTTCTTCTAAATGTAAGTCTCCTTAAGTGCTTTTAAGTACGTAACGTTATAATTATATTAATATATTCAAATTCCGAAATACTTCTCGCATCCTCTGGATTTTTCGCAAGGTGCGTTTCATGATTTGGCTCGACAATGATCAAGAGTTATCTCAATCGATATTGTTCCTTAACGTCCCGTATTAAATATATAGGTTCTGTCGGTCGTAACTAGTAATCCTGACTGAGACCTTCGACTCTGTTATAACTACTGTGAATATAATAGGTCCATAATACATAGTGGTCCAGTTGTTTAGTCTGACGGATCGGACGACTTTTTTTGTGTAGAACTAAACTATCTATACTAATAAGAGAAAATATTTGGTTTGTTTTTGTAATCGATAAACTCTGAAACTAAATAACCGTTTTTAGTAATTCTTTAACCATTAATAAGCTATATTATACTGAAGTAACATAGACCCATAGGTAGGTGGCGCTGTTGTAGACCGAGAACTAAGACGCGGGAGATAGTAAGTACAATAGAAAAAGTTAACCGCGTCTATGTCTAAGTAAAAAAGTGACGCCAAGAGAGAAATAAACTGAGGTTACGCTAAATTTGCGTGATACCTAATGCAAATAACAGAATTTTACTGTAAATCTTTAGGATTTTTCAACACGCAATATTTTTATATTCACTCGAATGTGCTAGTGTATAGCGTGTTAGTATAGCGTAAACGCGGTTTGTCCAATTTCTGCGATTCTCCACAACCGTCTTAACGTAAAAGCCTAGAATCTTGCAGAGTAATGGATATAAGTAACCTGCACATATTTAGCTAAATTTAGATTTAGATATTTTTTACATTTTTACAAGAAACAAATAGCGCAGCTCAGCTTCATGTATGTATTCTTTCCTTGTCTCGTGTGGGCCAACTTTTAAAAAGGCTGCTTAAATATTCCTGCCTGTTAAAATATTCTTCAATGGATCAGTTAATGCCCTTTACTTTTGAGGCTTCATCCTTGCTGAAACTTGTCCGAAACCAAGACAAAAACTGCAAAAATTGATCCGATAGCGAAGAAATAAACTCCTTGACTGGAACTATAATTGAGCTTTCGAAACATTGTGTATGTTTCGATAGCTCAATTATAGTTCCAGTTGTCTTTACATAAATTTATACAAGGCTGGACTATGCCGATGTAGAGATCTATAAAATATAACAGGCTAAAACATTGAATTTTGTTATCATCCTTCAATATATTCATTTGTTTGACCATGCATGCCGTATAATTTCTTCCGGTACAAAATGATGTCAGTTAACCAAAATTTTTGTAAAAGAAACTTGCATTACATGTGTAATGCAAGTTTTTTTATTTTTTAAATTATTAATGTCACAAGGATGTCCTCGTGACATTAATAATTTGTACATAGAACTTGTGCAACTCTAAAATACAGAGAAATTATGAAAAAAAATGTAACAATCTGAAAAGTAGATATACCACGAAGAGTTTCTCTATGATTTTATTATATATAAAAAAAGAGGAGCATGAACAATTATTTACGTTAGTTAACGTAAATAATTGTTCATGCTCCTCGTCTTTTTTGATATGGTAATCGCCTTTGAAATTGGGTCATTTTACTAGCCTTTCAATTGCGTATAATTTCGCTTCCAAAATAGAGATCGTGTTGTATCATGCTTGTCATATAGATATGATACGCCACAATGATACAAATACCCATTCTTAATTATTAAAATGCTTAAAAGAAACTACTTCAGAACTATGTAATTATTGACAGTTTTTCAGTGTCTTCTAGTATTTACATGGACGTTAAATCATTATTCTTTTTATCTATATCGTCACGCCAAATGGGGGACGCCACGCGTCACAACTAACGGGTTCTTTTTCTTTCTTTAATTACTTATAACTTCTATATTAAACGTCCATATTTATTTTGATATCTTTACCTAGTATATTATAGTTTACATCTGTTTCATGGCGTAGATTTAATGGGGTTAGATTTACATTTAAGCAACTGAATAACCATACAAACGGTATAGGCAGTTTCGTGAATCTATACCTACATAATATTAACGTCGACGTGTGGCACCAAACTCGAACTTATACTCAAACTATTTTGTATCCTGCGGGGACATTTACAAATCGTCAATTTACTTTTTTTATTTTATTGAACTACTTATGTACCACCGGATCTGAACGCGGCCACTGTGAAGATCCGGCGAATTAACTGAGCGGGCTTGACTTTTTCATTTAATTCTGTTCCTTTTTTATCTTTCAATAGAATACAATTACATTTTATTTTATCTGAAACCTTGTCGAATTAGTGTCAGTATCTACATGAATAATTTAATTACGTCAATGGTATAAAAACTGGCAATACGTCGTTGTATACAAAATAAACACCATGTATCGATATAGAAAACAAATTTAATACATTCATTTCTTAGCGTTTTTATTGAATCCAAGTTTCAAATTAATGCATTGTTTTTTGGGAGTAAATAAATATACACGGGCTTAAAACTAATGTATTTTATAAAATATAGTTCAAGTAAAACACCTAATCATTCATCATCCATTTCTTGTATTCTGAATGATGAATTTTGTATTCTGAACGATGAAATTCTGATTCTTAATGAATTTGTAAGACCCAGCATTATTCAAGTATTACCAATACTACCGGTATTGTTTCACATTTAAATTGGTAAACTATTAATTTAATAATAATGAGCAAGTACTGTTTGTAAGTATGTATGTGCCTAAAATTTACATTCAATCAAAAAATCTTTGGTTAATTTATCGAAGTAATCGCACGAAAAATGTACGCATCAAATATTTGACTAGCGTTTTGCTACTTAAGGCTCTATGTTAATGCATATTTGCTTACACTAGATTATAAACTTGAAAATATCGATTTTGCCATCAACTTATTAACACGCAAATATCTGCGTAGGTGTAGGGATACGTTAGCATATTCAAACATCAAAAAACTTCGAAATTCTTCCTAGACTGACCTCACCTCACCTCACCTGCTTGTGCGAGCAATAACGACTCAAAATCAATTTCTTGCATGAATATTTATGTAAGTTCGGACCACAAAAGATGAGTATTTAAGAAACCTTCCTTGCAATTTGCATTCCAGGGTATGAACGAGAACGATTTTCATACTCGACAGATTCCAAACGTCTGACTGCTTCGTTGGTCTAGTGGCGAATAATGCGCGTTGCGATAACGAGGTCCTGGGTTCAAATCCTAGGTCGGCCAAATGTAGTTTTACCATCGAAAAATTCACAGTTTCAATCCAGAGTCTGGAATTGTTACCCGTTATATAGCAATATCGTCGCCCCCTAATACATGGAAATCGACCTGACATATTCGGCTAAAAGTGGGTTCCCGCTTGGGGACTATAGGCGTGACAGTGTTTATTTATTTGTTAAGGTTCCAAACGAAATTTGGATGTGTCGACGCCGAACTTCATTACGTAGTTCTCACATGTCGACGCCCACTTTGCCCTACCTATTATTAATGTGTATTAATAACCGCCAGATAGCTGCCGCTCACAAAATAAATGATTGTTTTCAACCGAATACACGGTGACCTAGAACAGTGCAGGAAAACATAAAAGCGGCGTTACAGCTCTACACACAAACTATTTACTATTCGACTAGTCTCTGATAAGAATCCGGTTACGCTGCTCAAATATCTACCTACCTGTTCTTAAATGGGTTTTGGAATGGTCCGTTGCACGCATTCTATTAATTGGAAGTATCAAATCTGATAGAAAAATGTCAAAACGCACAGAAGCTAGAGATTATTAAAAAAAAAAAAAAAAAAAAACACCGTCACGCCTATATTCCCCAGAGGAGGTGACAGAGGTGTACTAAGTACACCCACGTTTCGCCGACGATGTTAGGTCCCATGTAATAGGGGGAGAGCCTATTGCCATATATCGGGCACAATTCCAGACTTCAGACTCATACTGGGAATTTTTCGATACACAAACTACATTTGTCCGACCTAGGATTTGAACCCAGGACCTCGTGATCACAAAGCGATGCGCTTTGCCACCAGACCAACGAGGCAGTCAAATTAGAGATTATTTTCTTTTTATAATCTAAATATAAACCGTCAGTTATTAAATTAGGAGATACCACGAATTAAGATTGAATATTGATAAAGTAGGTACTCATTAAATGACTAGTATTTGCTTTAGACATCACAAATAATAAACTGCTCTGTGCTTAGGTGACAACGTAGTAGCCTTCGATAACTATTAAAAGTATATGATAATTGGTGTTTTGTTCAGACGAATATATATTATAAGATGTAACGAGCTATTCAAAATTAGAGCTCCAAATTCATAGAATTATGCTTGTAGTCTTAGCTCTAAAGTGAGATACGAAGTTCACTCTCAGTATGGAGTCTATTAATTAAATAAATAAACAATAATTGTAGGGATAGGTACAGACTGGTGAACGACTTTCGTTACTGATTGTGCCGACGCGCATGATTGATATGATCTTGAACATGAGTGTACAGTGTCAATGACAACTACGTCTTATATTTTGCTCCACGTGATGAGTTTACAATAAAATCGTTCACGAGTTATTGTGGCAGAAATTAGTTAAGTGAATCGGTTCTAGAAAATTGGGCGAATCTCAGGTTAACACGTAAACTGGCTTTTTACTGGTAATAACTGAAAATACCAGAGTATTTTTGAACGCATAAAGATGCGTAAGAACTCTATAATTTTGTGTATGTATAAGAAACACCCGACAAACTATACTGGTACCAATTTAAAAGTATCGTTTATGTCTACCCGTTTTGATAATATAAAATTTAAAATCTATGGGTAATACGTCACTATGTTAAGTAATAAATATTGTTTATTTCGTAGTTAAATGTTTGGCGTAAAATCAAGCCGACCACTTTCGCCCGGTTACTTAAATCGTGAAGATAGGTAACTGGTATAAGTTGAGTATTTTCATTAAGTCATTATTATACTGATTAGTATAAAATATGTCTCTGTTATACGCCACCACTCAACCGGTGTCCTCCGGAGATTCTCCTGTTTTTGTTGTAACTTGTCCGCAAAACTTCGGGGACTGATTTTGTCTACGGTACAGATCAGTACCAGTAATAAATAACTACTACCTACTAACTGACAGTTACGACGCGACTGAGACGATGCGGGCATAATCTGTGACAGGCTAAAAGTGCGTCGTCTGCATAATAAAGATCTGTATGAACGCAAACATTAGTAACTTTGTGTGCTACCGAACGTGCGAACGTGTGCAACATTGGATATAAACAAAGAACCAAATCGAAATAATAAGACACAATATTCCGATTTCTGTGAATATAAAAGTCGGCAGAGAATTTCCCGAGGCTAGTAACCTACTTTATGTAATACAGTGAATAATCTAAACGTTGTGGACTTTCCCCGGTAATGGATATAAATATGAGGAAATCATTATTCCGAAAATGTAGGAAAGTAAATCAAAATAATGCCCAAAATATTATAGGAAATGTTATAAGCTTCGTTTGCTACAGTTTCAGAACATGCGAGTGTTTCGACAATTTGAAGCATACCTAAAAGGTATTTATATATATGATTATATTGCAATTGACATCAATCAATTTTTTGTTCAATCTCCATACTCTGTATGTTTTTAGAGGCAGTAAGGCATTCGTTAGGGGTTAGATGACAACTTTTAGCGAGGCATATACGCTCAAACTATTAAAAATTAAACTTTTCTTAGAAAGATCCCGACATCTGAACAAAAAAATGCTAAATGTCCGTCGTTTGTCGCATTCCTAAATTCTTCTCTTTATGTCTTTAGATTAAATATTTTTAATTTATTTGACAAGTAAAGATATCTGTCATCAGATAAAAACAAATTAAAGCAAACTCCATTATCGCTCGATAATGAATACTTCGAATTTGTAAAAAACATTTATAAAAACAAGCAACGCTCTAAGCCAACGTTGATTTCTTATCACAGACATAACCATCCAAAAAAAAATAATTTTAGGTAAATATATACTGCGGAGTTACACAGATACATATCTAGTCATTGTGTTCTGCAACCATATCGTCTGGGCATGCTATGTGTCTACGCAACTATATCGTCGGTGGCGACCTCGCGCGACTCAAGACTGCATTACCATTCCATAGTTAACTTCATCCAATTGTTAATCTTAACTTTTAGCGGACGAAGCGACGGTCGAGTAACACGAACCTTTATTCATTTCACATTTCTTTATTTCGTTTAAACTGAAATCAAATCAGTAAATATTTGGACTTATTGATGACTTTTTTTTTATCCCATCTTCAATCGACGGGCGATTTAGCGCAGTGGTTAAGAGCTTAAGCCGCTCTGCCCACTGCGTCTAATAGTCGCGGGTTCGAGTCCCGCATGGGACAAATCTTTGTGTGATCCACAATTATTTGTTCCGGTCTGGGTATTTGTGTATGTGAATTTTCATGTTTGTAAACGCACCCACGACACAGGAATAAATCCTAGTGTGAGGCTACGTTTTTAAAAGAGAGAGTGAGAGAAAACATCTTTAACAGTCTTATGGTAATCCTACTTTATTTATATAATATTATAAATGTGAAAGTATTGTATGTTTGGATGTTTGTTAGTAAATCACGCAATAACGGCTGAACGGATTTGGATGAAATTTGTTATGCAGATAGTTTATCACCTGGATTAACACATAGGGCTTTTTATCCCGGAAAAAGGGTTAGGTTCCTGTCTACGAGATTGACTGCCTATTAACGCGGTCGTGGGCAGAATAATTAGTAACTCTAGTTAATTAATAACTCTTACTTACTTCTCGGTCTAACTTCCGTCTCGTACTTTCGGCCCCATCGTCACATTCCATCAGGTGAGACAGGGTGAATCGCTGTCCAGTCCTTAATAAAAAAAATTCCGTACATCGTAAAAAAAACAGCTGTTTTATACATTTTATCAAGTGTTCATATTTGTGTTTATGAAACAGCTCAGTTTTTCTACGCTAAAATTAAAAAAATCGCACAATCGGCGTTGTTTCTAATGTTGTACAAAAGTTACGTTCAAGAGGTTTTTAATTAATTACAAATGACCTTGTATTATTTATATTACGCAAAGCTATATTTACGAGTATATAGTTACATCCGGAATCCCTAAAAGTAGTGGAAAAGCCTAAAGTAAAAGTAAGTAAGTAAGTAGTAAAGTAACAGATCGCAAGACAGTGATGTCGTGGTCTACAATCACCAACAATTAGATAAACTTCAAGACTTTCCCAAATTGCCGTTGTGGATTTGAGGATTCGAACTTGTGTGGATTGTGTGTGTGTCCACACACAAACACAATCCACAACGTAAAGGCCCCGCGGCCAACACCACAATGTCCTACGCTGCTGGCCGCGGGGCCTTTAAAGCTTCACCGAACAAGGAACTTGTGTGGAGTTCCGAGGCCTAATGCTGCACAGTAAATGTGTCACTACTATGTATATACATACTGGGTGTATGATAATGTTAGGTCCCAGTGTAAAAGGGTCCCTTTGCTATTGAGGACTAGCTAGCGATTGAACCATGTCTCGCTTGATTGAAAGTGAAAATGAGATCGAAGATGTGGCTTGTTGACTCAGTAATATCCTATTCACTCGAAATTTAACGATACTTACCCAAGTTATACTTCCCCGGAAACAGACAGTGGGAGCGAATTCCATTCTTAACTCGTACTGCACACCTTTCCATTTCATACCATATATTCCAGACTCCAGACTGCTATTGAGAATTGTATGATAGGAAAAGCACACGTTGTTTGACCTAAGGTTCGAATCTAGGACTGTGATTGTCAGCCGCACTTTGTGGCATTAGACCATCGAGGCATTCCTTATTCCTACTTACAACATTAAATAGGTATCACACACTTGGCTTTGGTAATGGCTTTATCATAAGAATAAAATTAATTACTCAGCAGTCGGTCAAATATCAACAATATGTTATTTTATTACTGATCAAAACACGCCGGTTACTAATCGGGAGGACGATGAACTTGCAGCGACAGGCATTTTCTGCGTTTCGAAACAACATATCATAATCCTATCGTCGAAGCAATATAAATTCAATATATTCGAGACTTATACCGATCGTAAACTAGATTTTTTATTAATATCATAAAATTACTGCATTGTAATCCAAACTCTTTAGATTTGGGAATACTAACACATGAAAGATTATGGAATTGTCACGTGACTGAAAGATTCAAGCAATATTTGTGTATTTGGGGACAATTTTCATTGAAACTGTGATTATATACTCTTTGGGAGCTGGAGAAGAAGGTACGAAACATGAATATTTATTTTAATGGTGCAATACGTTTATTTTGTTTGAATGAAGATATGTTCAATTGATATGATTAACATCGAAGATGGGTCGGTCGGAAATCTCAAGTTGTTGACTCTCGCCTTTATTAGGAGGATATTATCCAGTTGGTTGGTTGGTTTGGTTGGTTCCAAATTGGTCTGGTATATTCCCATCTATTATTAATAATTTGATAGCATCCTGGCAAAAACCATTAGGTATATTATATTTAGTTGATATACGTAATAGTGAACGGCTTAGTATATCAATATCTTAGTGAACGGTACATGTTCGGATCGTAAGTGAATAATTTTGTTTAGTTCTAGTCTAGAAAACGTATTAGCCTCGCTGTCTCTAATACATATATACTTGTTCCTCGGACTTCTATCTCACCACAAGCCTGCATACAGTTTCTGAAAGTTATAACGGGACAGACAGACAAAACTCTAATCTGTTACCTATTTGTATTGTCAATTAAATACCAATGGGGACGAAATATACGTACCTCTGCAAAATATTGGGTTACCATGTTCATATCTGACTACCTTCTTGACCAAAAAGACGCGTAAGAGGTTAGACCGATGGAACACCAATATAAAATGTTATTAACGGGTTATTTTATAATTATAATAAATCAGTCTATTCTCTCCCGCTGTTGGGCAAAGACATCTCTCACAAATCAAGGTGGAAATACACAAGAGTAGGATATACTCCACAAAGCGGATCCAGCGCGGATTGGTTGAGGCAGGTTTGTGCCAACGACTTAGGTTAACGATTATTACGTTATGTGTTAACCGAGATCGAACTTAACGTGCCTTCCGAAGCAAGGCAAACGTTATTTTATATCAAAACTTGATGCACACCTTCCGTTTCTTACTTTTTGTAGGCCATCCTATTTAGGAAACATTATCTCTCTAACAATTTCCAACTACTCACTTAAGGACGAGAGGATGTCCGATTTCGAAGATAATAATAATAGAGTTAGGACGATTGTGCTACACATTGTCTGATTAAGGAGTTAGGAAGGTCTGGTTCGTGCTGAACTAAATTATAAATCTCTCGAGCCACTTCCCGGGCGAGTTCAGCGATGCGGCAAACAATGATTCACGGCCGATTTTGAAATGACAGTAAAAGTATTTATTTATTTAAGTTAGTTTAGTGGGTGAGTGAGAACTGTTGCAGCCGACCAGTCTATTCACTGCCAAGGTCGCGGCGACTTGACGTAACAGACGTTCGTTTTGGCACAATTGCACGGCGTACTCCAAATTGCTTATTTTTGTTGTTTATTTACACGCCGCAGCGGCGGAACGATGTTGGAAATACAGATATACAATTTAATTAGGTATGCAATTCTCATATGTAGGTGATAAACAAGGTGATAAAATACAATGAAACACTGGACTTGTGAAACCTGTTGGAACTCTATACTTACGGAACCTATGATCTGGCGTGATGATATATCAAGATAGCTAGATATATCTACTGGGAGTCTACTATCTGGGAGTAACATAATAAATAAACCAACTGGGAAAGAAGAGCTTCATTGTCTATAGACAATGTAGCACATCTTTCCCAGTTGGTCTAGTCACGCACCGTGCGGTTAGCGATTTCGGGGTCTTGAGTTCAAATGATAGGTCGAACTAAAAATAGCAAGTACTCCCTGGAGTAAATTTTGATTTGTCTTGTAATACATTACCTACACACTTGGATACAAAATGATTTATTAATCCACATATAATAGGTACCTATAAATAAATTAATGTATACTGATTATACAATCTTTTATTACTACATACTGTTTTACATTTAAATGTTAATTTGTAGGTGTCATATGCGTATTTTACATTTACATTAGTAAATGTAACACGCCGAAGTAACTCAATACGTACTTCGATACTTCATTGTTACATAACGTGGATTTTGCTACCTCAGTTATTTTGCCGGAACTCGCAGATCACTGGTAACTATTAAGTAAATTATCCACACGCTTTTTAATGTTACAAAACAACCATGCAGTATCGAGCATATTTATAAAGTTAACTTTTATAAGTTAACGACGCTAATAGGTACCTCATATTTAACTATTGCTCCTGATAAGTTAAGACTAAAATGGTAAACGCAATGTTTAGACATGCCCCTATCTAAGACAGTGAAAGTCTACTCATAAACTCTCCAAGATAGAGCAGGAACTAGCGGTCTCTCATTGCATGAACCGGCCTCATACATAGATTTATTTATTTAAATTTGCTACACCTGCCGGATGCGTACGTATGTTTTATAAAAAGATAAATGTTTTCCAAATCTAATTAATTTTAGAAGAACCTATATAATGCATTAAGACAAATATACGTGGTGTTTCATTCATGAAGATAATCTATGATGATTAGCTTCAT
The DNA here is from genome assembly GCA_905147815.2 of Phalera bucephala. NCBI lineage: Eukaryota > Metazoa > Arthropoda > Insecta > Lepidoptera > Notodontidae > Phalera > Phalera bucephala. The sequence goes on from LR990609.1 coordinate 52,465,947, forward strand.
GATTGAAACACCACAACAGTATTGTAACCATAAGGTTTATATACTTGACAGCAATAACGTTAAAAAGTTGAATTACGCATGATATAACTACTATTTCGATATTATATTATAATAACATAGACAGCCTTTTTTCTCATGATAAGTCTTTCTCGAGCGAACTTTAAAACTTTTTAAACATCACCATTTTAGATGTTTTAGTTGGTATTGCAATGTATAACAACTGTAATATGACGGTGACTGTATTTCCGAAGACGTTGAAATGAAAATGCTGTTAGCTAGAAAGTTTTGAAGGCTTGATTGGAATAGACTGTATACCTTTCTTAAGCAGTATTTCATAGGAATGAAAGAAGGCTGACCTCTTCACATGTCCAACATATTTCACCACCTTTCTTTCAATTTTGGTCACCACCACGTCATTATGTATTGTACTTAAATCGGTATTCTATATTATATACTGTAGGTGACTACATTCCTGTTACGGGTTTTGCCGTTTTGTTTCCTCTATCAAATACATTATATACTTACCTATTCGCATTCCAAATTGAGGTGTTAGTTCGGCTGCGTCATAACAAATGTAAGGTTATTTAGTTAAGCTTTTAATTTTAAACATGTTTTACCTGTACCTATTAAATGCTGAAATAATAAAAGTTACATCCAAAGAGATGTGGATATACAATGAAATAAAAACAGTATTTTACTGGGAGTAACATATTGTGTCATTTAAAACGGTTGGAGTGACAGAAATTTTAGTAATCTATCTATATCATCACGCCAGATCCCTTGCGGAGTAGGCAGGGAGTACAGAGTTACAACAGGTTCTTTTCTTACATACCTCTCTGGCTTCCTCCACTCTCATAGTTCGTATCATACACGCTCGCCGGTTACGGAGACTCTTGACTTGTCCTTCAGAATCTTAGTAATAAGATACAATTATTACGATTTGTGTGGTTGTAATAGTATGAGTCCATAACTTTACCAAATTTTAATCAATGATATTTGGTACATCCGTCAATGTGTATGATTAACAATTACACGCTCTATAGAGTTAGAAATCATTGATGATTTAAATATCACGAATTACATCTACAAATTACATAAAACTTACCGATTTATCGATAAAATGCATTAATAAGTACTATAGATCTTAGCTTGATAATACTCATTAATGCATTTTTAACTATAAAAAAATGCCGAAATTCCACGTAATCTAGCTTATCACAACTTGGGTTATAACAAGCTGAATTACGTAGAAATTCGGCATTTTTTTCATGCAATCGTTTGTTTCTTACTTATCATGGCTTGTAATCAACGATCGATCTCTTTATACACAAACAATCAGAAGATTGTACATCTTTCTGAAAATCATGTTAGGTATGTTTTGCCCGCTACACAGACTTAGCCAGAATCAATATCATACTGATAGGTGATCGTAGAGAAGTATGCAATAATCACAACACCCCACGGCATCACAGCTTTCGTATAGGTAACTGTGCTTGTTAAGAGAGACTGAAACTACAGACTACAGTATATTATAGATTTACAAAACGTTATATATACAAAACCCTTATGTTAGTTTTATACTTATGTGCTCTTGCGCGGGCAATTTTTATTAAAAACGATTTTTTTTTTATTAGATGTGCGTGCGCATATGGCTAGAGGTGGGGCACGCGTGCGAACCGCGGCGCTCTGCCCTCGGACGCTCGCTGGCGCTGGACTGGCGCGTGTGGGTGCGCGGCGCCAGCGGCTCTGACATCAGCACCTTCGTGCACAAAGTCGTCTTCCACCTCCACCCCGCCGCAGCCTTCGTATACCCCAAGAGAGGCAAGAACCAACCAACGAATCCTCTACCAAACAAACATCACTTTATGTAACACCAGAATATCTGGCTATATAATCAGGGATTAGTACACGATCCTCTCTGTGACTTACTTATCAATCGAATTATGTTTTAGCGCTCCAATATCACTTCACAGTCAGTCTCATATTGTACGATTCAACTTAGGATTTTGTACCAAGAAAATTATATAAATTTATGATCAAAATAGACTTACAAAAAACCAGCCAAGCTAGTTTTTACGTAATATAACATTTTTATCGGCCGCGACAGAAACGATTACATAATAATATTCCATCTCTCATCATCATTATCATTCACGCCGATAGACAGCGTCGACTACCTACAATTTTATCTCTGCGACTTTGGCCCCTGCGGATTTAAATATCTACTTTTTATGGAGCAATAAAAGTTGGCGTCGTTTTTCCAGTGCTACAGGAGCCGCCTTACGAAATCCAAGAGTCCGGCTGCGCGTCGATCGACATACCGATACACGTGTACCTGAAGTACAGCAACAGGCCAAAGAAAATACGGCTTCGGTACAGCCTGCAGATCGAGAATAACACGAAGAGCAGTTCGGAGTCGCGGTGCATCTATTACGACTTCGAAAACCCCCCGGAGGAGCTGTGCGCGGCGCTCATGAGCGGCGGAGGCGAGCTGGTGGCGCGTGCAGGCCCACGCGGGGCCAAGCACCTGCTCGTGGTGCTCGCCGACCACGAGCGCCCACGCGCGCTGCTCAAGCCCAAGCAGTGCAAGTTCGTGCAACCCCTACCCTGCAAGCACGGACCCCGGAAGCGACCCAAGCACTTCATATTCGAGGAGATCTGCTCCAAGTGCGGCAACTCGATATACATGGACTTCAGGAAGCAGCTGCAGTCCGTGGAGATGACTGATGACGAGATCAACTGCATGTCGCAGCTGTACCTGTCGTACACGAGCTACGAGAAGTCTGTAGATGCTCTCGCTCTGCCTCCGCTCACCGACCCGATATACACGGCGCCCGAACTATCAGCGTCACTGCGTAAAGCGCTCAAGGAGGTCGAAGAAGACTACGCGATACCGTGAGCCTGTTTGTACCTTGTCTCATTGATCAGTGTTGTGTTGTGATATTACTCGGTGCCATTAGAGACTTGCATTCGAAGCACAAACAATCTTTAGACTGGACATAATTTTCGGGAGCATAATATTTTATATGAATCTACTTCTGAGACTTTTATTTACTTGTTATTCGACTTAGTCATAAATTATAATAACATTAGCATAATGTAGTTAATACGAATACGAAATACGTGTGCTGTGAGTAAGATCTCAATAAGTTAAAGAGGTATCTATTTTTACTTGTTTTGTAATATTTGAGAAATATATTTTGTAATTTTGTTAAGTATCATAATATTTTATAGCTGGAGTTGTGAGATATTTAACGTTGATTTGAGTTTGTTTATCGTACATTATATAGGTGCCTCTCTCTATCGGTAGATTAGGATTGAGTATGACAGGGTATTAGACGTTAATAGCTATTATCTAATGGATATATGTTGGTAATTATATACGCAACGCTTGAAGTGTTTGTCGAAACTCTTTACGGTACTGTTGATAATGTGTTCAAGAAAAACAATTATGTCGAGTAAAACTGGACAAAGTTATATCGAAGTGATACTGTACGTACTTTATCAGTCAAGCGAGTTATTGTTTAAATAAACTTTATATTAAGATTTTCTTTGAAATGTGTTTTAATTCATAGGAATCAGAATTATTGCCAGTCTGGCAAGGCACTGTCTAAGATAGGTACTATGGTGATCGTAGCAATAACCAATGTCAAGCATCAGCATCAAATCATCTGAGATAGTTGTCCATTTGTAATATTTTTAATTTCGAGCATGTTGCCAATTCTACTGGCAGTCATTAGAAACTTTATGGGAGACTTTATAAGTACCAACAGTAGATGGCCACAAGCCTCCCTCCACCAATCCGTATTGGGCCCACGTGGTGTAACTGTTCTGTCGCCCCGATTTGTGAGATAGAATAGGTTGATTAATTGGCCATTTATCCACATTTTAATTGATACTCTTTAAAAAAACGAAGTCCCACATTAGGAATTATACCTGTGTCGTGGGTGCGCTTACAAACGTGAAATTTAGTTGGAGGGAGGTCTTCAAAATACCACACTTGGTCCCAGGTGCTCAGGTTTTCGTCACGTAGTCAATATCCTTTAGGGAAATCACGTGCTTTTTCGAGCTATATTCAAATATGGCGCGCAGCGTTTAGCGCTTTCAAGGCTCACAGGTGGCAACACGGACGCACATATGCCGCGACGTCAGCTGATTGGAAACTAACAGTTTGCCAACAGTTTGCAGTGCATTGCAGTTGTCAGTTCTTACATAAGTTTTTTTTTTCTTGATAATATTTTTTCCACTTGTAAGTATGCACGCACTCACGCAGCAAGCGCTGTATTACTATTTTTTTAAACTTTCTGTTTGCCAAAAATGATTGAATACCGTATTTATGAAACACAACGTGAAAACTAGATGGGGAGGGGGGTCTTGGCACATACTACGGGCAGACACCAAGGGGGGGAGAGGGGTAAAAAATTGTAAAAAATTAGGTCATGTAGTATGGGTACGTTCCCTAACGACACGCACACGATAGGTACAAACGGTTAAAACAGGGTACCTACAGTCGTAAAGTACATTCTTACCATATGTGGAATGGCTTAAATGTGTCTGACTAATACTGACCGACCTCTTTAAATTGGTCGCCATAAGTCAATTGTGGACACAATTAATGACGTCGAATCGACGTGAAGAATAAATAAATAAATAATATATATTATTTATTTATTTATTCTTCAGGCAGGAAATGCCTCAGACATTAAGTCCACCTATGTACATAACTGCATTACAGGCATTAAGCCTGAGGCATTTTCTGCCTGTTTACTTTAGGGTGGTGTAAGACAAGTGTGGTAGGTGCGAAATTACACAAGTTTAAGGGAAAAAAAGTTACGAAAATAAATTTAAGTAACAGCTAATTGACTATTTATAACACTTAATAATAAATAAATAAATTAGGTGATCCAACATTTTGTGCAAATAATTCAGCAGACTTTTTTAAGAGGTACAATTGGTTGCCATCCTGAGTTCCAGAGGCAAAGCATTCCAAAGAAGGATAGACTAGACAAAGAAGGAACAGTGAATGAAATCGGTAATATGTGGGGGGCACTGAAGATGATGATTATTTGAAGAGCGAAGATATTTATCATTATTAGAGCGCAAATATTGAAATTGAGAAGTAAGGCGAGACTGGAGAATGTTGTCAGTGCCCTCAAAGTTCTACGCTGCCGAATAGGCAACGACTTTAAAAGTGATAGATGCTCCGACACATAGTCATATTTACGCAAGTTGAAGACTAACAATATTGAAGGCATTGGAGAAATCGATCAACACAAGGACGGTAACTTTGGTATCTTCCATACCTGATCGAATATCACCAGTCACCGTCTCGCCTATATTCCTCAGAGGGGGTGGCAGAGGTGTACTGAGTACACCCACATTTCGCCGACCATGTTAGGTCCCATGTAATAGGGGGCGAGTCTATTGCCATATACCGGGCACAATTCCAGACTCCGGACTCATACTGGGAATTTTTCGTTAGAAAAACTACATTTGTCCGACCTAGGATTTAAACCCAGGACCTCGTGATCACAAAGCGATGCGCTTTGCTACCAGACCAACGAGGCAGTCTCTAACTAGTTTCTGACCACAGAGCATATAAAAATGTCTGTGACTATAGAGGACTGACATTTATTACATACTTCTTTGCCTGGGATATAGGCACTGAATTTAATCATTTGACACCATTCAATTCCATTTATAATCTATGGCTCCATCGTTAACCGATGATTCTGCCCATAGAGATAGGATTATAAACATAGAGGGATTATAAATGCAGTTAAGCTGTATACTTTTTCTGGACACTTCGTACCATTTAGGTAACCAATTCCAAAATCTTTAATTAAAAACTTCTTTTTTATTCAAATTTATGACTTGTCATTTTGACGTAAGCTCCACACGAATTTATCGGTTAGTATTTGTTTGTCTAGTGACTGTGTTCTCGGAGACTTTTAATTTGTTTTCAATTAATAAAAAGATATATAATTAAAATGTTTGTAAAAACATGGTGCCACACAACTAAAATACCGTGCTTTATATTGGAATGCAAATCTTATTGGTCTAGAAAAGCAGATGAAAATAAATTATGTAAGCTTCTAATAAAATGTATTTTCTAAAAAAGAAGTAACAAGTTTGAAGATACATAATAATTACATTAGATTGACTGTTTTCCTTGAGCATAAATAATTAGATTTATATAGAATCTTAATAATCGTGTTCCTAAAGAGATTACTTTTTTTTTTTTTTTTCCTTTTTGGCAATTGCGTTTACATTATGCCATTGTTCAAAGTTAGGGAAACAAAGGAAAAAAGGAATGGTAACAAGGAAATTTGGAAAGATTTATCAGGAAAGTTGCAAAGGAAGGAAATGATTATATGTGGATGTTGTTGTGTAGAATGAACATATTTATGGTAGAATAAATATCAATATTATTAAATGACAATAGAGAAGGAATGGAGAATGGACAAGGAATTTTAAGTTGGTGAAGCTGTGAATAAAAGACAGAAGAGTCATTCAGGGGGCAAGCAAAAAATATATGGTTTAAATCACCAACTTCGCCGCAACCACAAAGGTCTGAACCGACTATACCAAGCTTCGCTAAATGTTCTGGTGTACAAACGTGACCTAAACGCATTCTAATAATGATGGATGTAGTCCATTTACAGAAGCCCGCCTTGGCAAACCAGGGTTTGCTGGGTATATTTGGTTGGATGGAATGGTAGAATTTCCCCTTACTTATATCATTTGTCCAACAATCACTCCAGGAATTCAGGAGATGATTTTTGGACAGCGCCATTAGATCATGAGTGTAATTTTTATATGGGTAAACATCGCCCGATGTAACCGCCTCTTTGGCCAGCAAGTCTGCTTTATTATTTCCTTCAATGTTTTTGTGGCTAGGAACCCACGCAAAAGTGACGTCTATTCCCCTACTAATACATTTAAATAACTGTTCTCGAGATTCAATAATAATATTGCAGTGGGCTGATTTGAACGGATTGCGACCCAAGGCCTGTAAAGCACTTTTACTGTCTGTAAATATTACTGCTTTTCTTAACTTTGCTATTAAAACATATTCTAAAGATTTTAATATTCCAAAGCATTCGCCCGTAAAAACGGATGCTTCTGGGGGTAATTTAATTTTTTGGATTATTTGGTATTGTTGATGGAACACACCAACACCAACACAAGAAGAGGGACTTTTCGAAGCATCACAATAAATGAAATGATAATCTGGCCACTTATTTTCCACTAAAGAAATAAAGGAAGTTGAATAACAATTACTTTTTTTAGGAATTGTAAGATTATAGCAAATATTCGGATTTAATATTAGTGACTCAAAATATTTACATTCAAATAAAGGAAGTTGGGTAGAGCAATGAGAGGGAGCATTCACATTAATTAATTTCTGATAGCTTTTAACTAAACATGGTGTGTTTTTGTGGGACCAATACCCAGAATAACTAATCTGTTCTAGTAAAGAGGAAAGCTTCTGGCGAAGGGGATGAAAGGAAAACTGAAAGGCTCTTGCGAGGAATCTATCAGACAAATATTGACGTCGTAATTTCAGGGGAGGGTCGCCGCACTCAACTTGTAAAGCATTGATAGGACTTGATTTCATAGCTCCAGATATTATCCGTAAAGCTTTAGATTGAACGCTATCCAACTTCTTGAGAGCAGCAGCGCTACACGGCTCTAAAAGGAAAGATCCATAGTCTAGGATGCTTCTTATCAAAGCATTGTAAACCAATTTTAGGGAATAAGGGTGAGCACCCCACCAGACACCCGAAAGACAACGGAGCATGTTTAGAGCCCGCTCACATTTATCACCTACATACTCACAATGCGGAACACCAGTTAGCTTTGAGTCTAAAATAAGACCTAGAAATTTTACATGTTTTTTTACTGGGATTGTATGACCATTATAGGATATATTAATAGGAGGAGGATGTCTTTGTCTGTTAAATAAAACAACAGAGCTTTTTAGAGCAGATATCTGTAGGCCATTATCATCCATCCATTTTTCAAGTAGTGAGAGAGATAAAGATATTTGTGAAGATACTTTAGAAATTGAATCATCAGAACAATAAAGAAGCAAATCATCAGCATATTGTAAAATACTAACTGAATTATTTAGTGAATTTTCTAAATCATGAGTGTAAATATTATAGAGTAAAGGACTAAGAACAGATCCTTGTGGTAGTCCTTTCCATAAGCGTCTACAATTAATTTTAGGATCTAAATCTAAATGTATCATTCTTTCCGATAATAAATTTATAATAAAGTTTATTAGTATTTCGGGAACACTCAGTTTTTCCAACTTGACTCGTAGTATCGGAATGAGAACACTGTCATATGCAGCAGAGACGTCTAAAAATACTGCAACGGTGGAATGGTTCCGTGATAAAGCCAAGCGAATATCCGAAACAAATATACTTAGGCTGTCCATAGTGCTTCTTCCCTTTCGGAAACCGTTTTGACTAGATGACAACAAGTTTCTCTTTTCAACAAACCACTCCAATCGATTTTTAACTAAATGTTCGGCTATTTTACACATGACAGACGATAGGGCAATTGGTCGGTAGGAAGAAGAACTGGGCGGATCTTTATTAGGTTTTAAAAATGGCAACACTATTTGTGTTGTCCAAGATGAGGGAACATTACCCGTGAACATGATAGAGTTTATGGTACACAATAAATAGTCAAGGGCCTTCTCTCCAAGATGTGAATAAAATGAGTATGGAATACCATCATCCCCTGGAGCAGAGTCCTTCACAACGGAGAGAATGTTAAGAAGTTCTGTTATAGAAAATGGGGCATTAAGATCAGTAAGGCCACTAACAAGGATTACAGGAAGAGGACGAGGAATTTCTTGAGGGACAAACGGTGGAGCTATTTGATCCAGAAAACTGTCTGCTAAGGAGGGAGAAAGAGGATGACTTACAGGCATTGCACAAGCTGTTTTAAAACGTTTAATATTAGTCCAAACTGTAGAACAAGGTGTATCAGGAGAAATCGAGCTACAGAAGTTTCTCCAGCCATCTAACTTTTTCTTTTTTAATAACTTCTGAGTGGATGAGATGTTCTCTGAAAGAATGCTGAAGTTCTCTGAAGACATATTGTCATTATAATTTTTTTCTGCAATTTTTCTTTTTTTAATAGCTTCAGTACATTCATTATCCCACCAGGGAGGACGAAGAGGTTTCTTAGAAGAATATTTTTTAATAGGAAATGTATTATCTGCAGCAGCAATTAGAGTTTGTGTAAACATACTGACACTGTCTATTTCATTCCTGGAAGGATGAGGTAATGAAGGAATACTATTCTCAATAAATAACTTGAATGAATCCCATTTATCTTCTGCTACCCTGTATTTCATACGAGATAAAGGCTTACTGTATTGTGGATTTGTACTTGGAAAGGAAATCAAAACAGGAAAGTGATCACTGCCATATGTATAAGGAAGGACGGACCAAGAGAGTGAAGATGCTACATTAGGGGAACACAGAGACAAATCCACGACACTCGCCCTTTCAGTGGGTGAAGTGCGACGGGTAGGTGCTCCAGTATTTAAAATACATAGATTAAGATTGTCAATAATCTCTAATAATTCTTCGCCATAGCAGTTGGATAAGCTACTTCCCCACATTGTATGTTGACAGTTAAAGTCTCCTAAAATAATACAAGGTTGCTGAATCGAAGACAGAGTATTTTTAATATCATTTAATATAAGCATTGTTGGTCTTGGAATATATAAAGAAACTATACAAATATTATTCAATCTAATCCCTACAATAGAAAAGTCCTCACTATGCGGAGGAATATTAAGTATGGAGTAAGAAATTGACTTCTTAATTAGGATGGCGACACCGCCATACCCATCATGCCTGTCCTCCCTGATGCAAGAATAGCCAGAGATATTGAAATTATAATTAGATTTTAACCAGGTTTCTGAAAGAGCAAAAGCTAGTGGATTATATTTATTTGTTAAGTGCATTATATCATGTTTTTTATTAATTACACTCCTGCAATTCCACTGAATGATTGAATCCATTATTGAAAAGTTGTATTAGTGTATTTATAACTGGGGCAGCGTGGGACGGTATCAAATTTGATTTTATTAATAGATCCAGAATCGTTTTTATTAATTGAGTACAGGATTCAGATGATTCTTTATCACTGTTATTGTCCTTATCAAGGGCACAACCTTTAGATGAAGATGGTACATTGTATCCCTGAATAATGGCATTATGTTCTGCTTTATTGTATCCTTTGCTTAGGGAAGGAGGGGCCCGAGGTTTTAAAAAGACAGTTTTTTTATAAGAAAGAGGTGATTGCAATTATTTGTTTTCTTGTATCACTGGATTACGGAATGAGGTATTAAGAACATCAGCATAAGATTTAGTAATTGGGGGATGCATTTTGGAAGCTTCAGAATAAGATAAGCAATTCTCGGCCATAGAAGTTTTTATGTTTTTCTGTCTGAAAAATTCAGGGCAGTTCTTACTGGAGGCATAATGTAAACCCTGGCAAAGACAGCAAGATGCTTCATCTTCTTCCACATTGCAAGTGTCACCTGAGTGACTAAGGCCACATTTAAAACAGCGAGGTGTAGATCTACACTGTACCTTGGTATGCCCAAACCGGCAGCAATTGTAACATTGAATAGTGGGATAAGTGTATAACTGCACAGGTAAAGAATTGTAACAAACAAATATCCTTTTTGGTAATATCTGACCATCAAAAGTTAGAACTATAGTTTGGGTTGGTTTCCAAGAAGGAGTTCCCTCTATAATAACTTTATAATTAATTCTTCTAACTTTTAAAATAGGGCCACAACCAATAGGAACAGACACATTACCAATAATTTCTTCTGGTGACCACTCTGCAGGAATTCCTTTTATAAGCCCCATCCGTGTAACAGAGAAGGTTGGAATGAAAGCTTTTAGATGGCTAATTTCTAGATTGCTATTATTTATAAAAGAATTAGCATCATTGTAATTAGAGAATGCCAAGGAAATTCTGTTCCTACCAATTTTTTTAACACTGCCGTTTATAATATTCTGAATATTGTTATTTTTTAAAAATTTCCCAAATGTGACGGGATGGAAAATTGTCCCATCATTTGGCGACAATTGTTCCCTCTGCACATGGACTATGTAAGGTGCGTTATCAGAGGCTAGGTAAATTTCGCGTGAGACCCTTGTGGGCACGGGTAAATCAGGCTTTTGAGGCGTGAAAGATGTAATATTAGATTTGGAATTTTCATCCGAAATTATTTGTTTTAAGCCAGAATCGTCTAAACAAACACAGTCAGATGCTGCAAGTGGACTGGTGATATTTTTCCTCTTTCTTTTGTTACAATGCTTACATTTTTTATGTAAGCGAGTACGTTTGAGTGCTCCAGAACGGCTGCGGGATGAGCAATCCGTGTCCATTCCAGACATATCCGTGTCGTTTAATCTTTGTTCTTGGACTTTAGAATTACCAGGTATAGTAACAAAGCAAGCTACCGGGGGGGCAGAGCCCCCCGGATCAGGGGGCTCCGAAGACATTAAAGAAAAATGAGCTGACTTTCCAGATGTGAAGAGGAAAACAGACTTCTACACTAATAAATTATAATAAAACGTAAATAAATACAAATATATATAGTCGCTACGCTACTTCACTGATAAATTTCAATTAATAATGAATAAAAGTGGAAAAAAGAAAATTTGCAAAAAAAACGCGCCCTTCAAGTTTCACATTTCCCGCTCTTTTTCCAAGAGATTACTTATAACGATCGGAAAATTTGCATCGATATCGATAGCATTTTCGAAAATTTGTAATTATATAAATGTTAACGTATGTTTATTTTGTATGCCTACCGATATTGCAGCCTAAATGAATAGAATTTTCATGCAATACTAAGAGCACATTGAAACTCGGTATAGTTGCATCTTTCCAAAACATTTTACAAAAGAGTGCTTCGATGTTGGACTCAAATAGCGAAGATTACAACCAGCAGCAATTTCAATATATAATTATGTTCAAATTGTTCTTTTAAATTAATGATATTTTTTGCGATAGGTTTTTTCTTAAATATTTTGTTCGCGCTTATATCGAATGTTCAATATTATTTTACAAGTTTTTATTTAACTTACAATGTTCTTATGTCTATTTGTCTCTCTTTCCGGTTCAAATCTTGTGATCTATTTTCCAAGCATGTGCGGGTATCCGATTGAGTTAAAATTTGGCATACGTATGTAAGTCCGATGACATTGCAATAATATGGTACTGTGAGCTGGTCTGATGATAGTGTCGGAAGGTGGGTATAGGAACATGTGAACTATACAACGTAACCCCCTCATGTTTAGGTTGGTTAAATTGGTATTGAGAAGTACTATATAACCAGATAGTGTTTAGGGTCTGATGATGAAGCCAAAAGGTTGTCAATGAAAGCAAACAAGTACTCAATCTAACCCTGCCGTGGTTGGGTTCGTTACATTCGTCTTGACAAGTACGATAGTACTTGTCTGTCTCCGTTGTGTTTTTGCTATAAAAACTTGTTTTTAAAAATATATTTTCAAATGAAAATGATTATATACAAGGTATAACATAATAAACGCAAGACCTCAGACACCCCAGAAATTGAAAACGAAAGCCATATTTCCAAATTTAAAGATTTTTACCCTTTTTTAAACACTTTTATACCCCAATTTACAATGAAACTTGTACGTATATGTGTGCGTGTTGAGAAATACGTTTTAGGAATGCATTTAAAATCTCCTTATTGCTATGAATCAAGAATAAATTTAGTTTTTTTATAGCGCACTGAAGGAGTAAAAGCATTTTTTGCAAATTTAATAAAAAAAGATGATTTAAAAATTGTTGAAATCAATTCAGTTACCGATTTAGAACAAACTACTTTCAGGTCTTGCGTTTATTATGTTACACCTTGTAGTGAATGTCAAGATTCTTTAAATCGTCAATAGCTATATAGAATTACTATTATTACTACAAAACTAAGTTACGCATCTATAATAGGCACTATACACCGATATTTTATATTGTAAAAAATATTTAATTTTTGACTTATATACAGAATAATTTTATCGATAAAGCTTTCGCAGTTATAAGGGAAAGTATTAATACTATATTTATGGCAAAACATAAGTATGGTCTATGTCATTAAAGTAAAAAAAAAGTACAAGGGTGTAAGGGTGTAACTGGTAACGATGGATTTGTCCTCTTTCTTATCATTGATATGACCAGGCTGGCGAAAGTCTTGTAGAAATAACGATTTATATTGGATTTGCTGTCTTTTTAAATCCGTTGATAGCAAAAGTCGTGTATCCTCAATACGTACTATATAACTGTCTTCTTTTTAAATTAGGTGCATTATACTGTTCTGACATATTTAATATGATATGTCAATTCAAATTATTATTTGGACTTGACAAATTCAAGTATTGTATCTATAATACATAAAAAAATATTATTGTTAATTTAAAAAAAAAAATGTTAATTTGATATACCTTTAGAAGGTGTATTATTAAATATAATTAGCGTTGCTTTCTCTGTGGCGTTGCATATTCTAAAATGACCAAAACTAAATTCGAAATATGCCAAGTAAAAACAAGTCGGGTAAGGGACTAGAAAATAATATTAATTGCCAAATTTCCACTAGATAAAGATCGGTAAGTATGTTTCTGTTATAATACTATATTTAACATTCATTTACAGGCATGATAGTTATTGCGGTTCCGATAAATAAAAATATTAAAAACAATAGTGATGTATAGTTATGTTATCGATACCTTTTATTCTTAATGTTAATAATATAAATGTATAATACTAAACCTTCTAGTACTATGCGTTTTTCTTTTTTCTTTTTACACGCAATCTTTTTTTTACACATGTCAACAATGAGTGGCGGTACGTAAAATGTGAAGACTTGTGTATATTTCTATAAAAAGCTGTATCAATTAAATAAATTAATTCTTTGAATTTTATAGATAAAATTTTTGTATGGTAGTTAAAATGGTAAATTTATCTTTCTGTATATTCACATCGTTGGTAATTCGGTGTGATTACGTAAAATCATTATTCTATTTTTTATTTCATTGTAAGCGGCAGTAGTACCTGCTAAAACTGGTAAGCTACGGAACCCTAAAAATGTTACATGTATCGATATCGATAGATCTATTAAATTCAACGTCAAGTCTACATTCCTAATCTTTATTTTATGTACAACAATGTAAAACAATACTGCCAAGTATTGTTTTATTAGGTTGGCAGCATATCATATTTTTAGGTTGGCAGCAATAACATTTAATTTTATCATGGTGGTAGAACATTGCGTGTAAGTTTCATACAATTTGCAATATCATGCTCTAGTAGTAGTCCCGCCTCTTATAACGTAGTGATTATATTCTTTTTGGATATGACATAAGTGTAAGCATTGCAAATATATTATCTTGTACATGAAGCTAAAATTACCTGGAGGGAGTCATACGACGTTGCCGCTCCGCCGGTCATCGTTAAACACATTGTCTTTTTTCTCTCTCAATTACACGGATCACCATTTTGAGTGAATGAGAAAGCTATTGTAAGGTTGTCGCCCTGTACGTGTGCTTGGTTGCCTGTTGTGACCTGTGGTTAGACCATAATAAATGCGCCTCATTCATTTCAACGGTTAAAATATAAATGAAAATCATTGTGATAACTGAATAAACTTTAATACAGTGAAATTATCTCGTGTTGTGCTGTATTTTGTCAATCAAGAACAACCAAAGGAGTGAAAAATCCTGAATTTGTCATTTCACACTTATGTATTTATTGCCTCTTATTATATTATAGGGAAGTTTCACAGCATAATTATGGATTTAACATTAAAGATATACATCACTGACGCTAATAATGAATATACGGTGATAATTAATTAACTGTGAGTTTAAAGCTTTAATTTATATTTCAAATATGCATTATTTTACGCTTTGTCCACTAGTGATGTCCTACAGCGCCTATCGCTTACCGTCGATATTACTAAATTAATACTGAAACATTAACCGTTCTTATTTCACGTCACAATGACTAAACGTATTTGAAATAATTGAAATTGAATAATGAAATTTAGTAAGGATAGGATATCTAGATAAACACCGGCACGTCTATATTCGCCAATAGGGGGTGGGGTATCTAGACCTATTTATGATTATTTCATCTTTAAATATAATGGCGTTTTACCTGAAATAAAACGCTTATTAAAGTACTTACCTCACTGAAAGCTTTATATTGAGATGGTATATAGAGCCTCGGTTGCGAAATGAAGTTTTGCCCTTTGGGTAGTACTGCTTTTACTGAAGATTAGAGGTTTGACCTCTCTATGAGTTGACATTGCGCCCTCCACCCCGCGAGGGTGCGTTGTATGCCATGCCCGAATGTAGATATATCTGAACCCTGAAAAGCATGTTGATGCCCGTGTGATGGAACTGTTGATTTTCGTGATTTAGAATCCCGTGATTTAGATTTAGAGCGGTGGGCCGCTACGCCTATATTCCCTAAGCGGGAGTGGGAGTGGTGTACTGCGTACACTCACTTGTCGTTCAACAATGTAAGGTCTCATGTAGTAGAGGATGAGTCTATTGATATTAGACTAACTAGTGGTGCCAGACTCCGAACTAGATTTTTTTATCGAATAATTACTATTTTCCGACATAGGATTCGAACCGAGGACCTTGTGGTCGCTATGCGCATTACCAATGAGGCTTTACTATTGTATTAAATTGTACATACTAATATCGATGTTTACAGATTCGTTTTTAAGATTTGTATTATAATATGTATGTGTGAACTTGTATAAATTACTTGTAGTAATTCGAAATCATAATTTAGATGAGTCAATTACGATTTTGCATGAAGTAAATATTTTTTAAACAAATTGTATTTTCTTATCGATAAATCCAGTACTAGTAATCACTTCCCTAATCACGCACACTAACGCAGATTCACAAACTTACACCGACATAAAATTGACACGCTACCGCGGTGATATGCGGTGTTTAGGCATTCTGCGTCTATGATCTTGCAAATGCTCCCTCTATGCTTCTTGTATCTCTATGTCTCGATTCTGCCAATGTCAAGCTTGACAAGTTTAAAAAAAAATAGAAAACACACCAGAACATCAAATTAACGTGGGCAATAAAGAAAACTTGGTAAAGTAGGTAAGAAAAACTGTTTTTAATGAATTTCGGCAAAGTCAAAATAAGTCAAAGTAAAAGTAGAAAAAAAAGGATAAGAGAAACGCTTATGAAGCATATTATATAAACAAATATTAGCTATAACTTAATATGATTTACACTGATAAACTTGTATAAAATATTAATTAACGGTGAATGCGCCAAAGACAGCATATATGGGATTTGACACCATTCATAGACACTTTTATATCTGGCAACATAGGGCTGACCCAATAAAAGCAAAAGAATCTATATAGTATTGAGAATTATGATTATAAAGACAAATTTATTGTTATTGTTCCAAGACAACGTTCCAATATAGTCCGGAGTCTGCAATTGTGACCGATATATAGCTGCGGGCTCACCCCCTATGACATGAGGACCTAACATCCTTGGTGAAAAGTGGGTGTAGACAGTACACCTTTGCCACCCCTACTTAAGGGATATAGGCGGACAGTGTTCCAAGACCGATCATTCTATAAACCAATCATCATGTCGAAAAGAAAAAAAATCCGACTGTGTCGCTCGCCGCGGTCGGTCGCGTCACCCCTTACCGCACCACTCCCCCCGCGACGCAGTCCACCCTCCCGCTCGCGCGTACGTATTGAAATACGTTCGGTAGGTACGACGCGCCGTTTTGACGGCGCCGTCGACCTTTCCCTAGTGTTCGACAACTAGTCGCAGTTTGTTTTTAAAACCACGACGTTTTTTTGTTCGTGGTAAGACTGGTGGATACCTAACGGTGACAACTAAGCTAGTCTTGAGCGGGACCCCAGCGCTCACCTCCCTCCTTCAGAGGGCGGCTAACTCGGAAGGGTTTGAGTTCTGGCCTTGGGCACTACCCTAGTCAGAGCTCATCCTTTCACCAGGACCTAGGCAGTTAGTGATAGGCACACACCCTTTCGCACACAAGTTTGGCAAAAGGACGCACGCTAGGCTCACGGTTGCACGCTCGCCCTCTTGCCGGTAAAGCTCTAAGAGCACACACACAAGAAAATAATATTAAATTTGATACTCAAAAAATATCGATTAACCTAATTGAAAATATCGTTGGTTAAATGTTATATGAAAAAGAGTCGATATTTTGATATATCGATCTATTTTACACCTTTAATCTTATTACAGAAGATACGGTAGTGACCATGAAGCTAAAATTACCTGGAGTCTCTCTTGGAGTGACTCTTATTGTAGTTTAAATGGAAAAGAAGGATCCTTATACTGCTGTTTTCACATTAGTAGTCAGCGTTATTCTTAAAGATAAGAGCAACCATAAATGCGTCAATCTTTGGTAAGTTCTTGTTATCAGCTTGCACGAAATTTGACTCTATTATTAAATTCAAATCGAATATTTATGCCACTAGTTATAGGATTTATCAAAAATCATCAGAAGGAATAGAATATAAGACCCAGAAAACATAAAACGCGAACTACAATCAGTCGAGGAAGCCATGTTTATTATCGTGTGACGTCACCAGAGTTACAACCAATCACGGCGTACCCGTTACAGATAAAATTTCATAAATGATTATGTTTTTATTTCGTGTAATTTGAAATAAATACACATAGTTTTATTTAAAATGAAGTGGAATATACTTTTCGACCATATTATCTGTTAGGATGACCACAATTTATAGTTTATTTTCAATGTTGTCAAATAGCCTATTGACACGCTACCGCGGCGATATGCAGTGCCTAGGCATTCTTCATCTATGGTCGTGACCGTAAGCATGTCGAATTATGCTAAAGAAAAATCGTTATATGGATCGAGTCGGATTGAATGAGGTCGAATCAATTCTCTATTAAATCTAAGATCAAATGATTCATTCTCGATTAATCGATTCGAAGTCGATTCTTATTAATTTTCCGACTGAATGAAACAATTTTTTTGGATCCCTCCATTTGTATAATTTCATAATTCATTTAGAGATTATCGAAAACGGATTTATAATAAACTCATGTTTGGTACGTAGTATTTTTTAACAAAGAACGTGTTATGCTATTATTTATATCCCTGATTTACACAACCTGAATAAGTCGTATTTTCGATTACTCTTTATTTTTTGTTGAATCGTGAATCCATCCCATTTGACGGCTTTCGGAATCGATCTTCTGAATTGATGCAGTGGTTCAGATCGATTGAAAAAATCGATTCTCTGGTTAAAAAAATATCGATTTTTATGATTAATTGATTTTAAAACGAATGTCTACACGACCCTGGGTTCCCAACTTAGGGGTTTTCCCCCCAAATTTAGGGGGTAAACAAATGCGCTGAGATTTTTTTTAGGGGCGTTCTACTTTTAGGGTTATTTTAAGGGATTTTTGACTTTTTATAGTTTTGCCTGTTTTTTATTTCTTATTTTTTTAAGAAAAATAAATGTATGCAAATTTAGGACCTGGAGTAACGCAATCTATTCAATCATATTTATTTGTTGAACTAGCGGCTTAGCGACATCTAGTACGGTTTCGAATTACTAAGAATGGGGAGTTCATAGACGACGTATGCCTAGACACTGCATATCGCTGCGGTAGCGTGTCAATTTTATGTCGGTGTGAGTTTGTGACTCTGCGTTAGTGTGCGTGATTAGGCAAGTGATTACTAGTACAGGATTTATCGATAACAATATAAAATTTATGTTTAAAAAATATTCACTTCATGCAAAATCGTAACTGACACATCTAAATTATGATTTCGAATTACTACGAGTAATTTATATAAGTTCACACATACGTATTATAATACAAATCTTAAAAACGAATCTGTTAACATCGATATTAGCATGTACAATTTAATACAATAGTAAAGCCTCATTGATAATGCGCATAGCGATCACAAGGTTGTCGGTTCGAATCCTATGTCGGAAAATAGTAATTATTCGATAAAAAAAAATCTAGTCCGGAATCTGGCACTGTGCTCGGTATAATATCAATAGACTCATCCTCTATTACACGAGACCTTACATTGTTGAACGACAAGTGAGTGTACACAGTACACCACTCCCACACCCGCTTGGGGAATATAGGCGTAGCGGTGGGATTCTAAATCACGAAAATCAACAGTTCCATTACACAGACATCAACATGCTTTTCAGGGTTCAGATTTGTCTACATACGGGCATGGCATACAACGCACCCTCGCGGGGAGGAGAGCACAATGCCAACTCATATAGAGGTCAAACTTCTAATCTTCAGTAAAAGCAGTACTACCCAAAGGGCAAAACTTCATTTCGCGACCGAGGCTCTATATGCCATCTCAATATAAATCTTCCAGTGAGGTAAGTAGTTTAATAAGCGTTTTATGTCAGATAAAACGCCATTGTAGTTAAACATAAAATAATCATAAATAAGTCTATATATCCCACCCCCTATTGGGGAATATAGACGTGACGGTGTTTATCTAGATATCCTATCCTTACTAAATTTCATCCAAATACGTTTAGTCATTGTGACGTGAAATAGGAATGGTTAATGTTTCAGTATTAATTTAGTAATATCGACAGTAAGCGATAGGCGCTGTAGGACATCACTAGTGGAGAAGCATAAATTAATGCATATTTGAAATATAAATTAAAGCTTTAAACTCACAGTTAATTATCACTGTATATTAATTATATGACGTCAGTGATGTGTATCTTTAATGTTAAATCCATAATTTTGCTATGAAACTTCCCTATAATATAATAAGAGGCAATAAATACATACGTGTGAAATGATAATTCAGGATTTTTCACTCCTCCTTTGATTGTTCTTGATTGACGAAATACAGCACAACACGATATAATTTTACTATATTAAAGTATATTCAGTTATCACAATGATTTTCATTTATATTTTAATCGTTGAAACGGAGAGAGCGCATTTGTTATGGCCTAACCATAGATCACAATAGGCAACCAAGCACACGTACAGGGTGACGTTGCCAACCTTACAATAGCTTTCTCATTCACTCAAAATGGTGATCCGTGTAATTGAGAGAGAAAAAAGACAATGTGTTAAACGATGACCGGCGGAGCGGCAACGTCGTATGACTGCCTCCAGGTAATTTTAGCTTCATGGGGGAGTTGAATGAATAACAAATGTCACCATAGTGTTCACCATAAAAATAAGAGAATAAGAATAATTTTATTGTTGAAAACGACTTAGCAACTAAGTGACATTATCTAAGAGCCCCAATTAAGACGAAAAGTCTGTATCTTGGGACCCCGTAGAGTTAAACTATGAGGAAACTTAATTTAGTTACAATTACTAACGCGAGCCGGAAATTAATGACATATAATAAAAGTAAAATAATAAAATCTTGCATGAAGCGATTGGTGTGAGAAAGCTAGTTTGCCGTTGGATACCGCATCTGCTTTCCGGCGATCACAAGGCGGCCCGCGTCATATGGTGTAAGAAAACTCTGCAAAGGTTCAACCGAGGAGAGTCAAATCACGTCTACGACATCATCAGTGGTGACGAATCTTGGATCTATGCCTACGATCCTGATTCCAAACAACAATCTACAATCTGGGTCTTTCAAGACGAGCCAAAGCCGACTAAAGTTGTTCGTTCTCGAAGCACTTCAAAGAAGATAGTGGCCACGTTCGTTGGAAAAACCGGCCATGTTGCGACTATTGCACTTGAAGATCGTAGAACGGTTAACGCAGAGTGGTATACCACAGTTTGTTTACCACAAGTCATCGCCGAACTTCGAAAATCTAACTCAAAGCGATGCATCATCCTGCACCACGACAACGCAAGCTCACACAGCGCTCGTCAAACGATTGAGTATTTGAAGCAGGAAAAAGTAGAAATTCTTAACCATCCTCCATACAGTCCTGGCCTAAGCCCTAACGATTTCTTTACATTTCCAAAATTAAGAAAAGTCTTCGTGGTCAAAGGTTCCAGTCCGGTGAAGAAGCAGTCGACGC
Source organism: Phalera bucephala (assembly GCA_905147815.2). NCBI lineage: Eukaryota > Metazoa > Arthropoda > Insecta > Lepidoptera > Notodontidae > Phalera > Phalera bucephala. The sequence continues at coordinate 52,487,074 of LR990609.1, forward strand.
TTTCAAGTCAGTTATTTTGAAGACCCCCACTTTAGAGTGGAATAAATGTTATAATAACTGGTTTGAGCGAATAGAAAAGTGTATTAAGCTACGTGGTGAATACTTTGAAAAACAATAAAAAGTACTATAAGGTTCTAGTTGTGTTTTTTCTTCAAACGACAAAACTTAAAAGGCATGCCTCGTAAGTTGGATTCTATGGTCATGTCTATGCGGTTGATTCGACTGTGGCCCAACTTTCAAATAAGGTTCTCAGTATCGTCGTACCCCATATTTAACAACATACTCTTTACAATAGATTTGCACGAGTTCAAAGAACTGTGTGTGATGTTTATTATCTTGTAAATATTATTATAGGTGTTAACCAGAGCATAGATAGGAGCACGTCTGGCCATGAGGGAGTTAACCTCAGGAAGCGGAATTCTGAATTGTCGTCTTGAAGTAATTAAGTTATAATCATCCCTGTTTTTTAAACTTTCGTGTATTTTTAAGGTAGCGGATTGAATGAAAAGCTGGCGAACTCTTAGCACTTGAAACTCATGATACAAAAGGTCAGTTGGGTATCGGAAGGGTTTCTTTAATGTGACTTCAATGACTGCTCTCTGTGCCCTTTCGTGTTCAAAAAGATAAGTCTTGCCTGCGCTTCCCCATACACTTATGCAATACTGTATAAGCGACTGAGCAAAGGCAACGTAGACAAGTTTCAAAGTGTCAGGGGGCACACTGTTCCGGAATTTGCGCATGATGTGTAAGATTTTTCTGACTTTACCAGATATTGCAGAGATATGTTTTTTGTATACTAAATGTTTGTCAATACGTATGCTTAGGTATTTGATGCAAGGAGTGCGTTGCAAACAGGAACATTGGGAAAATGGGGAGTTTACAGGGCTGTTATGACAAGTATGAAATTTTAGTGACAAGGTTGGTGGAGGAGCGGAGACGGATGTCTTATGAAAAGCCATGTATTTAGTTTTATTTATTTATTTATTTATAAAGATACACCATCAGCATTATCACCGAATCATTCAAAATGTATACAGTACACAAATTTACGTCTAAAGCGAAACACTATTATAGGTGTATACAACATTCTCAATAAATTTTGCCGTACAAAACATTACAATTAAAATAAAGAGCAAACTAATTAATATAAAATTAAAAGGTGACAAACATGAAGCACATACTTATAATAACTTAAAAAAATGGCTTTTCTATAAAAAAGAAAATATTAAAATGACAAAAAAATTTGGAAAAAAAAATAGTTAGAATTTATGGAACTTAAACTAAAAATAAAATATAAAACCTTAAATAAAATTACAACTTGTTAATTTTTTTAACAAAAGAATTAAGATTATCGTGGAAAATATCAATGCTGTCGGAATTTATTTCATTGTAAGAACGCATGAGACGTGAAAACTTTCCAAGGTTAGTATTAGAGAAGGCTATATTAAATTGGTTCTTAATTTGTTTCCAAGGTATAGTTCGAGGTACAGTTAAGTTGATTTCGCTTAAAATATTAGGTACGTTAAGAAAACCATTCACAATTTTAAATAAAGTAATTAAGTCTGTAGATTTACGTCGTTTTTCTAGCGTGTCTAAACTAAGATTCGATAATCGTGTGGCGTAATCACCACGATGAGAACCCTTCCCTTTTTTGTAGGCTAAAAAGTTTGAAAACTTTTGTTGAATGCGTTCAGTTTTGGTTAGATTTAGGGTTAGCAAGTTGTGGTCTAATGCTTTAGTGAAGCAGATGATACCTTCTTCTGCACGATAGTGTACTTGGACTCGTAACATAGGACGCGATATTTTTGCCGTAATATCAAACATTTAAACCATTCATTTCGAGATCTTGACCTTATTTATGATTTATAATTTTTTTAATAATATTTATTAGGGGGATTTTGAGTTGGTAACACTGAAACGACCGTAAAAACGTCAAAAACGTTTCCGCTTTCGCAAATTAACCAAATAAAAAGAACAAAGAGTATATAAAAAAAGAAAACACAAACGAAGGACCAAATTATTCACCTCCTAAGATTCTTTGTAACACATATTAAATACAATATAATAAAATGGTGTGTGTTCCTTGCTTCATCATTCCAGTGTTGTTGTTTTTGTGGCATAAGTTCATTCAGCCCTATATCCTCCGCTTCTGGAATCCATGGGCGGTCAAGGACGCTGACGGCAACGTTAGGACTGAATTCCCATTCAAATGCGAAGGTGGTGTGTGTGCATTTAGTAAGAAGAAAGTCAACCAGAAGGAAACTGAAGAAGAACACGATCTAAATGTTACCCCAACACCAGATAGACTGAAAGCAGATTAATAGTGTATTATTAATTTTATTTATAGATTTTCTTATGAATCTATTGTGATCAGGCTCTTGGGATATCCCAAGAACCTCATTCTTTACAGTTCTCTGTAGCATGATAAATTTACAAAAACAATGGTCACAAAGCATATAAAGACAATGGTGATGGTATTTACTGAAAAGTAATCAAAGGTTTAACCATGTAAAAAGATTGCACTTGCATATGTATTAGAGAAATCATTTATTGGTCCTTGATGGCTGGATATTACTGGTTAATTTAATGAAATAGGTATTTAAAATGTATATACAAGGTTAAAAATAAAACAATAAAAAACATTTGACTTTTAATTATATTCAACTAATTTTATACCAATATAGGAATTACTTATAACAGTATAGAAGTTTAACAGATCTACTAATTCACTTGCAGGATGAGGAAACTTGTAAATTCATGTCCAATCACCATGACAAAGAATGCCAAAGGTTAATACAAATTGCAAAACAATTTAATAGACTAACAGCACTATGTCACCAGCAGCTTCAAAGTAAGCTATATTAAATGTATTCTAATAAAAAAAGTTTTTAGAACTTCTGAATGATCCTACTGCAACAACTGGAGCTTGTATGCAGCCATAACAAAAAAATCCCATAATAAATAAAAGTAGGGTTTCCAGACCAGTCATTGAACATAGCCTGAAGCATGCCTGAAGTTTCAATGTAAGAAGTCAACCTATGATTTTACCTTAGACTAAGATTTTACATGGAATAAAGAAGTACCTACTAGTTTCTTTGATGTATGATGAGTAGTGTAGTGTTTTTTTATATTAATGACTGGTAAGCAACTGACCCCTACCCACTCCTTACAAGCTGGTGTCTCACAAGGCTGAGCTCTCTCCCCCCTCATATTCAGCCTTTACAGTAATGATATTCCTCATTTGAGTAAGATGCATCTAGCCCTATTCATGCATGATACCGCTCTCTATGTCTCTCAAAATAATGTGTTTCATTACCAGAAACCTTCAGACGCCCGCTAATAGCCTTGGGGAATGGTTTAGGTAGTGGCGTATTGAGGTGAACCCTGAAAAGAATGCTGCGGTCTTCTTCTCCAGAGGTGCCACCCTGCCCCACCCCAGAAGTAATTTCGATCAAGTGACTATGTTCGGCCTACCTATTCCCTGAGTCAGATAGGTCAAATATCTAGGGGTCACCCTAAACAGTACCATGACCTTTGGACTGCACATCAACCGAACAGTCTTTGTGCTCAATCGTCTTTACCCGATGATCTGCAAGAGGAGTAAAATGTCCCTTTGAAATAAGGCGACACTTTACAAAACTTGTGAACGGTCCATTATGACGTACGCTTGTGAGGTGTTTGGGCACGTCGCCCGCTCTCACATAGATAGATAGACTCCAAACGGTTCAACCCCATGACCTCCGCAAAGCCGTCGGAACCCTGTGGTTCACACGGAAAGTCGATCTCTATTCCGATCTCGGTCTCGAACCTATTCGCGCCTTTATTAAAAAGGTCACAACACGATATTTCGCGAACGCGTCCAATCATAGGAATCCGCTAATCGTAGCCGCCGTCGACTACGAACCCCCTCCTATCAACCGCTATCGCCGTCCGCGGCATGTTGTCACCGACTCTCCCAATGCCCTTATATCCCTTCTTTCGGATACAGATACCACACACAGGATCAGACACCGACCTCGCCGGCGAGGTCGAAGAATCCCTTGCCCGCCGACCGGTGCAGAGCACCACGGCGAGACAACTAGTATATGGCCTTCCCCATAGCGACCGCCCAAGCCGAGGCCGTTCCTCCTTGAGGCGCCCTTGAGCTAGTTGCCCTTGCCCTTCTGGCTCGAGCGTAGTGGTTGCACGCTCGCCTTCTTGCCCGGTGAAGCTGTAAAGGCCCCGCGACCAACAGCGTAGATCATTCACACACACACACAACTGACCCCTATTATGAAGATTTCTTAAAGGAAGGTGGGAATGCAGTGTGCTTTTGTTCCGCAGTGAACGTCTTTCGATAGAAGAAGATAGATAGAACAATTAAGGGCCTACCGCGATCGACCGGGAAAAAGTAAATTCTAGTGATTAGTTCTTAGGCATTTCGCGTTGGAATCAGAAAACTTAAAGCAATAGAGATGACTTTAGATTTTTTTTCTATCGTTTAATCGTGTATTGCTTTTACCAGATTCTAAAATATAGTCATATTTCATATTTTAAGGATTGGTCTCAAATCCATATACTTCTTGAAGCGCATGGAGGCCAGACAACAAAAAAAAAATTTTGTTGGATCATTCTAGTGAATGCTAAAAAACCTTTCTGATAGTGTGTGTCGCATTTATACTTACTGACTGTACTACATCATAAAGTTATGTGTCGAGTTGCTAAGTAGAATGACGGATGAAATGCTTATGTTGTGTTTCACTTGTAATGTACTATTTACTAGGATACTTATTGCAACTCAAATCGTTTATTTTGCATGAACCCTGCGGGGCTGTCCACAAATTGCCATATTTCATTTTTTTTAACTTACTAATCTATCACCGGATCGGAACGCGGGCTCCACCGAGATCCGGCGAGAAACAGCGGGCTTGTCTTTTAGTCTATGTCGCCATTCATTTTTATATTATTCACATATTTATCACACACATCATTTATACGATCCAGCTCCAGTGTGATGCCTTACGACTGAGATATAAGACTATTATTAATATTTTTAAATATATGTTATAATGAAAAGTTAGAGGATTCTCGGTGGACCAGTCTCCACAAGCACCACGCATTCATGAGTACGACTACTTGAACTGAATGCTCGGGTTTATTTAAATAATAGTCAAGTCTCCGTACCCGACGAGCCTGTATGAGACCAACTATGAGAGTGAGGGAGCCACAGAAGTTTGTGAAGAAAGAACCTGTTGGAACCCTGTACTTTGCCTACTCTGCAAGGAATCAGGCGTGATGATAGAGATAAATGATAGTCGAAAATGAGAAAATAAAAGTATATTTCGGAATAGCTACGGTTTTATTATTAATACATAATGTTGTTTAAAACATGGTTTTTGCATAAAATCCTTGTCACAAACCTGACTGTTTAAATGCTAAATAATTCGTACAAACAAAATAATTATGAACGTTATAGTATTTGTGGCAAGATTTATATGCTATTATTGACAAATTTATAGATCTATCGTATGAACAATCATTTTTTATGAAGACAAGAAACATTCTGATGCACTGGGTAACAATTGTATTTGTGTTATTTCAGCACCTAAGTGTCAATGTCTAGTTCAGTACTTACAAACTAACTTATCATGGAACTTACTGTAGATTAGGTATTACGATGCATCTGCAATAAACAATGCTTTGCTGTTCTAAACACAATTCTATTTTTTTTTCTAATTCTAATTATTTATTTCTATTTCGAAAATCAACATAATGCGGGCTATGACTTGCCTGACAAAACTGCAACCAGTATTAGTGTGGGGGTTAGTTTAGTGTCATGCTAAGATACAAACTTAATATTATGGTGATATGTGAAAGTTTGTATGTTTGTTACTCAATCAATCGCAAAAACGGCTATATGGATTTGGATGAAATTTGGCACACATAGTTTATTACCTGGATTAACATATAGGATACTTTTTGTCCCGGAAAAATGTTAGATTCCTGTCTTACGTTAACGTGGACGTACAAAGTCGCGGGCAGAGAATAGTGTTTTTATATACTTAGGTGATCTTTCAGTTGTCATTTAAAAACGCTCTTTATGGTAAACTATTTATACCTAGTGTCCTAAGCAGCTCAGGTTATGTTTGTAATTGTTCAATGCCAGCTTATATTTAACAAAACATGGTCAGGAACTTGAACATGGCAATTCTAAACACCACTTTCCATATTGATAATTGCAGATGCAAAATTATACCAGTATTATCAGCCGCAACATGCATTCCATTCAATCTTTCAATAAAACATTAAACTTAAAGCAAAACAACACTGTGGCACATTCCATTATTATTTGACTTATTTAACATTCTTCAATTCCACTTCAAATACTAGGGCTGAATTAGGCGGAATCACTGGGGGAGACCCTTTAGCTCCGTATCTGTAAACAAGACTTATATTAGTAACATTTCCAAAAGATTTGAAAACTCATTAAGTTACCATTGTAATAACTCCATCATTCTGACCGGACACATTTTTATTTTAATTGTTCCCAACATTAATATTGTTGTATTGTAGAAATAAATACGATTTGAGAAATTTGTCCTATGAGAATGTGACTATTCGATCCAGTGAGTAGATTGGCCGACGCTCAGACAGATCAAAGTGGTAAGACAAACATTGGCGCCTTAATTGCAATATTGATATTTTACTGACTTAAAACGCGCTGCGATGCAATTCGCCAGATCTAACCAGTCTCCAACTTTATATTCTTTAAATTTAATTTTTTTTAAACAATGATTTTTTTGTCCTAACGCATACATATCCTAAAGATCGTAAACACAAGTAGTACTTACGCCATCGCGGGCGGGCAAACGATTTTCCTCTTTCCTCCGACCTTCATGCCTGCGATGCCAACGTCCCACCCGGAGATTACCTCCTTGGAGCCCAGCCTGAACTTAAACCCGGGACCCTTGGAACAGTTGTCGAACATCTTGTTGTTGCTCTTCAGACGACCCTCATAGTAAACCTGTTAAGAAAAATTAATTAGACTTTTTAAAATTTTTAGTCCTTCAAAATATTATTATTACAGTCCTTTTATGGGTGAACCGAAAAAGACAGACATACAAACATTGCAAGACAAATGTAAAAAAAAGCTTGAAAAAAAATGTGGATTTGGCAATTTGTGACTGCCTCTGCAGGGCAACTGCCCCTGCAGGCAGGATTTGAGTTTAAATTGATATCTACTTTGGAGATTTTCTAGAGAATGCAACAGATCGACTTAAGGAAACATTATAAGGTTTGTCTTAAATATACTAACCATGACAACTTTGCCGGGTTTTGCGACGGGTCCATTTCCGACCTTTAGGTCCTCAATAGAGACACCGCCGCTTAACGATTTCTTTTCTTTTTTGTCAGCGGCCTGTCCATCTTGAGCCTCTTTTTTCGCTTCTGGCTTCTTCTTTTCAGCGCTTCGCTGACCATCTTCATTCTGTCAAAATCAAAGTAAGTAATAATATACACCAAACCTCAAGATGAGAACAAAGAACTCAACGTCAAGACTACGAAAAAAGGTGAATTGAGATATAGAAAACGATGAATTTTAAAAATTTCACCAAATTTACTTGTAAGAAATACTGGTAGCTACCAGTTCTTACAACTTACCTTATTATCTACAATAATAGCTAGCCATATCTCATGATTTAATGTTATTATCTACATCTAGAATCTCACTATTTTCTTTCAGTTATTATAATCAACCATACATAAACTGAAATACCTTAGAATGAAATTATTTTATCGCGGTTCATTTTTTATTTTTATGTTCCCGCTTCTAGTCACGAGAGGGACTGAAGTGTTTGACGTCCAAAAGTCATTTTCCCGGGTTCCTTCAATCTTTAACTATTTTCCGAAACATCAGGAAAATCGCGATAAAATCCGTAAAATAGTTTTATTTCATGTGTAATATTTGCGTAAATTTAAGAACTCAATATACATTACCTTGGGTTTATCGACTCCATTCACTTGCGGCTGCTGTTTCTTCGCCTGCTGCTGCAGTTTCTTCTTGAGGCGGCGCTTCTGCGACTTGGTGAGCTTGGACATGTCGATGTTGGCCTCGTCCTTGCTGCTGTCCAGCGTGGTATCTGCATCCGACGACGGTTTTTCGGCTTTCTTCTGTTTCTTCTTAGGAGCTTCTGCTGCAGAATCTTCATCCTCATCGTCATCGTCTTCTTCGTCTCCTTCCTCATTATCTTCATCGTCGCTGTGTGGAGAAGATATTTTAAACTATTTGAAAGCCAAATCGGATAACTAGCAAAAATGCCTACATGTGTCTGATAAAATCATGGGTAAGGTAGTTAGGACATTTGCAATTTCAGTCTATTGAAACGTTAATTTTAATGAAATCAAAGAGTTCTATGATTCAAATTTTATAAGAAATAGTTGCTAAAGACCTACAAATAAAATGACTTTCTTTTGGGGAAGAGGAAGCAAACGAACTTGCGAGTTTGCCTGATCGTAAACAATCACTGCTACCCATCCATATAAGCAATACCAGAGAAGTCACTCATGTGTTGTATAATTTGAGTACTTGCTTATATTGAGCCTTTTACACCACCCTTGAGTAAAGTCTGAAGTAGACTAATCAACAATTAAAGTTGCAAGTAAGTCTATATATTACTGTCTCTGAGTAGTCCAGTCTGACGGTTACTAGTTAGCTTTATTTGCTGAGAAACACTGATCGAACGCAAATCGACCAACATTCTACTGGGGGGGTGGAGAAGTAGGCACTCAGTAAAATATAAACTAATATGTACATATACCTGGAGGTCAAAAGGCCGTAAGACGTTTTGGCAAAAATAATTTTTTAACCTTATCATAATAAAATAAAATTAAAAATTCATTTTCTCGATAATGTCCTTTACACACTTTAAACCCCGAAATAAATGATTTATTTTATATTCACCTATCTTCAGTTTCAGCAGATGAGTTCATCTTGAACGAGTCATCATTTTCATCTGTGTCGATGTCCTCTCCTTCCAGGAACTTCTGTAGTTGGTCTCCATCGTCATTATCAGAGTCTGAGCTGTCAGGAGCTGCGGTTTTCTTAGCTGCTTTCTTGTCAGGCTGTGGGCGATAGTTAAATTATTAACCACTAGCTTCTGCCCGCGACTTCGTCGGCGTTGACTTCAGACAGGAACCTAACATTTTTCCGGGATAAAAAGTTTCCTATGTGTTAATTCAGGTAATAAACTGTGTGTCAATTTTCATCCAAATTTTTCATTCGGCCGTTTTTGCGTGATTGAGTAACTAATCTACAAACTTTCACATTTATATATAAGTATGGGACAGCCAAGAATACCAAATACTTCGAGACATCAAAATAATCTATATCTATTCTATACATATAATAAAACTGTAACCGAACCGAATCTGTACATTGAATATTTATCGAAAATATTAATTGGGGTACATTTCCTTATCGATATAAAGGGCCGAAACAATTTTTTTTGGAATTATTAGCTGTCTGTCTCTCTCTTGGTGTTTCAATCACGCAAAAACAACCGAACGGATTTGATCGAAATTTGGTATGGTAATAACTTATACCCTAACTTAAAATAATTAATACTTTTTATCCCAGAAACAACAATCAATCCGGGACAATCGCGGGATAAACCATAAAAAAAAAATATTTTTATTATTGATAGTCTCGAGCTGCAATGTTACGTCACAATGCGTGATTTTGCCTACACATGAATTTACTTCTTCCTTTCCTTTTCTTCGTGAGGAGACGAACCCGAGTCCAATATCAGTTCATAGAAGAGTTCATGTGTAGGCAAAATCACACTTGTTAACGCAACATTGCAAATCTAGACTAACAATAATAAAGTTTTATGGTTAATCCCGTGATTATCCCGGATTGGTTCTTGCTTCCGGGATAAAAGTATTTATTATTTTTTTGGTATAAGTTATTACTATAACAAATTTCATTGTAATCCGTTCAGTAGTTTTTGCGTTATTAAAACATAAAGAGACAGACAGACAGACAGACAATAATTTCAAAAAAAATATTGCGGCGTTTAAATCGATAAGGAAATGTGCCCCAATTAAAACTTTAAAAAAAAAATTCATTGTACAGATTTGGCAGTTTTATTATATGAATAGATAGATTTAAGGAAGGCTTAGGACAGTCTAAAAACACAATGACATTAAATTATAGCGACGAACTGAGTGGAGGAAGCCAGAGAGGTCTGTAAGGAAAGAACCTGTTGGAACTTTGAACTCTCCGCCTACCAAGGCGGCAAGGGTGTGATTATACAGATAGATAGATAATCCAATAAACATCTTACCTTAGCCTTCTTGTTAGCTGTGGCATCATTGCTGTTCTCTAGTTTCCTCTTGTTTTTGGCCGGCACGAGTGCTGGCGCTTCTTCTTCCTCCTCCTCAGCTTCATCATCAGAAGGTTCCTCTTCAAACTCAGGGTCCAGGTAACCCGTCAAGTGAACATTGCATTTACCTGTCGCATTTTAATAGTTTTTTCATAATAATTCTTACTAACACGCGTATCTATAGACATTAATTAAGTAATATAATTACTTAGTCTTAAGAAATTACTTAGCTGAATAATGTCATGTGTTTAAAATTCTATACTTGACTAAGAAAACCATGGATATACTACCCGAAACAGATTGAGCACTCTGAGAAAAAAGTGATGACAAGGATACTCACTTAAGAGCCCTACTTCTCTTTCTAAGTAAGGTGACCAAACATTGGGACAATTATAAACTTGTTGATATATAATTAACGTATAATTCTCGGGCACTGTTTATTGCCGTAATTCTTTATTTCTACGCATATGCCACATCTTCAATGAGTAGTAGTCAAAGTGTTTGGGTAAATTGCCCATTTTCTTGCTGACTGTACATTTTTTTCAAAATATGTAAATTCAGCTCTAAATGTCGCAAAAATTAAGGATAGTCTCCTAGGGCCGTTTTTCTGTATCTACAACGGTTGAAATAACTGCCCTTACAGTCCCATCATAAAAATCAATCTGGTATATACAGAAAAATTGAGAACCTTGTTCGTTTTGAACTTGATTATAAATGGTTTACAGCATAAACCATATCATAAATAGATATAGTACGTATTATTTCTTCATTATGGTCACCATACTGTATTGTCATGGGTGCGAGTGTGACACCGAGCTCCAGGTTATTTCTCTCACTCATCATGGTTTCTAGAGTTGTTTAAATCATAGAAAATTCAGTGTTATGCCTGTGAGTAAGAGTTCAGTTTTCTCTAGTAATATTTTGACATTACTTTATCTGTTTTGGGTAATAAATTCATAAAGAAAATTAACACTTTTCTTTTCTTCTTTCATTGACATTTCTTACTTTTGGCAGTTTCTCAACTCAAAATCAAATTTTTTTTTTTCATGTAGACCAAAAAGTACTTATGAATAGTTTAAAAAAAAAGAAAAGTTATTGATCAATTAAGATTCTACGACCCATTCGGAATGTCATTCCTGTGGAAAAGAAGGGCGAGAAACTCCATGGTTACTCTTTTTAAAAATGAGAGTTTAACAATTCTTTGTTCATACATTGCATTCATGGGGTATAGAAGAACAGTGCAGAAGGAGCCTAAGTATAGATTAAACATAAATGTACCTACATTGTTCTCCCATACCCCACAACTGAATGTAGATGAAAGTTTGTAATTTTTTATTTTAAAAGAGTAACCGTGGAGTTTCTTGCCCTTCTTCTCCACAGGAGCGTCATTCCGAAGTGGCGGTAGAGTCTTTGTTACTTTTCTGACGATTTATAAATACTGTAATGGTATACATGAATAAAAATATTCTGATTCTGAATATTCTGATTCTGATACTTAGATTCATGGTATCAATCTCTGTCTACTTGGTCCTCTCATTTACAAAACAAGACTTTGTAAAGGTATACAATAAAAAGTGCAATAATAATAGGAAGAGAAAATCAGGGTTACTATAATATATGTAAAGAGTGCATTCAAAATACTTGGTCACAACTCCAATGTGATGCCGAACGAGACAAAATTCAATAGTACTATGGTACATGTTTAATCAGTCAAAGGATAGAGGACAGACCAGTCCTCACCAGCAGCACCCCTTCACGAGTATGACCTGAGAGCAGCCATCACTCTCCTCCAACATATTAAAGGGAAGAGAGTGACCTGCCGCACTATTACTTAACTATAGTAATGAGTAAAAGTAACTACTTAGACATGTCCATAGATACTGTCAGACTTGTCTAGAGGAGCATTGCTAACAGGAAAGATAATTTTTATGCCGTTTCCGCGCGCGCCATATATAACTATTTTGATACGGAGACATTTTAATTTATTAACGTAGGAAATTAACAACACCATGCTTGAAATCAATGCACAAAAAATTTTTTACTACTGCCTATTTGTTCTTATTTAAAAATTAAAAATCAGAAAATACAAATACTAATACATATAATATATGTGTGTGTGTGTGTGAATGATGTACGCTGTTGGCCGCGAGGCCTTTACAGCTTCACCGGACTTAAAGGCGAGCGTGCAACCACTACGCTCTAGCCAGCCAGAAGGGCAAGAGGCGACATACTCGAGGGCGCCTCTTCGAGGCGCCCTCGGTTGGGACAGTCGCTGTAGGGAGACGGGTGCACTACTAAGTGCACCGGTCAACCGCCGGCTATGGGAGGGGATCTACTACTACGACGTCGTCGTCGACCGTATTCTGAGCGGAAAGAAGGGATGACAAAGCATCGGGGGGGTCGGTGAGAACATGTCGCGGCCGGCTGTAGCGGCAGGGGTCGGGGGGGAGATCGTAGTCGGCGGTGGCTACGATTAACGGATTCGCATGGGTAGATGCGTTCGCGAAGTGACGTGTTGACGCCTTTTTAATAAAGGCGCGAATAGGTTCGAGACCTAGATCGGAGTGGAGATACATATAATAACTGACATGTGGGTACATTAAATTGCATTCAAATGTTAAATCTGCCAAATACAGAGTTTAGCATCCGTCTAGAAGGTCTAAAGTTTATTGTTTACATATTTTGATAATATATAAACAAACTTACCATTTGTTAAGAATGAAATTGAGTCTCCAGTCTTGAAATACAGGTCTAGCGGCACTTGAATAGTTTTCGCTTTCTGTAAGGTACATACAAGGAAGTTCTTGCCGTCCACTACAACCATGACCTGACAGGGGTCGTTGTCTCCCGTTGAGATGTCCATAGCTGCCTGGGAAATGTGGAACGGTTTTTCCACCACTTGGGTGTACCGTTTGTTTGGTTCCATTATGAGCCCTGGAAATATAGGTATGATTGAAGAAAGGAAACTATGCTTAGATGTTTGTTACGCAATCATGCAAAAACGGTTGACCAGATTTGGATTAAATTTGGCACACATAGTTTATTTCCTGGATTTACGAGGCATGCCTTTTAAGTTTTGTTGTTTGAAGGAAAAAACACAACTAGAACCTTATAGTACTTTTTATTGTTTTTCAAAGTATTCACCACATAGCTTAATACACTTTTCCATTCGCTCAAACTAACGATGGGCGATTATTACTTAAAACAAACGAATCATTCGATTGTTCCGTTTATTCGAATACAATCGAATGACAATCATAATTCTTCGATTGTTGGTCGATTGTTAGATTGTTGCTCAGCGTTTCGACCGGGCGCACGTAATTTTAGTAACGAGTATTCAATCGAAAGATGAATCGAACACACCGTCGATTGTTTTAGCATCGTCCAATAGATGTGAATCGGGACTTTTTTTTTTAATTTTATTTAATAATTTATATACTTATAGAAAATCAATTCCAAAGAATTTTTATGAAATAAGCTTATTTACTATTAGTAAATAGTAAATAAATATACTACTATTAATTAATGGGTATAATTCATCAAATACTTTAAAATTTGTGATAATCTATAATCACATCTCCTGCAGAGTAGATTTAGTGAAAATAACTGCATTAGATTTGTTTATATTTATCTTTAATTAAGTCCATATTTCCAATGTAACCTAAGCCCTTTATCGACATGACCTTCTCTGACAGAAATTACTGATCAACTAAACATTATTGTTAATAATCGAATCGTTCCCACCGATTGTACCCTGCGCGTTGGCAACGCACCGTCGATTTTCATTCGTTCGTCGATGGTTATTCAATTGTATATTGGTGAGGTCGAATGAATCGACAATCGAATGTGTGTAACTACAATTGTTGATTCATTCGATAGTTTTTTTTGTAACAATCGCCCATTGCTAGCTCAAACCAGTAATTATAACATTTATTTCACTCTAAAGTGGGGGTGTTCAAAATGGCTGACTTGAAAGCGTCGACTGCTTCTTCACCGGACTGGAATCTTTGACCACGAAGACTTTTCTTAATTTTGGATATGTAAAGAAATCGTTAGGGCTTAGGCCAGGACTGTATGGAGGATGGTTAAGAATTTCTACTTTTTCCTGCTTCAAATACTCAATCGTTTGACGAGCGCTGTGTGAGCTTGCGTTGTCGTGGTGCAGGATGATGCATCGCTTTGAGTTAGATTTTCGAACTTCGGCGATGTCTTGTGGTAAACAAACTGTGGTATACCACTCTGCGTTAACCGTTCTACGATCTTCAAGTGCAAGAGTCGCAACATGGCCGGTTTTTCCAACAAACGTGGCTCGTCTTGAAAGACTCAGATTGTAGATTGTTGTTTGGAATCAGGATCGTAGGCATAGATCCAAGATTCGTCACCACGGAAGATGTCGTAGACGTGATTTTGACTCTCCTCGGTTGAACCTTTGCAGAGTTTTCTTACACCATCTGACACGGCTGCCTTGTGATCGTCGGAAAGCAGATGCGGTATCCAACGGCAAACTAGCTTTCTCACACCAAGCGCTTCATGCAAGATTTCTGAATGGTTGTCCCTGAGATGCCTAATAGAGCCTTTATCTCTCGATATGTCACATGACGATCTTCGAGAATTAGTTGTCTCACAGCAATGATGTTATCTTCAGTGGAGGCGGATTTTGGGCGTCCTTCGCGAGATTTGTCACTAACACTACTAGTATGTCCACGCTGGAATTCTAAATACCTGCGTTCGACAGTCCGCAGACATGGGGCTTCATCACTGAACACAGATGTTAGCTCTTCAAAACACTAAAGCCGTGTCAGGCCTCTTCTAAAGTTGTAGAAAATGACTGCACAAACATTTTCCTTAGAAAGATTCATTTTCGTACGTAACCTGACAGATTCCAGTCCACACTGTGACTAAACAATAGCATTAATCCTAATACTTTCAACTGTTTTGAGATTCAAAGTTTAAACACATTCGAATATAGAACAGTTCCAAATTCAAAATTGCCGGGAAATATGGAAACAACAGAACTTAAAAGGCATGCCTCGTACACATAGGATGTTTATCCCGGAAAAATGTAAGTAATTGTGGACGAAGTCACAGGCAGAAACTAATATGTTCGATATATGTATTTTTCATTTATGATCATTATCCCCAAAGAGGTGGTCAAAAAATTCAGAATTGTGGATAGTGTTATTCCAACCCACCCAATTGTACCAAGTTGGGTTGTTTGTTTTTTGGGGCAAAAGGATATTTTAACATTCTAGAAAATTTAAGTTACTACAGGTTATATTTTTTCACAATTTTATGTAGCTTTATCATCTGTATTATTACTTGACCAAGTTTTTATTGTATTAGATAAATACACCGGATTCACCCACTAGCTCCCCCAAATAGATTATATTTTTACATTTTCTAATAACCCTGTCACATGTGATTACACATGTTTGTATATCGTTTTTTTGTTGTACTGACAACATAGCCTTATTGTAGGTTTTATATTCACACAAAATTCGTAAGTAAAGTTACTTAGTAAAATATAGGATAGCTAAGTATCATTGTCCTGTAATGTATAAAGACAATGGAGATCCTGAAAGACCGGTTCCTTGAATCAGTGGACGTTAATAACGCATAGCTCGATATCTAGTTTAGCTTATTTTACACATTCATTGGCTGTAAATGAGGTAAGAGTCGATACCACCAACACGTGGTGGTTGAGCCGGCTAATAACTTACCCCAAAACATCTTGAACCTGTGAATTCGCAGTAGCAGTTACACAAAATACGTGTAGAGCAGACACTCCACGTTGAAATCCAGACGTTAGTGGCACAATTAACTGGTTACAGTTTTTTTTAAAGAGATTTCTTTTCTCAAACGACCATGTGGAATATATACCTAACGCGGCAAAACCAAACTGCATCCGTCTATCAATGAAAACGAAATGGAGTAAACCATAGAGAAAATCGATCTCACATCAGAATTTTACAGTTCTAGAACCTACAACACTTTCAACCGCTTCACTTGCTTAATTCTACCCATGGATATAATACAATAAATAATAATAAAATCTTTTATTTCAAACTAGGAAGTCATAATGTGAGTGGGTACAATAATAACTTAATATACTAATGTTAGTTAGAAGAACAAAATGGGAAATATAAGTAAATGGGAAGTGTCTGTCACACTAGAGCACTGCACACTTAGCAACAGGCGCGTGCAGCTGTATCCAGTGCTCCAGCATTGGACAGTCCCACCTATCGCATAATGCTTTCAGGATGCTTTTGAGCTAGCACGCCATCTATGTAATAGGGATTCACAGCTTTTTCGGATGATGGCATGGAAGCCATCAAGTCCAGCCTCTGTGAACATCTCAGAGGCACTACAAAACCGTGGCAGCCCTAACAACACCCTAAAAGCATAATTGTATAATACAATGGATTGAGTACACTGAGAGCCCTACGTCTCTTTCTAAGTGGGGTGACCTGAAACTGGTACGATTTTTGACTTGTTGACATATAATTAACGTATTATTCTCTGGCACTGTTTATTGCCGTAATTATTTCTTTCTACGCATATGCCACATCTTAAATTAGTAGTAGTCAAAGTTTTTGATTAAATTGTCCATTTTCTTGCTGACTGTACATTTTTTTCAGAGTCTGTAAATTCAGCTCCAAATATCGCAATAATTTTGTATAGTCCCCTAGAGCCGTTTTTCTGTATCTACAAGGATTGAGATAGCTGCCCTTACTGCCCCATCTTAATCCATTCTGTATATAAAGACGAATTGAGAACCTTCTTCGTTTCGAACTCGGTAATAAATGGTTTACAGCGTATTTAGAGCACATCATAAATAGGTATAGGCCGTGTTAGTTCTACCGTACTGCATCGTAATGGGTGCGAGCGTGACACCGGGCTTCTGGTTATTGCTCTCGCTCTACATGGTTTCTCAAGTTGTTTAAATCTTAAAAAAATAATATTATGTCTGTGAGTAAGTGTTTAATTTTCTTTGGCAATTTTTTGACAGTACTCAATACTTTGTTTTAAGTCCATGATTCTACCTTCTAATTCTTTCTATAAATACTTTTGACCAAACTAATGAAAACCTACTTCAAACGAACTCATAAAATAATTAAAAAATACATAGGTATAACAGGAAAAAAAAATTATAAATAGGATAATATTATAGTGATAATATAGGAAAATATTATTGTTGGACATGGACCGTTTTTAAGAAGTTGATAAGAAAGGTCCATAAGAAAAGAAACTGTAGGACCTCTGTACTTTCGGCCTATCCACAAAGGATCTGACCCGTGATGATAGAGAAAGACTGTTTTCAAGACAGAATCCGCTTGAGCTGAGAATATCATCGATATCATAGACAAGTAGTTGTTTGACAGCTAACATTTATTCATCTTTTTACGTTTCTTTCTTTCTTTTGTATCTGTCAGTAGAAATCGCTGCAGTGTTTCAACCATGGTAAATAATATTTTCAAGTTAAAATCGAATAAAATCTCTGCAATCATATACAAATATGCTTTACCTGATCACCTATAACTTGTACGTATTATATTCTTGGGCTTGACAAGTTTAATTGTAGAATAAACTTTTCATTTTCAGGGTCGTGTTAGGACCAAGACCGTCAAGAAAGCGGCTAAGATTATCATTGAAAAATACTACACAAGGTTGACCCTTGACTTCGATACCAACAAGAGGATATGTGAGGAAATCGCTATCATTCCTACTAAACCTCTTCGTAACAAAATCGCTGGGTAAGTACATAACCTATATTATGTTTCGTAAATGCCTATCTGTAAACTTATTTCTGTAAAAGAAACTTTCAATTTATCAATTCTACTTCAACATTTGTTCTAAAACAAAGTGGGCCAAACAAAATCTAATCAATAAACTTATTGCTGGTATCATTGCTGTCTGAATATCACTAATATAAAGAGTAGTAATATAAGCCAAGTCCCAATAGTGAAACAAATGGGGTAGAAACAAAAAAGTTACCGTAATACCAACACAATGAAAACATTTTAGACTCAATAGGTGTATGAAGGATTGTTACAGGAGTGGAATTGAGATGTGTTAATGTTGAAATGGAATTGAAGCTTGTGGTATATACACCATCATGCATATATTCCCCTAGCGGGGGTGGTTAATCATTAATCTGATTACATTTTGCCCAACCTGGTAATTAGTATAGCAAGAGTGAATTTGATTCAAAACAAGTGTGGAAGTGGTTTGTAAAAACTAAGAAT
Organism: Phalera bucephala; assembly: GCA_905147815.2. Classification (NCBI taxonomy): domain Eukaryota; kingdom Metazoa; phylum Arthropoda; class Insecta; order Lepidoptera; family Notodontidae; genus Phalera; species Phalera bucephala. Next base: position 52,505,681 of record LR990609.1, read on the forward strand.
GTTTAGTGACTTATTTCACTAACCATTATGACTACCATCCCTATTAGAAATCTTGAAATTGATGTAATGTATAATATAATCTGAGTTCATACAAATTACATAGGGTTACCCTGCAGATTACTAATATCCCTAAAACATGTTTTATAAATTGTGGCTACAACAATCCTTTTACATAAAAGTACTTATGTTGGTAGCAGCCGTTTTTACGATATTTTATGTGTCCAGCCCTAACACATACACCCAGTAAGCATACTTATTGTAATCTTGCATCCTAAATCCATTTTTCCCTAAAGACATTTGTAAACTTTGTGGTGCGGTGGTATCCGGTCTAATTATAGAAAACTATGACAAATATGCCTAGCTTGAAGTACAACGATTAATATAGTGTACCAACTTACTTATCAATATAATAATTTTCTAGGTTTGCCACCCACTTGATGAGGCGTCTCAGACACTCCCAAGTCAGAGGTATTTCCATCAAGCTGCAAGAAGAGGAGCGTGAGAGGCGTGACAACTACGTTCCTGAGGTGTCGGCTCTGGAACATGACATCATTGAAGTGGACCCCGACACTAAGGACATGTTGAAGATGCTAGACTTCAACAACATCAATGGTCTGCAACTTACGCAGCCAGCCACCCAAGGTGGTTATAGTGGCAGACGTAATTAAGGATAATATATAATATAATAAAAAAAATCTTTTATTATCCCCCCTTTTGTATTATTTGGCAATAGGTTCACCCCATTTTACATGTTGCCCAATATTGTCTGCAAAAAGTGGGTGTACACATTACTGTATTCCCCTGCTTGGGGAATATGGGTGTGATGATGTTGGTACATATTTTATTGGATAGGGTATTTAAGTCGAGCTAACTAGGCTGACCAAGTCATATAATTAATGGTTAGGCCTTAAAATATTTCTTCTTTGTAAGGTGAAAGTCTTCAACTGAAATTTTTACATACTTATCCTCAATAGAAAGTGGTAAAACCCATGCTATAAAAAATATTAGAAATTCATTGAATAAGTGGTCATTTATACATTAGTCACAAGGTCAAGTGAGTAACCGGGACGAGTCCTGAATTTCGTTACGTCACATGTATAAATCTAAAGAGTTGTCTAAACGATAAACTTAACCTGTTGGATCTCTGTACTCTGCCTACCCCGCAAGGGATCTGGCGTAATGATATAAGTAGATAGAAAAAACTTCAAAATAATTTTGTATTGTCAAACAAATTTTACTACTACCAAGGATGGGGATGGCTCCAATAGCCATGAGATTCATGTGACGGTAAGTTATGGATAATCCTCTAACTTACTGGGGTTACTATTCCTAAGTGCTTGTAGAGCTGTATAGTACAGTGGTAGTGTTTACAAAGATTAGCGCTTTGATCTGCTCTTAGGTGGGTAGGTAACTGTTTTAGAAGGCAAGTTAAGACCGTCCAAAAGAGAACAGTAACTAGGCCCTTTCTATTTACGAGGCGGCTATCTCTTAATGCGGTGATTGGTCTGCCAAGTTGGAAAGCTTGATTGGCTGCTTTTTAAGTTCCAAAAGCAAGCTTGCCTCCATCCATACACATTGAAGTACGATCTATTCTCTCATCTCGATTTATAAGCGAAAGTATTAACTGATTTATATATACTAGCGACCCGCCCCAGCCTCGCACGGGTGAATTGTACACATAAACCTATCTCTTGAATCATTCAAAAGTTTCAAATGAATCTAGATTTATTATATAGGTACTTCAGTCAAAGCTGATCGCCAACGTCCAGTAGGTTGAGATGCACTTCAAAAAGAAGAAATAATATATAATACTAGCTGACCCACGGAACTTCGTACCGCCTAACAGTCAATGAATGTCATGTCAGAGACGAATCCAACAAATCAAATATCATTTAAATCGGTCCAGCCTTTCTTGAGTTATTAATCGTGTAATTAACCCGAATTTGTTTTATATAGATGTATATTTATTATAATTATTTTGTTCACCTCTGCATTTTATTTACTGCTTCGTAGGCCCAGTGGTGCATGATGCGGCTGAACATCACGAGGAATTGTGATCAGTTTGGAATTGTGATTGGCAAAAGGCTCGCTTCCAATTACATTAAATTTTAAAATCGTTAGCAATACACTGTATACATCTGCCAACCCCGTTTGGGGAATATATATAGCCGTACCGGTGATTTTTTAATTATATTCGTCTAAATTTCCCACTATCTAGGATTCTTTTAGTAGATTGGCAATATTGGCGTCGTTACGTTTAATGTATTTGGATATTTTTAGGTTAGTAATTAAGCAAAAGGATCATCGATGCAAAATAAAAAAATAAATAAGGAGTATTACCTGCTACGCCAATTTATAGAAAATTAAGGGATAGAGCTATTTTAAAAATTAGTCGGCTGTGAGGGTATATCTATTCAATTATAATGTATCCGATCGCCAAATAATAGTTAGTAGAACATGCCTTCTCGCTCGCTCAACCGTATAAGCCAATGAAGAGCTAAAATAAATATGTCGCTCTCGTTCGTTTTGGGCTTGCTTGCTTGTTGCGATTAGCTTGAAGTTCATAGCAATTCGCTGTGCTAAAAATTGATTCCATTTATTTTTTTCATGACTTAAATTTATGTGTTACTGTTTCAATTCTATCGTATTATGAAGAATGGAATGTACACATTTATTAGATAACGTCAAGGTGGATGATTTCAACGTTGAGGACACGACGATCACAAAGAACTTCAATTGTTCAGGTAAAGATCTCATTGATCGCTTGCATTACGATGTATTGAGTTTTGTATTTTACGGTTCTATGGTAACACGCCACATAGTATTCATAACGGGAGGTTAGCTTAGAAAAATCAATACAGCGAACTTTTAATAATCAGCTGTTCGCGGGGTGCGGGAGGGGGGCGCGGCATGGGTGACCGTGACTGACAATGCGCGTTTCTGACGCGATGAGTTATAATAATGTTAATCACATCACGTTGGGCTATTTTAGACAGGAAGCTAGTGGCCACCATGGCGTAGGAAAGAATAATTATGCTAATGTCGCGTACCCCACGGCCTACCCTGGGAAACTGCTCGATCTCAGAACATTATTTCATGAAATTACCCATAAAACTAATCACGTTACTATCATCAGGCTGAATCATTTTGCTTGCGTTGTAGCTTTATTTGATAAAATTCCTTTCATTTTGTATCATCAGTGTTTCATCATTTTGTATCATCAGTGTATCACCAAAATTTTGCTGTCCATTATCATTTTCCTATCAGTATGTTGATATGATGAAAATAAACAGAATGTTATCATGGAAATATCAGCCCCAACTTTTTCTGTACCTACATATAATTTCTAAATAGCAATAAGTTCAGTATTCCATTTGTAATACTTTTAGCCAACACATTGTAATAAATAAATTTAAGAAATTATACAACAATAATAATTAAAATAAATAAATAAATAATTTATTCATTCAAAATCAGTACGCTTAACAATCTTATTGGAACTTATTTAAGTAGGTATAATTAACGGCTTGCCTGAACTAGGTTGAGACCTGTGTTCCAGGCAGGATTAGTGCTGTAGCATTGTAAAATTCAACTGTTTATTTACAATAACATAACTTATTTGATTGATAAGTGACTTAACTAATAACATATGTTTTAATCTACTTTTATAATAAAATTAAAATTATGATATGCTATAACATAATACGTTATCTACAAATTGCAAGTAATTGTTCCATCTGTTCGTAAGACATATTTTGTAAAAAATAAAAAGCGTTTGTTTACAGTTAAAATTACTTAATTTGTATATATTTAGTTCTCTATTTATTCTATTGTACAAAAAAGGACCTAAAAAGTGAAAAATCTATTAGTATATATATGTTTTGAGGTTGAGTTTGAAAGGCAGACTATATCTTTCCGTCTCTTATTAATGGTAATGTCAGCAGCATAAGCGAGTGTTTTGTGCTGTTTAAGTAATACATACATAATGAAAAGTTGGCGGACTGTTAACACCTTGCAGGACTTGTATAACAGGGTAGTGGGAAAGCGAAAGGGATGGAAATTGGCAACTTTTAGAACTGCTCTTTGGGCATGTTCGAGGGGCAGTAAAACAGTCTTTAGGGCTCCTCCCCATGAGGTGATACAATACTGGATTATGGATTGACATAAGGTTAAGTATACTTGTCTGACTAGTTTTGAATTAAATCATTGAAGATCTACAGTTTATTGTATGAAATTACCAATTTCCCTGAACTTTTTGCATCCATTACGTACATTTTATAAATATACATTGTATGAGTGGAATACCAATCTAACATAATTCTAAATGAAATAGTTTGAAGTTCTTCTTCTTCTTCTTCAAGTTATGGCTTCACACTAATTATAAGTGTATTTTGCCAGTGTCCAGTGAAATATATAATCGTGTTTGTTTAAATGAATTCAACTCTATGATGATAATGAAATTAATGAACTATCCCACCCTGGATAGTAAAGCGGTGGATACTTTACATACCAATTGCAACGGCCGTTTTGAGGGAAGTCGAAAAGGCACGTTTTATCACTTTGTTACAATTACCTTCACTCATGCACACATAATGGTTAATATTCAACCAACATTACACATTATTAGTCGAAATAACACAAGTTTTGGAAATTAAAACAAATTGACAACATCACTCTTCGACTTCCCGCCAAAACTCATCTAGTTTGAAGTTAATATAATAATTATAATTTATTTTAAAATACTACTAATTAAAAATTGTTTTGCATTATTAAAAAGTAAATTCTTTTTCAATTCAGAATGCGCAGTGAAGGATCAGAACTGGTTGTGCCTGCAGTGTTGGTCTGTCAACTGTGGCCGCTACATCAATGGCCATGCAAAACAACATGCAGAGACAGAAGGCCACCAGCTATGCATGAGCTGTGATGTATTTTCAGTTTTCTGGTAATATATCTAGTTATCCTGTGTGTTATGTGTGTTTGATTTGTAAATATGATGTCATGTGTTTGTAGCCTTAGCCTTAGGTGTTAGATAATACAAACATTTGTATTATTTTACCAAGCTTATATGTAATTTACGTAGTTTCGCATTATGTAGTATGATAAAACATAGAAGTGTTATTTAATATTTAAAATTTATGACATACAAACTTATCAAGTACTAGCTGTTACCCGCAGCTGTGCACATGCTTGTTTTTTTAAATCAATAAATTATATGTGATATTCTAATGTATAAGCTATATTAGAGTAAAGGTTCATTAAATTCCATTCAGTAATTTTGCATTTACGTGTTACAAATATCAACAGATTAATTTTCATTAAAATTTGATGTTTATAGTATTTGTGGGATTATTTGTGTAATATACAAATATAATGACAAACTATTTTCAGCTATAAATGTGATGATTATGTTTCGAATGATTTGGAATATCATACAATAGAGAAAATAAGACAGAGTATTATGCAACTCAGAAGAAATAATGATATAGGAACAAATGGTACCTTAGAACAAAGTGAGGAGAGCAGTAAAGATGGCAGTGAGGGCGGGAACAGTACTGTATCCAGCACCTCACTGGCTGACAAACCACCTTCACCTAGTGGGAGAGCGGACGACTCTAGGACCGCTGAAATAACACCAACTAGCTCATGTAATGAATTACCTATAATAACTTTGGAAACCAGTGAAAATAAACCATCTGCAAGTATTAAGGTGGGTTCTGTTTCTTATCTATAGTTTACTACTGTAAGTAGAATTTACCCAATTTTATTTGTCATTTGTTTTTTAAAGAAATGTGGGTGAAAAAACACTAGGATTTGTGATAGGTGCGTTTACAAACATGAAAATTCACATACACGAATACCCAGACTAAAACAAATAATTGTGCATCACACAAAGATTAGTCCCGTGCGAGGATAGAATCCGCGACTGTTCGACACAGTGGGCGGAGTGGCGTAAGCTCTTAACCACTGCACTAAGTCGTCCGTCAAAATCATTCGCCATTGAATTATTAACATAATAATAATATTAGCCCTGTTAAGAAACTGTCCCACCGTTAGGCACGGGCCTCCTCTCAAACTGAGAGGGCTTAGGCCATATTCCATTACGCTGGCCCAGTGCGGGTTGGTGAACTTTACACACCTTCGAGAAACTCTTAGGCATGCAGGTTTCCTCACGATGTTTTCCTTCACCGTTAAAGCAAGTGATAATTAATTTTTATTATGCACATGCTTCCAAAAAGACAGAGGTGCGTGCCTGTGTTTAAACCCGAGACCTCTGACTTTGCAGTCCAACAGTCTAACCACTAGGCTATCACTGCTTATATTAATTATTAACATACAATAAGCTAATTGGTAAGGATAATAAACAGATGTTGCAAAACGTCCTTACCTTTCTATCTGTATCTATTTACCTTTATAATTATAGGGTGACTGAAATGTTAGTTTTTCTCTTTGATGTTGTTTAATATTAGCCTAATATTAATCATTATGACGAACCTGTCATTTGTTTACTCCAAAGGCTTGGTGCACACATTTCTTATAAAAGCTAGTGGTGAATAATCCGCTTTGCGATCATGAAGTCACACACACATACCCTGTCACGCCTATATTCCCCAAGTGGGGGTGGCAGAGGTGTACTGAGTACACCCACGTTTCGCCGACGATGTTAGGTCCCATGTAATAGGGGGAAGCCTATTGCCATATACCAGATGCACAATTCCAGACTCCGGACTCGTACTGGGAAGTTTTCGTTAGAAAAACTACACACTCCGACCTAGGATTTGAATCCAGGACCTCGTGATCACGAAGCGATGCGCTTTACCACTAGACCAACGAGTCGATCATGAAGTCCTGGGTTCAACTCCCTAGGTCGGACAAATGTGGTTTTTCTATCGAAAAATTCCCAGTATCAGTCCAGACTCTAGAATTGTGTCCTGTATATGGCAATATTATCTGGCTCGCCCTTTATTACCTGGGAACTAACATCGTCGTTGAAACGTGGATGTACACAGTACACCTGCCAGCCCCGCTTGGGGAATATAGGCATGATGGTGTAACTCTTTTTAACAGACTTCAAAAAGGAGGAGGTTCTATGTTCGGTTGTATGTATGATTTTTTTTTTTTTATGTATGTTCATCGATATTTCCGTCAATTGTGGACCGATTTTGATGATTTTTTTTGCATTGAGTTCAGTATAGCTCCAAGGTGGTCCCATTTTAATTTCATTGGCATTGGACCTTGGACTTAGAAGATACACCAGGGAACTCCTTAACGACAAACAATAGGCATGTGTAAATTGAGATTTATTTATTTATTTATTGTAAAGGTCTGCCAACAATTGTTACAACAATACAATTTCACAAGAAGATAGTTCAGTGTGGTATTACAGTTAATTGCACAATCACTTACAGGCAAACACCGCCAATCCAATCAAAATTTAATCTAACTTACAGAAAAAAATGAAATAGGTACTAGAAAGTGACAAAAAAAAACAAAAAAAAATTAATTCGATATTGCATCCAACAAATATTTACGGAAACCATGCACAGAGACCGCGTGAATGTCGGTTCGAGCACTATATTTGTTATATAATTTACTTATTCTGGCCACTGGAGAGTTGGATCCCAAAACAGTCCTTCGAAACGGTGGTACAAAAGGATGTATAGGAAAACGAGGGTATTTTCTAGGAACTCTAAATCTAAAACTGCTGAGAAGCTGGGGGCAGTCTATTTCGTTTCTGAGAATTTTAAATAGGAAAACCAAATCATTTATATCTCTACGCTTTTCAAGTGAGTGCATTTTGAAATGCTTGAGCCTATTCAAATACGAGTGACCTTTAGTACATTTTTTGAAAGAGAACGCCAGGTGCCAAAGAAACCGCTTCTGGATCCGCTCAAGGCGCAGTGAGTGGGTAGCGTAGTGTGGTACGTACTAGGGCATTATATAGTAATTGCTTTGTTTGGTGCCTGCGAAAAATCCTTCCATTTCTAATGATAAAACCTAGCATTTTTGAGGCCTTTTTTACGACATGCTCATAATGTTGTATGAAAGTTAGTTTATTGTCAAGGATCACCCCAAGATCCCTAATGCTATCTACTTCATGTAAGATGACACCATCTATATTGTACGATGAAAGAATAATATTTTGCTTTCGAGTGAACTTTATATGAAAACATTTCTCAACATTTAGTTTCATTAAATTGACGGTACACCATTGGGTTAATCTACATAAATCATTCTGTAAGAGTTCAGTATCTGTATTATTTGTAATTGTTCGACTAAACTTTAAATCATCTGCATATAGATATGGCTTTGAATTCAGAAAACAGCTGGATACATCATTAACGAAAATATTAAATAAAATAGGGCCCAGATGAGACCCTTGTGGCACGCCAGATGATATGTCATATATTTCTGAAATATAGCCGTCTAAGACTACATAAAAAGAGCGACCACTCAGATATGACTTTAGCCATTCCCATATCCTTCCTGAGAATCCGTACATACTCAATTTCTCAAGCAATATATGGTGTGAAACTTTGTCGAAGGCCTTACTAAAATCTGTGTAAATTACGTCAACTTGTTGATGCTTGTCTATCGCACTAGTAAGGTCTTCGACAAAGCTTGCAAGGTTGGTAGACGTTGACCTGTATTTTACCAACCCATGTTGATAATTGGTCAGGAACTGTTTAAAATAGGTTTGTATATATGGGCAAATAATTGATTCTGTAAGCTTAGCCAAACAAGAGAGTATCGAGATTGGTCTATAGTTGGCAACGTGAGTGTCAGTTCCTGATTTATAAATTGGTACAACCTTTGCTAACTTCCACTTTTCAGGGAAAACTCCAGTAAATAATGAATAGTTAATAACTTTATACAATGGAAATGCCAAATTGTCTGCACACTCTTTAAGAAATACTGGTGATAGACCATCTGGACCTGCTCCTTTCGATACATCAAGGGTTTCAAGTTTGTTTAAAATGACGTCCTGATTTACGGTCAAACTTGCAAAACTGGATGTACCGTTCTCAATTGAGCTTTCGTCCACCATAGCAAAGTTGGGATCCTTGTCCACACCTTTACCATAAACTTTAGAAAAAGAAGCTGCAAACATATTACAAATATCAACGCCGCTTTTCGCTGTGGTTGTACCATCTGTCATGGATGTAGGATATACACTTGAACTTCCACGTTTTGCTTTCATAAATGTCCAAAAATATTTTGAATTTCCAGCTATCATTGTTTCTATACTGTCTATGTAATTGTTATAGCAAATTTGAGATAACTTTTCACACCTTATGTTTAATATTTGTAATTCAATTTCGTCCAACGGATTACCATATTTTTTAAATCTAATACGGGTGTTATTCTTTTCTCTAAGTCTAGCGACAAGTAACCTGTTAAACCATGGAGGGTAATGTCTCAGGTTATTGGATTTTTTCGAAGGCACGAATCTTTTTATGATTTGTTTTACGATGTCATAAAACTTTGCAACCATACTGTTAACATCTGTACATAAGGAAAAGACTGAATCCCAATCCACACTACTCAGACACTTATTTATTGCCTTATAATCAGCTTTATAAAAGCTATACTTTATGTTAGAATCATTAGGTGTTAATTTTGAAACGACGTCCATAGTAAAGTACACACATATTGGTGGATGCAGTGGATCGATTACAGATAAGATATCATTTGTAGGAGATACACAACAATTATTTTCATCAGTTAAAACTAAATCTAGTATTTTGTTTCTGGAGTTCGTTACACAGTTAAATTGTTTAAGATTGTTGACAAAAGTAAAATCAAGCAGGGTTTGAGAAAGACCAGAGGTGTGGTTCAAATTATCCCAGTTTATATTGCTCATGTTGAAGTCACCGAGAATACATAATTTACCGTCATAATTTTCTAAGTTACAATTATTTATGAAATGTTCAAGTATATTACGCTGTACTGGTGGGGGTAGATAAACAGCACAAATGGCAATTTGTTTTGTTGATTTTTCTAAGGTGGTTATATCGACCACTACCCATAGATCTTCACAAGAGCTATTCCAGATAGTCTTACATTTAGCCGCTAGGTTTTTCTTAACGGCAATCAATACCCCACCTCCTTCCTTACCACCATGAAAACCCGTAGACTCTCTGTCTCTTCTAAAGACTGTATAGCGGTTATCAAAAAGTTCCGAGCTTAAGACGCAACTGTTCAACCAAGTTTCTGTTAGAACAATAACGTCATGATTACTACAAACTAAATTTCGATAAAAGTTATGGGTTTTCGTTCTGAGTCCACGAATATTTTGGTAGTAGATAGCTAACGAAGTAATATTGATACAAGACATTTTAATTTAAATCATTAATTAACAAGTAACATATAAACTTATTACTGCTTTACTCTAGTTTCAAAAGTGTTTCATAATCTTTGACATGTATGAAACCGGAATTTTCGTTTTTTCTCATAAAGATACGCCCACCTCTCACCCACACAAACTTAAATCCTTTATCCTTAGCTGTTTTTCTCACTGCAGAATGCAATATTTTATTAGCAGCAGATAAATGTTCCACCACAAATACTGGTGACTTGGGTCCATTATATCCAAGATGTGAAGTATTCAACTTATTATCCGGATTTGCCTTGTTGAATGTAATTGTAGCTGCCAGAAAGTTATCCCTTGTTCTCGCGTTATTAAATTCTGCTACAATTGAGCGCGGGCGATCTGATTTAGGGTTGAGTTTGGCAATCCTTGTAATTTTATTTAAGTGTTCTGGCTTATTGTCGCATTTAATAACGCTGCAAATATCGTTGAAAATTGTGAGAAGATTTTCAGACTTCTTCTCGGGTAAACACTGAATTTCCACATTGGTGCTGCGGCTATTTTGTTCTAAATTGTTTATACGAGCCTCAAGTTCCTTCACATTACTTTGCAATCTGTTGTTCATATCTAATATTTTTTTGTTTTCTTCATGAGACGTGGCATGTTCTTTTCTAGCAACTTCAAATTGCCCATTCATGTAATCCATAGCTTGCTTCATGTCGGCCATTTCATCACGGAATGTTTTTAGTTCCGTGTCTAGAATAGAACGCATGTTTATGTTAATCTGGATCATTAGCTCCGACATCTGTCTCTTCATAACTTCTTCCATAATATTACGCACTTCAGTGCGCGTAACTGGGCCTTCATGTCCTGGCGGAGAGGACAGCGCCTGCCTCTTGTTAGCTCTTATAGTAATATTGGGGTTAAACCTGGCAGGGGAGTTATTTTTATCACCAGGCGCAGAGCCAATACAGCAGGGACCATGCCATTGGGTATTGTGTTTTATCTCTTCTATTTTATCAATCTCAATATCGAGACATCCAAAATGAAAAGCCTTCTCACACTTATGACAATTTTTATAATTATTGTCTTCTAGACCTAAAGCGCAACAACCCCATTCCAGCGTATTAGATGTCATTTTAGATTTAATCCGACGATAGATTTTAAAATTAAAAATAAAAAGATAATAAAAGAAAAGAAATGAAATTTAAAAGTATTAAAAATCCGAACAGCAATTAATTCCTGTCACCAATAGTGCACCGCAATCAATGCCACTCACTAAAACTGCACTCTAATAAATGCCCCTCCGATGTAGTCGCACAAAGTTACCCGCTTCACGAGTGTTTTGCACAATTTTAATTGCGGTAGTTTTATATTACAATGAGTCAATTATTCACAATAATTTAAGTTTTTGGTGTTTTTGTTTTAATAACACAACACTGTACAATTTGTTGGGTTATGCCTTAGTAATATTCACTGTTTCTCGTACTTATAGACTGTTAATTATTCTAATAACGAATTAACTTTGTGAACCGAAATGACACTTGACACTTTTTTTTTTGAATTTGGTATAACGTCACTCCTATAGGTACCCTACTATAGAACTAAGCAGTATATTAGCCAACTTCAAAAAAGGAGGTTCATAGTTTGTCCTTTTTTATAACTCCTTTGCTTATGAACCGATTTTGATGATTCTTTTTGCATTGGGTTCAGTATAGTTTTGAGGTTGTCCTATTTTAATGTTATTGGTATTGGACCTTGGACTTTGAAGATACAAGAGGGAACTCCTTAACGGCGAACAGCACGAATGTATAGATTCCGTTATTATAGTCATTATATTAATCCTGTAGGTATCTTACTGTACAACTCAGCAAAATAATATAATCAAAAAAAAAAAGCAAAAAATAAATATTTGAAGTCGGTGCTAAGTAACCGACTGCACCAACCAGCACCGACTTCAAATATTTATTTTTGCTTTTTGAAGTCGGTTTACCTTCTTTTTTTATTTTTTTTTAATATAAGGTTTATTAGGAAATGAATGAAATTTGCCATTTCATGATTCAGTATGGTTATGGATATCTGACCATGTTTGATCGTGTACTCAAATTGACAATGCCATGTCTGATCTTTCAGAACACAGATGAACCAGCAAGAAGTCTAAGGCCCCGTTCCCGCAAAAGAACTCACTCTGGTGACAGCAGTTCTACTGAAAATAACACACAAGCACCTAGAAATAAGGAGAAGAAGGCCTCCCCATGCAATGGGAAGAGTCAACGTGAAAAAAAAATTGTAGGGTTAAAAAATTTAGGCAATACATGTTTCATGAATGCTGTACTACAAAGTCTGAACAATATACAGGAGTTTAGTTGCTACTTTAGCCAATTGCCATCGCTTGAGATGAAGACGAATGGTAGGAAAGTGTACCACTCTAGGAGTTACACGAGGCAGGAAATGCATGACGTCATCATGGCTGAGGAGTTGCGAAAGGTTGGTGTGATTTTTTTAATTCTAAGTTGATAAGATATTTGATATTGTACAAGCCAGTTGATTAAGGATTCTGGCCAGTGTGGATTCAAATCTCTTTTGTTTGTTAACTGGTTAGAGACCAGTGTCTCCTCGCAGAGTGACAATTATTAAAAAAAACTATTGTTTATTTAACTGGACTTAAATTACAAAACATTAAGTTATGTTACTTATTGTTTATTAATAGACATTGTATATGATAATATTATTTCAATTTACAGGTCCTAATAAATTTGAATACTGGTGGTTGTGGTTCTAAAGGCGCTATTTCGCCCGAGTGCTTATTTCTCGTGATATGGAAGGTGGTGCCGAGGTTTCGTGGATACCAGCAGCAAGACGCACACGAGTTCCTGCGTTACATGCTGGACAGGTGAGGAAATTTTAATAATCTGTCAAACCATGTTTTTACTAGGAAACAATGTTTCTTATATTGCCGTACAAATAGTCAGTTTTTGTAATATATTTTACCTAAGAAGGAATTCTCAATTAATATCAATCTAATCTGTACTTTCCGCCTACCTCTCAAGGGATCTTTTGTGATCATAGATAGATTCTAATACACACAGTACTCGTATTGCGTCGCTGTTCGTCGCCCCCACACAATAGCCACTATAGCCATACAAGGGAAATATACATCCACCATACTCTTAAATCACCATCTAATGAGAAATTGAATATTTCACTTGATTCCGATAAGCACCACATAGGGTTTACCGCATCAGTTTCAGTTGTTTCAGAAACATAAATATTTGTTTCAGCGACACGTAAATTAATATGCCTTTTAAGTGCTGTGGCAAATAAAAGTTCTTTCTCTTTAAAGAAGTTCTTTAAATATAGTGTTTATTGAAATTGGGGGTTTAAAATATTGATTTGGTGTAAAGTCAAAATGGTGTGCAACAGTCATTAGTCTTCTCGACTCCCTCCATCTTCCCCAGTCTTCCCAAGACAGGGCACTCCACACAAGGTACTACCCACTGACACTTTCGAGAAGCCGCGTAGAGCGCGCGTCTTGTGCGTAATTTTGATTCGGTGCTCTGGTACTAAATGCTCAACTGTTCACATATTATTATGTTAACTGTGTGCTCAGTGCCATGCAAATGGGTAAGTCTAAAGCACATTTAGAAAAATTTACAGCAAGCTACATTTGGTACGGCAGGTTGCATACGGAGTTGCTACAGTTGCTCCCACCGGAGCGTGCAGAAGGCGCGTGTGTGCGGACACCTGCCGCTTCCATCGTCACCGCTGTGTTCGGAGGCACGCTGCAGAGTGAGGTACGCCTACTTACTACTACAGAAGGCTTAACACACAGATTGATGAATGTTCGTGAAATTTTCATTTTCGAGCAGCATTTCCTTGCTTCCATCGTTAAGCTGTTGGTCCCGGTTACTATAAGTTGAAGGCTAATGGGCGGCTTCATAACTTCCAACACTGGATGCGCGAGGTGGAGTATGGCCTCTCCGCTCAATATATGAGAGATGGCCTTTCCCAGCAGTGGGACAGTATAGGCCACGAAGCAAATACAAGAGGAGGTGACGTAATCAGATGTTCTTAATACAATTTAAACTTGGCACTGCGCTTCGAGGTACAGGGTGAGAGGGACGTTACGCCCAACCCACATTTATATTAGATCGTCCATGTCAATGTTAGTTGTAAGTTTATTTATATTACGGTAGATGGTATTTTTAATACAGAAGTATTCTATTAAATTACGAAAAAAGTACTTATAAGTGAAATGTGTTATTTGTGTCCTACCAAAACTAAATTTTACAGCCGAAGCCGAAACCGTCACCTTCTGTGTCCATCATCACCCCCTGGCAACTATGGTTTACAGAACTACTCAAAAAAATCCAACAAGCCCGAACATAATGAGGCTATCTTGTTTTAGTTAGTAGTAGGTACACCTTCTAGGTCCTTAATCAGATCCAGGAAATTACATAGAACTATAGCATTAGTAAAGACAAATTTAACGGGCCCAAACACGACGGGGCTTGTATTGTGTAGTTAAAATATTCCTCGATTAATCGATAACGATTTTTAAGTCCCAATTTGATTGAAAATCGTCTCTAGTGTGTTCGATCAGAATCATCATTTAATGATAGATTTTTTTAGGATGAATCAACATGCCTAGACCGTAGTTCAATCGCTTCCACCCGCCCCGATCGCTCCCGAAGGCCACTCGAATGCTGACAAACGTAGTTTCAGTTTCCGCCGATTTTCTGCCGAAACCGAAACTACAATTTTGGGCCAAAACTGGCAGAAACTGAAACCGAAACCGAAAGTTCGGTCCGACACTAATTATGTGTGTGACCAGAATGTCGATCCAAGTAATTTTTGCATGTTAAGATACCTCACTTAAGGCCACGCCCACCACGATGACGTCAAGACTGTTAGGCTTTCAAAAGGCTCCTCGTGGTATATGCGTCGTGGTATGGGCTGACTTAAATAGACAACACAAAAGCAATACCTAATTTTCTCAAGATTCAGTCAACAATTGGCCTTTAATATTGATATTTCGTTGTGTCAGGTGCGTTGCCTGGCGTGCGGCACGGAGAGCAAGAAGTTCGACCCGTTCCTCGACCTGTCGCTAGAGCTGCCCGAGACCGGCCGGCACGACGCACCCGTCACCCTCACCGATTGTCTCGCTAGTTTTGTACAGGTATTATTATTGTAGCTTCTTTCAGTCATTCAAATTGGTATCCTGAAAGTTCCCTGTAAGGGTGTAAGTAAGTATCTCTTTCAACTTATTCTTGTCCTTGGCGACGCTCATCCAGTTGTTTTCTAGTTGTTTTGATTAGGTCGTCTATGTGCCTTTTTCCAAGTGGGCAAGGCCAAGTTGTGGTTAGAATTATACAGGTATGTCTGTCCCAAAATATACTGGAATAGGATGGTCGTCTTATAATCATATCATTCCAGACATCATTCAGGGCTAGTCCCTGTGTTTCTAGGATTCAAAGGAATATATTTTGAGGAGACTTCATCTCAACCACAATCTCAAAATTAGTTATCACAGTTTATTTTCCCCTTTGATGTGTGCTTCATGTTTAGGCGTTTTGGGCGCATTACACGGGTGGTCATGAACGACGGTTAAATAATGGTGATTTCAAAATTTTAAGTCGTCTCTGACATGATTGAAGAAATGTAGAAAGCAAAGCTGTTTATATTTCATTTTGTTTTGTGGATTTTAGGTTGAAGAGTTGGCGGACACCGAACGGTATTTCTGCAGCAGTTGTAAATGCAAGCAGAAATCAACAAAGCAATTCTGGATTCGAAGATTACCCAACGTATTGTGTTTACATTTAAAGAGATTCCGGTGGCACAATTATTTTAGGTAAGTAATAAATTTAATTTAATTACAAAGTAAAGTAACACTGTCACGCCTATATTTCCCAAGCGGGGAGGTATATTGTGTACTTACACTTTTCGCCAACGACGTTAGGGCCCGTGTTGTAAGGGGCGAGTGTATTGCCAATATATCACGCACAATTCCAGAAATACTGGAAATTTTTCTATAGAAAATTTACATTTTTGTCCGACCAACCTTGTGGTCCTTGTGATGATATATGGATCAGAGACGTGGACTCTTACAATAGGTCTCATAAAAAAGCTCAGAGTTACTCAGCGAGCTATGGAGAGAGCTATGCTCGGCGTTTCTCTACGCGATCGAATCAGAAATGAGGAGATTCGTAGAAGAACCAAGGTCACCGACATAGGCCTTAAGATTAGGAAGCTGAAGTGGCAATGGGCGGGCCACATAGTGCGTAGGTCGGACGGGCGTTGGGGCAGAATGATTCTAGAGTGGCTACCACGTATTGGCAAGCGGAGCGTGGGACGACCGCCTGCCAGATGGAAGTCGTTGGATGCAAGTGGGATCGGACCGGTTACGCTGGAAAGCGATTGGGGAGTCCTATGTTCAACAATGGACAAGTATAGGCTGAGATGATGAACCTTGTGGTCCTCGTGAGCTACTAAACCAACGAGGCAGTGATAAGAAATGTGTCGTATAAGACGTAACATTGTGCATGCAGGACCAAAGTGGACACGAGCATCTCGTTCCCGCTGCAGGCGTTGGACATGTCACGGTTCGTGCTGAGCAACGTGCCTGACACGCGCCGCTCGGGCCGCGGGAACAACCTGTACGACCTCGCCGCCGTCATCGTGCACCACGGCTCCGGGTTAGTGCCACCAATATACTATTATCGTGGTCACAAATCCAACGACAAATTGACGTTTATAGTGTTGTCACGATTTGACATTTTAAATAGTCATGTACCACAATTTACTTTTTTGTCGCTAATAGAATAATAATAAATAATACTATCATCTATATATTAATACATAAAGCAAAAACTTTGTACACATTTTTACGAAAATTGCGCGGACGGAGGAGTATGAAATTTCCCACACTTATAGTTTATATAGAGAAGGAGTGCAGAATGCTAATATTTTTTTAAAATTATGCGTAAATATACATTAAATCAATGAAAAAAAACATTACACACACTACCATATATTTGACACAATACACGTCAAATTGATGATTGTCTTTAATATTATTTGTCTATAGTCTTACTGAATGTCAAACATAACCAGCAAACGATGAAAGAGTAGGTCGAATATCGACCTACGGGCGACCACTAGTAATAAATAATACTATCAGCCTATACTTTTCCACTGCTGGGCAAATGCCTTCTCTCACAAATCGAGGTGAGAGAGATTAGGTCATACTCCACCACGCGGATTCAGTGCCGACTGGCGTAGGTAGTACTTATCTAGTACTTATCAAGCCGCCTATAAGGCTTCTAACTTGGTTTAACGACGACCACATTACGGCGTAACCGGGACCAATGACTCGGATATGAAATTCCACAAACGATCACTCATCTCTGGCCGATCTTGTCGAACGCTGCTAAACCTTCGTGATCGCTAAGAACACCGCGGTCGCACAGCGCTACGAGCGCCTTGCGCAAAAATAGAAATAATCGTATGCATTCAAAACTTTTTTTTAATTAGTATTTAATATTAAGACAGATGTAAAAATATATCGATAAGATATTAATCACAATTTGTGTTAAATCAATCGGTATTTATGTCAAAAAAAACATTTCTAAGCTATTTATTGTTTAAATGCACTCTGAGTAAAATTCAACCTTAATTTCGGCGAGATTCTACCAGAGTGTTTTATGGAATATATAAAAATACATGTGCAAGTATTAGTGATATAATTAGGTCGGTTTTTATACAAAATTATTTCGTATGTAAATGCGCAGGATAATATTATTTAAATTAAAATACTTTATTTGATTAAATTCATATCATTGCCACATTTAATTCTGTCCCACTGCTGGGCAAATGTCTCACAAATGGTAGATAGATCATAGTCAACCGCCATTTTATATTTCATATAAAAGTAAGTAGATACTGTAGTGTAGAAATGCCCACTATTATAATTTCTAATGGTTGCAAGATTCCCCTTTTTAGAAGAAACGTAAATACAAATTACCAATGACCCAATGCTAGCTATAAGAACTAATTAAGTTAATGTATGATAATATTCTGCATATCTTGTCTGACGTGGCCGTCAGGACTAGCGGGAGACGTTGTTATAAACGTAATAAAGGCAGGCATTTATGTGGCTGAAATAAACATGTTTGCAAAGCTCATTGGCCTGCCAGGCTTAAATTTGAAATTTGGATTTTACATAATCGGCCAACTTCTGGCATCATTTACAGGGAAATGCATGAGTCTCGTAAAATGTTTAAAAGGCGTTTAAAGTGTTGCCAAAACAACCAAGAACAACTAAAAATGGATATATTAGCCAAGTATAGATCAGCAAAACAGTATTTTGGAAGGCTACGGCAAAGCACGATATTAAGCCTGGCCTCCCGATGAGCGTGGGGGAATATAGTGAGCCACAAGAAATTGCTAATATGTTCATGGAACATTTTAAAGCGTGCTCCCCTTTAGGTCCTTCTACCATGTTTATTGACTCTGAACCCGACGGTCAGGGAGGGGAACCACTCGTTCAATTCTCTGCTAATCAAGTAAGAGATATCTTAAAGGGAACGACAAGCGGTAAATCTCCCGGACATGACGGGCTCAGTATTGATCACTTGCGATACGCTGGAGTCCACCTGCGGAGTGTCCTGGCCATGTTTTTCACAATGTGCATTAGTCACTCATTTATACCACATGACTTAATGAACTTAACTCTGTACTCTCTGCCTACCCCGCAAGGGATCTGGCGTGTGGTTATAGATAGATAGATAGACTTAATGAAAACCATCATAGTGTCTATTGTGAAGAACAGGACAGGAGATATGTCGGATAGAGAAAATTATCCCCCCTTATCACTAACAACAACGAGTGCTAAGATACTGGACAGTATGCTTGCTTCTTTATTAGACAAGTATCAGAATCTTCATAACGCTCAGTTCGGGTTTAGGCCCGGACTATCTACCGAAAGCGCAATCATAAGTCTCAAGCATACTGTACAATATTATACAGACCGCGAAACGCTGGTGAACGCCTGTTTTCTTGACCTCTCCAAAGCGTTTGATCTCGTATCATACGACGTGCTCTGGAGAAAGTTGAGAGATAGGGGTATACCAGTAGAAGTTCCCAAGATGTTTAATTATTGGTATGCTAGTCAATTTAACTTTGTGAGGTGGAATTGCATACTCTCTGAAACGTATAGGTTAGACGGCGGGGTGAGACAGGAGGGGGGGGGGGGGGGGTTTACGTCTCCCAAGCTGTTCAACATATATATTAACGGCCTCATCATCGAGCTGAGCAGCAAGGCTGTCGGCTGTCGGATAGATGGCGTTACATTAGCTACGCGGACGACATGGTGCTGCTGAGCCCAACGGTGGGGGGGTCTTAGAGAGTTGCTACGACGATGCGAGGCCTATGCGAATGTGCATCTACTCATATACAATGCAAGAATAAGCGAATATATAAGCGAATATATAAAAACCTTTAAGGCCGCCGGTGTTTGCCCTGATTATTCACATAATATCACCCTAAATGGATTAAAAATTAATCGTGTTACGAAATTTAAATATTTGGGGCACTTTATAACCGACGGCCTTAGGGATGATGTAGACATTGAGACCGCTAGAGCCCTACGCTCCCTGCGTAGGGCTCTAGCGGTCAGAGGGAACATGCTGGCTCGCAGATTCTCCCGTGGTACTGATCAAGTTAAGATAACGCTCTTTAAAGCGTATTGTCAGAATTTCTATACGGGGAGTCTGTGGGTCAGTTACACCAAAAGGGCGCTGGAGGGTCTACAGGTACAATATAACAACTTCTTCAGGATGATGTTGGGGCTGCCTCGTTTTTGAAGTGCATCGGGGTTGTTTGCGCATTATGGCACTGATGGTTTTCATGCCATCATTCACAAGAAAACTGTGTTCTTGATTAACCGAGTGCGTGGCGGTCACAACGGCATCCTGAGGACTGTTGCGGACCGATCCCCTCTCAGGAGGACCCTCGTCCCAAGGGTTATATAAAAAGAAAAAAAAAATAATAATTATATTTTTTTTTTTTTTTTTTTTTTTTTTTATTATTTTTAGTTTAAATCATTTTTTATAATTTTTTTTTTTGGTTGGTTTGTTTCATTATAAATTTTAACTTGTAATAATTTTCTGTTTGTGCTTATATGGACTGAATAATGTCTGAAATAAACAATATTTATTTTATTTTTATTTATATTGACATAGTCTCAAAACATGAAATGTTAGTATGGCTGCATTAAGTTAAATTGGTTATTATAATTTCTTATTGTTATCGCTTATATGTTTTAGAAGCTCTTCATATCACATAACCTTAAAACTTAAAATGTTAATATCTTTTTATTTTCGGTATCTCAAATAACAATTCTCGGTGTTTATGTTTAAGTAATAGAAACCCTTTAGTTTCTCATTTTTTCATGCATTGACGCTTAAAATTGATATCAGGCAAAGCGATTGTCCTTTATGGTAATTGATTTAGTTGTTACCTCTACACTAGTAATCTTAAGCTGGCAACATATTTTTTGTTTTTTTCAAATTCAATTCATGTGGATATGTTAACACGAGTATAGAAGAAGAGAACACTTGCCTACTGGGTAACAGCCTTGAAATAAAAAACAGGACATAAAACGTGTTATTTATTCCTTTTTTCGCGAGTGTAGGGGTGGCCGAGGTTGGGGCAATGTTGCGACCACCTATCCACAGATGGTGCCGAATATAGAATAGACAACGATTCTCTATGAATGTCTAGAATGTGGTTAATGTCAAAAATAATATGCTATCACGCTAAATATGCGTATCTTTTCAGGGCAGGGTCGGGGCACTACACAGCGTTCGCGATCAACGAGGAGCAGTGGTTCCATTTCAACGACCAGACTGTCCGCGCGGCCGAGGCCGGCTCGGTTGCTGGCTGCAAACCCTACATCCTATTCTACATTCGCCGCGAACCCGCACTTCCCGCGCTATCTGCACTGCCCGGAGTCTCGTGACCGCCTTGTAACCACCCTCGTGACCATCAGGCGCACTCTCCTAACATGGTACAAATTCCAATAGAAACGCGCACAACTCACCCTAGACTACCTCAGGGCCCTTCTTCGCTATAATCAATGAAACACGTACCACGGTACTTAACGATAACTTCGTGACTTCCTGATACAATACTCGATCATTTCACGAAGATATCGTTTGGCAAAATACACTTAATAATAGTTTGAGCCACAACTAAAAGAAGAAGAAGATATCATAATGCGCCGCGTTTCGAGGTCGAGTGTGGGCCCTGAATGTAGGCTGAAGGCTAAGATATCTTAAGTTTACGCTCTACGCATCGGTATGCGACATTTAGATAACCTTAAAAATTAGCGCGAGTTGTATTGATGTTGAATCTACGTCTGTATTACTAGCTGTATATCACTTGCGCCGTACTTTTTAGACACTATTGACTATCTCTAACGAGATTTTAGATAATATTATTGATACTTGCATGACTTTCCAGTATTTACTGAATGCATAAACCCTGTTGTGCGAATATCAACTTTATGTCAATGTTAGTTCAGTGGTATTGGCAGGTCATGATTGTAATATTTACGCTCTGAATATTGTTGGGAATAATATACTGTGACTAGAGTCGCTCGATAGTATTGATGTATCGCTTGCTGAAAGTAATAGTGGTACAAGTCAAAACGTTGGGTAGTTAAATTAGGACTTAATTACGTAAATATAAAGATTGATTTTCCATAATTTTGCTTTCGTGATTGTGTTCTTACATTCAGCCAGCGATATATACAGACCGACAAGAATTTTTTGGGCAGCGACAAAATCGAAACTAACGCTGTCATCAAGTGAAATGTCATTTCATGACAGTCCCAGAGTGGCTTTGAAGAGAGTTTGCTATGAAATTTACCCCAAGTTCGATTTTTAATTAGGTACCGTGCGGACCTGTTGAAATATCTCCTTGAAAGTAGGAGAATTTTTATAAAAGGTAACACTAATTTCGCACCAATGCCCCCCCTGTCAATGGCATCCACGTGCCAAAAGATTCTTGTCGGTGTATACTATCAGTGGTACAATCGATAGTAGAAATGTTATGAATTCTATCGATAAATCGATTTTTAACAATTTTATTATGACTTCACGTTTACACTTAAGCTTGTTCAGAACATGTTCTGTCTGCGTGCAAGAAAAAATGATTAATTTTTATTTTAATTTTTATATTAATTTTTATGAAATACATCGATTTAGAAGTACTGAGTAAATAAAATGTCGACCATAACTAGCCAAAAATTAACAGAAATATCATCTTTAATCTTAGAAAGTTATCAGATAAAGTTCTAGCCTATATCTAGGAAAATTGTAACATGTTTATTCACTTATAGCGAAACGCATAACGATAATTTCGTGAATTAATTCTGTAATGGTATTCTGTATGTCACTGCAGTACAATTATCACGATCAATAGCCACGAAACATATAAAGAGGAGATAGCACTATTAGATTCCTATACAAACAAGCGTGTAATGCGCGGGGTGGCGCGGGACAGCAGAGCGTGGTTCCTATCCACGGACGTCTGTACGTGTACTCTGTTCACTTTACAGTGCGCAGTTGTCGCTTACTATCTTGGAGAGAATCCCTTGTTCGAAGCAAAAGGAATCAAACAGGTGAACACTTTACCGCTCAGACATTAGTATTAATATTGTCTCAGTGTTTACATTTGAGGTAAAAACTTTATGAAAATTACATGATCACTATAAATATATAGTAATGTTACTGCTACAAACTCGGTAAAGTTATTTACACTATTGCATATGCTGCTCGACACGACTGACATCAAAGCTCTGCTTTAAGTCAATAATAATTTTCTTGCCATACTGTGAAAAATCCAAATTCAAAGATAACAAAAAATTAATAATTAATAGCAAACCTCTTTGCTCCAACAGGGACAAAGAGGACGTTATTCCCGCCCACTCCTTTATTTACCATCTCAAAGTCAAAAATCATTTATTTGTTTAGGCCAATACATAAGCACTTACAAACATCAAAATTATTAAATTTTTTACATGTACCACCGGATCGGAACGCGGCCTCCACTGAGAAGATCCGGCGAGAAACTCAGCGGGCTAGTCTGTTAACTTAATTTGTTTGGCCTTACTGATAACCATTTTTTTTTTCAAAATTGTGTTATACAGCATTGTTTAATTTTGCTGATTGAGGAGCTGCTCAAACCCAATCTGCCGTCGTTTATCGTCAAGATAATCCGAAATTTTGCAATACCCTTTCTTACTCAGTCTAGTTTTGATTACATTTTTAAATTGATTGAAAGGCATGTTTCGGATATCTATGGGTAATTTGTTGTAGATGCGTATACATTGCTCCATGAAAGAATTACTAATTCTGTGTAGACGAGTAAAATGTACAATAAGATCATCTTTGTTCCGTGTATTATGAATATCGGTATATTTTTATAGCTTCTGATATTCTTTTTAACATATAGAAGATTTTCATATATAAATAGTGAGGTAACGGTTAGAATATTTATTTCTCGAAATTTTTCATTAAGGGAAGCTCTCGGGGCCAAATTGTAAATTACTCGAACAGCCCTTTTCTACAGAACGAAGATAGTGTTAAGTTCTGCAAAGCATCCCCATAGCAGTATGCCATATGACATAATTCTATGAAAATAAGCGAAATAAATAGGTCTCACTGACATCTAACTGACAATGTCAGACTAACGTAAATCATACCCACCAATGACATCGGGGCCTAGTCCAAAGACACTGCGCACAGCTGCTTACCTAACTCCTCTTTCTTTATTGGCTTCGTGGTTGGGGCCCAGGGGGGAATGTCTTCTATTTATAATCATATTTTGCGCTATCTGTATATCTATTCAGTATCATTTCTATATCGATGAGAATAATGTCGACAGATTTAAAAATACGACAAATAGGGTGTTCTCCTATGAATTTTTAAATGCAATGACAATGTTATTTTTATTCTTGAGAGCAAGGATTTTACGTAAACGAATGGCAAGTGAGTGGCTGCTTTAAATTATGATCTAATTAATTTGAATTACCATATTGCTATAATATTTTTTTTATTTATAATTAGACACTGCGGGCCCGGTTTGTCCCGCACCTGTTTTTGTTTAATTAATATTTTGTTAGTTTTGCTTTTATTATAACTCGTATGGTACATGTTGCTTATGTTTTTTTTATGGTTTGCTGTAATATTATAGTCTATCAATAGAAATAACGATACCAATGTAAATATAGTGCTACAAGGATCATTTGGCCAGATGACATTGACGGGGGGCGTCGGTGTGAAATTAGGGGATATTATTTAGTAATTTTAAACATTTAAATTACAATTTTAAAATTCCGCCGTTGAGATATGAAGGTCGCTGCGCTCGCTTCAATTTACTCTCCGTATACATTCGCAGAAAAATTTCCGATGTTCGCTACCTAACAAAAATTGCGTAGTCCGAAGTCGACTGCCCTCAACTTACAGCGAAAATATATTTAAACATTCCCCCGCGACATTCCCGCCCTAGACACTTACTCCACACTCCATTCTCACACACCTTGTATCGTCATAATTCATTCTTCCTGCGCACATGTAATATGTTTAACGACTTAATGAAGTCCAAACACCTTACATTAGATCTATTTACTAGTTGTCCCACCTCTATTAATGCTGTTCTCACCAAACACTTTACCACCTCCTAAATGTCTATTATATCTTTATTTTTGTTTGTTTAAATACTGTTTCCTTAAACTTTTTCACTTTTTTAGTTTGTAACATTTTGTTTGTTATTAGCGATTAAGCAAATTATCTATATCTTAAGTCTATATGTGGAGGCTTGTAAATGGCTAATTGTAACTATCTTATACTATTAACTCTGTTATGCTAGCTGTAAGCCCCGCAAATAATTAAAAAAAAAATTCCCTGGAATAGGAAAAAAATACTAAATAATACTCCTATTTTCACACCGACGCCCGCCGTCAATGCCATCCACGGGCCAAAAGATTCTTGTAGCAATATAAACAATCTAGCAGCGTTAAAATCTCGTGTCAAGCTGATAATGAGAATAGTTATGCCTTATTTTTATTAGGAACAAAGAACGCCGATATTTTAATATTTGTAGTTGTACCATAACAGAAACATCATTATTCATATTACATAATGATACAATCAAAAGACATCGTCGAAAATGGCCCCAGAACCAACAAATATGTGACCTATACCATAATGTTTTATCTGTTTTATTATAGCAGTTGCAAACATCCATATCTAACGGGCAATTTGCAATCCAAATCGAATATTTCAAAGTACTGTATTGTGCTGTAGTTTTTATTACAATTGTATTTGCAATGCCCGTAAACGGCCATTAAGTCATAACCACTTTATAATATTAAGATCTCATATTATTGTACACTTAGTCCGCAAATAAATATTTGAATTTCAATATGTACTTAAATCAAAGTCGCCAACGTCTTTTAAATCAATTGGTTACATTCAATAATTACTGATTTGATTATTGCCACTAAATTATAACCTCAAAATCTAATACTTTTTGCAATAATGCGATTCCCCATCTTGTCCGTTTGATAATAAATGCATGCAGATAAGTTGCTGGTAACTTGAAATCATACACGCATTTTTTCACTGCTGTTCTTCTTCTTCTTTAAATTATGGCTATACACTATTTTTAAGTGTATTTTTCCAATATCCAGTGAGATGCAATAATCGTGTTTTTAAATGAATTCAACTCCCCGATGTAATTGATGCCAACGATGATAATGAAATTGATGAAGTACCCCACCCTGGATAGTAAAGCGGTGGATACTTTACATACCAATTGCGATGGCCGTTTTGAGGGTCGTCAAAAAGGCACGTTTTATCACTTTGTTACAATTACCTTTACTCATGTACATATAAGATCACATAATGGTTAATATTCCACCAACATTACACATTATTAGTCGAAATAACACAAGTTTCGGAAATTAAAACAAATTGACAACATCACTCTTCGACTTCCCGCCAAAAACCCCTTCACTGCTGTTGGTTCTGGGGCAAATCCTTTACAAAATAAATTTATGAGTTCATGAGATTATTATTATACTATTAACAAAATTGACGTAGGCCATTTATGTGTTGAAAAATCTCTATAAACTCCCTATCAGTAATGCATTTTAGGTCATTTTTTATTTTTAAATATTATATAAGTTACTCCAATTTTAAATAGTTTTTATACGCAAGCCACTCGTTTGCCTTACCTTACGAAGTTGATAAAAACTAGTAGATTATGAAAGGCAACTTATTTTGACAATTTGTGAACGCAATGCATAAAGTGTACCATGAATTTATAGGAAGAAAGGATATTGTATGTACAAGTAGCTATATGGCTTTCTTCCCGCGAAAGTATCTGAGATAAGAAATTGTGTGATAATAAATCCCACTTTTAAATCGTAACATTTTGCAAGTAAATCATGTATTCTATTTACACGTGGTTATATTTAACTTATTGAATTATTATAAACGTTCGATGTCATTGAGACGGCATTCCTGTGCTTACGATTGAGCTGTTCTCAGAGATGTGTGAGTGTGATTTCGTTTTATATTGAATTTACTAATTAATTTAAAACATTATTTTTCTTACAAAGGCCTACAATAGGCCTTTGTAAGAAAAATAATGTATCTTGCACCAGATATAAAGAGTAAGGCCCCAAGTAAGAACGAATAATTTGGTAACTAGTAACGTTATCGAGTTGATATGACTCCCCTTCGCGCTACAAACTTTGTAATAGACATGAACGAGGTGGAATGGTTTGTCGATAACCGACCTTGAAACATTTGTGTCCGTCTTGCTTGGTCCATGGAGCGATACTTTAAAGACGAGTTTATACTCTGCGTTTGTTATTAAGAACTAAAAGGTGAATTAGATCGTTCTGCTTTTAAACACATAATGCAATGCTATGAAACGCATAGGTCAAATCAGAGTTAAACAAAACAAAATTCTTCATGAGATGATCCGGTAACAAAATTTGTTCAGACAGCTTTGGCCTTCCGATCGAAGCTCTAAATAATAAATATTTTGACCCCGATGCTTTGTCATCCCTTCTTTCCGCTCAGAATACGGGCGACGACGATGACGTAGTAGTAGATCCCCTTCCATAGCCGGCGGTTGACCGGTGCACTTAGTAGTACACCCGTCCCCCTACAGCGACTGTCCCAACCGAGGGCGCCTCGAAGAGGCGCCCTCGGCGAGTATGTCGCCTCGAAGAGGCGCCCTCGGCGAGTATGTCGCCTCTTGCCCTTCTGGCTGGCTAGAACGTAGTGGTTGCACGCTCGCCTTTAAGTCCGGTGAAGCTGTAAAGGCCTCGCGGCCAACAGCGTACATCATTCACACACACACACACACACACACAGAAAATATTTTGTACAATACTTTTCTTACATGGGCCATTTTTCTTGTGCTATTTTACATCTTTTTTTATGAAAATTATAATATTGTTACGTGGCGGGGTAATTAGGTGCTGTACGCACAAAACTGTTCGTCAAATGCAAGTACACACAAGTACTAAACACAGACTAGTACTACTCTCGCTAGTACCCATTTACTGCTTTCAAGTCGCTGAGTCACTTGTAGTATCCGTATATCGTTGCTAAGTTCGCCGGTGTATTTCACTTAGATCGCTTGTTCTTGATTTGATCGCTGTCGCTTCTGAAGAGAGACTGTGTCCGTCGCTGCGCTGAGTGTTCCTGTTGGCTGTACAGTTCTGGGGAACGTCGGTATATCCGGTAAAGTCGAAGCAGGCCAATCAATTGTGAAGGTCTTCGTCATCTTCGAACTCCCTTCGCTTAGCACGATAGTACATGACTTTCGCTGCCCTTGAGGGCAACACTGTGCGGCTCTGCGCTTGTCTAATACCTAGGATGAATTACTCTAATCGCGATCCACTGCGTTACACTTGGCTCACGTCACCTGTTTTACCAGGTTACCCCCAACTGTATTGGGGATGAGTACGATCTTATAGCGCTTACATTCTCGCAAGTGAAGTTCGATTAACTCAAAGATCTCGCGTCTTACTCCATAGCGCGTGATCTGAGTCCTCAACTCACCAAGCTGGTTCGCTGTAAGCGTTGCCGGCTTTCTCCATACCAGTAGGTTGACGGTTGGGCGTACTCATGGTGGTTCAGGCGCCCTCTCCTGGTCTTCATCCTGCGCAGCGGCCAGATCTTCGTCCGCTTCGGCGGGGTCGACAGTCTCGTCGGCCCGACGTTATCGATGACGGCCTACTGCAGCATACAGTTCATCATGGTGAGCTTGAGCTGCTGGTCGGTGTCGGGAGGCTAGCGTAATCTCTTCGATTATTCAGTCGTCGTTGTTGGTTGCGCGGTCAAATGCGTTATTCCAACGAGTGGTCGAGGATTTCCTCGACCACTTTTTGGAGGAGGATTGCGGGGGCTGGCACCATCTCATAACTTGAGTGGGTGGCAGCAGTAGTGTTGTAAAAATGAGCGTTGACGTCTAGCGTTTAGCGCTGAGTCGGCGCTTACGACCGTTGAAACACGTAAAAGACGCGAGCGTTTTAATCGCCGACTCGAGCGTTTTTACAACACTAGGCAGCAGTCTCTCATCCTGATTGGGCTCTGAAGCAACAAGGAGATGCTTAACTCCTGTGGCGTCCTGATAGTCACCTAATCCCTCTAGGTAGTCTCCGACTCCCGCGGCAACGCGTGCGGAAGCATAACCTTGTACGAACCATACCAGACGTTCCTGGTCTCGGTTGTTCCGAGCTTTTGAGCACATAGTGAAAGCTTGTACCAGTATAGGGCGCCGTATTAGTATGTGGGCGCTGACCTTGGGATAGCTTTACCATAGGGCTTGTCAACATCCGCCATCTCTTTGTACTGTCTTTCAACTAGATGTACATATCCTGCGGCATCGACATGAAACTCCCTTACGGCTTGCTCATTAACGAAGCCGGTTTCGCCGTCATTGATAAACGAGTCCTTCCAAGGGATCGTTGGTCAAGGGTGTCTCTGTAAGTAACTTCTTTGTGTGGAAGTGCGGTTTCTTCTTTCCAGGTTGGTACGTTGATGTTGTCGCTGTATGCGTTGGTAGTTGAATAGAGTCCGCTATTATGGCGCACACGTTTTAGTCTGAGATAAAAAAGGAAGGAACCTTTGGCACTCAGTCGCGGATTCTAGATCTTTCTTGACGGGTCGATAGGCGATCTAAGGGTGAGTAATGCGTTTTACAATCGACATCCCCCGATAAAGGGTTTTCGAGATATCCGGGTATGTCCGGGTCGTAACAATATTATGACGTGCGCGAACGTCTCGTACCTTAAAAAAACTTCCCATTTTTGAATCCAATAGTGTTCCACATTTCGCTGGGGAGTTACATCGATAGATTTCACTAATTCATGAACAGTTACAAATTCATATATATATATATGTACTGCGGTTGGAACTGGTTATAGTACTAGTTTTTTGAGCATTAGTTAAATTCGATGTAACTTTTGTGTAGCACTATACTAGCCCTCCTATAGTCAGACATAAGTTAAAAGTATATCAATAAATACTCAAAATAGTTTACGCAGTTGTTAATGAATCAATATTATATGGAATTTGAGCTTATAATGAATATAAAGCGCATGGAAAGTTCGATTTTGATATTACCACAATTCAGATTCTTATAGAAAGTAGGATTTTAAGGGGTAATGAGCCCGTGTAACAGATCAATTTTTCTCAAAAAAAAAAACATATGGGGACACGGCCTCTGGGATATTTTTATTTAAATAGCTATTCAGTATCACGAAAGTTTAGGGGACGTATCCAATAACTGTCGTCATTGTACATTTAAATCTTAAACCCTACCGTTCATGTGCAGTGGGTTTCTTAAAAACCATTTGCCTGTCTTAGAGTGAACCCGAAGTCATATTCTTTTACATTGGGTAACAATAGTGATAATTTTGCCACGCTTTCTACAGATACTGAGGTTATGCATTTCACTATTTTAATAAGTTTATGAAAACTCGGATTTTTGTTTTGATTTGGACTGGGGGTCCGTTTGCAGTACTAATTGCCTGATACATTCCCGTGATATCTTATGTACTGTGAATTTAATTTTAATTTCTTTTCAAAACAATGTAACAACGATAGGCGATCGTTTTGTGTGTAAAACAATGTGATAGTATAAACTTGTGTATGTACATAAAACTGCTGATGATTTGTGTCGAATTCTCTTTTGCAAAGTACCTTTGAATAGCAGGTTTATTTTGTGTAAGTACTTCAATTACTGGAAGTTAATAGTGATTGAATTTAATAAATTCGCCAATTTAAACGAACTGTTTTGTTTTATTTATTTTATTTACAGCATACAATACATTTTGCGAAGCGTTTGAACCAGGACCGTCGCTTGTTTTCCGCTATGCTGCTCAGAGATAAGTGTAACGAGATCGGAGAGTCTGTGATCGGCAGATATTCAGTCCATTGCGTCGGTTTCATTAGACCCATTGTGTTTTTTATCCATATTACATTTCGTTCATTATTTTCATTAATTTTCTTATTTATCTCATGACTTTTTGCTTCGTCTAAAATATAATCGTATGTACCGGTTTCCTTTTCCACTCTTTCCTCGTAAATCCAGTTGCTACTGTCTAGGTTTTCTATAGGATCAGTTATATTGGCAGCGTTAATCATTACCTTATTGGATAGCAATATTTGTGGCTTACGACTACATGTCATCTCGTGGTCCCCACGATCCAAAGCACAATTATGTACATTAAAATCGGAATCGCTTACTGCATTCATTTGACTCATATCATTCAAAGTTTCTTTAACCAATATTTCTCCACTCTTAGGCGTTCTTGCAGATTTTTTGACCGCATTTTCTTCACTTACATGAATATCAACTTCAACTTCTACAGTGCCGACACATTGTCTCTGTTTAATTTTTGGTTTATTGTTATTATATTTGTGCGCCTCAGTGTTTACGTTTCGATCCAATTGACAAGATTCCCCTAAATGTAAAATTGTCCCTTTCCATTTGTCACCCGAATTGTTGTATCTTCGTCTTTTTTCTCTTGGCGATAATGCCATCCAATTCACAATATTGGTCGACTTTTCTCGTCTATTATCAACATTAGCAGGCCTATCAGTGCCGAAACTACTTTCGTTTAACCAACTATTTTTGGGCTTTTGAATTTTGTCTTTTGTAGAAACTTTAGTCTCATTAGAAGAGTTTTGTTTATTTGATTCAGAAACTTCTGTAACAGTTGATAGCGCAGGATCTAGGGATAAATTGAGTCTAGGTATGTAAGTGGCGGGTATGGGTGACCTTATTCGAGAAAAACTAGTACTTTTATCCTTAAATTTTTCATCGTCGCTTTCTAAATAAGAAGAGGAAGAACAACTGGACGTTTCTTTTCCAGAAGTATTCAACTCGTCTATATCGTTTTCTGATAATATATCTTTATTTTTAAATGAATAAATCCAAATAGTGCGTGTCTCTTTATCTAAATTTGGATCATAGGTTATAATTTCTTCATCATAAGTTTTGTTATAATTATCCCAATCGTCAGCCGTTTCCATAATAATGTCTCCTGCAGTCATCATTTCCATATTTTCATTTTCGCTCTCAGACGATGTGTCTGAATGAAGAAAATGCTTATTGAGTATTGTAAAATAATTCATTTGGTGATTCATTATATTTTCGTCTGTGTGGTTCCTTGTTATATGTTCATAAATATCATTGAAGTTATCATGATTGTGTTCTTCAATGTTTGTTAATGAATTTGCAGCGAATATATGGTTTTCGATTTCCGAGCGCCGTCTTTCTCTGGCTTCCTTGTTGTACATACTTCGAAGGTTAAGTTGGTCATTATTTACATAGCACCACGGGTGACTCATGTTCTCATCTTTCAAGGCAGATGATTCTTCTGTGTTATCCTGTATATCACGTGTTTTTCGTGACGAGAGTTCAGAGTCATCAGATGAGTTTAGCTCTATTATTTCCACAGATGTAGGTTCGTCTTCCTGCAGCCAAATTTGTCCCATGAGTAGCTCCGGGGTGATTGTATTTATACGCGGTGTTTTGCGAGATAAATCTGAAATAGATTTGTTATGTCTATAGTATAGTAATTGAAAATGGCTATGTACCTTCATTACATTGTTGATAATTTTTCGTTACTAGCCTTAAGATGCCTACTTATAGGTAATTGGCAATGTGACGGTTCACGTACTGTTATTTCTAATCATACATAATAACTCAATGTTCCTTATAGGTTCATCTGGGCTTTATTGAATATACCTAGGTAGGTAATGATTCTATCTCCTACCTACATCGTTCAGTACAGTTATTTGTGTTCAATAATCTAAATCGTTTTTGACTTACGATTGATGATCGAACTGCTGTTATTGCGATTAATCTTCTTACACATTTGTATCCTTTTCATTTCTAGTTTTAGTAATTTGTTAATATAAGCGGTGCAAAAAGTACCTACCTTTATGTTACACTATCATTGACATATAATGTCATTTCACAGTCCCATTTCTTCTTTATGATATACATTGATTATAAAGGAGGTCCTTCTATCTATATCATCATGCCAGCTCCCTCGCGGGGTAGGGAGTACAGAGTTCTAACAGTTTCTTTCATTACAGACCTCTCTGGCTTCCTCCGCTCTCATAGTCTCATACACGCTCGCCGGTTACGGAGACTCTTGACTTGCCCTTCAAATAAGACACGGTCTATTTGGTTATGGGAAGATAGTCTAGGTCTTCCCCGGTACCTACATCCTTCCACTTTCGCATAGTATATCTGTTTTATCATTCTTTCTTCTGACATTCTTTCTATATGCCCGAACCAACGGAGCATTATAAAGGATAATACCATAATAAAGGAGGTCCCTATGTAAAGAGATTTTATTCTGTAGCGCTGTCTCTGGGATAGCCATAGGGTGGCCCAAGAAGCAAATACGAAAAGGAGATGGCGTAAAAAGACGTTCCTTTATTATTTAAGCGTGGCACTGTGCGCGGAGGTACATGGCGATAGGGACGTTACGCCTAACCCACATTTGTATTTACCATGTGGTGGCGAATGGTAAAAACTAAACGGTTCGTCCATGTTAATGTTACTTTTAAGTTCAATGATATTACGGTAGAGGGCATTTTTAATATAGAAATATTCTAATAAATTACGAAAAAAATACAAGTGAAATGCGATATTATTTGTGTGCCCAGAATGCCGATCCAAGTAATTTTTGCATGTTAAGATACATCACTTCATTTTAAAGATTTTATTTTTAGTAAAAATATCTATCTATCTGTATCATCACGCCAATTCCCTTGCGGGTAGGCAGAGTACAGAGTTCCAACAGGTTCTTTTCTTACATACCTCTCTGGTTTCCTCCACTTTCATAGTTCGTCTCATACATGCTCGCCGGTTTCACATTGTATATCTGTTTTGTCATTCTTTCATTTGGCATTCTTTCTATATGCCCAAACCAACGGAGCATGCCCTTACTCATCTTTACACCGATACTATCTTTCATACCTACTCGCTTTCTTACTACGCTGTTGCTAATGCGGTCGGTCAGCTTCACTCCGCACATCTTCCGCAGAGCTCGCATTTCTACTGCATTTATCCTACTTTCATTCTCCTTCTTACATACTCAGCTCTCGCTACCATATAACAGCGTTGGGACAAGAACTCCGTTATGTATGGCCAGCTGCGCCTTATGGCTTAAGTGCCGGGTCCCAAGTTGCTTTCCCACCGCACCATTCACCCTGTTCCTGCACTCACTCTTCTATGTCAGCGGTGTATTTCCCATCCTTACTGAAGGCGCATCCAAGATATACAAACTCATTCACTTATACCAGCACATCGTTACCAACCAAAATCCTAACATTCGTTCTGGTTTCTTCCCTTTCAAAAACCATAATCTTGGTTTTCTTTACATTCAAGTGTAAGCCATTTTTCAGTAAAAATAGGTAATATTTAACAGCTGTGCGAACTCGGGCGGACGTGCGAATGGAGCGCGTAGCGATGACAAACTGTGGTAAGCCACGCCTACCACGATGACGTCAACTCGCTAGCTTAGGCCATGCTTAGGCCATCTCTTCGTATTTTCTTCGTGGGATGGCCCAATATATTGTAGATTTTTGTACTGGTAACAGTATTAAATTATGTAGATAGAAAACATTGGATTAGGGCTAATTAAATACATAGTGTACCTACCTATGAAATGGTCACTCCCACCACCCACTTATCACAGTGAGCTAAGCGTGCAATTACATAATATTATCATCATCAGTCCACATCGACCCATTTTTACTATTTTCATTGTTCGTCAAAAACATTTTCACGTCATATACCTACTTATATCCACGTGCAACTAACCCGAAGCATGACTGCAAAAGTAACTAAAAATCCTTTTTATCGCAACGCAATTTACACTGTAAAAATCCAGCGAGGCAATTTAGTTTTTGCTAAAAGCCTGTCTTGGATGCGGTAGCGACAGGAGCGGTTGGTAGTGCCACTGTTGGCGAAACAAAGTGTAAATGGAATGATTGGACCAATTCCCGGCTACAAAGGGCGGCGAGATTGCATTAAAAGCTCCGTGGCGCGGGCCATTTGCCAAAGCACTTACTCCATTAGGAGCGTCCAAATAACGTTAGCTTAGTGTTGGCGAGGAGGTGAGGGGCGGCGCTGTAACTCACACCGGTTTGTGTTATGATTTTGGTGGTGGATGATTTATTTAGTTTAGATTTGATTTTTACTGTTGATCTAACATATTAAAAAAAACCTCATACTAGAGAATGTTACGGTATCGCGTGTCCGCTTCACTTGCATACACACCGAACGAACTAGATTTATCTTGTGAGAGATTCGATCCCGAGAAACGACTCAGTGAGGTTAACGTTCTCAGACTACTGAATTAAGCAGTCGTCAATATAACTATCTATCAAGAAAGAACCTGTTGGAACTTTGTACTCTCTACCCTGCAAGGGAACTGGCGTGATGATATAGATAGATAGATACATCAGTACTGTTAATTTTTAGAAAAAGTAAACTGCTTTTTAAAAAAAATAAATGCATGTGAGACGTGAAGAATAATCGCAAATAGCGCACGTAATGGGGGCACAGCAATTGTATCAGTCTTTAATAGCCTTAAGATCATAAAGAAATTTAAATTTCCAAAATAGCTTCTTATTTCCAGAAATTATGATGTAAATAAAGATATACTCTCTCATGCGGCGATAGTTTTCTTGCATTTCCCAAAAAAAAAAAACACCTATTTCGCATTGAATCACTTAATTTTCAGTGTGCGATATGTATGTAGGGTGGGGGAGGGGGGGGGGTGTCCAGGTAAATAAAAAAGTCCAGTCAGGAAAATGATAATAAATATCGATGTTTCTATGCATATTTATTTACCATAAATAACTTAATTTCCACAAATATAGCAAATGTTTTAACACGCGTCTCCAACTTCCTAATTCTATAAAATCGATTTAACAGGCTTCCAAACGTCACACAGGGTGTGAGAAACTAAGTTGTCGCTCAGTACAAAGGTTAATTAATTAGATTAGGCTGCGCTTGAGTGCCCTGTTCATTGCAGCGCGTTAATTCGAAAATTAGTCGCGTACAAAGCGGCCTCTCTGTACTCTCATTCGCTCCATTACCGCGCCCACGTGGCTCATCTGCTTAAATTAATTTCTAGTTGGATTTAGATTATTGGCTAGGATTTTGATTATGAGCAAAAATGACACTGAAAAGACAGGTACATTGAAGGGCAACGATATGTATCTAAGTTCTTTAGGAGATATCTACGTTGTCATAGAAATGTTATAAAGATCTGCGTTTTAAAATATAGATCTTATAATGACTTGACTGCCTCGTCGGTCTAGTGTCGAATAACGCGTACTGATCACAAGGTCCTGGGTTCAAATCCTATGTCCGATGACAAGTAATTTTTCAATAGAAAAGTGTCTCGTGTCAGTCCCGAGTCCTGGCATTATGCTCGCCTCTGTCACTGCCATTAGCACTGTTGAGAAACTGTCCCACCCTTGGGTACGTGCCTCATCTCAAACTGAGAGGGCTTAGGCTATAGTCAACCACGCTGGCCGTGTGCGGTTTGGCGAACTTCACACACCTTCGAGAAACTCTTAGGCATGCAGGTGTCCTCAAGATATTTTCCTTCACGTTAAATCAACTGATAATTAATATAATACGCACATGCTTTTGAAAAGACAGAGGTGCGTGCCTGGGTTTGAACCCGAGACCTCAGACTTTGCAGTCCAACGGTCTAAGCACTAGGCTATCACTGTACCTACTATTTTTGTGTAAATATAAAGTTTTTTTGGAAGTGTAGCCCCTTGTTGTAGATTAAACTTATGAAGAGAATGCAGTAATAATTTTATCTATTTGATACCTAAATACGTTCGCATTTCCTAATAAACTTCAACGTTCAGGTATGTCTTAGTAGGTAAACCAAAATGAAAGTGTCATGCAACACGAACTATAACCAAAAGATCACGTAGATAAGTGGGTATTACTGTTGCTGTAACTTCAATTACTAGCCCAATTACCGACACCATACAAATTTGTAAATTACCTACAAAATTGCTAAGCCAGTTTCCGCCTCTATTTATAAAAACAACAATAGAACCTTGTGAATAAATTAAACAATATAACACAATAAACACGCAAGCAGCGGAAGCGAAAACTGTTTGACAAACCATCCATTTGATCCATTAGCGGGCTCTGAGAAATAAAAAAACAAAATAGCGTCTTAGAACGCGCAATTATAATTTATTTTTGTCTATCAAAATGTTTTTAATTGGTTTTAGAGTTGGAAAATATTGTAGTATATGATTAGCGGGCTACAAAGCTGTATATTTGCTTAATGGAAGAGTGTTCGAGATAAAAGCTCGCGCTATCGGGGCCGGATCTCGGCGGTAATTAGAGGGGCTGCGCCGACGCCGGCCTGCCGTCTCTTCCTTACATGCCACTTAAAACTACACCGCCTTCTTGCACGACATTATCTTATTATGTACTGGCGCGATGTAAGTAGTAATAAAAGCATTTTGCTCACATAAGGAAATTTAGTTTATTTTAATTTATATAAGTCGCAAAATATACCGTGATTGAAGTGGCAGATGACTATTTTTGTATAGTACATATCTGCTAGGAACTGTAGTCAGCACAACCGGGGATGGAAAATTGTGTCGAGTGTTTCATTATTATTTAAAATATTGATACTACTATTCCATTGATTATAATATGATATTTTTAGTCATAGTCTGCTTAATTCTATACTATATAATTAAATATTTTTGAAATTTAACCCGTCGCACTTAAATTTCTTTTTATTTTTCCAAACATTCATAAAGCGGCTTAGGTAATGAAACTAGCAAAGGGAGAAAGCAGTATACCTGTGCTTCCCCACAGAATAATTAAGTACACTCATATAAAGCTAGTGAAAGAACTAACATGTGAAATAGTACTCACTCTTTCCTAATCTTAGCACAAGATCATTGCTTTTAGTGAAATTACTCCATAAATATTCAGGGAAGCGAAAAAACTTAATAACAGAGTATCGGACGACTTTAATTGCAAATTATATGTGCATTAATGTTGGGACCACGTGTGGCGAATGTTCCAACGGTCAAAGTTCGCTTACACTCAATCTAAATGGAACGAACATGACGAAGTTAGGAATGCCGATGACTTGGAGTTTTGTTAACTTTTCGTTCTATGAGCAAACAAAATTGTGACTGAAACAAAAATGTTATTGAAAAACAGTTTTAATGGTTTACGCTTGCGTGATTTCTATCTCTTCCCATTCACGCTTTTGGTAGATGGAGTGTGTCGTGGGAGTAGATAGGATAGATAGAAGCTGCCTGCGCAAATGTAAATCAAAGAGAGGCCTGCCTTGGGAGAGGCTTATTTTCAGCAGTTGACTGCTGGACTTGAGTTTTGTGATTTAAGATATTTAAGTATAGGTACGTCTGTTCCGGGATTGTTTATTTAATAAATTGCATAAGTTCGCTATATATATAAATTAGTGTTCACTAAAATATGTGATGGTATGAGAGGACGCTTAGGTTAGAGGAGTACGAGGAGTAACGAAAGAGGAAACGGATATTTAAAATGTGGTGCATATTTAGTTACTTATCAAGCGAACTTTTGGATATTTTCCATTAATCAGTCTCTAGGCGTATTATAGAATGATTTCCCTTAAAATGTAGCTTTTAATGTTCAACATTCCAGTTTCCTTATCGTAGAACGGAAAACATGTAGCTCGAAGCTGGAGTCCCTGTGGCGTACACGATCGGTATCTGGTGTGCGTGTCCGGCGCGGAGTGGTGTAAACAACCAAACATTACAGGGTGCTGCACGCTAAAAAATCAGGTGTCACCGACATTTTTGGTTTTTTTAAAATAAATGTGAAACACCACTCTGCTTTACTTGTATTGTGTGTGTGAGTTTGAGTGATATACGCTGTTGGCCGTAAGGCCTTTACAGCTTCACCGGACATACGGGCGAGCGTGCAACCACTACGCTCGAGCCAGAAGGGCAAGGAGGCGACATACTCGAGGGCGCCGCAAAGAGGAAAACCTCGGTTTGGACAGTCGCTACAGGGGAAGGGGGTGTACTAAGTGCGCCGGTCGGCGGGCTAGGCTAGGGATCTACGACTTCGTCGTCGTCATCGTCCGTATCCGGAACGGAAAGAAGCGATGTCAAAGCATCGGGGGGATTGGTGAGAACAAGTCGCGGCCGGCGGTAGCAGCAGGGGTTGGGTTTGTAGTCGGCGGCGGCTACGATTAGCGGATTCGCATGGGAAGATGCGTTCGCGAAGTATCGAGTTCTCGCCTTTTTAATACAGATATATATTTGAGATTCGAGACCATAATCGGAGTGGAGGTCGACATTACGTACGAACCACGGGGCCCCTAGGGCTTTGCGGAGGAAGCGGGACTGAACCGCTTGAAGTCTATCGATGTAAGAGTGGGCTGCGTGCCCGAACACCTCACACGCGTACGTCATGATGGGTCTCACGCAAGTTTTGTAAAGTGTCACCTTATTTTTAAGGGACATTTTACTCCGCTTGCAGATTAGTGGATGGAGACGGTCGAGCACAAAGGATGCTCGGTGACGGACTCGCTTGATGTTCGGGCCGAAGGACATGGTATTGTTTAGGATGACCCCTAGATATTTGACCTCTTTGACCCAGGGAATGGGTCGGTCGAACATGGTCACTTGACCGAGATTCCTTCTGGGGTGGATCAGGGAGGGGCGCGGGGTGGCACCTCTGGAGAAGAACACCGTAGCGCTCTTGTCCGGGTTCACCTCGATTTGCCACTTCCTTAATCAGTCCCCTAGGATATTGGTGGCGGACTGGAGTTTTTTTGTGATGAAGGCCTTGCTTACTGGAAAAATAGAGGGCGGTATCATCCGCGAATAAGGCTAGTTTAACATCACTCGAACAAGAAATGTCGTTCATGTAGAGGCTAAACAGGAGGGGAGAGAGAGCTGAGCCCTGCGGGACTTCTGCTCGGGTGAAGTGGGGGGTGGAACGCGTCATTTCGACGCAATATCGGAAGGCGTGATTTGACAAGAAGTATCGTATGATGAGTACGAGTCTGTCCGGCACGCCCATTTGGTAGAGCTTGGAGATCAAGCCGTTGTGCCAGTCTTTGTCAAATGCCTTCGCGACATCGAAGAAGAGGGTGCCCGTGTAGACGGGTTTGGGTCTGTTGAGACCGGAGAGGATGTGCTTCGTAATGCGGTGCACTTGGTGGACGCAGGAGTGTTTGGCTCGAAAGCCAAACTGCTCGTTGATAAGGATAACCCTGGACATTACAAAGTGTTTGAGCCGCGCCAGAAGTAGGCGCTCGTAGACCTTAGCCAGGGAGTTGAGGAGACTGATAGGGCGGTAGCTCGCGGGGAGATCGCGAGGTTTGCCGGGCTTGGGTATGTCTATGACGTCGGCTTCCTTCCACTTAGTGGGGAAGGTGCAGTTCGTCATGGCGGCGTTCAGGATGGCCACTAAGAGGCAGATGAGTTGGGCGGGCAAGCATTTCAGAACGCGATTCGATATGCCATCAGAGCCGGGGGCTTTTTGGTTTTAAGACCCATAATGAGATCTTCGACTTCGGTTTGGGTGATGGGAGGTAAGGTATCGGTGGGGGAGAGGGATGCCCTGCGCTCGACTTCCCTATCGACCATGTCGACGTGGGATGAGTCAACGGACAGAGTGCTAGGAGTGCACTGGCTCTCCAGGGTGTCGGCGAGAAGCTCGGCCTTTTCGTCGTCATCGAAGGCTGGGGATGCGCCTGAGGGGTGGGACAGAGGGGGCATGCCAGTCGTGGAGTCGGATTTGAGGCTACGCGCCAGCTTTACTTGTATTTATCACGAACGTTGGTATGCAAACTGCAAAGTTCAAGTAGGAATGGGATGGGCACGTAGCATGCATGGACTCGCAGAGGTTGGCAAACGTCGTAATCAAATGGATACCAACCGGTAGTGGTAGACGTCGAGTTAAACCCAGAAAAAGGTGCCGCGACGAATTGCACACTATTGCAGGTACTTTGTGGTCCGAAATAGCAATAGATTTTACAGCTGTGGAAGTATAAAGGGCTTTGCTTAGATGTAGAACAGTAAAATAGGCTAAGCAAATAAAAAAAAATGTGAAGGTCGTAGTTAACAGTTGAATGCGCACAGCATAAGTCGTGACGGTCTTTTGAGGGAAACCTTTATCCTGCAATCTTCTGGTTCGTGATGATGAAATAAATTAATATAACAAGTTTGTAAAGTTTCAGGTTGATTTGGTTTTTTTGTTACTCTAAAGTCTTATGGTCCGTACTAATTCGTCAAATCGGCATGTCCCGAATAATATAGTCTGTTGCACCAATAGATAAAACCTGATGAATCTAATTTTATTTCCTATATATCAGTTTTTGACTAGTAGAAATCTATAGCGTGGCGTCGTTGTGGCGGTCTTTAGGGGAGGCCTTTGTCCTGCAGTGGACGTCTTTCGGCTGAAGAAGAAGAAGAAGAAATCTATAATTATGCCAACATTTTCCCTTACACAACATAATATAGCCCAAATGTTTACAACCACACAGTATTAAGTCGTAAATGGAAGCAATGATTTGACACTTTTGTCTACAAATGTTTTAGGAAACCGCAGTGTTGCCTGTAATCCCACCGCCGCTGCCGCCACGTCTCCCCGATGACGGCTAATTGAAATGTTGCCACCAAAATTACTATTTAATTTCACACTTTCTATAGATAATAACGCCAATATAGAGGCACTGTTTTTAACGTGATTTCCTACATTTGTGGTGAAAGGAAATAAGCTGGTGCGAGTGCATAATTGAGATAATCTGTTACATATGTTACAGAATTGTTATTTGTTCTTTAAGTACCAATAATGTAGGTAATTTCAATTTACAAACTTTTGCGATTTTACTGTAAATGTATTCGTTACTTTGAAGTTCGTATTTACAAACTGGTTAAAACTGACGAAGCACATTATTAGAAAAACATCTCTTTAGTTGTAAATAGGACGGCATGTGCCTAATACAGTGGTGACAAGTTGCTTGATCAATGATAAGGGATTTTTACCCGTTTGCGAAAACTGACTGGTTCTATTAAAAATTAATTATTTGCCGATACAAAACGAGATACTTTTGTTTTACATGTTTTGCCTATTCCATACAAAAACACACCCTTACAGAGTCGCAGAGGATAGAACTTTATTGATCTACAGTTATTATGTACTACATACTGAGAAGCTATGCACGTATGGGTTAAAGGGGATGTTTGTATTTTCAGAGATAATAATTTTGTTGCTGGAGTTATTTAAACATTATCTCAGTGCACATAAAGGCATATTTTTGAAATAAAACTTAGTACTCGAAGGGATTCGTAGGCGCTCGTAGCGCTGTGCGACCGCGGTGTTCTTACCGATCACCAAGGTTAAGCAGCATTCGACTCGGTCAACCTGAGAT
The DNA here is from genome assembly GCA_905147815.2 of Phalera bucephala. Taxonomy (NCBI): domain Eukaryota; kingdom Metazoa; phylum Arthropoda; class Insecta; order Lepidoptera; family Notodontidae; genus Phalera; species Phalera bucephala. The sequence continues at coordinate 52,548,046 of LR990609.1, forward strand.
GGGTGACCGTTTGTGGAATTTTCATATTCGAGCGTCTCCGTGCTTCGGAAGACACGTTAAGCCGAGTTGGAAGCATTAAAGTCGGCTTGATAATTTTACAACAGCAGGTGGCCATAAACCTGCCTCCACCAATCCGCACTGGGTTCGCGTGGTGGAGAATGACCTAATCTCTCTCACCTCGATTTGTGAGAGAAGGCCTTTGCCCAGTAGTGGGCAGTATAGGCTGATATTATTATATACTCGAAGGGGTTACGTTGCGGGAAGGCCCTGGAACATTTTTTTTGTTGTTTGAGTGAGTAACGCTGTTGGCCGTGGGGCCTTTATAGCTTCACCGGACAAGAGGGCGAAGTGCAACCACTACGCTCGAGCTAAGAGGGCAAGGGGGCAACTAGCTCATGGGCGCCTCGAGAAGGAACGGCCTCAGCTTGGGCAGTCGCTATAGGGGGATATACTAGGTGTCGCGCCGTGATGCTCTGCGCCGGCCGGCGGGCAAGGGACTTTTCGAACTCGCCGGCGAGGTTCGTGTCTGATCTTGAGTGCGCTAAGTGAAGATTAGACTGTATGCATTGTAACTTTTGCTAAAAAAAATATTTGAGGTGTCTTCTCTAGTACATAGTACATAATAATTGCAAACGTGTTTTGGAATCTTAATTTTTATTTTAATATTTAAACCTAATATTTACATTTATTTGGGATTCTATACATTGAAATAAAGTGTACTTACGTTTGTTGCATGTTTATGTGACATTAGCATCACTTTGTATCACCTGCCAGCTCATCACAACATAAAACCTTTAGTTCATTTTATTTATCTATCATGTCGCAATTGGACGAGATACTATCTGTGCAGAAAAGCCTGGAGGACACCTTCATGAAGAGGATGGGTGAACTGGAAACACAAATTCAGAGTGCCGGTCCCGCCAAGGACACTGTGGCTAAAGTTGCGGAGGAGTTCCGTACTTTCAGAGAACTTATTTTTAATATGCTTGGGCTGCTCCGAAGGCAAATTGGCGAGTGCACTAAGCAGTTAGATGTCTTTGAGACCAGGCACCGGCGGAAAGCACTGTTATTTCTAGGTGTTCCTGAAGTTGCTAACGAGAACAGCACAGCAGTCATCCTGGATATTTTGAATAACAGGTTGGATCTCAAGAATCTTGCAGCATCGTCTATTAACATCTGCCATAGACTTGGGAGCTCTGGCCGTGATCACCATAGGCCCATTCTTGTAAGGTTTTTCAATGTTGACATCAAACACACAGTCTGGAGAGCAAAGACGCGGTTGAAGGGTTCTTCCACCTCCATCAGAGAGTTTTTAACGAAGACCCGGCAAGCTATTTTTGCGAAGGCGCGTTTGCACTTCAGTGTGCATTCCTGTTGGACCCAGGACGGTATCATTGTGATTAAGGCGCCTGATGGAAGTCGACACCGAATTACGTCCTTAGACGAGTTGAGTCCCCTGATTTCTAAGTACCCAAAGGCACCAACTGGATCTTTATCAACCAGGAGCAAGAACGAAGCTAGGGGAGATCTGGAAAGAAATATGGCTCATAAATAACTACTTTTTGTGCAAGTATACCCCAATTACTTTTCATCATTTATGTACTTACTTTCCACTGTAATTGTATGTCGAGTTGTTCAATATGTCGCTTCTATTTCCTGTTTCTATTGCCTGTCTCATTCTTATACACTTTTTATTGTTTGTTACTAATTTTTCTTGTTTTTTACTACGTACCGTCATTATTGTAATTATTTACACCAATTGCGATTATAGATTAATGAGATAGGTACTATTGTCATAAGTCATTGTCAACAAATTGTCAATAATTAAATGTCACTTTGACACATTCAATTGGGTGCGTTCCGTTCCAAATTATCAAACTCGATCTTACAGTTTGGTGCACGCATAACGTTGTTTTCATTTTAATTTGTTTTTTTTTTTTCTGTTTTTACTTTTATTATTATTATATAAGTCCAAGTGGTGGGGTAATTCTTCTAGCCTTATGTACCTTATATTATTTTTTTTTGTCTTTTTTGTTTTCAAAACATTTATTAATATCTTCTCTTCTTTTTTCTTCTAGTTTTTTTTTAGTTACGGGAGTTTTTAAAAATTTTTATTTTTTCTTGCTACTACTATTTTTTTTTATTTTTTTTCTTATTGTCCTCGTCTATCATAAAGTGTACATCACCACTTTTTATACATCTTGTCAATTATATAGCTTGCTGATGTTAGCTGGCGGGTGATGCAGCAGTGTCAAACACTGTGAGTTATTATTATTATTTTTAGTAGTAATAGTTTAGTTGTTTCTTGTAGTATTTTATTTATATATGTATATTTATACATAGCACATATTATATTCTTATGATATCAGAATCCGATTATGATTCTTTTCATTCTGCTAATGAATCTAATGATGCAAGTTTCTGTTCATTAGATGATAATCTTGGTAACTTCTTACGCGATAAATTTAATCAACAGTTAAGCCACTTGCTAAACGTGTGTCATATCAACGCACAAAGTATACCTAATCACCACGACGAGCTGTATGACGCATTTAGTAATAGCAATGTTCATGCCATCCTGATTTCCGAGACTTGGCTCAAACCTCAACTTCTGTCAACCACCTATGCTCTCCCTGGCTACATTCTCATTCGGAATGACCGGATTGGTAAGGGTGGAGGTGGAGTTGCTATATATCTCCGCAGCGATCTCCCTTACAAAATTGTAGCCATGTCTTCCTCCAATTATTCAGCCTCTTCAGAATTTCTCTTCCTTGAGGTTTGGGTCAAAGGGGCCAAAACCATAGTTGGAGTTATGTATTGTCCTCCCACTATTGATTATTTCACCGAATTCGAATCGGTACTCGAATCCCTGGGGTCTGATTACGAGCATCATATCATCATGGGCGATTTTAACACTAATCTCCTGGCCACAAGTTCTTCCCGCTCCCGTAAACTCCTTTACCTCATAGAGTCAGCCAGCTTGAATATTTTACCTCTTCAAGCCACACATCATAACGTAAATGGTGACGATACCTGGCTCGACCTCATAATAACTTCTAATCCTTCACTCGTTTTCTCGCATGGTCAACGTGATGCCCCTGGTTTTTCGCATCATGACCTTATCTTCCTCTCTTATGCCCTTAAGTCCCCGAAACCTAATCCTAAGGTTCTGCACAGGCGTTGCTTCGCTCGTATGGATATTGACAAGCTAACCAATGACGCATCTGAAATTGAATGGAAACCGGTCATGGAGGCCGATACGATTGATACAAAAATATGCTTGTTCAACAAAGAAGTGATTCGGTTGTACGACACTCATGCCCCTATTAAGAAGGTAAAGTTGAAGCGACCGCCTGCACCGTGGATGACAGGGGGTATCCGTATGGCGATGAGGAGGAGAAATCGTGCATATCGGAATTTCAAAAAAGAACGCACTGAAGACAATTGGTCTCATTTTAAAATTGCAAGGAACCGATGCAACAAGATGATACGTGACGCTAAACGCCGCCATATTCTAACCAATATTGATTCGTCTTCGCCTGGCGACATTTGGAAATTCCTAGGAACCCTAGGAATAGGCAAGACACGTCGAGTAGACCTACCAAAGACAATAAGTTTAGACGATCTTAATTGCCATTTCTCTACTGTTCCTCCTGTAGATCGTCTAACTATTGATCACACTTTGGCCTACTTGGATGGTCTTAAACGTCCCATGATCAACCCTTTCTTCTTTTCTCCAGTTGACTCTCGTGAAATAAAGAAAATTATCCTATCCATTAAATCTAAGGCAGTGGGCTGTGATAAAATATGTCGTTTTATGATTACAACTGTTCTAGATATTCTCCTCCCAGTAATCACTCACCTTGTCAACTTTTCCTTAAAATCCAGCACATTTCCGTCCCTATGGTGTAAAGCCTTTGTCCGCCCTCTTCCTAAAATTGCTAACCCCTCCCTTCCTAGCCACTTTCGTCCTATTTCTATTCTTCCTTTTCTTTCAAAAGTGCTCGAGGCCTGCGTCCACAAACAATTGTCGCAATTTATCTACTCTAACAATCTTATTAGTCCTTTTCAATCTGGATTCAGGCCTGGCCATAGTACCGTTTCTGCTCTACTTAAAGTGACTGATGATATCCGGAAAGGCATGGAAGAAACTAAAGTTAGTGTTCTTGTCCTAGTAGATTTCTCCAATGCTTTTAACACCGTCAGTCATGATGTCCTATTATCCATTCTTTCTTACCGTATGTGCTCAAGGGAGTCGCTGGATTGGTTTTCATCCTATCTTCGGGAACGTCAACAGGCTGTCTTGAGTGACGAGTTATCATCAACTTGGCGCTGCCTAGAAACTGGCGTTCCCCAGGGCGGTATACTTTCTCCTCTTCTATTTTCTATTTTCATTGATCTAATAACCTATGAACTTCAGTGTGCGTATCATCTTTATGCAGATGACCTTCAGCTTTACTCACAAGACAGTGCTGATCAAATCTCTTACACTATTAGCAAACTAAACCAGGATCTGAGGGCTATCAAGAACTGGTCTGACAGGTTTGGAGTGACTGTTAACCCGGCTAAGTGTCAAGCTATTCTTGTAGGAAGCTCTAGAACTATAAGCAAAGTAGATATTTCAACTCTGCCGTCACTTATATTCAATGGTACAGTTATACCCTTTAGTTCTAGTGTCAAAGATCTCGGCTTGCACATTGACAACACACTTAGCTGGCAAACCCAAATCACAGCCGTCGGTCAAAAGGTCACCGGGATGTTGCGATTTCTGTATCGCTTTAAAAACCTACTCCCCTCTAGCACGAAAACAATGCTCGTGCAGTCCTTAATCCTTCCTATATTCGACTATGGTGATGTGTGCTACTACGACCTGAATGCAGATCATCTCAACAAACTCGACCGCCTTCTAAATAACTGCATTCGATTCATATTCAATATACGTAAATTTGACCATGTATCTGAGTATCGTTCCCATCTAAAGTGGTTGCCAATTCGCAAGCGCAGGGCTCTACGGGCACTAACAATGTTATTTTCTATTCTGTACTCTCCTGCTTCGCCTGATTATCTTTCCTCCCATTTTCAATTTCTATGTACTAATCATGATAAACATCTTCGCTCTTGTAATAATCGTCTTCTCCAATGCCCTTCTCACCATTCTAATTTTATACACTCTTCTTTCTCTGTCCAATCCATTTTGCTATGGAACGCACTGCCCCAGGATATCAGGATGGCCACAAATCGCTTGTCTTTTAAAAACAAAGTTCAGGATTATCTTCTCAAAACTTTAGCAGAATGATCTCAATTTTAATTTCATTTGTGTGTATGTGTATTTATTATTATATGTATATATTAGTTATATATATCTATATATACCATATATATGTATCTTATAATATTTTTTCTATCTCTTTATTTTTATCTTCTATGGATTTGCACCTACTTCACTAGTTTTTGCATCACCCTAAGGTAGACTGGTAGAGAATGCCTCAGGCATTAAGTCCGCCTTTGTACCTGTAGTGCATAAAGTATTAAATAAATAAATAAATAAATAATTCAATGTTTCTCTAGTATACCTAATCTCCCCCACTTGCCCAGGCAGTACCGTGAATATCTACACAATATGGAAAAAGGTTTGACAGATTAAAATTACAAACCATTCACAAATCCAAATCGTGAGAAACTTTTTTTCAACTCGCAAAAGGAAACATACCAATTACAACTACACAAGTTAAAAAGAAAACTTTTTAAATTTACAAAAGAACCGCTACGAGTTTTTGTTTGAAGTTTTTATGTTATTGACGTGGAGTGTCAATTATTTCATCAGAGGATGCGCCGGCGCAGGATCGAGCGTCACTTCTAATGTGTCAGCGTCATAGCTAACGCCTTTGATGTTCGATTCTTGAATTAATTTATTTCAATTGTGTTCTTTTGTTAATAGAGTTTTTCTTTTAAATACACATAGTTCTATTGTAAGGTAATATTTTAAGTATATTAGAATCATGTATTTATTTATAGTAATTATTTTAATGGTGATGTGAATCTTTCTGAAAATGGTGGCCGTGCTGCCTTTATAGGAAAGAAGGCCGCTAAGCGACTTTATCTTGGAGATTAGTTTCTATGTACCGTGGTTTCTAAAATATATCTATACTGGTAGTCAAGTGCAGATATTAAGTTTGATTAGTTGTTTCAAATTTTGAGACCAACAACAAAAACGTCTGTAAGTCTTTGGTATATCAAAATTTGTTTCGCAATTAATGGCGTTAATCCAAATCAGTGTAGCATTGCCTAGCCATATTCTCGAAGGCGTCTCAATTAATTATTTTATTTCGCTACTTACAACTGACGGCATCCTGGGAGCATCACGGGCTCACGTGTCCTTGGCTGTTTATGATGTTTTTGCTTATTGTCTGGTGAAGCTATACAGGCAGCGTAGTCATTCATACATAACACACGCAAAAATCCCCTTTAAAAGTTACTTTATTGTTTAAAATATTTCTAGGCCTGTAGGTTTGTTAGATTTTGAATACACCGCAGCAGATGCGTCATTGGCCTCATTAGTTGTTTGTACATGACGCGCCTGGCGCGATATGGCCACGAATCTGTTAATCAACATGTCATTACGCTTATTAATTAATAAAAGCTGTTTCATTTTGGAGCGAGTAATATTGAGGATTACCTAACATGGCCGCGTGTCTAACCCTAAAATTTAGGCGTAGTGAATAGACTGATTTTTGTCGCGCTATTGCACAAAAGAAATGTTAATGGGCTGGATAAGTCAGGCGAAGGACTGAAAGATTTTGTACTGGAGACGAAGAACAAGCCGCAGAAGCGTGGGTCGCTCGCCTGTCAGGTGGTCCGATGATATCGCTAGAGAGATAGGATACCACTGGATCAGGAAAGCTAACAACCGATAAGAATGGCGTGCTAATCAGGGGACACTCGAAAGTGAACTACTATGGGTTGCCATGATGATAGTAATGCTTCATTTTAACTTCTACGATGCGAAAAATTCCGAAATCACCTCAAAACGCTATAACAAAGCCGAAGAGTTAATAAAACTTCAACTATGCGGTTTTGAACCTATTTGTCTACATTTTCTAAACATACTTAGTTTTGAGGATGTTCATATATGATTATATCAGTTCTCTGTAACTGTACTGCGGCACCTACTTATGTAGATTAGCGTGCGCGTCTAACATTATGTGATGCCGGCTGATGCCGCGAGCTGCAGCGTTGATTAGAAGCACCGCCCGCCCGTCGGTGATTACAGGCCGCTAACACTAGCTCATATATGTACTGTACAAAGCTTCAAACGCATTGATGCGTTCAGTTACGTATTCCTGGAGACTTCTAATCATTACGAAAACAAAATGGAATGATTTTGGTTTTGTAGAAGCCGAGCTCGACCTTTGTTGACCAGAACAATAAAGTAAAAGAAGTCTTTGAATTATCTGGTCAAACACACAATGCCTACATGATGCATATATATCGAAACCCGTGTGAACCGGCAAAAAAGATCGCATTACTTTGGTAGGAATAATATATTCGCCTCTAAGTTTTAAACTGGAAAATAAAAAAGAAAGTGTTTTTTTATCTGTATTCTCAAATTTCGGATATCAGAAAACATACGATACTCTAATCAATTCAATGCAAAAATACAAATTTAGCACTGTCCCTGTATCAGTACATGTAGCGTAGGTACGTGTAGTATTTTTCACAGAGGATGGGTAGTGACAGTTCCAATTGACAAACGAAATTAATGTTTAATTCAATGGTGTTAAGGCATAAAACCATAAGTATAGAAACGGTTCAAAGTATGATTTCGCTTGGCAATTAGAACTATCACTACCCATCCTATGTGAACAATACTATAGTGGTAGCGTAGCCCGTAGACATTTGCTACGCGACGGTGTCACATCTACGAACCGCACATCGTTTTTATAAAAGGCTATCGTCAAAATGGGTTAAACGAACACTTTCATATTACCTATTTTATTTCTGAACACAATACTTTCGAGACCCGAAGTTTACTTGCGAAATACAAATTGCTGACACGTATTAAGCGCATTTCAAATAAAGCCGTTGCAACAATAACTTTGTAATAACAAAGACATCAGAATCAAGAAAAGGGTCACAATACGAGTCAATAGGTTCTCTTAATATTGTTGTGCCTCTCATTTGTAGCAATCGGTCTGAAATCACCGTGAGTCGTCGTTCCTACCTTTGTGTGGAACAAAACGCCGGTGAGTCTAATTGAAATGGTATATTACATCAGCCGTGTTCGAATAGGGGCACTGTTGGGCGCTTACAAATATAAAACAATCATTTGGACAGTTCAAAGAGCGGAGCCGGGTAACGCAATGTTGGTCTGTGGTGTAAGATATAAGAAAAAAATATTGTACTTTTCCCCTGTTGAGTCTTCGACTAAGAAGACTTGTCTCTTTAAGTATGGCTAGGCCTGTGCGTGCCGGACGGGTACGCGGCGCGGCGGCGGCGGCCGCGGCTGCTGGCGGTGCCGCGCGCCAGGCCCTGCTTGCTAGCCAACTCGCCTCTGACGCGTGCTTTGCACACATTAAATAAAGTTGCCGAGGGAATTAAGAATTATCTGTTCCATGAGCGAATTTAAGAAAGCAAATTTATATGTCTTATCCTATAATATAATTTAATTTAATATATAATTCAAAAATAATTAAATATAATAGACATTTTATTAAATAATAAATAAGTTAATGTTTATAATATATTGGACGAACTAATGCAATGATATAGTATTTAAATAAGTTGACTACACTATCGTATTAGGAAAAAACCTGTAAAGATAGTTGTTGTAATTTGAGAATAAATAAATAAAACTACCTGATGGATTTTGATGAAACTTTGCGCACGAATACCTTAAATTGTTGCTTAACATTTATCCCTGAAAATCAAAAGGTCCGCACATTTCCTGCAGAGCTCGCATTTTAACTGTCTTTATCCTGCTTTCATTGTGTTTTTGCACGAAAAGTGACACCATTTACAAAATACCTAAACATGCATAAAAATCGCGAACAATTCGTTTTGTTTCGCCGCCACTCTGTAACCCAAAAATTTTTTTTATGGCATCTACACACCCTCTCACCTCCAATGACTTAGAGCACACACCGGCTCGCGCCTCGTCATCGCGCGGCGCCTTTCAATTCACGTCTCAAACGTTTGGATACTCCCCCACAATCGGGCGGGCACAAAGCGCCCACGTTTGCCACGTCGTTATGTAAAATCAACCAAACAATGCCCGCGGTATCACTTTCTGTACGAACTCAAACAATGGTCCTCAAAATCAGCCGTTTTATTAAGATCCACGTGTACCAATTAATTGGATATTGACAGGGATCTTTTATGATGGATAATAGTGTTGGTTAAGCGAAGGTTTTAATGTGTGTTGTGTGCGCACCAATCAACGCCGCGCTCTCTGATTTGGGAAAATGGACCTGATTTTTTAATAGACGAAAAATAATTGAATTATTTAACCCATGTTAAATAATTCGATTATTTGTCACTGATATAACATTTACTTAGATCTTGTTTTTTGCTTTTTAAGTCCGCAGCGGCATGTAAGCCTCTTATCACAATTTTAACTGAGAGCACCTAGAGCAGAACTTGAAAGTCTTCGGTGATTAATTTTTTTATCGCATCGTAATTTACAATTATTATTTTTATTTGTATTATTAAATACTTGTATTATAAAATTGAAGACACATTAAAATGTTTTACTACCTAGCTCCGAGTTTGCTTGTCGGGTCTCAGTAAAATAGTTCCACTTGTCTTCTTCTCCTTGCATCTGTAGAATATATGATGTTAGGCACTTGTTAAATATCGGTATAAATTAAAGCACCTTAAAGGATCATAATTTACTTAAACTGACTATAAGCTTTGTACCTTAATCGATTTTTGCTTACAGTCACAAAATACGTAGTCGTCAATCCCAAATGTAAAACACCAATGTGTGTAGTTCCTACGTTAAAAAACAAACCGTGGGGTGTATTCAGGGCAATACAAGTAACAGAGACGAACACATCCACGAGACATGTGTGCGGTGGATGGTAGACGGTGGTACATAACAAACATCGCCACACAAACAGGGGCTCTACCTCCGCCGCCACAATGGGGAAGCGTAGAGCTATGGCAGTAGTTTAGCTTTGTGTAGATGGGCTCAAAATACAACCATTAATTTGTCCTTGAATTTAGGTTTATATCCTTAATGTGTCTTAGGTAAGATTTAGGCACTTTAGATATCGCACGCAGTGTGTGGCACTACTTTGCCATGAGGATAACGATGGTACAAGGGAATGATGATTGTTTTTTCCAAGAGGTATTAAAATCCAATCGTTCATTTAAATCCAACGTAAAGGAGAGGCACCGGTGCAATTCTTTTGAAAATTGTAGAACCTCTCTGGCGTGGCATGTTACGGTTTTTTGGGCCCATACACCTTAGTCTGCCCCATAAGGAACTGGGATTATGTTATTGCTGTTCTGTCGTAAAATAAAAGTGAACTTTGTTAACTGTGTTAACTTTTTCCTCTCTCTTTAGTGTGGTCAGTGGTGAATTACGCTTGTTCAGTACTTCGTGCTATGAAGAATATCTCTCTCAATATAGTATCGGTGTAAAGATGAGAAAGGGCATGCTCCATTGGTTCGGGCATATAGAAAGAATGCCAGATGAAAGAATGACAAAACAGATATACAATGTGAAAGTGGAAGGATGCAGGTACCGGGGAAGACCTAGACTATCTTACCATGATCAAACAAACCGAGTCTTATCTGAAGGAAAAGTCAAGAGTCTCCGTAACCAGCGAGCATGTATCAGACGATCTATGAGAGTGGAGGAAGCCAGAGAGGTATGTAAGGAAAGAACCTGTTGAAACTCTGTATTCTCTGCCTACCCCGTAAGGGATCTGGCGTGACGATATAGATAGATAGATATTAATATTACTTAGTTATTAAAACTATCTTAAGTTGTAATCCGTTATTCTAAATCATCCCTTCATTCACAATTACCACAATAATTTATCCTATGTTTATAAGCTATTCTATCGCAACAGATTAACGACAACAGTTAACGCCATTTATCTTCAGCTGTTAATTTAAATCTTATATACACACATACTGTGCAAAAGGAAGTAAATTGCAAGAATTTAACTACAGTAGTGCTATCCTATCTGTATCACTAGGCCAGATCTTTTGCAGTGTACAGAGTTCCAACAGGTCCTTTCCTTACATGCCTCTCTGGCTTTCTCGACTCTCACAGTTCGTCGTCTATAACTGTTGACGCCTTTGCTATTTATCTCCAATGACTTTACTACTGGTCTGTACCTGTCCAATGCCCCGTGGGCCCCGAGGCGTCGAGTAGCGCCACATTAGCATACACCCTCCACTCTGGCAGCGCCGGCTAACCTAATACGACGTGTGCAGAGACGTGGACCGTTATGTACGTGTCGGAAATTGCGCGCCCTGCAGCGTCAATGCTTCTATTGTCTTGCTAAATTGCTACTGATAAACGACTGTTGGTTTGTTTGATAGACACCCTTAAAAGGAGGAGTTGGTTGAGTGGTAGGACTCTGTTAAAGATTTCTAAACAGCGTATGCAGCCGAGTGGCCTTTTTACAGTCGTTAACGCTAATAGATGTACGTAAACTTATAAATGTACAGAAATGACAACGAAAAGTCACGTGGTCAGAAGAATGCGCTGTCGATTGTCGCAAGAGAATAGGAGCGCTTACAAATTTGCTAGGCAAGTTAGAATTTTTGTTACTAGCGTGTGTGATTGTGGCACTCCTGGACAAAAAGTCCCATTTTATTTTTCATCAAAGGTCTATTTACTGCTATTTCAGGTGCATGAAGCATCTACCCTAAAAGTGATACCTAATTTAATGTATTTTTTAAATAGTTCCCTATAGAAATAAGACTTAACTCCTTCCTAGAGGAGAATTGAATATGCTCTTATCACTTTCGTATTTAATGGACTCATAGGAAAGTAATTCTAGTTTCTCCAATCTAATCTAAAATGATAGGTTTTTCAAAATATTTGTTACTCGATTGTTTGGTAGTTACTTGTCCATAGCAGCAAAGTATAGCAGTATATATTAATAGTTATTGCTATACTTTTGATCTACGTCTATCTATCTATCTAGGCAGAGAGAGAGAGAGAGAGTACAGAGTTCCAACAGGTTCTTTCCTTACAGATCTCTCTGGCTTCCTCAACTCTCATAGTTCATCTCATACACGCTCGCCGGTTACGGAGACTCTTGACTTGTCCTTTTAGATAAGACTCGGTCTAATTGGTCGTTTGATCTGTGTTTACGGAATTTCGAAGGACTCTATCTAATTACAAAGGTAATTATGAAGCTATCGAACAATAAAAGCCACTAAATTATTACCCACAGACAAAACAGCCACTTGGGCAATAGCCACAGCAACTCTCTGGCAATTGCCAAACGATGACTAGGTGTTTACGAGTAGGTACATCCTGTGTATTTTGTCAAACTGTAATCACTTGTTCGGTCAAATATCACCACGGTGGTCCAGGGAAACGTGAAATTTGGAAAGTTTTGAATGTTCTCTAAACTAATTTCGGAGTTCGTGGGTAGCAGGGGTCAAACCCGGCGGGTCGAAGCTCTTCAACTAAAAGAATGTGAAAGCAAACAGCGTGTGTCAAGGAGCCAGATAAACAGACAAGAGCGGCGGACGTATTACGTATCACAAACGTGATTATCAATTATGAAAGTGGCAAACTACAAATCGTCGCTTTTAATTTATTGAATTAATTTTAAATTGCCTTGTTAGTCTAGTTATGAATAATTTACGTAGTGATCTCGAGGTTCATATCCTAGGTCGGACAAAAATGTAATTTTTCCGTTAAAGAATTTACAGTATCTGTCCGGAGTCTGGAATTGTTCCCAGTATAATGGCAACAGGTTCGCTTCCCCGTTAGTGCAAAATGGGTGTACACAGTACACATATGCCACCGTTTTATAGTGTTTGCATCGCAACCCTTAAGTAACGTATAATTTCAAAATCGTTTGTAAGAAACTATAAACCCAATTCATAGAGTGCTTTTAATAATAAAAATCGTTTAATTTTGTTGCCTCAATAAAAAGTTATGATTAAGAAAATCGGCGATATACAATACGAAATCGAAAGAAGAAAGTTTTGAAGTCGGTTAAAATTGTTAAAAATCTATCTATCTATATCATCACGCCAGATTCCTTACGGGGTAGGCAGGGACTACAGAGTTTCAACAGTTTCTTTCCTTACATACCTCTCTGGCTTCCTCTACTCTCATAGTTCGTCTCATACACGCTCGCCGGTTACGGAGACTCCTGACTTGCCCTTCAGACAAGAACCGGTCTGTTGTTAAAAATGCTTCATTAAACTTAAGATTAAGTTCAAAGTAACAATTTTGATTGTCGTCACGCTTATATTCCCCAAGCGGGGATGGCAGAGGTGTACTGAGTACACCCACGTTTCGCCGACGATGTTAGGTCCCATGTAATAGGGGCGAGCCTATTGCCATATACCGGGCACAATTCCAGACTCCGAACTCGTACTGGGAAGTTTTTCGTTAGAAAAACTACACTTGATTGTCGCATTTCTCAAAATGTCTGATGAAGTTATATTATTTATAGATTTCATATACGTAATATGCCCGTAACACTATCGACAAAAGTCTCATCACTCATGGACTTGGAAATATACCTAGCACTTGAGGTCCCAAGTAGTTTGCCGTGCGTTTGACAATCACGCACTCAAACATGTAACAATGAGTATGCAAATATCACTTGTCGAATATAATATTGACACAACTCAAAAATTTGGTTATTTGATTTAAGGCTCTAATTCCAAAGTATTAAGCTTAATTTTTCTTGTTCTTCCTTTTTTAGTTGTGTCTTTATTTCTTTGCACCTGTGATCTAATAATGATTATTTACGTTTAAATATCACAGGGCGATTAATGACTTGAAATAAACCTACTTATTTCAAAACTTGTCGCTTGCAAAAATATCATACATCATTTTGTAGGAGAGATAAATTTAGGCTATCAATGTGAAGAGTTTCTAACTATATTCTTTGCGTTACTTTGGAATTGGGAATCCGGTCTAAATATTTACTTTTAAAGACTTAAACACCGTTGGGTTCCGTCTCTGATATGGGAGCTCCTCTGACGTGCGTAAAAGGCCACCGCGAGAGTGTTTTAGTGCGGTAAAAGTCCCACATATTCCAGACTTTCCCACAAAAAACTGGGAATTTATGGAAGATTTTTCTCCCGCGAAATACAAAAATAAAATACATGGTATTCTGATAGCATAAATCCTACTTCCTGTGGACGTTGTTGTCCTGTGGAGTAAAATAATTTCGAGATTGAACAGCTTGTGTTAGTAATAATATTACGAGGGCTGTTTGAGAAAATTTTGGTGTTCCTAGGCTTGTGTACTCTAGTAGACGTCTTTCGGCTGATGAATGAAGTTATCTAAACATCCCTTCCTGGAAAATAGTCGTGTTACCATCAAGAAATACAAATAGCTTGATGAAGTATTTCTCTCTGCTACCTACACCTACATACCTTTTGTTCTTATGTGAAGCACTAGTTCAAGTGGCAGGTATCACAGGGTGTATCGCTAGATGTTTGCGGTGCGTGTAACCCGAGCCGGCTCGCTCACTGTTGGCAATGCTCTCCTGCCCGGCCACTCGACGCACGTCCGTAGACAACACACCGGATAAATATCATGTATTTTGATGGCTGTACTTGTATGGTAAATATTTAAAAAAACTGAGTGTTTTGTGCCTCTCTTTTTAAAAGATTCGGAGGGAATCGGAAATGATAGACTGTTATAGTTTATGTCGAGTTTATGCTCTTCTGCCCGGCCACTCGACGCACAGCTGTAGACACCACAACGGATAAATATCATGAATTTTGATGGCTGTACTTGTGTCCTTGTTGGGAAATTACGTCGAGTACTTACATCACCCATTCCACAAAGCCTAAAGATAAAAGTCCTTAATCAGTGCGTCCTGCCCGTTATGACATATGGAGCCCAGACGTGGAGACTCACGGTTGGAATGGTCCATAAATTTAAAGTCACTCAGCGAGCTATGGAAAGGGCTATGCTCGGAGTTTCGCTGAAGGATAGAATCCGGAATGAAGTCATTCGACAGAGAACCAAAGTTATCGACATAGCCCACCGGATTAGTAAGCTGAAGTGGCAATGAGCCGGTCACATTAGCCGAACAACCGATAACCGCTGGGACAAACGAGTTCTTGAGTGGAGACCGCGGACTGGCAAACGTAATGCAGGACGCCCTCAGGCTAGGTGGAGCGATGACCTTCGTAGGGCGGCTGGCAGAAACTGGATGCGAGTAGCCGAGGATCGTACCCAGTGGCGTGCACTTGGAGAGGCCTATGTCCAGCAGTGGACTGCTATAGGATGTACTTGTGTGGTAAATATTAAAAAAAACTGAGTGTTTTGTGTCTCTATTTTTATAAGATTCGGAGGGAATCGCCTATTGACTATTATAGTTTATGTACTCCTATTCGGCCACTTGACGCACTTTCGTAGGCAACACATCGGATAATTATCAAGTATTTTAATGGCTATATTTATGCCGTAAATATTTAAGAAACTGAGTGTTTTGTTACTTTATTCTAATAGGATTCGGAGGGAATAACTAAGAAGTTGATCAAATCAAATCAAACTATTTATTAGTGTGATTTTTGGTGATACAATAGTCCCTAAGGATTGATGATCTCTTACTAGGCCATTTAAAGAATATGGAACGACTACTTGACAGTTCGCCTTTACACAACACAGGATAAATATCATGTATTTTGATGGCTGTACTTTTAAAAACTGAGTGTTTGGTGACTAGAGTTTTATAAGATTTGAGGGAATCGTAAGTGATAGACTTTCATATATCATTTCACCTCGTCAGAACTGAAATAGAAATGACTATTTGGAAAGGCTTATAAAAAGGCAATATTAAGGTCGGTCAATTTTTTCTCATAGGTTTCAAACAAAATTTAATTTAAATGGTAAAGTAACCTATTTCACCACGTTATTATAAATAGTTTTGAAATCGATTCTAAACTATGTTTACATTAAGCTTAACATAGCTTGAATAAAAAACATACAATATATATATATATATATATATATATATATATATCCCGTTTTTAAAACGAGTTAAAATTACTATTAATATCTTGGAATGAATAACATAGGGCGAATAATAGTTGATTCATGACTGATTCACATAAGATACTAACAATTTTATTTCTTATACATACTTCTTTATTACAATTGTCATGTATAACTTACAATCCAAATAAATATTATAGAATTACAACAACAGTAAGGGCACAAGGGATTTACACGTACGGCCATTGAAGATATTCAATCAAGCTCCATGTCTCGTGGAGAGCAAGCATCGACCTCTGAAGATGTTTTGTCGCCTCGACGCACGTATTTATTGACATACTAGGTCTGCCCGCGACTTTGATTGCGCCGAATTTAATTTATTTTTTATAGTAGTTGGTTAATTTGAGTTATCTATCAGTTAACCTTTGAGTGTCGATAGAATAGTTTAGTTAATATTTTATAAACAATTGTAGCATTTCGTTCTCGAATTAAAAGGAAACGTTTGTTCCTTTTCTGTTTATTTTCCTTAGAAAGAACATCAATCTGGCTGAAGCTTTCTTTTTTAATTGCCTTGAACTGCACGCTCTGTATGTGTTTGACCTTCCATAGTTCAACCCTTCTCAATTTAAAATTCAATAGCAATCATGTTTTTTTATGTCTTTTGAAGAAGAAATCATACATAAGCATTATAAATAATGCCTTTAGATTCATTGTCGTTCCTTAAGTAGGTAGAAGAATTATCATAGGTTAGACAAGATCTCCATGTACATATTAAAGATGATAAATCTGATCGTCGTATCATCGTAATAGTAAACACTACTTGGAAAATGGCAGCTTCAAAAAAGGTATTTAAGTGTTTTATAAATGTTTTGCCATTGAAAAGGTACATAATAACACAAAATATTTATATTTCTTTAGTTTGGCTTTCCCGATAAAAACAGAAATTCTTCAAAATATCGAGTACTTTATTATTTATTACGAGGGCAGCAATGTATATACAAAGAGCTCAGCCTCCATTGTTAAATAAAAGCTCTGTTATATCAACTACCAGTCTTTGTGGCCGCGAGCACAACTCTGTAATTACGACTGTCCCGGAACGCTCAAATATTTGATCAAAAACTTTCCTCTATTAATGAGCTACCGATATTAGTGTTCCATGTTTACGTAATATCAGAGACGTAAACGTGTCTCACAAAGCAATTAAGAAAAAAATCTTCTACTAACAATATAATGTGTTTGGTGTGTTTGCATTGCCGGTATTTAGAAATCATGTTTGTTATTGATGGGCTCAGACTGAAGGAGTGAGGTAGATGGAACTTGGTGCAGTCTTAAGTGAACGAACACTTTTACACTTTACGGTTTTCGGATCTCCTAATTTTAGGCAATTAGCTGCTGTATTAATTAGTGATATGTGGATAGTATAGGGGTTTACACTTACTTAGGATAATATTATTATAACATAGTATTATTTGATGTTGTGAAACTTAGTGTATAACTGTTTGTCGTACCTTAATAAAAAAAACATAGCAAACAAAAGGATATCAGTATATTCTGTGTATAGTATAGGGGTTATCCAACATAGTATTACACATAATATTATTCTAACATAGTATTATTTGATGTTGTAAAACTTAGTGTATACCTGTTCGCTATCCCTTAATAAAATAAAATTAAAAAATAGCAAACGCAAGGACAACAATCTATTCTTTTTAACCTCTGGCATGCTTTGTTACGTTGATTTGATGTGATTTTGCGTGTTTCCGCAACCTATCCTACCTAAATATCTGTTATACCAACAGATATTTAGGTATATTACGTAACTTTTTTGTTACAATTTTCCGTTATTATGAAATTATATTTCTTACAAGCCTCTTCGGTGAAGACTTTAACGACGTTATTCATTTGGCAGCATACTATAATGAGTTAACTATGTGTAGGTATGTCTTTATTACTAAGTTATTATTTACTTGGATCATGTGAAATCACGGTTAAATCCTTGTGCTCCGTCTTTATATATTTTTTTTATCTGCATGCTAGAGGTTTGTCTACGGCAGATTTACCTGGAATCGATGAGAATTCACTAACAATAACATCGATGGGAAAGCAAACACCCAGTGAATAGTATATGTACATATGTAGGTATGTGGTGTGGTCAAATATTCTTGCAATATTACCGTAAAGCCAACAAATATTTATATTAATTGTTTGTAAGATTTTCTGTTGTTGTGAATTTTGAGTACCGTTCCTAATCGTCAGGTTATCTTTTGCAAACATTTGGTACTGACCAATTTTTGTAACAATTAACTACATTAAGGAATACTCTTAGTTAAAAAATACATAGAACTATATAAGTACATAAAATCCACCTGGCACTTTTAAGCTAGACCGTGATTTGAATTCCTCTCGTCTTAGAAGACCACTTTTTTTGTATTAGGATATTTACACAACATTTTCTATTAGGATCTTAATACTAAAACCAGGATTTGTTATATAGGTAAGTAATTAACTAATTTTAAACAATGTATGGTTTGGTTGGCGTCATTATTTCTAAATAACTATTATATTTTTGTCAGTAAAGACAAAAAAGTTACATTAAATTTCTTGTCTACTCTATATCCTCTTAACAGTATTAAAATAATAACAACAAAACACATTTTAAAACCAATATTTCAAAAATTAGTCCGAAAATCACGTTACAGGTCACACCTTTCGACAAAGGATCGAATTATAACAGTCATCTGTGTAAACTTTAGATGGGCTTTCAAAAATAATCCATGGTTGAGTGGCGCGAGAGTTTGGCACCATTGTGATCGATCCCGAGTCAACACTTGGAGTGTTCCCCGAAGCTCTTTGTGGCTGGGTGCGTTACAAAACTTCACGGTTTTGGTGTCCGATGATGACATAAGGACAAGGATTCACATATCTGCGTGATGACAATTAATAGTACATATAGTTATATAATAACAGCAAGATATTGGTAGGTAGTTTAAATAGGTATACTATGAGGATCTCGATTAAAGTGCTGGTTAGTTTTCTAGCTAAATTGTCCATCAATTTGCTTCTCTTTTAGCGTAACTCGGTAATTAAGACTGAGTAGTTTAACCGTCGGATAACTGCGTAAAGATAGTGAAATTCGTACATAAGCTTGCAACTATGACGGACCATTTGGCGTAGTGGTTAAGGTTAAGCCGCTGCGCCCACTGGGTCGAAGAGTCGCGGGTTCGATTCCCGCATGGGACAAATCTTTGTTTGACCCAAAATTATTTGTTTCGGTCTGTGTATTTGTGTAGGTATGTGAATTTTCATATTTGTAAACGCACCCACGACAGGAATAAATCATAGTGTGGGCTAGATTAAAAAAAAAACTTTAATAGTCGATTTATCTATCATCATCTATTTAAAAACAACTAGTAAAGTTATGAAAAGTACAAAATCCATACGATCCATATCCATTAGAAATTGCCAAAGTAACTCTGATGTTATCTTTTAAAATCTAAACTGCTGAAAAGATTTTGATAAACTTTATTACTTAACTTACATCCTAGGGAAGGCCATAGACTACCTTTTAAGAATTTATTACTTAAGGAGGTGAAATAGTAGATGAAATTTCGTTTAAGGCGGCCATCATATCTCAATTTAAGGATATAAACATTTATATATTATGAGTGCAGTGCAGTGCGCGCTCGGATTCGGACGTGACACTCTGCATTTACGAATAATTAATAATTCGCGATTTGCGCGGCTATAGCCGCTGCACGGTTTCCGCTATGAGTTCGGAAAAACTCATAGCCAACGAAGTGTTAGCGTTTTTACAGCACGCCATCGACACCATGGATGAAGTTAGCATCTTGCAGATTTGCAAGACTAACTTCAAATATGAAGAAATCTGCAGTGCGAAGATGCTGTTGTACCAATCGCTCAGGATGAGCGATCGCATGCCGACCCGCAGGAGGGACAAAAAGGGAGGATATCATCACCCTGCTGAAGGAGACAGACGACGTGCCCGCTTTCGTGGCGAAGCAGCTGCACAGGCTGTCTTCCGTCACATTCGAAAACGTCTATGTCACCAGGCTACTGAAGGACATAAACACCCTGAAGTCTAGTTTGGCTGAGGTTCAATTCAGGTTGGAGGCTTCGGAAACTACCATCCGCGAACTACAGGAAGAGGTTGCGTCATTGCGTGGTGTTAGCCTCGAAAGTAGGTCGCACAAGGCCTCTAATGTGAACGTTCGTCGCGGGGCGCAAAATACTTCCGTCGGCAGTTTTGAGTCGGCCGATGAGTCGCCGGCTGTTGTTACGGCCCTGCGCGATGCACCGCGTCCCGTCACACGCAGCACACCGCGCCCCGCCATACGCTGTACTCCGCGCCCCGCCGCCAGTTCCGCGGCGCCGCCGGTGACGTCAAAAGTAAACACGGCTTCTCCTCGTCGTGATTACGCCGCCGCTGCCGCCCGCGCACTAGAGGGGACAACTGGGAAGGCACCTAAAGTGCTTCGGATCCCCACCAAGGGTCAAGTTGATGAAGAAGGCTTCATCAAGGTGGAGAAGAAGGGGCCTCCTCGAAGAAACCGGGGTGGGTCTGCACCGGTCGATTATGGCACACTCTGCGTTCAGCAGTACCGACGACGCTGCTGCACGTGTCACGGCTACACTACACCACCAAAGCCGATGACATTGTGGACTATGCCCGCAAGAAGTCTTTGTATTCTCTAAGGAGGATACTTCTGTCGAGAAGCTGAATTCGCAACACAATACAGCTTTCAATTCCTTTGTGGTGCGAGTTCCCACTGCCAAGCTGGAGACCTTCATGAGCGAAGACTTCTGGCCGAGGGGTGTTGTATTTAGAAGATTTCGTGGAAGACTGAGAGACACCTCTGTACAGCGCAACATGTCGCCGAAATTACATGTTATTTAGATTATAAGTTCAATATATTATTATATGTATGTTAGTCTGTAAGGTATGTATTCTATGGGCCAGTAAGTTGTATAAATATATTTTTGTCAATTTCTGTTGCCTAAATTAAATGAGTAATTATTATTATTATTTAGGATTTTGTTAAGAAATAAGGACTTACGAGAAAGAGAAATATTATATAATATTATATGCCTAAAAATCAAGCAAAGTCCCGACTAGTAAAGATCAATTTGTTGATTTCCAGTAAAATTAGAAATTCCTCGGTTTTTGATTTTCAGTAGGTATTTCTCATTTGCAAAGTGTGAAACAAGTAATTACCTCGAAGTGTCTTCAGATCGTGTGATTTGAGCCTCTGATCCGTGTTTCCATATAAATGAATGTTTTTAAAGTTACCTAATCAGATAGTGTTCAGGTAACCACAAAACCAGTATGATGTGTATAATAAGTGATCAAACGAACTTACCTGAAGTGAAGTTCGATCATTATTATACGAAGTCCTTCGTTCGAAGATATAAACGATATTAGCAGCTCTCTCGAGTCGCTTGGCAACCGCGCGTCATTTAGCCCATTAAAAAGTCAACGCCGCCTCTATGGTATCTGTGGACATAACCTCTGCAAGCATTCCTTTTAGAAGTAGTACATTTCAACTTTACCAACGGGCAGGGCGGGTTGGGTACTTATATCTTCGAACGAAGGACTTCGTATAATAATGATCGAACTTCACTTCAGGTAAGTTCGTTTGATCACTTATTATACTGTGTCCTTCGTTCTCGATATAAACGATATTAGCAGCTGTTTAGAGCTATAAGGGTAAAGTTGAAGTATACCACATAAAGGTTTTTTTTTTTTTTTTTTTTTTTTGAGCGTGACCTCTAAAAAATAACATATCATTAGTATATTTGTACTATAACACATTCCCGTTCTTTGTTTTGCCATACAACACAAACAACAAATATATACACATATATTGTTTCTTACAACCAGTCTGTCTAACTTATTTAAAATAAATTTATATAATTAAATTCTATAACATATTATGTTATGTAGTGTAGATCCATCCCAACAAAACCTTGAAAGCACCTGTTATATACCTTTATACCACACCTGTTGTCCAAAATTCATTAATACCGGGTAATATTAATCAATCATTACTTATCAGATATCAGTGCAGTCTCTATCTGTTATGTCTTCTATAGAGATCTTTCTTCTATAGATATCTTCTACATAACAAGAGTTGAGGAATTGCCCATCTAGAGTTTTGTTTATATAAAATTAAATCCTTTATAATAATTCTTGTATCATTGACAACCATTATGAGACGAACTATGAGAGTGAAGAAAGCCAGGCAGGCATGCAAGGAAAGAACCCGTCGGAACCTTGCACTTTCTGCCCACCCCGCAAGAGATCTGGCGTCATAATATGGATAGAGATAGATAGATAGCTAGAAACCTTTACTGTGTACTAGACCTGAAAACAAAGTCTGTTAGTACCCAATCTATAACAATATGATACAAATATAACAGGGAAACCTATTTCCCCAATAATGTGTCTTCCAACTGTTTTTTGTCAAATGATCTCCTTTTGAGTACGGTACCAAACGAAGGCTACGAATTAACTTGGTGATTATAAGAATGGTTTTGCTATCATTACATATTTAATTTATGATTTTTTTTTTTTTTTTTTTTTTTTTTTTTTTTTTTTTTTTAATATCAACATTCGGCTATATTTAATGTTAGTTATATTTTTAATCTTTAAAGATGTACATATATCAAAATTTAAATTTTTTTTTTTTTTGTACTAGAGGCCTTTGTACTAATGAACTTATATGGAATTAACTCCGGTGAAGCTGTAAAGGCCTCGCGGCCATCAGCGTACATCACTCACACACACACCTTATCTGGAGATATTCCTCCCATAAGGCTATGTGCTTTACCTATATAATCTCGCGCCCCCCCCCCCCAATTTTAGAGTCTGGAACGAAGGGCAGTACTAATGCGTGGTAAACCAACATAACCTACCCCAGTGTTATTACTATACCACTATTATTAATTCAATTTAAATTTCGAAACTATCCCGGAATCATTTCCATGTTCTGAGTGTGCGCCGACAAATAAATCCTTGGCTACATAAATATTTATGTATTACTTAACGATTCGTTCCTGCGCAATAACGCCCGCGAACGTTCGTTTTGGCAATACGAATGGACCACTCCTGAACCAATTACATTACTGATACTAAAAATACTAAAAAATACACTCCTAATTTAGTAATAACTTAAGAAGCGAATAAGTTACAGTCGACTAAACCGAACCATGGGTTACAACTGTATCATATTGGGAATCCTATTCATAACTGAATTATTTCATACCATGAAATTTTCATTTCATACCACACTTCCTTTGCTTCTTTGTATGTGACTGTATTTATAAGTAAAAACAAAAATTGCAATGGGTAACTTTCTAGTTAGTTCTAGATGTCCAACCGTGAGAATTGAGTGTTACTCAACTTATTATTATATATCCCCCATTAATAATAAATAAATAATATCAAGTTCCTTAGGACTTAGATTATTTCTGATACTACATAATATTTATCATACCTGTGATAAGAATATACTTTTGATTATTCTTGTTTAAGATAATCCATACTTTCAAATACTGTAACTCAATATTTCATCCACCGTAGCTTGTCAACATAATATCATTAAATTTTCAAATGGATATTATTATCAAGTCATTTGCATGACTTTATTTTCTTTTTATATATAGATACCTATTTATAAGATACATGTAACATGTGGATGTAATAATTTAAGTATAACAATACCAAAATTGCAAATTTTTGTATGATATCTCAATCCAATATTTTTTACTGAAACACCTTTAAATAAATTACAACATATATAATGCTCTAAAACCAACTTGTTACTTTAATGGTAGCAGTTTATACTTGTGTTATCATAACTATACCAAAAAACATCACTGGTGTTCAAAATAACTGTACACATTCCAAACTAATTACAAAACAATTTTTTATAGTTATTAATTTCTTGAATAATCTTATTTAATTACATATTATTTATTGATTATCATATGATCAAACAAAAAACAGTAAAAACATCTAATTCTCCAAATCATGAATT
The DNA here is from genome assembly GCA_905147815.2 of Phalera bucephala. NCBI lineage: Eukaryota > Metazoa > Arthropoda > Insecta > Lepidoptera > Notodontidae > Phalera > Phalera bucephala. Next base: position 52,572,271 of record LR990609.1, read on the forward strand.
GATGTATAGCTTTCCATTGTGTGTGCCTCAACTTTCTAATATTATTAAGTACACTATAATTGATGCAGGAAATAATCAAGAACCCAAAACCATTGAACTCATTACATGATAGAAAACTGAATAGGTACTAATAAATTTTTTATTAGTATATTTATTATGACTGTAAGGTCTAACCTGTTAGCATTAAGTTTTTATCTTTAATTTTAATAAAAATAGCTATAAATTATATTTCAAATTATTAAACAATACTGTTTCTAATAATAATGTTTCTATGCATAATGTTAAACATATGTAGGACAAGATTCACTTGTCTGAAGTGCAAGTACTTGCACAAAAACCAATAAAATTATGTTTGTCGTTGAAGGCATTATTAGTGTCATAGATACATACCACCGTCAGTGAATACCTTTAGCCTCCAATATTATGGCTTCTTTGTAAAACCCATGTTGTATTCCTGATAGTTTTTCTGAATTTTTCAGCAACTTAAAAACCAAGTCCTTGTGTAAAATGCCTATCATGCTTTTTGTACCTCACTTTCTTTGGTAGGAGATTTCCAATGTCCAACGTGATGTTGTTTTTGGTGAACTGATAGGTACACTGTGACTTAATATTTCCATACCCAGGATGAGGATTGTTGTTCTATATTGGTTACAACGGTGGTCGATTTATGAAATTTTAACTACTGGTTATGACTAGCTAGTTAATAATTCCATATTGATAATCCACTATATTAACACTCCTTTTATGCAAAATATATACTGCTGACCTTAAAGGTTCTTATCTCAATAAAGGTTTCATGACTGTATTGTTAGGATTAATCTTTTCTGGCTACCCTGCAAGGAGTCTAGGTTGATAATATTGATAGATAATTATTAGTTCTATGTTAACTGGATAGACCAGGTATTTTATATTATCTTTTAAGTATCTTTGTGCATAACACAAATTATCCCACAACCTGCCTGCCGCAGCATCGGTAGGATAAGATATTATATTTGGAATGTATCCACAGTCCTGTTGCTTGTCAGTTACAACAGGCATTGCCATTAGTATATTACTTTGGCTTATTTGGTTATAAACCCTGTTCAGGAATAAGTATTGCTGGATTTAACTTTTTTAAAACAAGTACTCATAATTTTGCACAATTCTTTGTGTAATAAGCTCCAGTTTGGGCTATTTCAGTATTATTATACAAGTATGTCTAATAATGAAATCAATAAAAACACTATGTTTCTGCAAAGGAGTGACTTTTGTTATTAATAATGTATTGTTATACATAAACAATGTCACTTTAATTACCCTTTCAGTAAGTCTCCTTTTGGAGATATAATATGACAAATTGCTTATAGTTTATAGCAATAGTCTTTGTATTTACTGTTTTAGGCATGTTTAAGGTATGTATTTTTGGTAACATTTTTGATTCTTACCATTATAGAAATGTGAACTGCACAGGAACACCTCATGGATGAAACCTATGAGTAGTATGACCTTCAGCACATATCTCGTATGGGCCCCAAGTCTTGCGGATCACGCCGATGTATCTCGTACACCACTCGTGTCCTTGAATTATCGTCAAGTCTTGCGGACCACGTCGATGTATCTCGTACATCACCCGTGTCCTTAAAATGCCATCGATCCTGAACAATCATCATAATTGATGAACGTCCCCCTAATTTCTCTTATTGGAGGTATAACATTGCCAATTTATAGACGGTTAATCATCGTTTCCAGGTATATTTCGTGTTAAACTGTTTGTACACGAATAGGGACGTAGACTCCATAAGTTTACTTTTCGGACGACGAAGCTTTCCCAAATTTTAATATGACGTAACTCACGTCTCCAAATATTAGATATTATATAAATAAACAAGTTAAGCTGAAAACACCACAAATAAACAACTATCGGTTGATCTTTTTAGAATGTACTTCTTTGCCAGGACGTAAACTTTTCTAAATTTGCCTATACGATGTTTTAAATTTATTTCACAAGGTCACTTGAGTATATTACAACCTTTTTGTTATAAAATTTCAGTGCAATAACAAGTTATTAAATTAAATGTCGACCAAAAACTTTATTACAAAGCGTCGGCTGCCGCGCTTTCAAAAGAATGCTTGCAGAGGTTATGTCCACAGATACCATAGAGGCGGCGTTGACTTTTTAATGGGCTAAATGACGCGCGGTTGCCAAGCGACTCGAGAGAGCTGCTAATATCGTTTATATCGAGAACGAAGGACACAGTATAATAGGATACATCTGACCAAGTATTAATATGATGTGTCTGACCATATTGATTATCTGATTCGCTTAAATAAGCCAAACTGTTTTTAGATTGGTGGTTGTATATGAATTTGTTTTACTATGTCCACATACAATCTTCTTTTTCTTAGTCGTTCACTCTTGGCGGAATGGTCGTGGTCATTGATCGTCTGTTGGTTGTGGCTTTTGCGAGACTTGTCAGTCTCTCTCTATTCGTGGCACTTCGTGTTCATTCAGTAAGGGAACACTTCGTAGACGATTTAATGAGGTATGCCCATCATGTGGGTGATCGGCCGCGAGAACGTTGACCTTCTACTCTTCTTTGTACCATTAATCATTCCAATGACGTGATGATATGTCCAAATATCTTAAGGATTCGCACTTATACAATCGACGAAAGCCTATGTTTGATCCGAAGCTCTTTCAGTATGGAGACATTAGTGTGGTGAGCAGTCCATTATATTCTTAGCAAGCGCCTCCAACACCACATTTCAAGGGCGTCAATCTTTTTACGACATTTTTGATGGATTTTCCATGTTTCAACTGCATACAAGAAGATAGGAAATTATAAGCATCTCATTAACTTTCCTTAGTGATGCGGCGATCTTTCCATATCTTCGTGAGCTTTTCCACGGCTGATCTTGTCACGGCACACCGTCCTTTGATTTATTCTTCGAAACTTCCAGTATTTGTGATTGTGGATCCCAGGTAGATGTAACTCTGCACAACTTCGTAATTTGCTATTTCACGTAAGTTACGATTATTAGTGTTATGATCCACCACCATAATTTTGGTTTTATTACGGTCTATAGCGAGGCCAAAACATACAAACTAATCGCTTAAAATGAGATAAAATTATTATCAATTAGGCCATAGCCATATTACCCGTAAAAAAACATGACATTAAACTCGCTACGTGTCGCCCTCTTATGGAGATTCATCGCCGCATAGATAAACACACAGTTCGAATTAAGAACTTCGATTTTCAAATTCGGATAAAAAGCGATCGTGTTTATAGTTCGTCAATGTGTTTAACGAAATAACATGGCCGTCATTGAGACCTGTTGGTGTTTTAATAGTTTCTCTATGTTGATGGCTCGGTGGTCCGCTGTTGTTGGTAAACACTTTGATGTTAAATATACGTGCAGGTATTTTCGGATTCTGAGACCTGATTAAAATGTTTAAGTTTTTTTGATGATATATCATTGATATACATAATGTTTAGTTCGGTACTTTATTCGATCTCTTTCTTTATTTATACAAACTTATAAGACTTTATAATGATGGTTTTAAGGTTGGATATGGAGGGGGAAATATTAAAGGGCCGTGATTTAGAAGTGAATTAATGAGAGAGAGGGCTAGAGGAAGAAAATATAGTACCTAATTGCGCAAAACGCAAAAAAATTAGAGGTAGGTACATCTAGAATAAGAGATATAATCAAATTAACTAAGAATAGGTACTGTTAAAAAGTGAATCAAATTAGAATTGCCTTAATTCATTACCGAACTTCCTACTTATTCGGAATGGCGCTACGAAATCAAAATATTTTATTATTTCCCCACACGAGAACAGCCTTGAAGTCAAATCAATTATCAAAATGCAAGTCTTCCAATCGCCCGCACCGCCCCTCAGTCCACGAAGGCCCCATAATCAGCATCTGTTGCTTACTTCCCGCGGCTCCTCTCACCACAATTAAATGTGTCCACGCCGCCGAATCACAATAGCTGCCTATACATGAGTGCACACGATCACGGCATGTTCCATAGTGTACCATGGGACTTGTGACATGACCAACATTCGTTATTTCTGTTCCGGATTCGCTGAGCCGGAAAACACGTGACGTATTTCACTGCAGTTGTTATAAAATGTTGTGAATGTTTAAGATACTTCTATTTGTTGACGGCTTTGAGTGTTGTGTCTAGTTGAAATAGGCTAAAATGAGTTTATAGGGTTCACTATTCAAATGTGCAACTGAGAACTTTGATTATTTTTTTCAGTAATTTCCTTGAATGAAAGATTTAAATTTTAAACAATCGACTATTGTATGTAGTAATAATGACCTCAATAGGTAATTTTATTAAAAAAGGAGCCTTTTTAATGAAGGTAAATATAGCAAATATTCAATATGGATGATAGATAGATAATAATATGGACTACGATACAAACTATACGAATTTGGTGAACAAAATCGCGTGGGCGGATCTACAGGCTAAAAGGAGTAAGGAAATAAACGATAAATATTCCAGTTGCTTAGATATTTCAATTTAGACAAATTGAACGTCTTAAATGCAAAACTCACCCGTGCATACGCTTGGCATTCAGAAATTACCCTTGCATTTGATTTAATAACGTAGGATACATACAACGAACATACTTACGGGCTTGGACGTATGAAAACAATTTCGTAGCGAAATAAAATGCGTGAAAAGAGTGTGTACATGCAAACTGAATTACTATTAGTCCTCACTTTTTGTTTAGTGAGATTCCGTCCGAATTTTTTAAACATCCATGCTGACGGGTAATGTGAATACTTCTGTGTAGTTATTTCAGCATGGGAAAACAGTTGATATTTTTAAAAAAATATCCCTGCTAATTACTTTTAATGGAATTGTAATTTCATTGCAATAAGATTATTTTGTAAATTTGTTCCACGCTGAAATCGATTCTATTGTGTTTAATCCCTATGCGTCAAGCTACAAACCAAAAGTCTTCTAGAATAATGTATCGTTAATATATATATCGCTCTTCTAATAATTGTCTTCTTCAGTGTCCCTCTCACCGTACTGATTTCATCCACTCTTCCTTCTTTGTCCAATCAATCCTTCTGTGGAATGCATTACCTCAGGATCTCAGGATGGCTACCAATCGTCTCTCATTTAGAAAAAAACTGCAGGACTATCTGTTGAACAAAATGTTGGCGGATTCTTCTAAACACTAGTTGTTTCATGTCGTTATGTCATACTGTCTGTTTCATATATAGTACAGTTATATGTGTATGTATATGTATGTATTATACCTGTATGTATTATATGTTATTTATATACAACTGCTTTTGTTGTATGTATGTAATTAGTTTTGTGTTTTTAAATATTTTAATTTCCTTTTTTTTAAATTGTAAATGTGTTTTTAGTAAATTTTTTTATCTCCTTTTTTATAACTAATAATTTTTCGCACCTACCACAGCTGTTTCCACATCACCTCAAGGTAGACTGGCAAAAAATGCCTCTGGCATTAAGTCCGCCTATGTACATAAGTGCATAAAGAATAAATAAATAAATATATAATATACTTGCAAACCTTTGCTGGAGGACCGGTAGAGTCCCTACAGATTGGCGCCGCGCAGTCATAGTACCCTTGTATAAAGGCAAGGGTTCACAATATGACTGCGCCAATTACAGAGCCATCAGTTTGATCAGCTTGGCAGCCAAGGTGTACGGTAAAATTATTGAACGGAGAATGCGCGTGAAGTCCGATGGAATGTTGTGCGAGGCACAAGGGGGTTTCAGGTCTGGAAGAGGATGTTCGGATCAAGTCTTCTCACTCCGCAACATCGTAGAGAAGCATCTGGCAGTGGGCCGGAAGGTTTTCTGCGGTTTTGTAGATCTGGAGAAGGCATTTGACAGAGTTGTGCGAAAGAGACTTTGGGACATTTTGCCAGAGTATGGTATAGATGGACTTATGTGGACTGCAAGGCATGCGTACGGGTGGGTGGTAACAGGTCACCCTGGTTTGACGTTAAAATCGGCGTCAAGCAGGGTTGCGTGTTGTCCGCTAGACTGTTTATAATATATCTGGACAAAAGTCTTCAAAGACTGAAAGCGATGAATGAAGGTGTACAAATGGGTGACTTAGTGGTAAACCATCTACTTTATGCAGATGACGCGGTTTTAATAGCGCCAACAGCCACTGATCTGCAAACACTAGTCACAGTTATGAAAGACGACTGCATGATCAATGGCTTACACTTGAATGTGAAGAAAACCAAGATTATGGTTTTTGAAAGGGAAGAAACCAGAACGAATGTAAGGATTGTGGTTGGGAACGATGTGCTGGAGCAAGTGAATGAGTTTGTATATCTTGGATGCGCCTTCAGTAAGGATGGGAAATACACCGCTGACATAGAGAGAAGAGTGAGTGCAGGGAACAGAGTGAATGGTGCGATGGGAAAGCTACTCGGGAGCCGGCACTTAAGCCATAAGGCGCAGCTGGCCATACATAACGGAGTTCTTGTCCCAACGCTGTTATATGGTAGCGAGAGCTGGGTATGTAAGAAGGAGAATGAAAGTAGGATAAATGCGGTAGAAATGCGAGCTCTGCGGAAGATGTGCGGAGTGAAGCTGACCGACCGCATTAGCAACAGCGTAGTAAGACAGCGAGTAGGTATGAAAGATAGTATCGGTGTAAAGATGAGAAAGGGCATGCTCCGTTGGTTCGGGCATATAGAAAAAATGCCAGAGGAAAGAATGACAAAACAGATATACAATGTGAAAGTGGAAGGATGCAGGTACCGGGGAAGACCTAGACTATCTTACCACGACCAAATAAACCGAGTCTTATCTGATGGAAAAGTCAAGAGTCTCCGTAACCGGCGAGCGTGTATGAGACGAACTATGAGAGTCGAGGAAGCCAGAGAGGTATGTAAGGAAAGAACCTGTTGGAACTCTGTACTCTCTGCCTACCCCGCAAGGGATCTGGCGTGAGGTTATAGATAGATAGATAGATATATAATATATTGTTGGACTGAGCCAGGAGATAACAAGCAAAGAAAAGTGATATATAGTGCTTTGTGTCCTGGCCTTTTCTGGGTAATGGGATAAGTTTGCGCAATTATTTCTACAGTTCCTATCTTAGATACATAGAAATAAGATATTTTTGACTTCATCGAACTATTTGCATTACAAACAGCTGCCTGTATCAAATACCCTGGTTCCTGAACCCTTCTCGCGAATTCGCGGGCGGTCCACTCCACCACACTCCACCACTGTTTATTTTGTTAGTGTTTAAACTGTTACGAGTGGCGCCCTACTATCGGTAGGACATGCTTGTTTGCTGTTCTTGGCGTGTACCACAATCCCTAACAAGATTATTGTAAAATTGCTTCAACGGCAGGAAGAGTGAGGATATAACTACATACTTTGTTTATACCATCTCACGGTACAGAAAAGTTAAATAAAATAATACTGTTCGAGTTAAAGTTAAGATATTCTTGATGCATGACTTTCTCATAATCGCTTTTTAATGATTATAATTAAAAAACTAGATCATATCTATGTTAGATTATTTCATTCAGCTTGGGGAATCGATTCGGGAGTGGAAGAGAGTAGCCGAGGTTCGTAGTCAATGGCGTACAATTGTAGATGTCTATGTCCAGCTCTGGATTATTATAAGCCGAGATAACGAGTTAATTTGACGAGTCAATATTCTTACCTTCATTGCGTTGCGTGGTCAGATGCGTAGATCATACTTTTGAAAATCTGGAACAATTTCAAGGTCTCGATTGTCTTCGCAACTCGGCAAAATGACTGTGAAGATATGTACTTACATATTTGTTATTTACAATAAACTTTGCTGAAGTGTAGTGTTTTTGAATAGTCACATATTTCTTTCTTCTTAACGTATCAGTACGGTAACGGATTAGTATCTAAGCAACTCTTTTATAGATATAGTTGCGATTATTGGCGTTATCGAGTTGCTAGTATCAAAGTTTATTTAAATTTCCATTCTCACAACGTCTCTAATAAATCATTGAAACTCACTCGCCCAAAGATTAATTCATTACAAATGCAACATAAAACACAATGTTGTCAATCAAGGGGCCGATGATTTGTTATAAAAATAGTGTAGGGCCGCGGGACGCCGCCGCCCGGCGCTCGCCCATTCACCTTGCCCAACGAATCACGCGCATTAACACTTATTACCGCTCCCCTCTTTGTCTGCGCTCACTTCCACGCAAAATACTACACTTTCCTTTTTACTGTTTATTGTTATCGTTTGTTTCGCGTCGCAAACTCGCGCTGAATGCGCCCGACGGTGCGCTTCACCTCCCGCTTTCAAGCGTCAAGCGTCCAAAAGCGGTAATTTGCTTCATTCCCTCATTGTTGACGTTAAAAGTCGGCCTTTGTCGACACTTGGCGGAATTGGGAGCGTTTAGATTCGGGAGCGGGCAATTCGCGAGAGTGGACGCGTTTTATCGGCACGGGTCACTTTGCTTCTCTCACACCTCAATGGACGCCTAATGGACGCTTTCAGCGCAATGTTTGAAAAGGTTTTGCTTTTTCTCTTAAATAAACGTTAGATACAGCGTATAGATCTGTAGGTGGTGAAGACGATGGAATGGATTCTAAAGATGTACGTTAGGTAATAATGCCATTATATGAAATAAGGAAAAATACTATCACGCCTATATTCACCAAGGGGATTTTTAGGGTATTTGTGATCACTCACATTTTGCCGAGAATGTTAGGTCTCAATTTAATAAAGGGCGAGCCAGCATTCCGTATACCAGGCACCGAACTGCTGCTTAGAATTTTAAAGCTCCATTACACTTACCCCAAGCTCAGATATGAACCCAGGACCTCGTAATAACCAGCTGCATCATGCGCCACTGGACCAAAGATACAGTCATCGCCCCGACTGTACAATCATATACGGAATGCCGCGCAAAAAAATATTCTTAAACATAACTATTAAGTGCCGGCGTTTAATACAGCGTTAGACAAATGGCACAGTCATTAGAAGGCTCCCTGGTCTCCAATTCTAATAACAAAGCTCTATTAAAACCGAAATTTAACTGCAGCGGATATACTCAACATTTAGCTGTTTCCATAATAAACACACCGTCACGCCAATATTCCCTTAGCATGGCGAAGGTGTATTCTGTACACCCATAATATGCGCACAATGCAAGGTGCCAATATGGGCCTGCATTATACTGGATATAATTTCAGACTCTGGACTACTAATTAGAATTTTTCTAAAGAAACCAAATCCTTTTTTTGACCTAGTATTCGACCTTAGGATCTCGTGATCGCGACTAGACTAACAAGACTGTTTTATTATACTACTTGATTACCAAAACATCGATCGGTGGTGGTTACAATTTGGTTTTAGCGGAATTTGGTAGCAGGATTGGGCTCTAGGCCGCGCCAAACGCCCCTACGCAGGGCTATTTCGTCCTATTTACATGCGTTTATAACCTCCATGCTGGGTCGAACTCGTACAATTGATTGTGTTAAAGCACGCTTTGTTAAGGCGAGTGGGGTACATCGTTTAAGATTATTTGAATTGTAATCGGATTGTGTATAGTGTCTCTTCGAATTCTAACTTTAAAGGCCAGGCAGACAAATGCACTAAATATAGTAACGATAGGGTAGTTTCGTTATAGTAGAGTTATGTCTGTTTATCTTTTACAAATTTGTTGAGTTTCTAGATTTGTTTCTGAAATAAATTGTTGTAGGTACCTACTTAAGTAACACGACAGATCAAAAAACAATCATTATATTTTTAGAAAACGTGTTTGCCTGATGCTTGTTAAAAGTTAGCTTCAAATTTATTAATAATCCTTGCATTTGAAGTAGCATAAAAATACCAGTATCCATCGACATAGTGATCGATGCCAGTACCTAACTTATTTTATATGAGTAGTTTCGTTGGCTATTTACGAGGACCTAGGCTCGAATTATAGTTAGGACAACATGTTATTGTTTTTGAATTCTGTATATAAATATGTACATATATTGTGTACGTACGTACATAGATACACATGCACATTATTCAAGTTTTCACTTCGGCATTCCCGGAGTGTCACTGTTTGGTATTCTTTTTTATAGAAAATTGCCTAGGAACAGTCCGGAGCTTGGATTTGAGTCGGTAAAATGACAATAGGGTCGGCCCCTATTACATTAGGAACTAACACCGTCGGCGAAAGCCGGGTATACATTTTACGCCTGACGGTTTTTCTTTCTTTCTATCTAGATATTAAAACAATAATAATAATAATAATATAAGCCCTGTTAGGAATCTGTCCCACTGTTGGGCACGGGCCTCCTTTAAAACTGAGAGGGTTTAGGCCATAGTCCACCACGCTGGCCCAGTGCGGGTTTGCGAACTTCACACACCTTCGAGAAACTCTTTGGCATGCAGGTTTCCTCACGATGTTTTCCTTCACCGTTAAAGCAAGTGATAATTATTTTTTAATACGCACATGTTTTCGAAAAGACGGAGGTGCGTGCCTGGGTTTGAACCCGAGACCTCTGACTTTGCAGTCCGACGGTCTAACCACTAGGCTATCACTGCTATTAAAACAATGCATACATAAAATATATCATTCTCTTATTTACTTGTATTCTTAAATTACCAAATGTTGTATAATGACACTAGCTTCTGTCCGAAATTTTGTTCGCGTTGACTTTAGACAGGAATCTAACATTTTTCCGAGGTATGTGTGTGTGTGTGTGTGTGTGAATGATCTACGCTGTTGGCCGTGGGGCCTTTACAGCTTCACCAGATAAGAGGGCGCGCGTGCAACCACTACGCTCGAGCCAGAAGCGCAAGGGGGCAACTAGCTCAAGGGCGCCTCAAGGAGGAACGGCTTCGGCTTGGGCAGTCGCTATATGGGAGGGCGTATACTAGGTGTCTCGCCGTGGTGCTCTGCACCGGCCGGCGGGCAAGGGATTCTTCGACCTCGCCGGCGAGGTCGGTGTCTGATCTTGTGAGCGGTATCTGTATCCGAAAGAAGGGATGTAAGGGCATCGGGAGGGTCGGTTAGAACATGCCGCGGACGGCTGATAGGAGGGGAGTTAAGTTCGTAGTCAGCGGCGGCTACGATTAACGGATTTCATTTTTCCGAGGTAAAAAGCCCTATGTGTTAATCCAAGTAATAAACTATTATGTAAACCAAATTTAATTCAAATCCGTTTAGCCCTTTTTGCGTGATTGAGTTACAAACATCTAAACATACTAACTTTCAAATTTAATATATTAGTAGGACGTACAAAATTCAACACATTTTTACGCAATTCTCAAGCTTAATACCCCAACTAATTCCGAAAGGCTTAAACATTCAACATTGACAAGTAACATAAAAATAAAAACATCACTATAAACTTATTTCACAACGATTTTATCTGCGTGTAATCCGGGATTAGCCGACAGAACATTGTAACAATAGGTTTAGCAGAAATTAGTCAGGAAGTTGACGCATTCGACCCTTTCTTTGTATACCTACCGAGGTGTTTGTAGCCCTAGATTAGAACGAGCCGTATTGTTTCGTTGATAACGAATATAAAAATATGATAAGAAATCGTGGAAGGGTAGGGAAGTTATTTCCCTTAGTTCGATTTGTTATTTAAGTTTTACTATGGAATGCAGTGCGTTGATGGTTGCTTAATATAACAACATTGATAACATGCCTTCTCCTAGTCTTAATTTTTAGATTGGGTAAAGTGTAACTAGGTACCTTCTTCGCTTTTTAAAGATGTGATTTAATTACTTAGTAGGGTATATGTAGAAAGAATGTCGGAGGAAATAATGACAAAACAGAATAAAATTCGAAAATGGTGCTTCCATTTGTTAGTACCAAAGAAGAAAAAGAGAAAAAAGAACTATGATCAAATAGACATTGCCTTAACTGATGGATAAGTCAAGAGTTTTTTAAGGTTTTTAAATAGAATTTATCCGATGTTAATCATCACAACAGAAGAATTTAATAGGTATTAAACTAAGTACCTACATATGTACATGATTTACGTTTGGAAGAAACTGTTCTTATTTATTTTTATGAATTAGAAGAGTATGTAAAATTCATAAGACCTTTGACTTAAATGTGTCGGCCAATTTTATGTCTCTTGGTTTTCCTATCAAACTGTACAACATATTATTTGATAAATATCCACTATAACTTTGTTTTACATCAAACCTGACCATAACAATCGTCTGTGGCGTTGAGGTGTCAAGATATCGGCCACAAATTACAGAGCTCGCGCCGCGTCCACTCTGACTGACGCGCAAGCGCACCGCGCCGGCTAATTAGAGACATAGCACCACTCAGAAACTGCGCCGATGTATATACACTCTGTGGTGCATACTATATTGACTAACTAAAAACGCTCCAAGTTCTTTTCGGCTGCCTCTCCACCATGCATATGCGAGGAAAGTATGTGCATAGCGAGGCATATGTGTAAATCTACCATAATATTCTTAATTAATGTTTTTATTTTGATACAGGAAACATACAGTATGAATAAATAAATAATAACAATAAATCGACTATTGTATTACCACTACCGGACAAAGGCCTTCTCGCATAAATAAAGAATAAATACAGAAGTTAATTATAAAAATATTATAACACCTTCACCAGTTAAGATTCCTACAATGAATAGCTAGTTTACCTCAATTTGGCCCTGATTGAAAAGGTTAGACAAACTAGTTACTAGTATTTACAATTTTTTTTTTTAAGTTCTGAGGTTCAATCTTCTCACGTACCTGTGACATTTTACAAAATCTATGTCCGATTGTCATTTAAATATTGAATGAATGAATTGAATAAATCTCGGAAAGCTCTATGTATGAGATAATTTTAAAAAGTAACCGTAAGAATTGTAAAATATTGTGCCCGAAAGCTCCTTTTACGAAGAAACTAAATATCATAATTATAATATCGAATAGTCATGGGTGATGTAGTGGTAAACCATCTACTATTGCATCTGCAAACACTAGTTACAGTTGTGAAAGACGACTGCATAAACAATCGCTTACATTTGAATGTAAAGAAAACCAAGATTATGGTTTTTGAACGGAAAGAGACCAGAACGAATGCACGGGTTGTTGTTGGTAACGATGTGCTGGAGCAAGTGAATGAGTTTGTATATCTTGGATTTGCCTTCAGTAAGAATGGGAAATACACCGCTGACATAGAGAGTTGAGGAAGCAAGAGAGGTATGTAAGGAAAGAACGTATTGGAACTTTGTACTCTCTGCCTAGCCCGCAAGGGATCTGGCGTGATAAAACAAATATTTGTCTATCTCACAAAATTTGTCCCATACGGGGATTGAATCTGCGTTTACTCGATCCAGTGGGCGGAGTGACTTAGCTCTTATCAACTGGACCAAGCCTAGCTGAAGGCCGCTCGACTTTCTGAAGCAAATAATTAGGGGTTCCATGTTCAGACGAGAAATGTTTGTCTATCCATCTATATCATCACGCCAGATCCCTTGCGGGGTAGGCTGAGAGTACAGAGCTCCAACAGGTTCGTTCCTAACATACCTTTCTGGCTTCCTCCACTCTCATAGTTCGTCTCATACACGCTCGCCGGTTACGGAGACTCTTGACTTGTTTGTGTAACCCACAAATGTTTGTTTCTGTCAAAGACGGGCAAAATGTAAGCAGATTAATGATTACAATTGCATTTTGTAATATTGAATCATGATTCAACATTAAAGGTGTGATTACAAAATGTAATTGTAATCGTTAATCATTAATACACCGTCACGCCTATATTCCCTAAGTGGGGGTTGTTAATCATTAAACTGATTACATTTTTCCCTTCTCTGGTTTTGGTCTAGGTATTTATATCAGTGAATTTCATGTTTGTAAACGGATCCACGACACGGAATAATTCCTAATGGGGCTACTTTTAAAGAAAATGAAATATTTGTACTTATTATTTACTTACATTACACAATAATACGGATAATTCGACTTCCGTAACTATCTGATTGGACGTAATAATAGATGCAGTTGTAACACGAATGAAAGGAAAAATATCGTGAGAACAGATAATTTGCAACGTACAAAATCACTTATCTCATAACATCGCAGATATACGACACCATTGAATAACCCCTTGTAGGTAAATATGGTTTACGAGTTAATCTGTTTTCTCCCTTAATATGTGGGATATAACTTCTTTTGGGATTTTATCGCGGGTTATTTAAGATTTTTAAGTTCCCGACGTTTTGAGTGCTTTACAGCACGGAAGAGGAGGAGAGGAGTTAGACATCCATCGTTTTCTTAATATGTGTGTAGCGACCATTGTCTCCGAAGAAGTAGGCAGGGCAGCTGATAGTACACCTACATTTCCTCAATGAATTTTTGGTTCCAAGGTGATAGGGCGCAAGCCTGTTGTCATTCTTGGGGCATATCATTTTACATATCTTTCAAAAACTTCGGATCCTCGGACTAGGACCTTTCTTAGGACCAAAGCACATCGAATTGGCATCGGGGTGAACAGCACTTAGTGCGTACGTCAACGTTGAATGAATTGTGTTTAGGAGGATTGTTCAAAACCGTTAATCGCCGATCCTTGAACTAGTGTGTTTTGGATCTGAAAATATAAAGACAAATAATTGTAGACCATGTAGACCCAGTATGGATTGGTGGTTATAATATCCACTTTGTTTACGATATTATAATTGACGTATTACCGGATAAAACTTATACAAATTAATTAAACTGCAGTAATTTAGTCATACACTATACAATGGCCCAAAGAAAAATTGCCTAATTTAATCTAAGTTTAGCTAGGCACTCACCACGCTATGTTCCCCAAGTGGGCGTACTTTGTAAACAGTAAGATTTTAGGTACTAATGTAACAGAGTGCAAATCTGTTGCCATTTTACTAGACATAATGCCCCCGGACTGACACCGAGAATTTTTCTATCAAAAAATTAAACTTGGTCTGACCTAGGATTTGAACCCAGGCCGTCATGACCGCCGTCATGAATTTACGCGCATTATTTTACCACTAGATTAACGTGGCAGTCTTGATTGCTTTATTCGAACCGTACCATTATTGCTACTATTGCAAAAAAGTATTTAAATAATATTCCATTATTTGTTATCAACTGTGAGACTAATAACAATTTATTCAGATCCGAATCAATTCATTTTTGCACAAATTAACTCTGCCCGAAGTTTTAAAAATTTGTAAGCACTATACTACAAAATATATCCTACTGAAAACTGAATTCAAATGAAGTTATAAAACAATGCTGAATTCAAAATTCAGATCCAAAACAGTAATTTTATTGGTTACAAATGGATACACATCCGCTATGTTTTAATTATCATATAAAGTTTCAAATAACACGCAACATGCATTTATATTTATATGTAATTAGACAACAAAAAGTCATAAAATAAATTAGTTACTACGTAGCTCTTTACTAACCCTATTCATTACCAAATGAGATCTTGTTCTTGTCTTAGCTATTTTAAAGTACTACTGGACAGCTTAAATTAGGCATTAGTACACAAACAATAGCCTTTAGTGCGGGAAACTCGTCTAAGAATTACTAAACAATTAACTTTTAAGCATGCGAGGAATGTGAATTATCCAAAACATGTATTTACCTGAGCCGCGATTATGGTTTAACTGATTCTCGGAATGAGTTTATTCATAATAGTATTGTTAGGTTTTGTTTTGTTATAACAAAACAATACACCGTCACGTCTATATTCCCCAAGAGGGGGTGGCAGAGGTGTACTGAGTACACCCACGTTTCCCCGACGATGTTAGGTCCCATGTAATAGGGGGCGAGCCTATTGCCATATACCGGGCACAATTCCAGACTCTAGAGTTGTACTGAGAAGTTTTCGTTAGAAAAACTACACTTGTCCGACCTAGGATTTGAACCCAGGACCTCGTGATCACAAAGCGATGTGCTTTGCCACTAGACCAGCGAGACAGTCAATCTATTCATAATAGTATTGTTAAGTTATTGTTTTGATATATTTACGTAGGTATGTATGTGGTGTTATGTGTAAATTAAATTGGTATGTTATGTAGAAAGAAAGGAAACATTTATTTACTACAGTATTGATATAAAAGGCAATATAGGCAGGCTATTACACAGAGTGTTGTCCTGCAGTCGACAACAACCAACCCAAACTAGTATTCCTCCACTGTGGTATACGAATGCTGCCTTAGATATATCTACGCCTTAGAGAGGCGTAGATATATCGACGTTTCCAAGGAACAAAGTATTTATATTTGTCATAAATAAACTTATCGACGGGCACGAAAGTTGCAAATGCCATTAATTTTGTTCTGTTCTATGGGGCCGTTGATAAATTTTTAAGAGTAATGGAAGCCAGAGATGTCTGTAAGGAAAGAGTCTGTTGGAACTCTGTACTCTCTGCTCCATCGCAAGGGACCTGGCGTGCTGATGTAGATAATAATATCAGCCTATACTGCCCATTGCTAGGCAAAGGCCTTCTCTCACAAATCGAGGTGAGAGAGATTAGGTCATACTCCACCACGCGGACCCAGTGCGGATTGGTGGAGGCAGGTTTGTGGCCACCTGCTGTTGGAACTTATCAAGCCGCCTTTAAGGCTTCCAACTCGGCTTAACGACTACCACATTAAGTGGTAACCGGGACCAACGGCTTAACGTGCCTTTCGAAGCACGGAGACGCTCGAATATGAAAATGCCACAAACGGTCACCCATCTCAGGCCGACCGAGTCAAACGCTGCTTAACCTTGGTGATCGGTAAGAATACCGCGGTCGCACAGCGCTACGAGCGCCTCTGATGTAGATACATAGACAGAGATACATATTTTAATAAATGATAACACAAGGAAAACATTCATCATGTAAATACACGGAACAAAGATGATCTTATTGTACATTCCACTCGTCTCCACAGAATTAGTATTTTTTTCATGTATACCCTTCTACAACAAATTACCCATAGATATCCGAAACATGCCTTTCAATAAGTTTAAAAAGGCAATTAAAACTAGACTCGGACTAAGAAAGGGTATTACAAAATTTCGGATTATCTTGACGATAAAACAGATTGGGTTTGAGCAGCTCCTCAATCAGCAACATTAATCAATGATGTATAATACAATTTTCAAAAACAAAAAAAAAATGGTTATCAGGAAGGCCAAACAAATTAAATTAAAAGACTAGCCCGCTGCGTTTCTCGCCGGGTCTCCTCAGTGGTGGCCGCGTTCCGATCCGGTTGTAGATGTAAAAAATGTAATAATTTCGACGTTTGTGAGTACTATTGTATTGACCTATACAAATAAATGATTATTGATTTTTGAATGTGTATAGATAAAAAAAGAAATAACTAAGTATGTTCCCTAAGTTGCCGCAACAGAGGTGTACTGTGTACACCCATACTTCGCCGATGATGTTATCCCAATATATTGGAGTCAAGCGTAAACCAGGCATAATTCCAGACTCCGAACTGATACCAAGATTTTTTGATAGTAAAACATCAATGACATTTTGTTCCTCCTAGTAGGGATTTCCAGCCAGACAATGCTCCACTCGACCAACAAGGAAGTATGCATGTAATATGTAACACATTTATTAATGAATATTTAGATTATAATGAGGAAAAATTAAAGTGATATTCAATTATACCTAATGGTATTTTTCCGGTTATATTAACCGTTTTGAGGATATGCAGATATTAAGTTACGTAATCACCTAAGTTTTATTTTATTTTATTTATGTTATTTGGACATCTAACGCTACTACTAATAACTACAGAGTATAAAATTAACGTAATATTATCATTCTTCGCCAATTAAAGTTAGTAGTAAATTTTAGGTATTTAAAAATAAAGCAGTAAATTATCTAACTGGCCAAAAAACAAAATACTTTTTCATTTCCTTTTACTTATTTTATTTAAAAGATCCACACAAGCATTTGTTTTTTTAACTTAACCTACTCAAACGTGACAGGATAACAAGTTAAAAATTAATCATAAGATTTACTTAAATTATTTATTAAAAAATGTGCTACAATACCATATATCCATAAACATGAAATCGAATTAAATTAGCTTTAATCATCATTTGTTTATCATTTCGCCAAACGAATGTAGTAAGTAATTAGTTAAAACCCAATTGCGTCATCTGTTTTAAACGAGGTAATGCCCATTTGTAAATATATGTAGATGATGACGTCATACAATAAATTATGGCACTTACCTGTGTGATAGCACGTACTTAGGATCATTTATTACGGCATTGATGCTCACTAATATAAAACAATAAGATTTTTAATGTTCTTTTTGCCAATTATGAGTGTGTCGACAGGTTGTGGGATGATATTAAAGATTATTTATTTCATTCTAAACAGAACTGTCGATATGAACTGTCTTCACATTGTTTTTATTCTTATCAATTGAAAAGCGTATGTACCTACTTTAAAATATCTTTGGTTCATTCTTAACAGGCTTATTCTTTCGTGTATGTGGGTATAATTGTTTTTTTGATTAAGAAGGTAAACGTCAACATTGACAATGGCATTATTATATAATTAAATAGTTGCAGCGTTTGTTGTTATTGTTCGTGGAATCGATGGAATAAAAGAAATGAATTAATTAATATTAATATTTATTCGGAGATTTTCATAGACTTGCCGTTATTTTAATCGATTATTGTTATCTAGTAAATAAACAACAGTATGTTTACACGTCATTAACAACGAAGAGTAGACACCTTCACTTTTCTACTTATGTACAAATAGCACTAGGAGATTATCTACAGAACTTGGTCGTTTTCAGACTTTATAATAAATCACTTAATTCATAATAACTATCACTGTTCTACATACACAATACTCGGTAAAAATAAAACTTATAATTAATAGAATTTACAATAATTTACACGTTTTGGGCTATCTTAGATGAAAGCGTTGAATATAAAAATAGATGTAACAGCATGGAAAACGGAAGTATAAAAGGAAAGAGTTCAACGCGTTCCAAAAGTACAGTCTAAGAGAAAAGTAAGACAGGATAGAAAGAAAAATAGATCTATGAAAACGATTAGACAACTAGCGTACCGTCGGGTACATAATACTGAATATTGACAATTGTACAACACGCACAATTTACGTATCTGGTGGTCGATGTTGGTCCGTTGGGCTGGCGGGCGCAGACAGCGCGGGTGCGGCGTGCCGGCGCAGCTGCTGCAGCAGCGCAGGGTCCAGCGCTGGCCACCAGCCGCCCAGCAGCGGGTACTGCGCCGCCGGCGCCAGTGGCGCCCGCACCTCCTCCTCAACTCCTCGCTCCTCTTGATCACTGGCCACCACATCGATGTCCTCTTCTGGTTCTTCTTCACAACTACTATCCCTTCTCTGCCTTTTCTCCGGCGCGTCATCAGGCGCCAGTAACGAAGCGACATCAAATTGCCTCTTCCTCGCTTGTCCACCACCGGGTAATCGCCCACCACCCCAAAACGGCATCGGCAGCGCCGTCGGCGGCGGCGACTGTGGCGGAGGCGACGGCGAGTCCTCACCATCGTCGTCCACAGCTAATCCCATATGTTTCCTCACTTTCCGCTGCGCTTTGCGTCTTCTAAAGTCCCCCTTTCGAAAATCCTCGATATTCGCTGGGTGTATCGCCCAGTAATGTCCTTTTCCGTTGGCCGATCTCCCCGCTTTCACGAAACAGTCATTTAAGGAGAGATTGTGCCGGATGGAATTTCGCCACCCGGGTCCTCTGGTTCGAAAGTACGGATAGTTGTCCAGGATATGCTGGTAGATGTCGGAGAGGACGAGCTTGCGTTCCGGCGAGCTGAGGATAGCCATTGCGATGAGGCCGATGTAGCTGTGCTGGGGTTTTGGTTCTTCGGGCTGGAGTGCTCGTTGCTGGAGGAGGGACATGGAGAGCGCGAGCCGGGGTCCGTAGGGTGCGTAGCATGGTGCTACCGTTGGCGGATACAGGCGTAATCGTTCCGCGACGGCGTAGTTGTAAAGTTGCAGTCGGTAATGGTCTAGGGCTGCTGCTGTTACTGTAGGCGCGTCTTTGCCGAGCGGCCAGGGGCCTCCGTCGGCACCGCTGCACATGTTGCCGGGCGGAGAGCGTGACGCGGAGTGGTGACGGTTGCGAGCGCGCGGCAGAGCCGGCTAGGGGGGCTGGGGGCGCGCCGTCGCCAGCCAATCACCGCTCGGCCGCTCGTTGTATACGTGTTTTTGTTTAGCGACGCCCCACTCCAGTGGCTTTGCAACTTCACGCGCCCTGCCTTGAGGCAACCGGTACTGATGGCACAAAAAAAATCACAACCCTGAGAATGGTTTGAAAAGTATCTAAAACCAAACCATCAAATTTTTTAAGTAGTATTTTACTATAGTTATAATACGTTAAATGCAATATAAAAACACCGTCACGCCTATATTCCCCAAGCAGGGGTGGCAGAGGTGTACTGAGGACACCCACGCTTTGTTTCGTTATATTGAATTATAAAGCTACTTTCTATAAAGCCAGCTTAAATATGTTTTGTTCAGAATACTCAACAATATTTGGTGTATAACTCATTGAATATGGGTGGTCCGTAATATTATTTAATGCTTTTTTTATAATCCGATTCATTGATGAAAATAATCCAACACGCAGATTGTCTTCACAAGAATTTAAGACGAGCTTAGATTTATTTGTTGCAAGCGATTACTGATGCGATGCGATTAGATTTTACTAGAAGATTGTTTAGAAGGTAGATTTACTGTTACTAAAGATTTTATATTTCTGCTAGCCGTACACAGGGAAAACCGTTACAAATGACAACTTCGTAGCGAGTGCTTCCCTGTTATTTCAGAGATATCACAACACGCAACAACACATTATATCTCAGGAGGTGAGAGGAACAGAGATGCAGATATAAAAATACCCTAACCCTCTACGTGGAATAGGGACGGAATATCGTACAACAGTTTCATATGTCACAGTTATGCGACCACGCTGTCGTATGTTGGTGAAGAACAATGTCAGAAACTAATCTGTATGGTTGTTCAAATATGGCTGAGAATTGAATGAGTGCTGGTGCAACTTAAGTCGTTGTTCTGTTATAAATAGGGCAATGAAAATAAAGAGAGCCGAAGAGCAAGCGAAGCTGTGAGTGCGAGTAGGGCGGCGAGCGGTATCGGTGTAACGCAACTCTCCAACAATGCAGTTGCCGCCCATTTAAATACGCCATTTTGTTTACTGTCTCCACAGCTCGTGCTTTTGTGTTTTGTACAGAAAGCTGTGTTTTGTGGAATAAGTAAATTACAGGAAATATTTACGGAACAGACAATGAGGGATACGGAGTGAGTCGAGAGCGTCTTTGCTAATCGATTGCTTGTACAATGTTTTGGTATTCAGATACTATTTTGAAATTCGGTTTTCTTATGAAACCCGTTATTTGTACTCAACTTCTCTAAAATTCAAAGCAATTATTATGCAAGTAAGTATTTTTATGGATAGGGTTTCTCTCCATGATGGACACTACGAGTATAATCTACTGTTTATTTATCTGTCTCATTAGGTAATCCCCAGATTTTGAACCTATTTATTATTGGGTAGGTACATATACTTTATGTGATCTAGGAAGATACACAAGTAGGTTTATTGTAACATTTATTTTATAGGATATACAATAATCGTACTAACAGTGTCTCATTATTACGACTTCTGTGGTAGAACCCAATTTGTTTTACATTTTTTCTTCTTTTTCAATTTAGTTTTTTTTCTTAAAAAAAAAACAAAACGTGCCCCTACTGTAGGATTTATTCCTATGTCGTGGGTGCGTTTACAAACATGAAAATTCACATACACAAATACCCGGACCGAAACAAATAATTGTGGGTCACACAAAGATTTGTCCCGTGCGGGAATCGAACCCGCGACTATTAGGCGCAGTGGATGCAGTGGATGGAGCGGCTTAAGCCCTTAACCATCCTCCATCGTCGTCATTTAATAAGTAGGAATTTAAACAAATAATCTAACTCTAAAAATTAATTATCACTTGCTTTAACGGGAATGGAAAACATCGTGAGGAAACCTGTATGAATGAGAGTTTCTCGAAGGTGTGTGAAGTTCGCCAACCCGCACTGGGCCAACGTGGTGGACTATAGTCTAAACCCTCTCAGTTTGTGAGGAGGCCCGTGTCCAACGGTGGGACAGTTTCTTAACAGGGCTAATATTATTATATTATAATCTATCTCTACGATGCATGTGTCTAATTAACAGTTAAACTGAATACTACGTGTAGTTAGGTACTCGAAGGCAAGTACATGCAAGTGTAAAAGTGTTTCGTACCGTGTTGGTTTGATTTAAAATCCGGCATCACGTCCGGTGCAGTTTTAAACTAGCGATTGGCGTGAAAACAATTGGCGGCCGCGCAACAAATACGCATTTTAACTTTCGAACCGTACAACCACGAGCAATATGGCAGTACTTTACAACTTTGTTTCGTTATACTAACGTCATGTTTCTAAATCTACGTCATATAATCTATATATTAATACGTGAAGCAAAAACTTTGTACACCTTTTTCCGAAAATTGCGCGGACGGAGGAGTACGAGGCATGCCTTTTAAGTTCTGTCGTTTCCATATTTCCCGGCAATTTAGAATTTGGAACTGTTCTATATTCGAATGGGTTTTAATTTTGAATCTCAAAACAGTTGAAAGTATTAGGATTAATGCTATTGTATAGTCACAGCGTCGACTGGAATCTGTCAGGTTACGTACGAAAATGAATCTTTCTAAGGAAAATGTTCGTGTAATAATTTTCTACAACTTTAGAAGAGGCCTGACACGGCTTCAGTGTATTGAAGAGCTAACATCTGTGTTCAGTGATGAAGCCCCATATCTGCGGACTGTCGAACGCTGGTATTTAGAATTCCAGCGTGGACATACTAGTGTTAGTGACAAATCTCGCGAAGGACGCTTAAAATCCGCCTTCACTGAAGATAACATTATTGCTGTAAGACAACTAATTCTCGAAGATCGTTATGTGACGTATCGAGAGATAGAGGCTCTATTAAGCATCTCAGGGACAACCATTCAGAATCTTGCATGAAGCGCTTGGTGTGAGAAAGGCAGTTTGCCGTTGGATACCGTATCTGCTTTCCGACAATCACAAGGCGGCCCGCGTCAGATGGTGTAAGAAAACTCTGCAAAGGTTCAACCGAGGAGAGTCAAATCACGTCTACGACATCATCAGTAGTGACGAATCTTGGATCTATGCCTACGATCCTGGTTCCAAACAACAATCTACAATCTGGGTCTTTCAAGACGAGCCAAAGCCGACTAAAGTTGTTCGTTCTCGAAGCACTTCAATGAAGATGGTGGCCACGTTCGTTGGAAAAACCGGCCATGTTGCGACTATTGCACTTGAAGATCGTAGAACGGATAACGCAGAGGGGTATACCACAGTTTGTTTACTACAAGTCATCGCCGAACTTCGAAAATCTAACTCAAAGCGACGCATCATCCTGCACCACGACAACGCAAGCTCACACAGCGCTCGTCAAACGATTGAGTATTTGAATCAGGAAAAAGTAGAAATTCTTGACCATCCTCCATACAGTCCTGACCTAAGCCCTAACGATTGCTTTACATTTCCTAAAATTAAGAAAAGTCTTCGTGGTCAAAGGTTCCAGTCCGGTGAAGAAGCAGTTGACGCTTTCAAGTCAGCCATTTTGAACACCCCCATTTTAGAGTGGAATAAATGTTATAATAACTGGTTTGAGCGCATGGAAAAGTGTATTAAGCTACGTGGTGAATACTTTGAAAAACAATAAAAAAGTACTATAAGGTTCTAGTTGTGTTTTTTTCTTCAAACGACAAAACTTAAAAGTCATGCCTCGTATGACTTTTCCCACACTTATAGTTTATATAGAGAAGGAGTGCAGAAACTAATATTTTTTTAAAATTATGAATAAAACATACATTAAATCAATGAAAAAAAACATTACACACACTACTTGATGTTTGTCTTTAATATTATTTGTATATAGTCTTACTGAATGTCAAACATACCCAGCAAGCGATGAAAGAGTAGGTCGAATATCGGCCTATGGGTGACCACTAGTAATAACAATTCTATGACATTTAACAGCTTTGTAATTTGAAACATACTGAGAATAGCTTTATATTATTATTGCGTGTCACTGCAGGTATATGGGAGTACGGTAGGTAGCTTATTTGAGCGCTTTGATATTTGTTGTTACATAATTTGAAATCGATTTATTAAGGTACAAGTTACTTATAGAAATATATAATATAGATACGCAATATGGTTTCTTTTTTCTATTAAATACATTTCTAATAGCCGGATCTTACATGAAATTTACATAAGTAAACTGTAAATAAATCTTTTTTAAATTATCTAGCAACGTTTGGTAGTCACTACCAATGCCTAATTTATTACGTAATAAGATAAACACTATGTGAGTAAGATTTTCCTTGCATTAAGTATAAGCACTTATTTTACAGATTCCATTATCTACCACTGAAATTATTATATATTTAGTGATAAAACAATGATTAGGTACAAATTCTGTGTTTATTATACACCGATATCAATAAAAGTAGCAAAACAATATTAAATTAAATATTACTAGTGACTCCTCATAAATTCTATCAAGCCCGCTTTTCCAGATTTACTATGCTAAAACATTATTAATTTATGTTAATTGTTTTATTCATACCTGAGTATTTATTTCTCTGTGTCGTACCGCGGTGTACGCGGCGGACGCAGCGGCGGGGGCGTGCCGCGCCGCCCACCGCTCCCAAAACTCTTTGTCCGCGACAGTACCTTGTGTGAATTCATTTATTTTTCTCACTCATTGTACACTACGCCCTGCAGTTTATTTAATGTTTGCATTGTTTGTTTAACTGTACCGGAGAGAAGGCGTGGCCAATATAATAAAAATGTTTTATTTGAATTTGTGTTGCTTACTGTACCTACTCCATTGACATTTAAAAATAGGTAGTTACAGCGGGTCATATTGCCTTGCTTACTTCTTTGGGTATAATGTGCGTCAGATGGTATATGAGATCCCTAGATCAAATTGTGGCATAACATTTTACAGGGTTACTTGTAAAACTCTAACAAAATCACAGAAATATCTATATATTAATACGTGAAGCAAAAACTTAGTACACCTTTTTCCGAAAATTGCGCGGACGGAGGAGTATGACTTTTCCCACACTTATAGTTTATATAGAGAAGGAGTGAGAATGCTAATATTTTTTTTAAATTATGCATAAGACATACATTAAATCGATGAAATAAACATTACACACACTACCATGTATTTGACACAATACACGTCAAATTGATGTTCGTCTTTAATATTATTTGTCTATAGTCTTACTGAATGTCAAACATAACCAGCAAACGATGAAAGAGTAGGTCGAATATCGACCTACGGGCGACCACTAGCATCATTAACATCGTAAATAACAACTATCGTACTGAGTTTTTTAAATTTTAGCCAGAATAGGTATACCAGCCACATTTTCAGAGTTGGGAATGCTTCCCAGAATTTTTCTATAAGAAGACCTATACAATTTTTATCGACTTAGGATTCGAACTTCAGACCTCGTTTTCACCAGCCGTACCATGCGCAATTACACCAATGAGGAAGTGCTTATAAGAAGATCTATAAACGTAATATATTACGATAGTAGGTCTATTTATTTATTTTTATACACTTATGTAAGTATATAAGTACATTACCCATATAGGCGGACTGTATCAGTATAGTATTATGATAGCTGATAAAAGACCCAGTAGTTATATCTCTCTATATCATCACGCCAGATCTCTTACGGGGTAGATAGAGAGTACAGAGTTCCAACAGGTTCTTTCCTTACATACTAGGCATGCCTTTTAAGTTCTGTCGTTTCCATATTTCCCGGCAATTTTGAATTTGTAACTGTTCTATATTCGAATGTGTTTAAATTTTGAATCTCAAAACAGTTGAAAGTATTAGGATTAATGCTATTGTTTAGTCACAGCGTCGATTGGAATCTGTCAGGTTACGTACGAAAATGAATATTTCTAAGGAAAATGTTCGTGCAATAATTTTCTACAACTTTAGAAGAGGCCTGACACGGCTTCAGTGTTTTGAAGAGCTAACATCTGTGTTCAGTGATGAAGCCCCATATCTGCGGACTGTCAAACGCTGGTATTTAGAATTCCAGCGTGGACATACTAGTGTTAGTGACAAATCTCGCAAAGGACGCCCAAAACCCGCCTTCACTGAAGATAACATCATTGCTGTGAGACAACTAATTCTCGAAGATCGTTGTGTCGTATCGAGAGATAGAGGCTCTATTAGGCATCTCAGGGCAACCATTCAGAAGATCTTGCATGAAGAGCTTGGTGTAAGAAAGCTGGTTTGCCGTTGGATACCGCATCTGCTTTCCGACGATCACAAGGCGGCCTGCGTCAGATGGTGTAAGAAAACTCTGCAAAGGTTCAACCGAGGAGAGTCAAATCACGTCTACGCCATCATCAGTGGTGACGAATCTTGGATATATTTTTCATCTCTTATCTTTTTATTGTTCTTCAAAGTATTCACCACGTAGCTTAATACACTTTTCCATTCGCTCAGACCAGTTATTATAACATTTATTCCACTCTAAAGTGGGGGTGTTCAAAATGGCTGACTTGAAAGTGTCGACTGCTTCTTCACCGGACCTTTGACCACGAAGACTTTTCTTAATTTTAGGAAATGTAAAGAAATCATTAAGGCTTAGGTCAGGACTGTATGGAGGATGGTCAAGAATTTCTACTTTTTCCTGCTTCAAATACTCAATCGTTTGACGAGCGCTGTGTGAGCTTGCGTTGTCGTGGTGCAGGATGATGCGTCGCTTTGAGTTAGATTTTCGAAGTTCGGCGATGACTTGTGGTAAACAAACTGTGGTATACCCCTCTGCGTTATCCGTTTTACGATCTTCGAGTGCAATAGTCGCAACATGGCCGGTTTTTCCAACGAACGTGGCCACCATCTTCTTTGAAGTGCTTCGAGAACGAACAACTTTAGTCGGCTTTGGCTCGTCTTGAAAGACCCAGATTGTAGATTGTTGTTTGGAATCAGGATCGTAGGCATAGATCCAAGATTTGTCACTACTGATGATGTCGTAGACGTGATTTGACTCTCCTCGGTTGAACCTTTGCAGAGTTTTCTTACACCATCTGACGCAGGCCGCCTTGTGATCGTCGGAAAGCAGATGCGGTATCCAACGGCAAACTAGCTTTCTCACACCAAGCGCTTCATGCAAGATCTTCTGAATGGTTGTCCCTGAGATGCCTAATAGAGCCTCTATCTCTCGATACGTCACATGACGATCTTCGAGAATTAGTTGTCCCACAGCAATGATGTTATCTTCAGTGAAGGCGGATTTTGGGCGTCCTTCGCGAGATTTGTCACTAACACTAGTAAGTCCATGCTGGAATTCTAAATACCAGCGGTCGACAGTCCGCAGACATGGGGCTTCATCACTGAACACAGATGTTAGCTCTTCAAAACACTGAAGCTGTGTCAGGCCTCTTCTAAAGTTGTAAAAAATTATTGCACGAATATTTTCCTTAGAAAGATTCATTTTCGTACGAAACCTGACAGATTCCAATCGACGCTGTGACTAAACAATAGCATTAATCCTAATACTTTTAACTGTTTTGAGATTCAAAATTTAAACACATCCGAATATAGAACAGCTCCAAATTCAAAATTACCGGGAAATATGGAAACGACAGAACTTAAAAGGCATGCCAGGTACCTACTCGTTTTCCTACCAGTAGGTATCTATGTAACTATAAGTTAAACATCTTCTACCTCCCATCACTACATCCGTATGTCATCGTCACCGTTTAAAAATTCCCTGCGCATCGATCGAGGCGACAGAGAAAACTCGCAAAAGTTTTCCTTTGGAAAAACGTGAGTTGTTTCTCCGGCAGACATAAACAAATTCTGTAACCATCGTGAAACTCAGCCGTTGGCGGTCGATTTACATAAAATTATCGCGGGACCCTCTTCCCTCCCGCCTTCCTTCTAACACCCCTTGTCGTGTCTCCCTTTAATACCTCCTTTGTGACGCCAAAATATTTTGCGAACAGTTTACCACACAAACTCTGTAATTCAATGTACGGCGGCGGGCGACGAAGAAGTTATTTTACATGGAAGCTGCGGTAAACACGGAGGAATTTTATTTTTATATACAGAGATCGTTCGAGGAAAGAGGGGGTGGGTGGGATATTTGTTCAGCAATAGAACATTGGATACAAAAAATATACAATCAATAACCATACAATAATAATAGCGCGAAGATCGGACGGGCGTTGGGGCTGAAAGATTCGAGAGTGGAGACCACGTACTTATTGGCATGCGCAGCGTAGGACGACCGCCTGTCAGATGGACCAACGATCTTATGAAAATCGCAGGAAGTCGTTGGATGCAGGTGGCATCGGACCGGTTACGCTGGAAAGCGATTGGGGAGGCCTATGTTCAGCAGTGGACAAGTATAGGCTGAGGCTACTGCCTCGTTGGTCTAGTGGCAAAGCGCATCGCTTGGTGATCACGATGGTTGGGTTTAAATCCTAGGTCGAACAAATTAAGATTTTCTATCAAAAACTTTCCAGTATGAGTCCGGAGTCTGGAATTGTGCCCAGTATATGGTAATAGGCTCGCCCCCTATTACATGGGGCCTAATATTGTCGGCGAAAAGTAGGTGTATACAGTACACCTCTGCCACCCCCGCTTCGGGAATATAGGCGTGACGGTGTTTTAATCATACATAATAATACCTAACTTGTAAGGCATGAATGTATAGGCGTATAGCCATAAGATCGCCTCTATTAAATTCGGATCTGACATCGTCTGCAAAATATGAACTAACCTCTGTCACGCCGCTTGAAGAAAGTAGATGTAATAATGTAAACAATTTTTATAGATTTTTATCTGTCAATATTTTTAATTACGAAATTAACCTAGAGCTAAAATATTACATCGCGCATATATGTAAAGGTGTCAGCGTTATATTTCTTCCAACTAAACTCAGTTACACAGAGTACTTTTAATAATCTCAGATTCACATAATAAACGCATAATTCCAGTACAAAACCCTTGCCAATAATACTCATTCCCAAATTATTGTATTCCACGAGACGAAACTCGCCCGAAACCTTTGACGTTCCAAAATCTGCAAATAAAGCCCTATCTTATACCGCAGACATCTCCCACAGGAATATGCGCTACTTATAACTTGTGCCTTCGACATGACCACAGAGTAGTTACTACACACACTTCACAATTCCCAGATAGACAGTGTACAAATGTATTTGTGCTGATGTTGAGAGGTCTGTGGCGAAGCCGTATGTGTTTCGATCACAAAGCACGGACAGGCAAGTCTATGTAATACGCTTATTTGAAGATAATCCTCGTCCCCTCTCGTAGAATACCTCAGACGATTTGCTGTTCAGTTTATAGCCATGTTATATTACGGACGTGGGCTGTAGATTGAATTAAATTTTTCTTGATACTTTTTCTTGGTAGTTTTTCTAAGGGCGACGTTTGAAATAGCTGGAATCGTGTTTATCGAAACAGTTCTTAATAAATTAAAAACAAAAGCGCTTTTGTTAAATATGGTAATGTGAAATTTGCTATTGTGCACAATATGATCTTATTGTACCCTCTTTGATACCATAATAGACATAGAAATAAGTATGTTGGCGAGTCTTTTTTCATTACACGGATCACGGATTCCAGACTGCCGACTACGAATAGCAATTTTTCAAATTTTCAATAACACTTCAAATTCCCGTGCTTGAGGCCTTTCCATTACTTTGGTGGTGTAAAAACACTTGAAACGTCGGAAATATGAAGTCAAAAATAGCCGCGACTAAATCTGATAATACCTCATAGTGTTATTATTAACTAATTATTTACTTTTTAGTTTAAATATAGCTCTTAAGTTGTATATAATTATTATTATTAGGTATTTTTGGTTTTCTTCTCTTACGTATGTTATTGAATTAATAGATAATACCTCCTAACAGTTTTATGTCAAACATAAATGCAATTTATTACATAGGTATACTTAGATATAATTATAGGTAGGCCCATAAAACAAGTACCTAAAGTACAAAACAGTACAAAACCCTTACTACATACAAATAACTTGTTGTTTTTCGGTTGCCTTTGTTTTAGGGTGGGAGGAGTAAAGAGCGGGAGACAGGGCTAATTATGAGAGGGTGAGCGGGGGTGACTCCTGTCTGCCTAGGTAGACATCGCCTACGTATAATGGTGAATTCGATGTAGGTAAACACTATATTGTTAAGTAGGCCGGTAAGCAGAGGCGCTTACGTAGCTTCGTATTTCCGAAGTGGTGGTCAGAAACAATCTGTACGATGAATTAAATAAATAATAGGACCACTGTCCCTCTGGGAAAACGCCTTATGACATAAATTCAGGTGAAATACAGAATAGGTCATTATCTATCAAGTGGACTTACGGCCAGTTACAGTATTCAACTCAAGGATAGATTTGCCTACTACGGATAGATTTTTAACATATTTTGTATGGAAAATCTTTCAAACTCCTACTGACAGTAAGGAAATTTATCTTAGTGAAAATAAATTCAAATCCTGTATTAAACGTACGCTCTGCAAGCGAGCTTACTATATGATGATTATTTAAAAGATAAAAATGCTTGGATAGGTGATGTTCCAGCTCCACCAGAATGTGGATAACATGTTCAGCTATTATTATTTATTATTCCCTCTCTTCTTTCTAGTAGTTAAATAAAATTTATCATTTTTCTTTCTCATTTCTTTATCTGTAAATGAGAGAACCATGTAGCCATTCACATGAATAGTTTAACTTGGTTAATTTAATTTAGACTCACCTGATACTACATTGTTCTCCCATACCCTACAACAAAATGTAGATGGAAAGATTGTAAAAATATTATTTTAAAAGAGTAACCGTGGAGTTTCTTGTCCTTCTTCTCCACAGGAATGACATTCCGAAGTGGTGGTAGAGTCTTTGTTACTATTTTGACGATTCATAAATACTGTAATGGTTTACATAAATCAAATATTCTGATTCTGATTATCTTTGAGTTGAATATCGAAACCGGCCATTGGTAAGCATTAGTGGATTTATATTCTTGTAACTTATCAAGTACACCTCTGCCTTTTTTGTGTGTGTGAGTAATCTTCGCTCTTGGCCGCGGGGCCTTTGCAGTTTCAGAGGACAAAGCACCTCTGCCACCCCCGCTTGGGGAATACAGACGTGACGGTGTGTATGCTCAACTTATCAATTTAGTTTCTTTACATATACTTTTAACTTTACATTTTGTTAGTAGGTGTTTGGTGTAAAACAATTAAAATAGCTCAACCGCGATGACAAGCAAAAGCAGTTTAAGTAGCTTTCTAAAAAGCAGTTTAGGTATTAAATCGTTTTTATTTGGAATGCAAGGATATCGATACCGATGAATTATAAGCATTATAATAAAATACTAAACAATTAACGCGTACCCTCACCTACACAAGAATACCTACTGTAATTTCTACATTTTCATTCATTAAAATGTACCCTTATGAGTAAATAGATCAATTCCAAAATGGCAATCGTGTTCACATAATAATTTATGTTATGCCATTCCATTTGAACGTTTTATAATAACGCAAATTATTTACGTTATAAATATAAACTTGGTAACTTAATAATGACCTCTTCAAAACTCACTCGAGCTAATAATTATATTATAACCACAAAAGCGAATCCTAATAAACCCCACCTCGATTATAAAAATATCGCATCGGAACGCAACACTTGAATAAATCACTTATATTAGGACCCGATATTATTCGTATTTTTTTCTGAATCTTTATTGATAGAAAATATGCAATAACGTGTTAAATAACCACAATATCGTACTCTAATTAAAATTTTAAGGACCACTTAATAAAGTGCAATTTTCAAATGAATATTCTCAGCATCTGACACATCTTTTTTCATGGTGTTATATTGTGTAACACAAAACGCGAAGCGCCTGACCCCATTCAAGTACGGGTAACTCTATACAAATTGGCACCACCATTCAGTTTAGTTGACACTTTTATATAACCACGATTAACACTCACAAACGAAATTAGAACCCAATAATATTATTAAAGGTAGTTTTTTCGTGACAAAGCGAGTCCCCTTTCCCCATGACTTATTGTGAATAAGTAACTCGGATTACCACCTACGTATTTGTGTAAACACAATAAATATTTTTTGGGTGCTCCCTTTATCTCGCTAAGTGCGGATCTGGAGATACTCGTCAGTTTAAGATACATTGGTGAGATAAAGATTTTAGATTTTTGTGATTCTTGAGCAGGAAGAGGACGTTTAAGTAATGATAAGACGATTGTTACATATTAAGCTACTTTGATATAACTTGTCGACTATTTTTCTGGAAGGATATTCAAGTAAATTTAGTACATTGTTAGTATTCCGACTATCTATTAGACTTGGTAAAAGTGCCTCAGATTCGACCATTGGTATCTAAAATTTGACAAAGATTCGAATCCGAATATCCCTCATTTGGAACATTTGAATCAGCTAAACGAGAGTCAGCCCGTTTGTTCTGTGCGACAGTAAGTTTGGTCACTGTTAGAACGAGATTCAGATTCAGATTGGAATGAACTACGAAACACTTAGTTTGTTCTGTAAGATTAGCACCTTTGCATACTGACTGGCGAATGTAAGATACAAATGTGTTTTTTTTTTCTGTACAACTTTTTTGAATCTTATAGTTCTCGTTCATGTTTCATATCACTGTATCGTGTCAATAAAGATCGATACACGTCTACTATCTATATTAACAAACAAAACGGCATCAATAAGTAGCACAATATTATATTTCTCTTGGACGTAGAAGTCATCTTTTTTTAAAAAAGAAATTAGCGCCACGGTTCGATTTATTCCGGTATCGTGGGTGCGTTTACAAACATGAAAATTCACATACACAAATTCCCTGAACGGAACAAATAATTGTGGATCACACAAAGACCTGTCCCGTGTGGGAATCGAACCCGCGACTATTAGACACAGTGGGCGGAGCGGCTTAAGCTCTTAACCACTACGCTAAATCGTCCGT
The DNA here is from genome assembly GCA_905147815.2 of Phalera bucephala. Lineage (NCBI taxonomy): Eukaryota > Metazoa > Arthropoda > Insecta > Lepidoptera > Notodontidae > Phalera > Phalera bucephala. The sequence continues at coordinate 52,605,414 of LR990609.1, forward strand.
CATTATTAATTTACAAATGCTTCACAGAAATTCTGTAATTCTTTACACACACCGTCACGCTTATATTCCTCAAGCGGGGGTGGCAGAGGTGTACCGGGTATACCTCTATATTACAGATATACTAACAGATTTAAAAAAATGTCTCAATTCTTCTAAAAGTAGATATAAAAAGAATAATGATAAAATCTGAATAGGTATAGTTGTACCATACTTATCTTTTATTGTCGTTTACTTTAAGAGCACTGGATGAAATAAAACTATAAAAAAATAATTTAAAAGGTCCTTTTTAATACAAACAACTTTATAGCAAAAACGCGCCGACGATATCTTGCTTCGTTGAGGGGTTCCTATGGCCTCCTTCTTGCTCCATCACCAGATCTTGGACACCATCTGAGTCTAAAGTACTCATCACTCAGACAAATTCAACGAGCCCAAACACGGTGGGGTTATTTTCAGTAGTTGAGTGGTTACATTGGCTACCTTTCGGCTTCGTCATGAGACCCTGAATACTAACTGAGTGTTTAATACTTGTCAATACCAATCTAACACGCACACACACATAGGGGTTACGTTGTATAGTTCACACGTTCCTATGGCCACCCCATCGTCAGACCAGTTCCATGGTACTATATTATTGCATTGTCTTCGAGTTTACATATGTATGCCAAATTTCAGCTCAATCGAATAACCGCAAGTCCTTAAAAATCACAAATTTAAAACCGGAAAGACAGACAGATATGTTGCAAGTTAAATAAAAGCTTCTTAAAAATAAACACCTACAATAAAAAATACACCCAGAAGTGCCCCTTATAGGTACATATCCCAATGTAATAGTGGGAGAGCGAAACCAGGACCTCATATTTGCCAACCACCCTTTACACCACCAGACCATCAAACCAGTCAAAAAAAATCTTCTCGAATATTAAGCTGTTTAAATATTTACTAACTTATACCGTCAGTGACAAAACATTGATTCACTACAATTGGACCCCTGTTGTCGTGGCTATTGTTCACACGTGCTGTTTCCACCCCCTGCTCGAGGGTGCACTGTGACGACCACTCGGTGGTGAGCGCTGAGTAGTGGACGCCTGTTGACCACTTGAGCCTCAAGTTGAGGACTTCCTCAATGGCCAAATACGTTTGGGGTTACTGAAGCTGGTAGGGTAACATGTTAATGTTAGAAATGCGATAGAAAGTTTAATAATGAGGATGATAATATTATACTTTGTAATAGATACATTTTATGTATTATATAAATTTATCTAGCTAGTTCTGCATTCTCCCGTACCCCATAGATCACACTACGAATAAAAATCTTTATTTTTATTATTTTAAGTGATAAGTTTATTAATTTATTAATATTTATATACCTATATTATATTATTCTACTTAGTTCTACAGTAAGGTACCTACAGGATTGATATAATACTCATAATAACTGAATTTACACATGCCGTCAAGGAGTCCCCCGGTGTGTCTCCAAAATCCAAGGCCCGATACCGATAAAATTAAAATGGGACCACTTTATAGCTATATTATACCCAATCCAAAAAGTTAGACGAATTATGAACCTCTTTCTTTTTTGAAATCGGTTAATATTCTGCTTAGTTATATAGTAGGGTAACTATAGGATTGATATAACAGTAATAATATCTCAATCTACACTTTTGTGTTGTTTGTCGTTAAGGAGTTCCCTGGTGTATCTTCTAAGTCCAAGATCCAATACCAATGAAATTAAAATAAGACTACCTCAAAGTTATATTGAACCCAATGCAAAAAAAAATCATCAAAATCGGTTCATAAGCAAAGAAGTTATAAAAAGAAATAGACGAATTATAAACCTCCTCCTTTTTTGAAGTCGACAGTAAGGAACCTATAGGATTGACATAATACCCATAATATCTCAATTTACACATACATATTGTTTGTCGTTAAGGAGTTCCCTGGTGTATCTTCTAAGTCCAAGGTCCAATGCCAATAAAATTAAGATGGTACCACCTTGAAGCTATACTAAACTCAATGCAAAAAGAATCATCAAAATCGGTTCACAATTGATGAAAATATCGCTGAACATACATAAAAAAGTATACATACAGACTAACATAGAACCTCCTCCTTTCTGAAACCGGTTAAACAGAAAAACGCTCATTTTTAAAAGAGCAAACGTGGAGTTCCGATTTCTTCTGCATAGGAATGATATTTCAAACGGGGTAATAATCATTGAGCTTTTCTTTCTTGACTATTCATAGGTACTTTTCAATCTACATGTATAAAAAACTTTTTTCGGTGGAAGAATGTCATACAAAAATGGTGTAAACTACTTAACTGTATTAAATTACTATCCTCCGACTAAATCTCTACTACATAGTTGAATACCAAATGGTAACGCTGAATTAAGAATATAATACGAAGCATCCAAGAAACCACAACTCGAGACTACGACATGAAGAACTTTACACTGAAATATTAAAAACCATATCGACCATAGGCTTTTTTTTGCAAACAGAAAAAGCATTAATTTAATTTCGATGTATCGTATCGACCAGAAGCTCAAGTGTGGGACAATAAAAGCTGGCGGAAGGGCCGAGCGCACCACATGCGCGGTAATCCACTTAACAGCGATTAATCCTCGGCTGGTTACTTGCACCATTGTGCGGGGACGCGCCCGACTGTACTTAATTCAATCACAACAGTTGCCGATATTCGTTAATCATTTGTCTATTTATTTGATGGGATCGTTAAAAAATTACAAATGTATTTAGATATCTTGTGGTGGCGCTCGTCGAATTAACAACGTTTTAAAGCCTTGATAATAATTTTGAATGATACAAAGAAGGACCAAGGGTATAGATGTGTAGATATTAGTATAAATAGCTTTTGAGATGTAGTAACCACCTTGCTATATATTAACGCACTTATATATCTAGCCTTGTCTTTCTGTTTCCTTGTTCGATATATTTTATACAGTTTGCACATTGAGTGATTAATTATTTCGATTTATTATCGACATTAAATAATTGGCTACACAACGTATGACTTAAAAGAAGGGAGGCTTACACCTCCATCCGAAAATCTTAATGCTAATCCCTCCCTACTGGTTCAATAAATAAACCGAAAGAATTACACATTCATACATATCCGTCGTATTACTAGTTATACTGTCATCTTTCATTTTCAACAATCTCAGGAAGTTGACCAGCTGCAAAACAAACAATGTCCGAATGCATTATTACCACACATCGGAACGACGCGAATCACAAAACGCGTCCTACCCGTGACCGCATTCCAAGAACTGGAACGCACGCCTCCGAGTGCACTTAATTCAATTACAGAGCTATTGTGACGCGAGTTTTTGCTCTCGAACATTTTACACCATCACAATTGAGTTATTTTGCCAACAATAACTGTTATTCGATGGACAATATTGTCGACACGTCGGTGATGGGGCGGGGACGGAGTATGCCGGTGGAAATGGTAGAAGTTCCACTTTGGACAAAAATTATATAGGGTAAGTTAAGATACGGATTTAAAAGTATGAAGTGGAGAAGTGGATTTCTGTTTGGTGTTAGGTCTGATAGATATGATTTAGAAGGAGGTGTTTGAAGAAATATTGTTTAATTCGGGTATTTCTAAAGCCATAAAATAATACGCTATAGCGTATTAATTGGATTTTACGGAAACAGACGCAATATATGTGTATATGTAAAACAGTAGGAAATATATCTCAAATTATTTGCATCTGAACATTGTTTAATAATATATATCCAATATATGTAATAACAAACTAAAACTTACTAACTAAAAAAGTTAACCTACTCCAAATGTCATTCCTAACGTCAATGATCAACATTTTTTTCACAACACAAAACTAACTGTTAACGAAATACGAATTGTTACACGTCAAGTGTTTATCATGTCCTGTTCGAGATACGATCTTAATCTCGGATTAGTGAAGTGTTAGTGGTCATTGTCCAGTCGCCTGTTAAACGATGGTGCCACCTATCGAGGACAATAGAGTCATTGAGTGGTCGACATACTCCCACGAGACATAATAGTTATTAGTGTAATCTTTAACTGTGGATGTACGAGTATATCCGGCCTAATGTGTGCTAAAATTATGGCTAAGTTTGTTAGCATGTTTGCAAGAATTGAAATGAATGAAATACTAAAGGTGTCACCTGCATTCTGCTTACAAATGTTATGTTCCCGTGAGATTATTGAGTAGGTCAATAGTAAAAGATTTTCCTGTCATGAGAGTCATCCTCTTCTTTCGTGTGGTAGATCTTAAACTATGCAAAAGTCTTTTTTTTAGACTTATATCATGGTTAACAGGTGGACGGGTGAACGGGTGGGCTTCTTTTTTCATTTGATAAAAGTGACTACTACCGTTTAATGATAACAGCCGGGTCCGAAAATTTGTGCACTCTGAAGTATGGAAAAGCTCTTATATAGATTAACAGTTACCTATCTAAGGTCCGAGCATACCCAGCACTGCATTAGCATCGTCAATTGATGCCGATCTATTATGCAACATACTAAGACCCAAAACTTTGGCAAAAATTGATTGTAAAATAATTAAGTTGCTATTAAAATATTTCGGATTTCGTCGCGGAATATTTGTGGTTCTAAAGTGCCCAACCCTTTGACTGCTCTACAGCACCCATGATCACGGAAGGGACTGAGTCGTTTGACGTCCAAAAGTCCACAGGAGGATTTAATTTAATTGCAAATGAAATTTCAATTGATTGATCCTACAATTAAAAAATGTCCAACACTGCTAAGACCCTCATAACGTACTAATGGAGTCTACATGGGATAAATAGCGCTATGATTTGCTAGTGTGTTTGTAGTTTAGCACCCATGTTTCAAGACTAAATCCTAAAGAGAGACAATGTAGGCTTGTTAAAAAAATTAAGAAAGCATGAATTTTATTAAACACCGTCTGCAATCATTTGCATTCATAAGATTCAACATCTCAGTTAAGGGAGGCGTTTGGTAAAAGACTATATATATTACCTTGGAAGTGCGAACACGACAGTTAAATGATCGGCTAACAGTTGAGTTAGAGCCTAAACTGTTCAGTTGATTAATGACTGGCAGTGTGTAGTAGGTTTTAATCCTAAATAAGCCTAGTTACTGACAGCCTCGTTGGTTTAGTAGCGAATAATGCGCTTTGCGATCCTGGGTTCACATCCTAAGTCGGACATTTGTAGATTTTCTATCGAAAAATTCCCAGTATCAGTCCGGAGTTTGGAAATGTGCCCGTTATATGGTAATATGCCCGCCCCCTATTAGGTGCATGGGACATAATGTCGTCGACGAAAAGTGGGCGTACACAGTACACCCCTGCCACCGCTTGGGGAATAAAAGTAGTAGTAACACCGTCATTGTTATTTTTTTTTAATATGGTAGTAACCATAGGAACTCTTTTTAAAACTAATTTTATAATAACACAGACAATAAGAAATATTTATTATTGCCTGTCAAATGATGACCTGACCGATACTGACACGCAGTTGATACGCAGTCGTTCTGATTTTTTCAGCACAACATGCAGCAAATATTGAAATTACTGTATAAAACAAATTATACAGTGAAATATGTGACTTACTTTGTGATTTTGATAGCTTTCTATCTAATATTTAACTTATGGCTTTTGCATTACGATATGAACTTCAAAACGCTCATGAAACCAAAAAACTTTTCCAACCTAAATTCGCGTTTAAAATATGTATTATTGTGGAACTATTATTACGTTGTATTAAACGGCTCGAACAGTGTGTTTCCAAGTTTGCAGTGTAAAGTCAATAACTGTATATTTACTGACGACAAAAAATTACTAGAAGACGACTACACGCGATTTGATGCTATCATATTTAACGAAGGGGATCTTGGTCAAGAAGATGACAGGCCAGAGAAACGATCTCCGTCTCAGCTATACGTATTCGCCTCAATAGAATCAGCGTATTATAATCCAGCGTGTGAGCTATTTAATGACAATTACTTCAATTGGACTTTTACATACAAGCTCAATTCAGACGTCGTATGGAAGTATTTCGTTGTGCGGAATGTGTCTGGCCATGCCGTGGCCCCAAGTAATGACGTTGTTTGGCAAACAAATGACAGCCCTATAAGCCCAGGTATAAAGGCTATATTACGCCACAAAACTAAAGCAGCAGCGTGGTTAGTCAGCCATTGCAAAGCCGATAGCTTTAGAGACGAATACCTATCCAGGCTCCAAGAGCACTTATTTCACTTTTCTTTAAAAATAGATGTATACGGAAAGTGTTCAGCCAACAAATGTACAGACGATGATTGCGAAATAATGTTGTCTAGGGATTACTATTTCTATATGGCGTTTGAGAATTCAATTTCAACCGATTACGTCACGGAGAAAGTGCTCCATGGCTACAATAATTACGTGGTGCCTATTGTGTACGGAGGCGCTAATTACAGCAGGTAAGTCCAACTAAGAAGCTTACTCACGGGCGTTATTGATTCTGAGAAAAATACTAGAACTCATTAGTGTGGTTAGAGGAATAGAGTAGTCTATTTTTGGAATCGATTCATTTATCAGCCATGAAATACTTAAAACCGTGGTATCTACCTATGTTTTTTTTGTAAAAATGTTTCCAAATTGCAATACGTAAACTAAAGAAGACTCGCAGATGTTAATATTTATCTCTAATTTTTTTATACTGTGCTTCAATAGGAATTTTATTAGGTACTTATGTAGAAACCGTGGCGTGTTTGTTTATCTTACAAAGATTTATGTACTAGGAGGGATCAAAAAGTAGTGAGAACGACATACTCCTTGGTAAAAAAAAAATACTGGCAGGCAATTCATCATGCGACGTCGTCAGACGACGACGTCGCATGATGAGGTCTACTCTCAGACCTACTGCGCCTCAAATAGCTTTAGGGTCCGAAAAGTTCCAACTGGAGCTTCAAAATCGTTTCGACCTGCTGGAAACCGAAGGCAATGTTGACGAGAAAACCGACACAGTGGTCAAAACGCTACAGGATGTGTCTCGAAGGGTGTTTCCCGGCAAAAGCGGTAACAGAGAGTCTAAACTCTCGCTCGAGACTCTCGAACTTATGAGGCAGAGACGGGAAATGTCATCCACGCAGGCGTCTTCGCCGGATGGGAGGAACCTCAACCGGAAGATCCGGAAGCGGGTGCGACGTGACCTCCGATGTTCCAACACCCGCGCCATCGCGGCTGCGATTGAACAGAACAGAGGCACCAAAGTCTTCGCTCGCCAGCTAGGTAGATCCCATCTGACGAAACTTAATACAGCGGATGGCAAAACCGTGACCTCCAAGTTCGAGATACTCGAGGAAATTGAGAGTTTCTACAAAGACCTGTACGCATCACGGATGGCTAAACCCTCGAGACCCAGCGCTGACGACCACAGAGCCCCACTAGCACGCCACGATACGGAAGACATCCCTGATGTCAACCAGGACGAGGTCAGAGTGGCTCTCGAGCAGCTCAAAAACAACAAGTCGCCAGGCGATGACGGAATCACCACTGAGCTCCTAAAAGCAGGCGGGACTCCAATCCTGAAAAAGCTAGCGAGTCTCTTTAATTCCGTCATCCACCAGGGCTTAACACCTCAAGCGTGGAGCGGGAGTGCGGTGGTTCTGTTCTTCAAAAAAGGTGACAAAACCTTGCTGAAGAACTACAGACCCATCTCACTCCTGAGCCACGTCTACAAGTTGTTCTCGAGAGTACTCACAAACCGCCTCGCCAGAAGACTTGACGAGTTCCAGCCACCGGAACAAGCCGGGTTTCGAAAAGGCTACAGCACCGTAGACCACATCCATACTGTTCGGCAGATTGTACAGAAGACCGAAGAGTACAATCAGCCGCTGTGTATGGCTTTCGTGGACTACGAGAAAGCCTTCGACTCCATCGAAACCTGGGCGGTTTTGGATGCTCTGCAGCGATGTGGCATCGATTGGCGCTATATCGAGGTGTTGAGATGTCTGTATGATACCGCCACAATGACCGTCCAGCTCCAGGGCCAAAAGACCAACCCGATCGAGCTGCATCGAGGGGTAAGACAGGGGGATGTAATATCCCCCAAGCTCTTCACCAATGCACTCGAGGACGTCTTCAAGACGCTGGACTGGACTGGGCGGGGCATTAACATCAATGGCGAATACATCTCACACCTTCGGTTTGCCGATGATATCGTCATCGTGGCAGAGTCACTGGAACAGTTGAGCGGAATGCTGCATAGCCTAAATGGAGCCTCTCGAGGTGTCGGTCTCGGCATGAACTTGGATAAAACCAAGATCATGTTTAATGAGCATGTCACGCCGGGACCGATCTACGTCGATGGTTCGATGCTCGAAGTTGTTCGGGAGTATGTCTACCTTGGACAAGTTGTCCAATTTGGTAGGAACAACTTCGAGAAAGAAATCAACCGCAGGATCCAATTGGGTTGGGCAGCATTTGGCAAACTACGTCACGTTTTCGCTTCGCCTATACCGCAATGCCTGAAGACTAAAGTCTTTAACCAATGCGTTCTACCTGTTATGACTTACGGGGCCGAGACGTGGACACTCACAGTGGGACTAGTCCACAAACTCAAAGTCGCACAGCGGGCTATGGAGCGAGCTATGATCGGCGTCTCTTTGAAGGATAAAATTCGTAACGAGGTAATCCGACAAAGAACCAAAGTTACCGACATAGCTCGCAGACTCAGTAAGCTAAAGTGGCAATGGGCTGGTCACATCTGCAGAAGGACCGACGGCCGATGGAGCAAGCGTGTCCTAGAGTGGAGACCGCGACTTGGTAAGCGTAAGGTAGGACGGCCCCCAGCTAGATGGACCGACGACCTCAAGAAGGTCGCTGGGACGGACTGGATGCGGAAGGCGGGGGACCGTGTGCAATGGCGCGTGTTAGGAGAGGCCTATGTCCAGCAGTGGACTACGATAGGCTGATTGATTGATTGATTGAGGCAAAGCTCAGATACATATTTGTAATATTAATAAAAAAAATCTTCGATTCTCTTGTGGTTTTTTCTGAATGTAGTCATTTGTTTGCTTCGTGTCGGAACGTGTTCTCGAAAATGGAGAAAAACGAAGTGCGAGCCGTTATTAAATACCTCTGTTTAAAAAAGTTAACGACGCAAGAGATTCATAGCGATTTGGAGGCAACATTAGGAGAGTCTGCTTCGCCGTATTCCACTGTCGCAAGGTGGGCTTCTCAATTTCGAGTAGGGAGAACGAGCACGGAAGACGAACATCGTTGCGGCCGTCCATCGACGTCAGTCACCCAAGAAAATGTTGCGAAAGTCGAGAAAATTGTATTGAGCGATTGAAGAGTTACCATCCGATACTTAATTCAAGAAACGGGCATTTCATATGGAAGTATTCAATCCATATTGAAACAATCTTTGAATATGAGAAAAATCTCCGCAAGATGGGTGCCGAGAATGTTAACAGACAGTCAGAAACAAAATCGACTTGACATTTCGAAGATATTGTTGGACAAGTTTCAAGAAGATTCTGAAAACTTTTTGTCTCGTTTCGTAACAATGGACGAAATATGGGTCCATCATTTTGATCCTGAGACAAAACAGCAATCTTCGCAATGGAAACGGCCATCATCACCGACCCCGAAGAAGTTTCGTGTCGTGGCATCGGCTGGCAAGGTTATGGCCTCAATATTTTGGGACTCAGAAGGAATATTGTTGATTGATTACCTGGAGCGTGGAACCACTATTACAGGCCAATATTATACAGCTTTAATTCCCAAGTTGAGGAATGCCATCAAAGAGAAAAGGAGAGGGAAACTTCGAAGAGGCGTGCTGTTTCATCACGACAACGCACCCGCGCACAGGTCGGCAGTTGCGATGGTTGCCATTCAGCAAGCTGGCTTCGAATTGGTTGACCACCCCCCTTATTCACCAGATCTGGCGGCTAGCGATTTTTATCTGTTCCCCAAATTGAAAAAATACTTAAGGGGAAACAGGTACGAAGACGATAACGAGGTGATGGATGCCGTGGAGAGCTTTTTGCAGGACCAAGACAAAACTTTTTTTGTGAAAGGGCTTTTCCAGGGCTTCAGCTCTGGAAAAGCGCTGGACTCGGTGTGTAGAGAGACTCTGAAACTATGTAGAAAAATAAATTATTAAGTTATCAATAGTCATTATATTCTAGTTCATTCTCACTACTTTTTGATCCCTCCTCGTACATATAGGCATTTTAAGGGAATTAATGTTTGGTCAATTTTCTGTTAGTCTTGAAACTTGTGTGAAATTTATGGGGTTCAAATATGTGTATCTAATTGTTTTTTTTTAGATTCTTGCCGCCGAGTTCCTACTTGAACGCCCGCGAGATACATCCATACAACTTGGCATATCTCATATACCGGGCCATAAAGGAACCCTTAGTGTACGAATCTTACTTTAGGTGGACGAACCTTTACATGATAGATGCGTACGAACCCGGTTTCCACCCTCTATGTAACTTCTGCGCAGCTCTAAACAAGGTTAAATCTCCTTCTGTGTATAAAAAATTCAGGCTATGGTGGAACGGCCAGAATGGGATGAAATGGTGTCTGCCTAAGGAATATTGGAACGAATCATATTTCATCAATTTGGATGAAACGCATATTTTCAATCTATACTGACCATATACTTTTATATTTTTGATATCGTTTTATTTTCCTTTTTACAAGCTTTTATTTTACTTGCAATGTTCGTATGTCCGTCTGTTTGTCTGTCACTCTGCCTTTCCAGTTCAAATCTTGTGATTCATTTTTCAAACATTTGCGGTTATCTGATTAGGCTGAAAATTGGCAAACGTGTGTAAAGTCAGCGACTATGCAATAATATGGTATCATAAAGCTTTTGATGATGGAGTCAGAAGGTGGCCATAGGAACATGTTAACTATACAATGTAACCCCCCCGTGTTTAGGCTTGTTAGTTTTGGTATTGACAAGCACTATACAAGCAGATGGTGTTCAAGATCTGATGATGAAGCCGATAGGTGGCCAATGGAACCACCCATCTACTGAATATTACCCTGCCCTGTTAGAGTTCGTTAGGTTTATCTTGACGAGGACTTTAGACCCGGACGCAGTCTAAGGTCTGATGATGGAGCCGGAAGGAATCCTCAACGGGTCAACTAAGCAAGATATCTTTGCTGTGTTTTGATATAAAAGCTTGTTTTTAAAAACGTCTTTTTAAATTAATATTATTTTATATATTTTTGAGATTGTTTTATTTTGGTATTTAAAACAAAAATCGCTGATGTGGGCCAATCAGCTGCAAGGCTCAAATGGAACTAGGCTGGACATATCTGTCGCATGTCGGATACGCTATGGGCAAAAATTACCACAGTGTGGGTCCCACATGTCAGTAAAGTATGGCGCGGCAGGCCCAGAAAGAGGTGGCGAGACGAGCTGGACTCCTATAACAAGGATTGGCACCAGCTTGCACTAAACCGAGATGAGTGGAAGAAGGGAGGGGAGGCCTTTGCTCTGAAGTGGGACAGTATAGGCTTATAATAAATAATAATTATATTTTAATTATCTAACTTATTGTGTTTTTCTTTGACTAGTTGCTGGGTTAATAAAATATAGAGATTGTCTTATAAGAAAAATACATAACATTCATCCATAAATGTGATCGTACCCATGACACACAACAGCAGTGTAATTTTTATGCATGCATTTCCGTTTGAAGTGTAAGACTGACATCAAATGTACGTACTGAATCAACGTACAAAAAATCTTGCAGATTACCGCAACCTTTTTAGCAAAATTAGTATAATCTGACTGCCTTGACAAAGTGATTATTACTATACTACTATACAAAACTATAAACTGTATATATACACATCCCCTTCATACAGAAAAGTGATAATATCGTAACTTTGTTAAAGATGGTGGGTGGTACGCGTGAAAAAGCCATTATCAGCCATCAGCATTATTAACATGTTGTTTACATCAAAATAAACGAATGCCGCCAGTAAGCCAGATTTCAGACGATTACCAACAAAAAACTGTCACACTACGATGTCCGTCCAACCTAACAGTCGAACCTATACATATAAGATACCTCGTGATCGCCAACCGAACCATACGCCACCAGAATAACGAGGCAGCCCCGTCCAACACATATTTAATTAAAACCTAATCCGAATGATTGAACCAACTTATACGGTTGCTTATTTATACCTCAACAAATAAATCTCGTCTCACACGCCCCGGATTACCAGAAACTCATCAACCGCAAACGGAACCCAATAAGGTTTCACAGAAACCGTGACCGATAGTTTTCTAATCCGCCCGCTCAAAGCCCGAACGTTATTAATTTCATACGACCAACAAAAGAGCATGTTGTTACAAATATTTCCACAAAAGAACTCCAAGTAATTAATGTAGAGTCGTATTGGTTGAATCTAGTCGTTAGCCCCGGGGGAGACGCGGGCGAACCGGCGCAGACACAATACGGTAGTTAGGGGACGGGCGGATCGGGACGTTTAACGAGCAAATTATTTAGTAAATGTTGCCAAATAATGACATTAATGCGTGTGGGGCGAATTGCGGGCGGCGCGTTTGGGGTGAGATTGGATAATGTGGATCTTGAGATAAAGTTTTTATAAATCTAGCTAGGTTTTTTTCTTTCGCCGTCGAATCGTCGTCGATAACAGTGGCATTACTAAAAACTGTCAGCGGTTTGTCTAATATATAGGTAAAGTGGAAAAGAAGCTCATGAAACTATAGCTAATTCTTACTCCATCACGCATTTATTTCACAAGCGAGGGTGGCAGAGGTGTACTGTGTAAAATGATTTTTTTCTGACGATGTAATAAAGGGCCTGCCTATTTGCGTTATACCGGGCATAATCCAGATTCCCGACTGCTTCCAAGAATATCTTCGATAGATAAACCTCAACTATAGTTTGTCGGGCCTAAGTAGGATTCGAATTCAAGACGATCTGATCGCCAGCCGCACCAAGTGCCTCTAGACTAACGACGCATTATAATTGTTTCTTGATAACTAAAACAAACACACATTAAACAGCGCAGACGATCAGTATTCAAAGGTTCTTAAATGCGAACGATTGTCAAGTGACTCGGGAGAGCTAGTTCATTATATCGAGGATAAAAAGGAAGTAAAGTATAGTAAAATTTCTCATAAGAACTTACTAAAACTTCTTCAAACAATAATAACCAGAAATCTTTAACTTCAAAAAATCTGTATTGGCAAAAATCTCGACAATCCAAATATTGATACCGCACAAAGTGAACTGCTAGTCCACAAAGCGACTCTTGAGCTAGGGTGGTCCCCTCCCGGCGGTGAGCCAATGAGGGCGCGCCTCCTCTAGCCAGTGCAAACAGCGCGATAGGGACCTTATTCTCCTTGACCAAACACAGCGCGATTCGACAACTTCACGAAATGATCGTGTAAAACATTCTATATGTCAGTAACGTTAGTCACTTACAATTCTTAGTTTTTAAAGTCAGTAATCTAGTGATAGTTATAATAAAACAAGATATATAATAAAACAAAGTCCCCCCGCTGAAACTGTCTGTTTGTCTGAACGCGATAAACTCTAACTACCGAACGGACTTTCATACAATTTTCACCAATGGGCGGAGTGATTTAAGAAGAAATTTTATATTTATAATTCCCCCATGCGAAGCCGGGGGGCGGGGGGTACACTTTAATTTAGAGATTAAAACCAAAAATATGAAAGACGTTCACTGCAGGACAAAGACCTCCCCTTAAAGACCACCACAACGACCATCTTTGTGTTGTTCCCACCGGCTTACATCCCTTCTTTCGGATACAGATAAATGCGTAGTAGATCCATCTTGTAGGGGACCTACTCACTCCACCACTTCCGGTACGTTTAGCAACATATGCATATTTATATCAACAAAAATCCTGAATTTAATGCAAAATAAAAGTGTGCAATTGATTTGAAAAGCTGAGACTGTTAAGTGACTTATGTTGCTGACCGTACCATTAAACGATCATTTCACGAATTTATCGTAACGCGCCGTGTTTATGTTCAATTGGTAATAGCAAATAAGAGCCCTGAGTGCCACATAATTGAGTGGCTCTCGACTCTTCGCTGATCCATTGTCGACGCCATTAAAGCAATTATGAGGCTAAATGCTTGCGAATTAATAATGGTTTTATAGATGTTTCACGCGTGAAAGGGCTTTGAGGGCGTCCTTTGGACTGTGCGGTCTTGTGGTTTGTCATTTAGAGCTCTATGTGTATAGGGGTTGGGCATATATTCCTTCGTATGTACTAGATCATTACTACGACATTCAGAAAAAGAGGGAATAGCGCTATGGTATGCCAATAATTATCGCTGCGCTTGCTAAGCCAATACATAAGATATCTATATGAAGACTGCCTTATTGGTCCAGTGGCAAAGCGCATCGCCTTGTGATCACGAGGTCCAGGGTTCAAATCCTAGGTCGGACAAATGAGGTTTTTCTAACGAAAACTTCCCAGTATGAGACTGGAGTCCTCATTACAAGGAACCTTATATTGTCGGTGAAAAGTGAGTGTTTTCAGTACACCTCTGCCAATTTCCGTGCGTTCAAGCGTTTTTGCCATACCTATTACTGGAATCAAACATGAGGCTCACAAATAGGATCTGTTAATATTTTTTCGTGACTGTGGTGCTTTACAACCTAGTTGTAGTCTCCTTCTCTATGGCTGATCTGCCAATTTTTTTGTCTCCCGCTTTGCAAAGGACGGAAATGGAATTTTTATTTTTCCTACTCCTTCTGTTTTTCTTTCTAATTAAATTTGTTGCGGGTTCCAAGACAATTAAAGTGCTTCCCGGGACACCCCAAGGTTTAAACCTTGGTGTCATCTAAGAACACCATTGTGGATCCTGGCATACAGGAGTTACAACGGTGGGAATGAGCAGCGGGCTTAGTCCAAAAAAAAAGAACACCGTTGCCACCCCCGCTTGGGGAATATAGGTGAGACGGTATTTTATTTTACCCATATCAAGATATTTATGTTTACGAAGATTCTGCTTTAATTATATCAACGTAAACGGCTCTAGCATTAAGTCCGCGTATGTACCTACACAAGTGCATGAAGAATAAATAAATAATGATATAGTGTGCAACTATTAGATACACAATTGGGAAAGTGAAGAATATCGCAAGTGTAGGAGACGAATTATAAGAGTTGAGGAAGCAAGAGAGGTCTGTAAGGAAAGAACCTGTTGGAACGCTGTACTCTATGATGACGTAGATATGTAGATATTTCTGGGCAAAGACCTCTCACAAATCGAGTTAAGAGAGATTAGGTCATACGCGGACCCAGCGCGGATTGGTGGAGGCAGGTTTGTGGCCACCTGCTGTTGAAACTTATCAAGCCGCTTTTTGTAGGCGCTTTATAAGGCTACCAACTCGGCTTAACGACTACCACATTAAGTGGTAACCGGGACCAACAGCTTAGCGTGCTTTCCGAAGCACGGAGACGCTCGAATATGAAAATGCCACAAACGGTCACCCATCTCAGACCAACCGAGTCGAACGCTGCGTTTGTGTGTGTGTGAGTGATGTACGCTGTTGGCCGCGAGGCCTTTACAGCTTCACCGGACTTAAGTGCTAGCGTGCAACCACTACGCTCGAGCCAGAAGGGCAAGGGGCGACATACTCGAGGGCGCCTTGAAGAGGCGCCCTCGAGTATGTCGGTTGGGACAGTCGCTGTGGGGGGACGGGGTGCACTACTAAGTGCACCGGTCAACCGCCGGGATGGGAGGGGATCTACGACTACGTCGTCGTCGCCCGTATTCTGAGCGGAAAGAATGGATGACAAAGCATCGGGGGTATCGGTGAGAACATGTCGCGGCCGGCGGTGGCGGCAGGGGTCGGGGGGGGGGGGGGGGGGTATCGTAGTCGGCGGCGGCTACTATTAACGGATTTGCAATGGTAGATGCGTTCGCGAAGTGTCGTGTTGTCGCCTTTTTAATATAGGCGCGAATAGGTTCGAGACCTAGATCGGAGTGGAGATCGACATTCCGTACGAACCAGGGGGCTCCTACGGCTTTACGGAGGAAGCGGTTTTGAACCGCTTGGAGTTTATCGATGTGAGAGGGGGCCGAATGCTCGACCACAACACACGCATAAGTCATGATGGGTCGAACGCAAGTTTTATAAAGCGTCACCTTATTTGTAAGGACATTTTACTCCGCTTGCGCTTATTAACGAATGGAGACGACCGAGCACAAAGGACGAACGCTGCCTAACCATGGTGATCAATAAGAACAGCGCGGTCACCCAGCGCTACGAGCGCCTTACTTAACCATTTTAAATAATTTGTTCTTATTCCGACGCACGACTTGGTCAAGTGGTTAAGAGCTTAAGGTTAGTAAGGTAGGGTTTGATTCCCGCACGGTATAAATCTTTGTTTGACCCACAAATATTTGTTTCGGTCTGGGTGTTTGTGTATGTGAATTTCGTGATCGTAAATGCACCCACGTCACAGGTATAATTCGAAGTGGGAGCCTAAGTTATTTATTTTTTTTATGTAATTTCAATTGCTCTAAATAAGCAGCCGATGTTTAAATTAGCGACTTTAATTGGTTGCGACGAGCTAAACAGCTACTGGTAAACTCGTTATACCTAGTAATGTATTCAAAACGTTTTGTTGCAAATTATCTACAGAGCCCCACAGTAAACACAATTTGCCACTACCACTGTTAGCAATTTGTTGAGTAAATAATTCTTCTCGATATAAAATTAGTAGTAAGTATTTTTTTTATCTGTAAACCAAATTCTTAAAAGACGAATTGTATGAGTGGAGAAAGCCAAAGAGATATGTTAGGAAACCTTGACTTATTTTATGTATTACGTACAAGAAAAGCTTCTTATGAGTATGAGTCCGGAGTCTGCATTTGTGCCCGGTATATGGATATAGGCTCGCCCCCTATTACATGGGAGCTAACATCGTCGGCGAAACGTCGGTGTACTCAGTACATCTCTGCCAACCCCGCTTGGGGAACATAGGCGTGACGGTGTAAAAGTCTCTTCAAAGTAATAATTTTAATTTAAAAAGACCTTTTAAAAACAAGTTTTTATAGCAAAAAACACAACGAATATATTTTGTTTGGATAAGAAGTTCGCTGGAATACCTTAACCAAGTGGGTCTAAAAATGAACATGGACAAAACGAGAATAATGCTTAATATCCATTTTGTACCCACCGCACTCACCGTTGGGAACTCTACTCTTGAAGCTATCGACGAATACATTTAACGAGACAGGCAGCTCGGTTAGGTAGGTCCACCTTTGACAGAGATGTCAATCGACAAATCCAACTTGGCTAGGCAGCGTTCGGGAATCGGGGATGATGATGATGATAAGTTGTGGACCCTGGACACTATCAACACAATAAATCCAACGAGCCCAAACTCAGCGGGATTATATTGAGTACTTCTGTGGTTCCATTGGCCATCAGCTTCATCATCAGATCCTAAACACTATTTGGTTGTATAGTACTTCTTAATACCAATCTAACAAGCCTACACACGAGGGAGTTACGTTGTATAGTTCACATGTTCCAATGGCCACCTTCCGACTTCATCATCAGACCAGCTCCAGTTTGTACCCACCGTACCATATAATTGCAAGTACTTGAAAAATGCATCACAAGATTTGAACTGGAAAGACAGACAGACCGACACAGGCAGAAATACGAACATTACCAGTTAAATAAAAGCTTGTAAAAATGGCACGCAACATGATGACCGCGGGATTAACGGGGATGTTCGTGTTCTCATTAATAATAAAATTTTGTGTTTTTCGAGTTGTTTAAACAGTATCTCAAAGTAATTAAAGGTGTATTTAAAAAAAAAACTCAGTACTCAAACGTGTGTAGTGTAGCATAAGTTTACTCAAGATAACGTAGCAAAAGGTAAGTATGTTTAAGGTGTAGTATTATTTAGAGTAAGCACTTTACTGTAATAAGTAGAATTTAAGTAAACAGAATAAAGATGTATATAGAAACAGTCAGTGGTGTTTTAATATAACACCGGACACTTCATTTGCTCAAATAACTATTCCTCTAAACCGATTGTGTAGGAAAAATGAACCTTTTGTTTGGACAGAAGAGTGCCAAAATTGATTCGATTTTCTCAAAACTTCTTTAATAACCCCGCCTATACTCCAACATCCAGACTTTTTGATAAAAATAAGTTTATAGTACAAACTGACGCATCAGGTACAGCTGTTGGTGCAGTTTTATGGAATAGCGATTTGCGTCCTGTTGCTTATACATGTAAACCATTAAATAAATCCGAATTAAATTACCCAACAATCCAAAAAGAACTTACTGCCATTGTTTGGGCGGTTAAGCTTTTCCGTCCATACCTGTATGGTAGAAACTTTACAATAATGACAGACCACAAACATCTAGCATATTTGTTTAGCATGAAAGATCCATCAAGTCGACTATTTAAATTTCGAATAGAACTCGAGGAATACGATTTTAAGATAATTTATTTTAAAGGCGAAGAGAATACAGTAGCTGATGCATTGTCTAGAGAGTGTATGACATCGGATGAATGAAAGCGTATGAATGAGAAAATAACTGAAGTGAATGTTTAAACTAGAGCTCAGAGAAAAAAAAAATGCGAGGCCATCCTGGCATGGGTCGCCGTGAAGTGTCCGATGTTATATTAAAACACGTCTGACTGTTTTTATATCCATCTTTATTCTGTTTACTTAAATTCTACTTATTATAGTAAAGTGCTTACTCTAAATAATACTACACCTTAAATATGCTTACCTTATGCTACGATATCTTGAGTAAACCTATGCTACACTACACTACACGTGTCACGTTGCTGCAAGCATCTGGCACAATGTCAGTTAGTGTATTTACTCTAACTTTAGCTACATAAAAAATATATTGAGGTGTTATCTCCAGTAGCGATGGGCGATTATTACTAAAAAGATCGAATAATTCGATTGTTCCGTTTATTCGAATGCAATCGAATGACAATCACAATTCTTCGATTGTTGGTCGATGGTTGCCCAGCGTTTCGGCCGCGCTCGAGTAACGAGTAAGCAATCGACAGACGAATTGATAGCACCGTCGATTGTTTTCGCATCGTTCAATAGATAAGAATCGGTTTATGAGTTTTGGCGGGAAGTCGAAGAGTGATGTTGTCAATTTGTTTTAATTCCCAAAACTTGTGTTATTTCGACTAATAATGTGTAATGTTGGTGGAATATTAACCATTATGTGTTCTTATACGTGCATGAGTGAAGGTAATTGTAACAAAGTTATAAAACGTGCCTTTTCAACTTCCCTCAAAACGGCCGTCGCAATTGGTATGTAAAGTATCCACCGCTTTACTATCCAGGGTGGGGTCCTTCATTATCATCGTTATCATCAAATTCATCGGGGAGTCAAATTAATCAAAACAAACACGAATATATATCTCACTGGACACTGGCAAAATACACTTATAATTAGTGTGAAGCCATAACTTGAAGAAGAAGAAGAAGAATCGGTTTATAATTTGAGTACATAAGTAATTAGTAAATAAGTATAATTTTGTGGTAATCTTGATAGATTCATGCCAGATCTCCTGCAGGGTTGTTTATATTTATCTATAATTTAATCGATATTTCCAACTTAACAAATATCCCTTTACCGACATGACCTTTACCGACAGAAATTACTGATCAACTAAAAATCATTGCTGACAATCGAAACATTCCCCCTGTATCGAATGTGCCCTGCGCGTTGGCAATGTACCGTCGATATTCATTCGTTCGTCGATTGTTATTTGATTGTATTTTTGTGACGACGAATTAATCGACAATCGAATGTGTGTAACTACAATTGTCGATTCATTATAAAGTTTTTTTCGTAACAGTCGCCCATCGCTAACTCCAGTACGTGTACATAATAGCTCAATGTAAGGAAAGAACCTGTTGAAACTCTGTACTCTCTGCTTACTCCCCAAGGGATCTGGCGTGATGATATAGATAGATATATAGAACGGACCAATAGAAAAAAAAGGTTCACGTGGTCAGATCGATCAGACTAAGCAGTCGGAGCACGCGGTCACAGGGAAAGACACCAACTTGAAGTTGGAATAATAGGCGATCGCATGTCCCGTGATTGAAAGTGGATTTACATAAGACCAAACGCTGATTGGCGGAGTTACTTTTACACGCCTATCTGTAGTTTTAGTTTAGTATTGGTTATCATAATAGTTAAAGGCCGGCTTGACTTTTTTTAAAGACGTAGCCACACACTAGGATTTATTCCTGTATCGTGGATGCGTTTACAAACATGAAAATTCACACCCACAAATACCCAGACCGAAACAAATAATTGTGGATCACACAAATATTTGTCCCGTGCGGGAATCGAACCCGCGACTATTAGACACACTGGGCGGAGCGGCTTAAGCTCTTAACCACTGCGCTAATTCCCTGAAAGAGACATACTTTTATGTGGCCCACAAATGTTTCTCTCGGTCTCATTATTGCGTATATGAAATTCATGTTTGTGAACGCACCCACGACGCAGGAATAATTCCTAGTGTTAGCCCCACACGGAATTATTTTTGAACAAAAAGTATTAACGTATTATTTTATAGTAAAATGAAAGCGTTCTCGTTTACTTCACATTTAAAACTCGAAAAAACATCAAAGAAACAAACATTATATTTGCGTAGTAGTTACAACACCCCTGGGACCTTTATGTCCCCGCAAACGGAATGTTTAATTCAATAACCGACGGAACGCGCCGCCTAATCCCAAAATTAGCAATACGATATGAATAAATAGATTTCGGTCTCGAACAAAGTAGGCGCCTTGGGAATACGGGGGACGAGTGGAGTTTATGCTTTTGTTCCAAATTCGAAAGTAGGTATACAATTTTGTTCTAAATTTAAATTCTTCGTTAATATATTTCTTCTTCTTTAAGTTATGGCTTCACACTAATTTGAAGTGTATTTTGCGAGTGTCCAGTGAGATGCATAATTGTGTTTGTTTAAATTTAATTCAACTTCCCGATGAACTTAATGACACATTTGTTTTTTTTTTGGCGGGAAGTGAAGAGTGATGTTGTCAATATGTTTTAATTTCCAAAACTTGTGTTATTTCGAATAATATTGTGTAATGTTGGTGGAATATTAACCATTATGTGTTCTTATATGTGCATGAGTGAAGGTAATTGTAACAAAGTGATAAAACGTGCCTTTTCGACTTCCCTCAAAACGGCCGTTGCAATTGGTATGTAAAGTATCCACCGCTTTACTATCTAGGGTGGGGTACTTCATTGATTTCATTATCATCGTTGACATCAAATTCATTGGGGAGTCGAATTAATTTAAACAAACACGATTATATATCTCACTGGACACTTGCAAAATACACATATAATTAGTGTGAAGATATAACTTGAAGAAGAAGACGAAGAAGAACATGATGACCACGATGATAATGAAATTCATGAAGTACCCCACCCTGGATAGTAAAGCGATATATATTTTACATACCAACTGCGACGGTCATTTTGAGGGAAATTGAAAAACTCATAATATATTTCACTTACTTAAATGGACAATTCATAGATGTGCGACAAGGCTCCTTAGGCCCATGGGTGACATTGACAGGGGAGCGTTGGTGTGAAATTAGGGTAAACATGAGCAAAATTTTCTACTTCCAAGGAGATAATTTAACAGGTGGGGCCGCACAATTAATAATTAAAAAAGATCTTGGGTAAATTTCATGGCGAACGGCAACACTGTGACTGTCATGAAGGGCCAAAAGATCCGTGCATGACTAGTAAGAACATAGTTATATTCAAAAATTTATATTCTGGAATACTGGTTAAAATGTATTTTTTTTTCACACCAGCATGCCTATATTCTCGCACCCCAAGCAGGGGTGGCGGAGGTATACTGAGTACACCCACTTTTCGCCGACGATATTAGGTCCCATGTAATAGGGCGAGTCTATTGCCATATACCGGGCACAATTCCAGACTCTGGACTCATACTGGGATTTTTTCGTTCGTCGTAAATTAGGTTGGAAAAAATCTCACACAGCGTCACCTAATTATGTAGGTGTAGATACTCATAAAAAACAACACAGTAAGTATATTAGTTGGCGAGAACGAAAATCTGTTAGGTAGGTACTTTCGATAAGGTCCAGGACCGCTGGGGATGGCATAAGCTACGGCTTTGACAGTCGTAACGATTATCTACTCCTTTACGTAACTGCAAAATATGCAATGACAAATTCTCATGTTTTCAGTATTTAATAATTAGTCGTCGTCCGATATAAGTTTATATCATGGTTATGTGTATCGTGTACTCCCACTTTTTGCCGAAGATATAGGTCCCAATGTAATAAGGGGAGAGCCTATGGCCATTACACTGGGGTACAGTTCCAGACTCCGGTCTTTTACCGAGATATTTGCTAGATAGAAAAAGCTCAGTGATATTTAGTCCGACCTAAGATTTTGGACTTGGAACTCTGTACTCTCTGCCTACCTCACAAGGGATCGGGCGTGATGATATAGATACATAAGATTTGAACCTAGGTCCTCGTGACCGCCAGCCAACAACTCAAACCGTTTATTTTGCATAAACCCTGCGGGGGTGTTTTTAAAGGGTCATATTTACATATTTTTTTCACTTACTGAGACTGAGAAGATCCGGCGAGAAACTCAGCGGGCTTGTCTTTTTGTCTAATTCTCCATTCATTTTTTTCATCATTTTTGTATGGATACATACATTTTTATTTTATACAAAATCATTTATGTGTCCTGCTCTAGAGTGATGCCTTACGACTGAGATATAAGACTAATAATGATATTTTTAAATATGTTATAATGGGTAGCTAGAGGATTCTGGGTGGACCAATCTCCACAAGCAGCACCCGTTCACGAATACGACTACAAGACCAACGTTTAACGATTAGTTATGAATAAATATGAATACATTGATTTCGGCCGGTGACAGAGCATTTGCCAAGGGAATAAATAAATGGTAGGGGCGCCCGCTGTTTAGCGAATCATTAGTTTTGCTAATGAAGGGTTGCGTATTCGAATGTCATTGCGAATTGAACGTAAAAGGAGATGTCCATTACTATATTTTTTCGGAAATGTTACTTGTTATATTTTACCTCATGTTATTCGGGAATTTGAATACAGATTAATAAAATCAGAGCTAAAGTATCTAAACACGAAAGGGAGACCTTTAGACAGCAGTGGGATGACACACAGACTTTCAAACAAAAAGTATAGCTTAAGAAGACCACAATCATTTTGTAGAGATATTTGAAGCTTATTATCAAACAATGCTTATTTTTAAATTCTTTAACTAAAACCCGATCCATGTTATTTTGGCAGAGGTGCATGCTAACTGTTTTTTCTTACCTTATTATTTCAAATATTACATACAAGCTACAGAGGCTGATATAAACAGGTCAGGGTGTATATGCCATGGTACTTTAGATGCAAAATATATTATACCCTTATTTTAATAACTAGCTGTTACCCGCAGCTACGCACGCGTTATATGTATTTTTGAATATACCTTTTCCGAATGGCACAGATCCTGTACTGACCTAAGACACCTCCAGACCATCTTTAAAATCCGTTCAGCTATGATAGTATCGAGAAATTAATACTATCCCGCAAAAATCGTGTTTGTCTTCCTTAAACAAATGAATATGCAAAGTTTCGTGTCCGAATCGTTAATGGTTTAAGAATTCACTTGACAATCTTGACTGCATTATCGGTTCATGCAAGAAATCGTATCTAAATCAAATGTGTATAAAAATTTCTGAGAGTGTTCTGAGAGTTTCTGCATGCGGAGACAAACAAAGTCGAACGAACGAGTCCATTACAGTTCATGGAGGAATTCATGTGTAGGCAAAATCAAAAATTTTGACGTTACATTGCAGCTTGCGACTAACAATAGTAATAATATTGAAGTTCTATGGTTCATCCCACGATTATCCCGGATTGCTACATTTTTCCGGGATAAAAATTACTAATATTTTATGTTAGGGTATAAGTTATCATCATACCAAATTTCATTGAAATCCGTTCGGTATTTTGTGCGTGATTGAAACACAAAGAGACAGACAGACACACAATAATTCCATAAAAAAAATGTTTCGTCTTCTGTATCGATAAGGAGTACCCTAATTAAATTTAAAAAAAATATTCATAGTACAGATTTGGCTTATATGTATAGATAAATCGTCAGTACTTATTGACTAAGTACAATTACCGACAAAAATGTCGGTATTTTTAAAAACCGTTACAACAACCCTTACAAAGTTCACATCGATTAGAGTTCAAACAACTTCGTAAACGAACACACAAAACGATACGAAGTAACAACAATACTTAAATCCAGAATCCGCCGTACTCTCTGATATTGCTCGCCTTGTTACCGCCGGGGGGGGGGGGGCGGAGGCGGGGGCCTACAAGGGGAGTCGGGGGGCCAAGCGAACGGGGGGGCAAGACTACGTCGGAAACAATTAGGCATCGCGCACGCGCGCCAGCTTCCTGACTTCCCGCCTAATTGGCGTATCTGTTCCGATGTATCCTGGTAATAATTGACGTCAGATGCAACAATAAGATGAGATTGTTGTGTTTACCTATCGCGGTATATTAGGTTGATAGCGATATGTTTACCTTAGTTACGTATAGCGATTGGATGGCTCTTGGCAGTATGTTTTCTCTAAGCTCTCTGAATGAAACACCTCGATGGAAGAAAATGGTTGTAATATATCTATAAACCTATGTCACAACCCTTTAGCCCTTACTCTGTCGGTTTAACAAGTTTTTGTAAGATGCTACGTTATTGAAAATGTAGGTTAGGTTAGACTTGCGATAATCAATAAAATCTTTAACTTTATCCTTGTTGTAGCTTGCTAAACCGCATTTGGGCTTTTAGCTGTAATATTAATTGTGAACGCATTATTTTGGTCTTAATGAGGGATGTCGTAAGGTTGTCTTTATTAATCATGGGTTTTCTTGGGCCCTTGGAAGCATTGCGCAGGAATATGAGTCCAACATGTAGAGCCCCTTCGGGAGGATCAAATGTTATGTAGTTCGCTCGTCGAAAACAACCGCTGAAAATGTAAGAACATTGGAACATCGATAACGGACTGATCCCGGCAGGTAAAAGAGCTGTTATAATATGTTTATAGAAGGAGTCATTGGTTTATGAACATGAGGACTGACATAAAACTAGCCTATTGCTAATATATTTGGACGCCTGCTATGGTGACGCTGCGACGGTGACTCGCCGTTCACTAGAAGGACTCTCACTAAACTGTCGTCATACTTATTATAAGTCTTTTCTACTTTTAGTTATAGATAAGTCTTTATGTTTTTTTTTAATATATTATTAAGATATCGTTGGTAATGTCAAATAAGTGTCATCGGTAAACTATTGCCCCAAAACTTTAATTTGAATTGGAAGTATGTGTTAGTAATACGGCTTGAGAAATTCTGATACTAAGTCATCATTAACCAAACAAAATACAGAAAGATTTCTCCCGTTTTAAACATATCGCGGGAAGCCATAATACATATCACAATTTTAACGGCAATGTAACGCGACACGGGTCATCCGGAAGCAATCGCCGGCACAATGAGCCAAATGCACGCGATTGTACATCGCACGTGCCGCGCGCGACTGTTACTCGATGTTACACTAGTGGCGCGGTACGCTATCGTATAATTAGACATCTCTATTATATTAGTCGATTTACGCATATTAGCTCTCGAAAAAATATCCTCTGTATCGAGATATATAAAATCGGTCCGTCATTAGGGATGTTCTCACGGATGGATTTGTAGTTACAAAAGTGCTATTAGAGTTATTACTGTCTTTGTTTTTAAAGAGAGATATAAATTTAGTATAAAGTATGTGACACTTTGTATATATTACTTTGATATATCAATGCCAATCGCTTTGTAGAACATATTGAATATGGTTTATGCTCGTCTAAATATAAAGGACTTTCACAGATCTCGCTGTTTACTAGGTACATACATCTAGAAGATTTTAATACTGTAATTGGCACTCGCGTAGTGGATTTTTTTATAAAATTATCGTGATGACGATGATGACATATGGCTCCGAAACACATACTTATTAGAAAAAATATTAAATAATCGTAAATACACAACCCTTCCATCAAACGTAATTACAGATCAGCATCAGATCTCCAAGGAATAGGAACATTCGGTGTAATATTCACCGTAACGTAAACTGGGTCTCCGCGGGGGACCGCGGGGACGGCGGGGGACCATAATAGTTCATCATCCGATAATAGCGGGATTAACACGATACAACCCTTTGTGGGCGGATTGTAAAACTTCAAAACATTTCCCCGCACTGATTATTTATTCGTTTCACATTAAATATTCGCACAGTGAATTCGTTATTTGGATATCGTTGTCGACAAACCGAGTACTCGGATTTGATCGATGCGATGTGTTCGAATACAGAGCAGGTATATGGCTATATGGCAATATTTTGTTTTTAGTGGAAAATATTCGATTATCGATTTTCACAATAGCCTCTTTATTCGATTACGTATAAGTATCTGTTTAAGCTTGTGCAAATTGAAGGTGGTAGCTGGCACGGTAGTGGGAGCGATTGTTTTGCCACGGTGTGCCACTAAGCATTGTAGCAGGAAGCGGCTACTCTCCCTTTTTAGCTTTTGCTGGGCTTGTCAATATGACACCAAGGGGCGAATAGAAACGATTGAATTTACCCTAAATTACGCTTGGCACCACTGGTCGCTTTCGCCGTAGTCTCTTCACTGTGGCTACCATACCGCGTCCTCTACCTACTGCCTAGTTCCTAACTATGGCCAAAGCTTTACTTACATTCAGCCCACTCCTGTGGTATCCTGCACGCAAGAGAACACGGAAAAAGTAGTGCGGGCATGTTAAGTTTACATAACCAGTCTGATCGTTTTCATATCCACTTCTCTGGTGACTGCTGTTGTGTTGAGTTTACATTCTTGTGCTGGCCAGTACCATGTCCATATGTTTGCTCACTTCCGCGAGCATGGGCTCAATATTTACCCAGGTAATATTATTCCAAGCTGGTTATCTAGGTACCTTTTAGGAGAACAGTGCTGTCTTCTTGTGAAAGGCGACCAAGAAATTCAAAAGTAACGTCGACGCGATAAGTACTCACCACAGTCTAAGGCTAGTCTTCAAAGAAATTTATTTTTCCTTTCACCTTCATGTATCCCACCGTTTCAAAACTTTACAAATACAATATTCAGATCACACATTTTACAAACCCCTACGAACTGTCCTAACAACCACTTTCACCATCGGCACTGTCAATTTATATTTGCCTGCAATCATTAATGTAGACGTCTACGCGTTCCGCTGTTTTTGCAAATTCACTGAACAGCGAAAATTCGAACTCCCTGCCCCTCGCTACAGATAGTTGAACAGACGACGGCGGGGATGCGTTGGGGAAATTCTAGGACGTAATTGTATTGGGTACCGGCTAAACTAGCTGAATAAATAGGTGTCAGAGGCAATGCGTCAGAAGGGCCCGCTGGGGCGTCGTGGACGTGCCGCGTAACCGGACCCACTCTCCTCATAATGCCATGTAATTCAATTGATTCCCCGACACTACCCGCACGCTTCCTTCTAACTTCGTTTAGAACGTTTTGATATCGGATACGCCGTTTTGACGCCTCCTTGTGCAATTCTTTCCCCTCGGTACAAAATAAAACGACCAAATTGAATTCACTATTTAGTATTTAAAAAATAAATAAATATTTTTAACAACTTATATTTTAGTGCTGGTAGGTGACAGCGGGGGAGGAGAAGGTGACGTGGCCGAGGTTTTCAGCGTACGCAACTTTGGGAACGGGAGCGGTGGCGTAGGCATACTTGGCAACGGGAGCAGTGGCATAGGCGACCTTGGCGATGGGTGCAGTGTAGGCGACCCTACCTACGGGAGCAGTGTAGGCCACGGGAGCGTGGGCGTATGCCACCTTGGCGATGGGAGCAGTGTAGGCGACTTTGGTGATGGGGGCAGTGTAGGCGATCTTGGCGGGCTCAGGAGCAGCGATGGGGGTGCCCTCGTAGCGTACGATGGCATTAAATCCGTGCACGTGGTCGGAGGTGTAGTCGACGATGCGGTGGACACCGTCGGGTTGCACGAGCGAGTATGAGCCCTGAACAGCGTCGCCAGCACGGGTTTCCTTCTGCTCCTTGATGTCACCGGTGTGGGTGTCGTGCACAGAGTACGAGAACTCGTAGTGAGCGGGTGCCTCGTGCTCGGCGTAAGCCACTTTAGCTATGGGCAAGACAGGGACGGACACGGCCGCAGCCGCCGCCACGCAAGCCACGAAAGTCAGGATCTGCAAAAAGGAATTCTCATTTAATAGATGAACGTTGTAAAAGAATAAGAATAAGTAGCCTCAGTAATCTACTGGCGCATTTTGCGGCTGGCGATGATGAAGTCTGGTTAGAATTCTAGGGGAGAAATTTCCGTTGGGGATCTTCTATCAAAACATGTTTACTATCAGTCTGGACTTGTGCCCGGTATAATAGTAATAGGCTAAACCCGTCTGAAATTGGGTCTTAATTTTGGGACAATATGGGCCTACCGCACTAGAGAAATAATTGTAGCTATGACAGCGGGAAGGTGATTTTTTTTTAAATAATGAAATATATAATATGAATAAGTTATACAAACTGTATCGTAAATAAGGCAAGACCTCAGACATCCCGATTAGATTACTTAACAAATAAAATACGAAAATCAAATTTCCAAATTATTTTTATTTACCCCTTTTTTAAGCACTTTTATACCCCAATTATCAATGAAACTTGTACGTGTATGTGTGCGTATTGAGAAATACATTTTAAAAATGCATTTGACACCTCCGTATTGCTTTAAGTCAAGAATAAATTTTGTTTATTATAGCGCACTAAAAGAGTACCAGTAATTTTTGCAATTTAAAAAAAGATACATTCAAACTTGTTGGAATCAATTCAGTTATTGATTTAGTACGAACTACTTTCGTGTCTTGCGTTTTTTATGTTACACCTTGTGTATCAATCCAAAACTATTTCCCAAAACACTAGGTAAGTACTACTTACTTTGGCGACCATGTTGACTGGATTGTTCGTTATGAGTCAATGTGCTGCTACCTCAGATCTCGGAGCTTTTATAGTAAGTGCGACAAGTTGCGTGTACGCATACATATAATTATACCCATATGTGAACTTGGGTTCGGCCGACTAGTCCCGCGTCGCTCCGAAACTGGATCGGAGGGAATTACGTAATCAGATCTCAAGTTCGGCGATTCTTTAATTAATTTATTTGTTTAAGGTATCGATGCCCTTTTGATAAATACCGAGGCTGTTTGCGATATCGTATTTAGGTGTTTTAAAACATAAATTGGTGACATCTACAGTATTGGTTTAACAGAATAAGTCTTCATTTCGACTGCTTTAAAAGAATATCAATTAGCCCAGCGCTAAAACAACGATTCACTTTTGAGTTGAAGGTCGTGATTTTAATCCACACACGGTACAAATATACGTTTCTACATTTAAATGTTGTGTATCCTTGTAAAATGTAAGACACAGACAGGCAAAGTCTTAGTGAGGATCACAGGACAAACTTCTTGCGAGGCTTCTGGAACCTACTTCCATCATATTATCACATTCGTTATTCCAGATTGCTGTTAGACACGTTGGGAACTTTTTAAAAGTGGAAGTGCCTACATTTATTTTTTGATCAAAGGTTGGTCAACGATTGCCCCCCATCTAACCTGATGGAAAGCCGATGGGACCGAAATTGTGGCCCGCTGACTTTATAAAAGCCTATTCACTCTGAAATAGGCTAAGGAGGCGGAAGTTAGACCGAGTTCCGAATTGGTATATTCGTGCTAGACCCGCTTCCTTGTAAAGCAACTCCGCGCGACATGACTAGGTCGCTTGACGTAACTTTGCTGGGTGGGTAGTGACCAAGCTAAGGCCGTCCTACGAAGGACGGTTTAGCATTACCTAATAACCACGTGTAGGAAATCGAGAGTAAATACTACAGACGCGAGCAGCTTGGCCCCCCTAAATTTTACCAAAAGATCTCAAACAGCCTTCGCAGGTATAACGTATATGGGCCTAATGTTGTCAATCGAAGTGAAATAATTTTATTGTCTTCCTTAAGGCGCCTTTAAGGATATCCACAAAAAATGGGTATGTATGCCATGCCACACTTCTACTCCTACTTAAATACGTCCCAGTAACACACGAAGGTCCCTTAGAATGGTTACTAGATTATGCCGACGGATCCGCCCACGTGGGCTTAGCGCAAGGAAAACATATTATTATCTGGCTTAAAAACTGGAACAGCACGTTTGATTAAAAACAGATAGTTTGACCTGTATCTACTACCCGCGGGGGTACTACGTAGAAGTCAAGTTAAAAATCCGATCCAATCCAAATTCGTATCGCATCGTACTTTTGGTCACATCAAAATCGGCTGCGTGAAGCCTAAACAAACAGACAAAAAAACTATTTTCAGTTCCATTTGTAATATTTTCAGAGTCCTTGTAACAGTCGATTCTTATCCTATTTAATGTATTAAATGTACAGACACAGCCTCGTTACAATTTAGTATTAATAGGCACTAAGTAGCCGTGTGGCCAATACGATTTCCCACTGATAATTTATAAACATTTAAGGTATAAATTTTCAAAAAATCTTTCTTAGTGTCCGTCAACATATTATAAGAATCTCCTGTAAATAATTACGGTTAAACCCACCGGCCCACCGGTTCAAGATTTGCATTCTTGTTAAGTCAGTCAATGATAAAGTAAGTAGATAAGAAACTACCTCGTTGGTCTAGTGGCGAATAACGCGCGTAGCGATCACGAGGTCTTGGGTTCAAGTGTGGAATATAAATGTAATTTCTCTACAAAATAAAATCCAGTATTAGTCCGGACCGCATTAGCAACAGCATAGTAAGACAGCGAGTAGGTATGAAAGATAGTATCGGTGTAAAGATGAGAAAGGGCATGCTCCGTTGGTTCGGGCATATAGAAAGAATGCCAGAGGAAAGAATGACAAAACAGATATACAATATGAAAGTGGAAGGATGCAGGTACCGGGGAAGACCTAGACTATCTTACCACGACCAAATAAACCGAGTCTTATCTGATGGAAAAGTCAAGAGTCTCCGTAACCGGCGAGCGAGGCGACGAACTATGAGGGTCGAGGAAGCCAGAGAGGTATGTAAAGAAAGAACCTGTTGGAACTCTGTACTCTCTGCCTACCCCGCAAGGGATCTGGCGTGAGGTTATAGATAGATAGATAGATAGATATTAGTCCGGAGCCTGGCACTGTCACCTATATAATTGGAATAGACTCTTCACCTATTATATGGACCAAAACATCGCGCGTAAAAAGTGGGTGCACACACACCTTTGCCATTCCCGCTTGGGGTTTATAGACATGACGGTGTTCTTATTTTTGTTATTTTTGTATACATAAGAAGCGAATTACGAATGGCCGTATTTTTAACCGACTTCAAAAAGGAGGAGGTTCTATGTTCGGTTGTATGTATGCTTTTTTTTTATGTATGTTCAGCGATATTTCCGTCAATTGTGGACCGATTTTGATTTTTTTTTTGCATTGTGTTCAGTATATCTCCAAGGTGGTCCCATATTAATTTTATTGACATTGGACCTTGGACTTAGAAGATACACCAGGAAACTCCTTAACGAAAAACAATCATCATCATCATCATCATCTCAGCCTATACTTGTCCACTGCTGAACATAGGCCTCCCCAATCGCTTTCCAGCGTAACCGGTCCGATGCCACCTGCATCCAACGACTTCCTGCGATTTTCACAAGATCGTCGGTCCATCTGGCAGGCGGTCGTCCCACACTGCGCTTGCCAATACGTGGTCTCCACTCTAGAATCTTTCTGCCCCAACGCCCGTCCGATCTACGCGCTATGTGGCCCGCCCATAGTTTCGGAGAAATGACGTCTCCCTGCCTTACTCCTCTTTTTATGGGGATCGCCTTCGTGCAATGCCCCTGTACTCGGACTGACATGGTGGCGTTATTATACAAGCACTTCAACACTTCAATGTACCGATAGTCAATGCGGCATCGCTGGAGAGATCTAAGAACCGCCCAAGTCTCGATCGAATCGAAGGCTTTCTCATAGTCCACAAACGCCAAGCATAGTGGCCGATTATACTCCTCGGTCTTCTGTATAATCTGCCGCAGCGTATGTATGTGGTCTATGGTACTAAAGCCTTTCCGGAAACCGGCTTGTTCGGGAGGCTGGAAGTCATCAAGCCTGCGTTCGAGACGATTCGTGATGACTCTCGAAAACAACTTATAAACATGGCTCAGCAGTGTGATGGGCCTATAATTCTTCAGTAAAGTGTTATCACCTTTCTTGAAAAACAGTACCACCACTCCCCTGTTCCATGCTTCCGGCGTTTTCTCTTCGAGCAAGACGGAATTAAACAGCCTCTGAAGGACTTTAAGTACCGGCGTTCCGCCCGCTTTCAGAAGCTCTGCGGTAATTCCGTCTTCGCCTGGTGCTTTGTTATTTTTGAGTTGTTTGAGAGCCATCGTAATCTCGTACAGGCTGATGTCCGGGATATCTTCAGTGTAGTGTCGGGTTAGCTTGGCTCTTGGGTCTTTTACCAAGTCAACAACAGGTTCAGCTACTGAGGTGTACAACTGCCCATAGAACCTCTCTATCTCCCTGAGCACCTCTGACCTATTCGACGTTACGTTTCCGTCCTCCGTCTTCAGCTTCGTCAACTGGCTTTGCCCAATAGACGCGTCTCTTGCGAACACTTTGGAGCCCTTGTTCTGTGCTATGGTCTCCTCAATACGCCTTGTATTGAAGGACCGTAAATCGTGACGCAAAGACTTCAGTATCTGTCCATTGAGCTGCCTATAGGACTTAGCATCATCGGAGGTTTGGAGCGTCATGGAACGTCGCTCAGCCATGAGATTTCGATTTTAATTTTATTAAATTATTTAGATTAAATTATAATACGAAAAACAATAGGCATGTGTAAATTGAGATATTATGAGTATTACGTCAATCCTATAGGTACCCTACTATAGAATAATTCACTGGTCACTTAAAATTGTAAAATAAAAATGTTTTATAAAAAAAGGTAAACCGACTTCAAAAAGCAAAAAAATAAATATTTGAAGTCGGTGCCAAGTAACCGACTGCACCAACCAGCACCGACTTCAAATATTTATTTTTTTGCTTTTTGAAGTCGGTTTACCTTTTTTTATAAAAGATTTTCTTTCGCTTGAAAGAGTCGTCATGGCAGTGGCGGATTTACACATTTGCCGCCAGAAGACTATTCACTTTTTGCTAATAATCTCTGCAATTCAATACCCTAGTTCACAATCATATTAATTAAATTTTCTTTGTCAATTAAAGTGCAATTTTATGATTTGTGCTCTATCCTTATCATTACGTCAGCTTTTTCCCGTTATTAGTATGATTGTGAACTAAGGAATCGTTGCGTCTGTTCCTAGATTATTCTTACAACTCACAATTTAGTTTACATTAGTTTACATACACGTTTACATAAGAAATAGTCTTTAGGTATTTTTGAGCTAGGAAAAGCTCAATCATGTATTACTTATAAAAAAAATTAAGCCAAATTTGCCGCCCCTTTAAAATTGGCCGCCCTAAGCTCCAGCCTACTCTGCCTGTTGGTAAATGCGCCACTGCTTCATGTTTTGTCAATCAGGTTGCGCGTACCTAACCTAACGACCTAACTATAAGGCACGACCTCTCATTTAGTCTGACACGATAATATTTTAATTGAACTCGATGCCATAACAATACACCGCCATTCCTAAAGTCACGAGCAAGATTTTATCTCTAATACACTATCACCATACACTCATTATGAGATGATGAAATGATAAATACAAGAATGATACGTAATATAGCTTCGTTAGTCTAGTGGCGGATTTAACGGCTGGATATCACGACGTCCTGGATTCGAGGACCAGGTCGAACAAAGTGCAGTTTTTCTATAGAAAAAAAAACAGTATCAGTTTTAGAACTTTGTTCGGTGCAGTGATAGCCTAGTAGTTAGACTGTTAGATTACAAAGTCATAGGTCTCGAGTTTGAACCCAGGCACGCACCTCTGTCTTTTAGAAAGTATGTGCGTTTTAAAAATTAACTATCACTTGCTTTAACGGTGAAGGAAAACGTCGTGCGGAAACCACCTGCATGCCTAAGAGTTTCTCGAAGGTATGGGAAGTTTGCCACTCGCACTGGGTCAGCGTGGTGGACTATGGCCTAAACCTTCTCAGTTTGAGAGGAGGCCCGTGAACAACGGTGGGACATGTTCTTAACAGGGCTATTATTATTATTATGATGGCAATAGGCTCGTCCCTCTGTTATTTTGGCCTCACCTCTATACGTCCGCTTGGGAAGTGTGACTTTATTATCATATTATCCCAATACTAAAAAGAGAATAAGAATTAAATTAAAAATAAACAATTTCGCAGAGATAACCCCGTCGAATCTTCGCAGAGGAGGCCGCGTTCTGATCCGTTAATAGATTAATACCAACAAATTTTGCACCTACCCACTTTTTTATTTTTTCATTCTAATTGACCTAGATTGGCATTTTAGAACGACTCAAAAATATAATCTTTATGTAAAATTACAAGGGCTTATGCAAAATAAATTATTTAAGTTTGAACTTTTTCCGTAAGTGCATAAAGCAACTTGGTGCCCTATATAATAATAATAATGATTAAACTTAGAGGCTTTAGGCCATAGTCCACCACTCTGGCTCAGTGCGGGTTGGCAAACTTTACACATCTTCGAGAAACTCTTCGACATTCAGGTTTCCTCACGATGTTTTCCTTCACCGTTAAAGCAAGTGATAGTTAACTTATAAATACGCACATGCTTTTGAAAAGACAGAGGTGCGTGCCTGGGTTTGGACCCGAGACCACTGACTTAGCAGTCCATCGATCTAACCTCTAGGCTAACAGGTCTGCCCTATAGCGTTAATACAATATTGTGCGGGACGACGCCTTCATAGTGTAATAAGCATATATGTAATTGATTAAGTTTAGAATAAGAATTGTAATAGATTTAAGTTACCAAAGCAATAGCACATAAGGATCATGTAATAGAAATACATAGGAATAGAAGAGTGTAACCTTAAATAGGGATAGATAGGATAAAAGAGTTTTACCCTAGATAAGAATAGATGGTTTGACGTTAAAATCGGCGTCAAGCAGGGTTGCGTGTTGTCCGCTAGACTGTTTATAGTGTATCTGGATAAAAGTCTTCAAAGACTGAATGCGATGACTGAAGGGGTAAAAATGGGTGATCTAGTGATAAACCACCTATTGTATGCAGATGACGCGGTTTTGATAGTGCCAACAGCCACTGATCTGCAAACACTAGTCACAGTTATGAGAGACGACTGCATGAACAATGGCTTACATTTGAATGTGAAGAAAACCAAAATTATGGTTTTTGAACGGGAAGAAACCAGAACGAATGCAAGGATTGTGGTTGGTAACGATGTGCTGGAGCAAGTGAATGAGTTTGTATATCTTGGATGCGCCTTCAGTAAGGATGGGAAATACACCGCTGATATAGAGAGAAGAGTGAATGCAGGTAATAGAGTGAATGGTGCGATGGGAAGGCTACTTGGGAGCCGGCACTTAAGCCAAAAGGCGCAGCTGGCCATGCATAACGGAGTGCTTGTCCCAACGCTGTTATATGGCAGTGAGAGTTGGGTATGTAAGAAGGAGAACGAAAGCAGGATAAATGCGGTCGAAATGCGATCTCTGCGGAAGATGTGCGGAGTCACGCTGACCGACGGTATTCGCAACAGCGTAGTAAGAAAGCGAGTAGGTATGAAAGATAGTATCGGTGTAAAGATGAAAAAGGGTATGCTCCATTGGTTCGGGCATATAGAAAGAATGCCAGAAGAAAGAATGACAAAACAGATATACAATGCGAAAGTGGAAGGATGTAGGTGCCGGGGAAGACCTAGACTATCTTACCATGACCAAATAGACCGTGTCTTAGCTGAAGGGCAAGTCAAGAGTCTCCGTAACCGGCGAGTGTGTATGAGACGAACTATGAGAGTGGAGGAAGCCAGAGAGGTATGTAAGGAAAGAACCTGTTGGAACTCTGTACTCTCTGCCTACCCCGCGAGGGAGCTGGCGTGATGATATAGAGATAGAGATAGATAGGGATAGATGATTCTACTATGTAATTGGATTATTAGCACAATAAAGCTCAATGCAACGCCCGTTAGTTGTGACCCCAAGAAATTGCACTTAAGCGCGCACGACATCGCGCCGCGTACGTTTGAATCAGAATATGTTTTATTCATGTAAACCATTACAGTATTTATGAATCGTCAGAAAAGTAACAAAGACTCTACCGCCACTTCGGAATGTCATTCCTGTGGAGAAGAAGGGCAAGAAACTCCACGGTTAAACTTTTAAAATAAAAAAATACAAACTTTTTCATCTACATTGTGTTGTGGGGTATGGGAGAACAATGTAGGTTCGTCATCAGGTGAGTCTAAGTTAAAAAAAGCGAATAATACTATTTATGAGAATGGCTACATGGTTCCCTCATTTAAAAATTAGTACCCAAAAAAATTACATCTTAAATTAATAGAAGGAAAAGAGGGAATGTCAACTAACAACAGTTGAATAGGTTGTCATGACTCAAGTGGAGCTGGAATAGCATCTATCCAAGCATTTATATCTTTTAAATAATCTTCAATTGAGTAATAAGCTTGCTTACCAAATGTTCGTTTTACACAAGCTTTGAACTTATTTTCACTAAGTTTAGGGACGTCAATTGGAATTTTGTTATAAAATCTAACACAGTGCCCCATGAAAGACGTGTGAATTTTTGACAGACGAAACTGCGGTTGATCTAATTTATTTCTATGTCGTGTGTTATAGCAATGCCTATCACCTAGCTGATTAAAAAGATCTTAATTTTTTCTAGTATATACATATAATGTTTTCATAAATATTGTCATGGGACCGTCATGATTTTAGCTACTTTGAACAGTTCTCTTAAAGAGTCGCAACTACTCAAGTTATAGATGGCCCTAATAGCCCTTGAGCGACTGGGCACCTGTACTTTGAGAAGAAACTGCGCGTCTGAAGAGGGTCACAACTGGTAGGTGGAGCACTGTTTCAAGACTTGTTTTGCTTTTCATTTGAATCCTCCCTCGTGACGCACACCGGCCAGAACTGCACGACGTATTATTTTCGTCCTGTTCAAATATGGTCGTTCAAAACACGTAATTTTGAATTAATCGTTATTGTTCATTAACTTACGTAACAATGTTGAACAATTAATCAAATCTCGCTGTACAGTTAGTGCGTTGGCACCTGGCACAGTTGTTACTGGGCCATTAGTCGATTCATTCTTGTAATGATGTAGATAAATCTTTGATTATATTAGATTAATTAATTATGAAGACAGACCGACGTCACACTGAATAGAGAATATTAGCATTTACTAATTATCTAATTTGTACCAACTTTTTTACTTTAGATATAGAAATCGTAACAATAACTAAGCTTACGTTCGCTGGACCGCTTTTTAAACGCAAGGCGATAAAGCGCTGTACAACGCTTTCAAAAAAAAAATATCACGTAATGCTTCAGGATCAAGACTGCGTGGACCTATGTAGGTATGTGATACAGTGACTGAAGTTAGTATGATAGTCTTCCAAATCTTATAATGGTATTTATAAGGTCTAATACGGAATATCGGAAAATATTTTTTTTTAGCAAAAATGTATGAAGGTATGTAAGTCTGTTAATTTTTTTAAACTGCGCATTTATGACTATACGGGCAACAGTAGTTTAGAACTAAATTCACTTCTATAGCATTTTTATTATAACGGTTTCTGTGGGTTCAGAGTTCAAATCTAACTTCCATCTTTTTGCAAGTTATCAAGAAACACAAAAACTAGATTTATTCCACCCTGGATTGGAATTCACTACCTCAAAAGGTCAAGCTGAAACAGACCGAAACGGAGATTAATTAAGTGCGAATTTTATTTTGGACACTCATTTTCACCGTATAAGGGCTTCGATCCACCCACCTTGCCATGTAAATAGGTACCGGTTGGTAAAGGTCCTAACTTGGCATTAAGGTGAAGTTAACGCTAAAACATTATCAATACTTGTCTTATTTTCTACGAAATCATTTGACACCTCATTATAAGAAGATTTCGCAATAATATCAAGTATATTAGGCCCACTTACATGAACCAGGGTTCGTGTTACCTATTGACTAACTCGAGGTTATAACGTTAAATTACCTTCAACTTAACGTTATAACTTCGAGTTAGTCAATAGGTAACGCTAGCCCTGGTTCGTGCAACTGAGCCCTAGTGGGTTGCGAATATTTTTTTAGCTCAGGTTAAGGGGCCACTTTCACCACCCTCGTGTAAAGTGATGGTTACTTACTTCTCGATTAGCGCTACTCGGCAATTAAGACAAGTTAGTTTATCCGTCGGATAAGACGCGGACCCAGATCGGATTGGTGGAGGCTACTTTGTGGCCACCTGCTGTTGGAATTTATCAAGCGGTCTATAAGGCTACCAACTCGACTTAACGACTACCACATTACGTAGTAACCGGGACCAATGACTTAGCGTGCCTTCCAAAGCAAGGAGATGCTCTAATATAAAAATTCTAAAAACGGTCACCCATCTCAGATTGACCAAATCGAACGGTGCTTAACCTTGGTGATCGCCACTATCTCTATCTATATCAAACGGCCACCCATCTCAGACTGACCAAGTCCAACGCTGCTTATCCTTGGTGAGCGACACTATCTCTACCTATATCAAACGGTCACCCATCTCAGACTGACCAAGTCGAACGGTGCTTAACCTTGGTGATCGCCACTATCTCTATCTATATCAAACGGCCACCCATCTCAGACTGACCAAGTCCAACGCTGCTTAACCTTGGTAATCGCCACTATCTCTATCTATATCAAACGGTCACCCATCTCAGACTGACCAAGTCGAAAGCTGCTTAACCTTGGTGATCGCCACTATCTCTATCTATATCAAACGGTCACCCATCTCAGACTGATCAAGTCGAACGCTGCTTAACCTTGGTGATCTCCACCATCTCTATCTATATCAAACGGTCACCCATCTCAGACTGACCAAGTCGAACGCTGCTTAACCTTGGTGATCTCCACCATCTCTATCTATATCAAACGGTCACCCATCTCAGACTGACCAAGTCAAACGCTGCTTAACCTTGGTGATCTCTACCATCTCTATCTATATTCTGATAGTGAATTGTTGATAGCTAATGAAAAGAAAAATACTGAAAACAAGGACTTTGAAACCATTAGGTATGTTGTGACACCGCTATTGAACCGTATTCATATAAACACATATGTCATCTCAAAACAAGTTAATTGGTTAGGTTAGGTTTGGTTAGTTAAATAGTTGCATTGCTTGCAAGTGATTGGTTCAATGTTTGACATTGCCAAATTATTTACGTAATCAGTGCGCTTGCTTAACTAAAATCTTTGTTAAATATGAAATGATAATTTTCGACCCCCGGGGCGGAGTTTAGGTGTATTTATGAGCTCGTTATAATTATTGCTCGTGTGATGTGTTTATTGATTCGCTAACATACCTTTAACAGTCGTATGACTACGTTATTAGATGTTATCGGCGACTAATGAGGATCACTATAAAATGGGTGTAGGTAGATAATGTATCCGTTTTAGTTATACCTCATCATCATAATCATCTCAGTCTACGTCGTACGCGCCATTTTGCTTAGGCACACCTTGGATTGACATTGATTGACAGCAAAACGAAACAGTGCATTTATCAAATAATAAAAAAAAAACACAAAAAACTACAAAATGTCCACAGACAACAAATATTTATTTTTTGAAAAGATTTTTTGGAAGATTAGGTGTCCACAGGGCAATTTTTTTTTTGTTTTTAATTCTAGTTTAGTAGTTTTAGACTTAATACATATATCTGAAAAAGACCGCCCGTGATGTTACCGAAATATGGCGCTGCCGGAAGATCAGCGTTGCAGCATAATACAGCTGCGGCATTAGCTGAGGCAGGGACCAATTTTGGGTCTCACACAATCACTGCTTTGCATTTCTATCTTTTTATTGTTACTCTTTTGTCATTTTAATTACATTTGTTATTCATTTCATTCTTTTGTGATTAGTTGTGTGAGCACAAAATAAATTATTTTTCTTTCTTTCTTTCTTTCTATACTTATCTACTCCTGAACATAGGCCTCCCCAATCGCTCTCCAGTGCAACCGGTCCGATACCACCTACATCCAACGACTTCCTGCGATCGTCACAAGATCGTCGGTCCAACTGGAAGGCGGCCGTCCCACGCTGCGTTGCCAATACGTGGTCTCCACTTTAGAATCTTTCTGCCCCAACGCCATTGCCACTTCAGCTTACTAATCTTATGGGCTATGTCGGTGACCTTAATAATAATGGTCATGACTCGATCATTCTCACAACATATATATGGGCCTATGCTTGTCTTTGTCTATTGTGTACGTATATTCTCTTAAATTTTCCAATGAAATCGTCATATATGTAATTATTACCTCCTGATAGGTTCAAATAGTCACGTCTGCTTTTATGGCTTGTTCGTACTATC
This sequence comes from Phalera bucephala, assembly GCA_905147815.2. Lineage (NCBI taxonomy): Eukaryota > Metazoa > Arthropoda > Insecta > Lepidoptera > Notodontidae > Phalera > Phalera bucephala. The sequence continues at coordinate 52,646,166 of LR990609.1, forward strand.
TAAAAGATTCCCAGAGATTTACCTAACAAGTTATTTTATAAAAACCCGTGACATCATTTACCTTCCGACGAAGGTTCGTTTGCCCTAAGCCCCTTGGTTCGTTCATGGAAATTGATGGAGACCAAATCGGAAACACTAATTACTCTTTACATAGTTTAAAATAATATTAATGAGCGGAAGTAATTACACCAATGAAAAGTGTTGGCGACCTTTTAAGGGCTGTTAATTACGCAACCCCGAGTGTTTTGGAAGTTGATCGTGAGGTGTACGATTCATATAAATAAATGACAATGAAAAAACAAGAACATGTAATTTGTATTATTTAGCTTCTATGTGGTGAATATAATGAACGAGATCTGTATGTTCAATGTGGCTCCTCCTGACTCTTGTTAAGCTAAGCTTTTTGATGTAGACACTATTGGTTCTAGACTAACTAATCTTAAGCAGGATTATTCCACTTTCTCAAGATTTTTTAACACAGCATATAAGGTTTAGAATTAAATAGAAAAGAAAATATTATTTTTGCTGAGGTAAGTCAGATAAATTGGAAGCTCTAAGTATAAACATTTCATAATTTCTATAAAGTATCTATCCCACATTACGACGTTTAATGAGGTTTAAAACTGAAAGCGATCTTCTTTCCGTCAATGTTTAAGTATTGATTACTTTCAGGGTGCCAAGAATATTTGTATTATTGTACTGATATAACCTTGGATATAACGCTTCAGACAGAGGTAATATTGCGTAACTTTTATTTCCTTTTAAGTCAAAAGTATGAGACTAATGTTCATTACACGAGCTCCGTGACCCGCACTCCACCGTATCTGAAATGACAGACACCTATGGCCCACGCGGTCATATCTGTGAATCAGGACCCCGACACTCTAATAACATGAGTTACAATGTAACGACCATTTCAAACGCTTGTCTAAAAGCGATCGATCAGGGCACGCGAGCAACATATCACCCAATGGACCGCACCCAAAATTACTCGGTCAAGGCCTCGGTCATTACTCACCAAACTACTTTTAATTTCTCTACCAAAAATATACCACCCTAACATGACCCGGTGCACCTGTTTTATGTTTGACATCCTCTGAAGGAGACGTAGAAAGCGACAGATCTTTTTAAAATGGTGGACAATATACATTATTTATAAATGATTTCAATGCGTTCAAGTATGATTTATTGTTGCAATTTATATGTATTAGTTATGTGTCAAGTAACATTAGAATGTAGCTGTAGGCATAATGAAATTATATTATAATTAGATAATTTTAATTATTTAATCATATATGCCTACTGGTCAATTATTTTTATGAATTAACCTCGATTTGATTTTGTAATGCCGAGCGTGATAAATGTAATCGAATGACTCCAGTTTAATTACCAACAATTTTGTTCATCGATTTCGTAGTTTATATTATTAGTGTTACCTATAATAAAGTTGAGATATAAGAGACTTTGGGACATTTTGCCAGAGTATGGTATAGATGGCACTCTGTTGCGAGCCGTCCAGTCCACTTATGTGGATTGCAAGGCATGCGTACGGGTGGGTGGTAACAGGTCACCCTGGGTTGACGTTAAAATCGGCGTCAAGCAGGGTTGCGTGTTGTCCGCTAGACTGTTTATAATATATCTGGACAAAAGTCTTCAAAGACTGAAAGCGATGAATGAAGATGTACAAATGGGTGACTTAGTGGTAAACCATCTACTTTATGCAGATGACGCGGTTTTAATAGCGCCAACAGCCACTGATCTGCAAACACTAGTCACAGTTATGAAAGACGACTGCATGATCAATGGCTTACACTTGAATGTGAAGAAAACCAAAATTATGGTTTTTGAAAGGGAAGAAACCAGAACGAATGTAACGATTGTGGTTGGTAACGATGTGCTGGAGCAAGTGAATGAGTTTGTATATCTTGGATGCGCCTTCAGTAAGGATGGGAAATACACCACTGACATAGAGAGAAGAGTGAGTGCAGGGAACAGAGTGAATGGTGCGATGGGAAAGCTACTCGGGAGCCGGCACTTAAGCCATAAGGCGCAGCTGGCCATACATAACGGAGTTCTTGTCCCAACGCTGTTATATGGTAGCGAGAGCTAAGTATGTAAGAAGGAGAATGAAAGTAGGATAAATGCGGTAGAAATGCGAGCTCTGCGGAAGATGTGCGGAGTGAAGCTGACCGACCGCATTAGCAACAGCATAGTAAGACAGCGAGTAGATATGAAAGATAGTATCGGTGTAAAGATGAGAAAGGGCATGCTCCGTTGGTTCGGGCATATAGAAAGAATGCCAGAGGAAAGAATGACAAAACAGATATACAATGTGAAAGTGGAAGGATGCAGGTACCGGGGAAGACCTAGACTATCTTACCACGACCAAATAAACCGAGTCTTATCTGATAGAAAAGTCAAGAGTCTCCGTAACCGGCGAGCGTGTATGTAAGGAAGTGTATGCAGAGAAGTATGTAAGGAAAGAACCTGTTGGAACTCTGTACTCTCTGCCTACCCCGCAAGGGATCAGGCGTGAGGTTATAGATAGATAGATAGATAGAAGTTGAGATATTTTTTTAATAAAAAAAAAAATATTTTGCTGTAGGTGCATTTAAAAACATGATATTCATTCACACAAACATCCAGCCCGGTACAAACATTTGCATATTCTGTAAATAATTGAAGTCTAGTTTCAAAGATCTACGTGTCTAGTCCAGCGGTCTCACTGAATCGAATAGTAGCGAGTTCGGTCACCGCTCGGTACAAAACTTTGTGTGACCCGCAAATATTTGTTACGGTCTGGGTGTTTGAGTATGTGAATTTCACGTTTGTAAACGCACCCACAGCACATGAATAATTCCTAGCCTGGGACTACGTTATTTTTTTAAATAAATACCCGTCGAATAATCGATACACCTTCACGCCTATATTCCCCAAGCTCGGGTGGCAGAGGTGTACTAAGTGCACCCACTTTTCGCTGACGATGTTACGTCCCATATAATAGGGGGCGAGCCTATAGCCATATACCGGGCACAATTCAAAACTCCGGACTCATACTGGGAAGGTTTTTGTAAGAAAAACTTCATCTGTCCGACCTAGGATTTGAACCCAGGACCTCGTGATCATCAAGCGATGCGCTTTGGCACTAGACCAACGAGGCAGTATAATCGATCGACGAATAATCGATTGACACAAATAAATACAATTTTTGTGTTAGTCTGAGCGAAGTCTCAGCTATTATTTAACTAAGTACAACAAGTTTAACATGTAGGCAGACTAGAACAAAAATTAATTGTGAAGAAAACGCTAAATTTTAAATTCTATTAAAATATATGTTTATTTTTGGTTTTTAAGTTCCCGACGTGAGCTCTACAGTACCTATGATCACGGGATGGACTGAGGCGTTTAACGTCCAATAGGCATTGTTATTCCAGAGTAACTTAGGGGGATTAAATTAATTGCAATTTAAATTTCAATTGATTGATCCTACAATTAAAAATATGATTGAATAATGCCCAACACTGCATGCTACAATCAAACACCGCTTTACTCCCTTTAAACATAAATTTACGTCTGCATAAAACCCAATGAAATATCAAGAATCTTGAAGATCAGCGACCTGAATTGCATCCATTAAACGGAAATGTCGTTTGTCTAAGTAAACTCACGAATTATATTATTACTCTGTGAAGAAAATAAAACGCGCTTATTCATTATCATGACATCTGATGCAACAATATGCAATGATCATAATATCTTTACTGTTGTACTATAGTCGTATTTATAGGGTTCGGATGGAAACGGAACCCTTATAGGATCACTTTGATATGTCGGTCCGACGGTTAAGACCCCTTTTATCAGGAACGGGTATAGGTGTAAAAAAATTAAGCTTTTAAGTTAATGCATCAAAACCTATACTCCCCGTAGGGATATAATCATTAGATTTAGTAAGAAGCTAGATTTCACATTACCAACAAGTGCTTAAAGGAAAACATCTGAAAATAATCCCTCGAATTCGATGAATAATCCAAATAGTGACATCTAAGCGCACTTGTATGGAATCCACAGAGCGTGAGTCTTAAGCTCACACTGGTCAAGTTTTTTTTATAGCACGTGACGTATAGAGGCCATGACTAACGTATGTAGGCCATGTTACACAATGGCCTCTTAAGTTAACTCCTAGGTTTAACTTTATTTTTACCTTTAAGTTTAACCTTTGTGTTTGTGTGAATGATCTGCGCTGTTGGCCGCGGGGCCTTTACAGCTTCACCGGACAAGAGGGCGAGCGTGCAAACACTACACTCGAACCAGAAGGGCAAGGGGACAACTGGCTCAAGGGCGTCTCAAGGAGGAACGGCCTCGGCTTGGGCAGTTTCTATGGCGGAGAGCGTATACTAGGTCTTTCGCCGCGGTACTCTGCACCGGCCGGCGGGCAAGGGATTCTTCCACCTCGCCGGCAAGGTAGGTATCTGATCCTATGTGTGGATCTGTATCCTAAAGAAGGGATGTAAGGGCATCTGGAGGGTCGGTGAGAACATGCCGCGGACGGCGGTAGGGGCTGATAGGAGGGGAGTTAGGTTCGTAGTCAGCGGCGGCTACGATTAGCGGATTTCAATAAATGGACGCGTTCGCGAAATATACGGTTGTCGCCGTTTAGATTACCTCTGGGGCAATTCTGGGTAGCCTAATTGTATAGCTCTACTGTAAAGACTAGAAATTAAGCTTCTAAACTTAAATAATTTATTTTGTATAGCCCTGCGGGTACTAACAAATTTTCAAATTACATATTTATTATATGTAATATAACTACTAATCTAGCACCGGATCGCACCGCGGCCTCCACTGAGAAGATCCAGTGAAAAAACTCACTCCGGTGAAAGAACTAAAGGATTCCAGATGGACCAGTCCTAACAAGCAGCACCCGTTCACAAGTATGACTACATCTAAAACTATGTTATTTATTATTTTAATTTACTTAACGTTAAGCTTTTGGATATGTGGCGTAAGAGGCTTATATCCTGTAGTAGATGAAAAAAGCTGAAAGTGATGAGCTTTTGGGCTATACCTGGTAGAATTGTTCTTTGTTCTCGTGATCCTGGATTATATTCACATTATCATTCTGGAATCTGAAATTGTATAATAGCAATAGCCTCGCCCATATTAGATTAGAAACTAACACTATCACCGAAATTTGGGTGTACCTACTACATATAACTCGAAGTTACATCACCCGAAAATAAAGAATATCAGTACACAAACTCCCCCAGTTGCTTTAAATATTATAACAAATGTCTTTCACGTATGATTTAAAGGATAAATTAAAAAAACTCGCTCTACAGTTCATCAAAATAAACGTCGCGAACTTGACTCAAAATTCGCATATTTTACGGAAATGGCCGATAGCAAATAAGCACAAGGTGAAAGCGCTTAAATCGACGCAGTCTGATGCAAGAGAGTGCATTAATAAGGTAATACTACACATACATTTTATTTATTGAAACTTCGGAACATTTTTGTATCGACAAAAGCAATAACAATCGGATTGTTTAAAGACACAAATCGTAATATCACAAGATAAATGAAAATGTGACCACCAACTTCAGTCCACAATAGATTTTGACTTTGATTGGACACATAAATATTTGCGTATTTTAACAATAATATAGGTACCGCTGGTATCGGTTACTACTTCATACGGAATCGTTAAACCCATTTGGAAGTCTTGAGGGCTAATTAGTTCTAACATTTGAGGTACTTGCCTCCACTATTCTCTCTCAACTCTATTTGTTAGAGAAGGCTTTTATCCATCAGCCTGACAGTATAGACTAACTAATTTTATAATTACATGTGGCAGAAAAATATTCCTTTTACTTCCTGTCCTGTAAAAAGTATCTAGCGAATACCTAAAATACATTTAATAAATTGTAAATAATAAATTGAAAGTACAAAGTTACCTATAGGGTACATATAATACCCATAATAACGGAATCTACACATTTGTGCTGATTGCCGTTAAGGGGTCCCCTGGTGTATCTTCAAAGTCCAAGGGTCAATACCGATTTCATTTAAATGGGGCCACCTCGAAGCTATAGTGAACCTAACACATCATCAAAATCAGTTCATAAATAAATACGTTATAAAAAAACACAGACAAATTGTAAACCTCCTCCTTTTTTGAAGTCTCTTATTATACTGATTAGTTCTATGGTAGGGGATGATTAACACAATACTTATATTCTTGTTTCTTATATTCAATCTACAGATTCGTATTATTTGTCGTTAAGGAGTTCCCTCGTGTATCTTCAAAGTCCAAGGTACAATACCGATGTAATTAAAATGGGACAACCTTGGAGCTATACTGAACCTAATGCAAAAAGAATCATCAAAATCTGTCCACAATTGACGGAAATATCGGTGAACATACATAAAAAAGCATTCATACAGACGAACATAGAACCTCCTCCTTTCTGAAGTCGGTTAACCAAGCGAACTCACATATTCCTTTTAAGGATTTTTGAAAGATTTTTTTCTATTATATTAATCAAAACCCACGTTAAGTTCACCACTATGGGCTTACGCTACTGAACTTATCTTTGTATCATATTTAAAACGAATTTCAAACTGTAATGCAGTAGCCTTCACCTCTCAATCAATAAGAAGCTTAATCGAGAAATGTTAAGCATTAAGATATCATCCGATATAGAATAATCAGTCGATTTCATAGCTTAATGTGATAGATATGAACTTCACATTTAATTAACAAGCTACCATGTGTGTGAGTCATTATTGAATGTGTAATAAGTCTGCCTTAGGCGGAGTGCGTGTCTCCAACAAGTGTACCTGTAGGCGAAAACATGTGTATAAAAAGTGTCGCAGGTCACACAGTATCATAGTCAAGTGCTGACAGTCCAATCAACAACATATCAACAATGGTCGCCAAAGTAAGTTTATATTTCATTTATTCAGTAGGAACAAAAAAGTACATATAGTCAAACAAGCTAAATGAATAGGATTTACTCTTATCTTTTACTAAGATAGTCTCGTATTAGAAATGTCTGAAAATACATCTGTTACACGTGTTTCCTATCCACATCCTGAGTCAATGCCGCATTCACCGGCAACCATGTATTCATCATTATCCAATAATTGAACCTATTCAAATAAAAATCTTGTTCACTTAGAACAAAACCTACCTGACCACCGTTATATAACAAAATATCTACATTATAACTATTATGTTACATTATTACAGTTTGTCGTAATCCTCTCCCTGGCCGTGGCCGCCTACGCCGTCCCCTTGGTGCCCATTGCCAAGCTGGCTTACGCCGAGCCCGAGGCGCCCGCGCACTACGAGTTCAACTACTCTGTGCACGACACCCACACCGGTGACATCAAAGAACAGAGGGAATCCCGTGCTGGCGACGCCGTTCAGGGCTCATACTCGCTCGTTCAACCCGACGGAGTGCACCGCATCGTTGACTACACCTCCGACAAGGTCAACGGATTCAACGCCATCGTCCGCTACGAGGGTACCCCCATCGCTGCTCCTGAGCCCGCCAAGATCGGCTACGCCACCGCCCCCGTCTCCAAGATTGCCTATGCCGCTCCCGTAGCTAAAGTGGCCTACGCTGCCCCTATCGCCAAGGTTGCCTACACCGCCCCTATTGCCAAGTTCGCCTACACTGCCCCTATCGCCAAGGTCGCCTACGCCGCACCCGTCGCCAAGGTCGCATACGCGGCTCCCGTCGCTCACGTGACCTACTCGTCCCCCGTGATCTCCTACCACCACTAAACATGTTGTATAGTAAATAAGCGAGCTCCAAATATTATTTATTGAAATTAATGGCTTAATAGAATAAAATGTTGAATTGAATTATAATGTTCTCTTTAATTCTACCCAATCAGCTACTTAAGCATAGATTAACTTAGAGAAAAGATTTACACCGAAGAGGGTTGTCAAGGACAAAAACACCTCAAACAACTCAGGTAGGGAATAGATCCACTAACTTATTGTAACATTTTATTGTGGCTTGAGTGAATTTATAACAATAAATCAAGCTTACTGTTCTATTTCAGGTCAAATGCCTTCTCTCATAAATTGTGTTCAGAGAGAATGTGTGATACTTCACCACGCGACTAGTGTGGATTAGTAAAAAAAGAATTGTTTCTTATTAAGATTTACACAGTACAGCAGTTGTGCCATGTAGCTCAGAATAAAAGCAGATTCGAAAAGCTCAAAACCAACCTCCAGTAATGGAGAGACACTTGAAGAAAAAGACAAATACTTGAATTTTAATGCTTATTGTTTAGACGAATTACTTCTCTAGATGGAACATCGTGCGTGCAGAAAAGGCATGAAAATTATCCACCCATAGGGAAGATAAATTGTACTATGCACATGCACGCGCACGCGCACATTGTCAGCTTTGCAACGATTATATTTGACGTCGCCCACACATAATGCGTAACTGAGGCCGCTTTTGGTGCAATTTTTGTTAGTAATGTTCCGTCTAGCCAAGTCTTAGTCTAAGGATTAAATATTGGGCAAAAGCAATTCCTTATATATATATATATATATATATATATATATATATATATATATATATCAAGAATCTTTCACTACACGCACGGCCTCCACTGAGAAGATCCGGCGAAGAAACTCAGCGAGGTTGTCTTTTTTTATTTAATTCTCTTTCTCTTTTTTACTTTCTATTTTTATTATTAAAAAATCTAAATGAGTATTCTGATTGCTTATTAAACTCTGCAAGTCACAGATTTACTGCGCAAGCAACGTTCGAATTCTTATGATTAAGCACCGTTACGCCTTTACCCCATTCGGGGGTAGTAGAGATATATACACCCACGATTTGCCAACGAAGATGGGTCCCATATAGTAGGGGGCGAGCCTATTGCCATTGTATTCACAATGTCAGACTTCGAAGTGATATTGGATTTTTTTTCTATTGAGAAGTCACATTTTGTCCGACCTAGGATTTGAACCCACGACCTCAAAATCGCTACGCGCAAAATTCGCCAATAGACCAACGAGGCAGTCTTAAGATTAAAATAAGAATAATTTCGCATAACGTATATACTACAGTTAGGTGAGTCAAAAGTTACTCATTAAATAAAAGTGTATAAGCGTCTTTTATTTATAAATAGTACATTTATTACTATTATGTGATATGATGAAGTTTACTAGATACGGGTACTCTTTTAAAGTAATTTCAGTAATGTTCGTGTGGAGTGCTTTTGTACTCTATTTAATCCATCAAATCACAGCAGTTAAGCAGCTGAAACCATTTAAATTTAGTGTGCTGCAAAATAGAGAATAGAATAGGTACAGTATTTTTTGGTATTCTACCAAATATGAAATATCAACGCCTGGTGAGTTATTTAAATTGGTGCTGGTGAATTGCTGCTTGTAGTTACAAGTTTTCCTAAGAACGTACATATTTGTAGGTAAGTTAAAAAAGTATAGGAATGAAAACTATAACAACCGTTTCCGTAGTAATCGGCCTGATGGTATTTAAATTCAAAACTAATTTCGGTTTCTTAGTTGATGTTATACGTCGAAATTAAGAATCTCTAATCACTTTCTCAGGATGGTCAAAGACATGACATGATGGTCAGAACATTTCATCCCGAAATCATAAAATAGGAGAAGCACAAGACTTGCCGTTATATATTCTCTAAATATAGTCATTAGTATAAAAAAAAAACTTAAATAGAATTCATAAGGATTTATTCATTTCAATAATTTAATAAACTATACATATGTATTTCCAGTCTTAGTGTTGATAGGAGATCGCAGGGCAGGAGTTAGATCCTTGGGCGAGGGGAGCGCTGTAGGCGACCTTGGTGACGAGAGCAGCGTATGCGACCTTGGCAACAGGAGCAGCGTACGCAACGTTAGCTACGGGAGCGGCAATGACCTTGGCAGGAGCGATAGGGGCGCCCTTGTAGCTTACGATGGCGTTGATCCGTTCACCTTGTCAGCGGTTTAGTCGAAGATGCGGTGCACTCCGTCGGGTTTACGGCATCGCCAGCACGGGCTTCCTTCTGTTCCTTACCGACACTGCTCTGAGAGTCATGTACGGAATAAGCGAAGTCGTAGTGCGCGGGAGTGTCGAGCTCGGCGTAAGCCAGCTTGGCGATGGGGACAGCCGAGGCAATAGCGACCAAGGAAAGAATTATAATGAACTGAAAAAATGATATTACATTACGAAATTGACATTAAACGTTCTAGTTCTAGTTCTAAAAAACTATTCAAGTCAACATTCAAATTAGTTATACCTACTATAAAATAACTATTGACCACGAAAAGCCGATATGCTTATATTTGATAGATCTAAACACCGAATTTTAAATAATAAAACATAAAAATGAGTCAAACGTCCCATATAATACACCTAATGACCTCTATTACAGGCAATTATGACGTGGGGTATATATACAGGCGCGCAAGCGAAAATAGACTAGGTATCATATTGTACCTAATTTAAAGAATCACTCACTTTAGCGACCATTTTGGATAATTGTAATCAAATAGCTTTTTGCTAATTTGGTTGTCGATGCTGAACTATAACTTCATATGATATGTAGAGACTTTTTATACATGATTTGTCGCTTACATTCACAAAATACTTGGTACACTTGCATAGGGGTGCTTGCTGGTATGAGCCAGAGAGGTCTGTAAGGAAAGAACCTGTTGGAACACTGTAGTCTAGTAGAGATAGATAGATATACAAACATATATTTTCCATTGATCATATAGTGTGTAAAAAAAGGATTTTACGGATAATAAAGGTTTAGAGCATTGAACGACCTGTTATCCAGACAGTTTTCGAATTTATCTCGTATCGTCATCGAAACTAGAGTTCCTTGGTCTAGAGTTTCTTATCCTAAGGTCTTGTCTCAAAAAAATTCTAAGCTCCCTAATTCTCACTGAGCGTAGAGAGAGGCTATAGATTAATCAACAGGCCTTAATTATCTTCACAGCCGAAACCCAACTGCAATAGGTACGTCCCTGTAAAGGAGAAATCTGATACCTATAAAAAGTACCGCAGCTCATCAAATATCTCAGTCAGCAATCGACAGCGAGATTAATAACAACAAATTCATTAATTAGCAACAATGGCCGCTAGAGTAAGTAATAACTTAAGTGTAACAATAATAAAAATAAATGTAACAATCCTTTGTTCGCAGCTCCAAGACGACTGTCTGTGAAGTTAGAAGGCGTGAAATCTTTAATTCAAATGGACCTGAATATTTGTGCAAATAGCGAATTGAATCGCTTAAATTCTCAGTTTTTCAAATCGCTTGCGCATGCTTTTGTTTTGTATCTAATCCCTTGTTTTTTATTTACTTAAATAATACATGTTGCTTATATTTGGTTTTGATTGATTGATTTAGACCAATTAGAATTGATAACGTTCAGCGACTTCTTACCATTGTCTTTAAAATTTAAGGTTTCCCCATTATCATCAAGAACAACTTATTCAGTATTTTATAATATACTGAATTCAACTGATAATTCAAAATCAAAAGTTTTCTATTCATGTAAACCATAAAACATTTATGAATAGTCAAAATGAGAAAAAATATTGATTACTTAAGACTCTACCACCCGTTCGGAAAGTCATTCCTGTGGAGAAAAAGGGGCAGAAACTCCACGGTTACTCTTTTTAAAAATCAGAGTATTTGTGTTCATTGTATTCATAGGGTCCATACCCTACAAGAACAGTGCAAAACGAGCTAAATAGATGTGCTTAAGTATAGATTTAACATAAGTGTACTTAGATTAATGGTATCAGTCAGTGTCTACATATTCCTCTCATTTACAAGATAGAGACTGTAAATTTATATAATAAAAAGTATAATAATAATAGTAAGATAAAAAAGGGATACTATAAAATATGAAAGAGTGCGTACAAATTCATAAAAATAACCTAAATTATTATTATTTTTCAGTTGGTCATCATCATTTCATTATCTGTCGTCGTCGCCGCTGTCCCCCTAATCAACTATGAAAAGTTAGATTACGAAAACGATGAAAATGATGCACCGGCACACGTCGAGTTCTCGTACTCCATCCACGACAGCGAAAGTGGGGACATTAAGCAGCAGAAGGAGGCCCGCGCTGGCGACGTTGTACGCGGTTCGTACTCCTTCGTCCAGCCCGACGGACTACAGCGCATAGTCGAATACACCGCGGACAAGGAGAACGGATTCAATGCAATCGTTCGCTATCAGGGCACCCCTATCACGGCGAGGGAACGACCAAAGGTTGTGTACCCCGCCCCTGTTGTAGAGCTCGAGTACGCGGCACCTGTCGCCAAGGACGCATATCCTGTTCCCTTCAGCCAACTGACTTTCTCTTCCCCTATGATCTTCTACCGACACTAAGACTGACTGAAGTTGTATAGAAATTATTATTAGGTTATTATAATATATTATTTAAATCTAATTATGTTTTAATTTACACCTTTTTCTACAAATAGCTCCAAATTAAGTAAGGTTACTAAAAGTAGGGGACAATTGATCCAATTAGTGTCACGGGTTTATGTTATTTCAAACAGTCTTTAAGAAAGTTACTGTAATGTCAAGGAGGACACTTATTTATTATGAATAATGCTGGCAGGGTGTTGATAAATATATAAACAATTTTTAATCGAAAAGACAACCATTAGTACATGTAAGCTAAGAAACTCCTGGAATAGGCTGCGTGCCAAGTTACCTTAATTTATAATCACTTAGTTCGGAGTTTTAAACATTGCTTTTATTATTTTATTACTTCTTTTCATTTTCAAATTACACCACGCTAGAGTATACTGGCAGAAAATGCCTTAGACATTAAGGCCGGCTATGTACACAAGTGTATGAAGAATAAATAAATAATCCAGTATTGTATCACCTCATGGGGAGCAGCCCTAAGTACTGTTTTACTGCCCCTCGAACCTTCTCTCTGCCTTTCAAACTCAACCTCCTTTTCTGTACAATAGAATAAATAGAGAACTAAATATATACAAATTAAATAATTTTAGCTGTAAACAAACGCTTTTTAACTATTTACAAAATATGTCTTACGAATAGATGGAACAATTACTTACAATTTGTAGATAACGTATTATGTTATAGCATATCATAATTTTAATTTTATTATAAAAGTAGATTAAAACATATGTTATTAGTTAAGTCACTTATCAATCAAATAAGTTATATTATTGTAAATAAATCATTGGATTTTACAATGCTACAGCACTAATCCTGCCTGAAACACAGGTCTCAACCTAGTTCAGTCAAGCCGTTAATTATACCTACTTAAATAAGTTCCAATAAGATTTTTACGCGTACTGTTTTTATTTTGAATGAATAAATGATTTATAATTATTATAATCATGATCATGCTTAGCCGAAAGACGTGTAGTTATCCTACAGTCTTTCGGTCTTCAAAATAAATATAAATAAACAAGACACATACAAACAATAATAGTATTCGCTTTTCTATTATGCACTTCCCGTTTTCATGTTATGCAAAGTATCGTCGTGCGAGATGGCTAAGTGTAAGTCTAGCAGGTATTTCTTGGCTCTTCCACTCATAACAGCATTATTCTTGGCCTTATTTTAATTAAGTAATACAGAGCATTCGTATTAATAATATAATATAACATTTTAGAACATTCCAATGGACAACTAAATTGAAATTGTGCAATTACTAACTACCATGATTACCAAGAAAATTACTTTATTATATTTGTTGATGACTTTAAAATTAAAGAAATAATAATATCTATGTACTTTCTCAGTATTCTTGAATTATACAATGCGAAAAAGTACTAATAAATACGAAATAATCTAAATAAATTTAACTAATTTCACGCATTACGTCAAAGAATGCTCGATCGTACAGGTATGTAAAAAATATGTTTCATAATATTATTCAGTTGACTTGTCGCGAACAAATGGAACGTGATTGACGGCAGCTCCGGAGTTTATAACCGAAACAAATTATTATTATTAAAGCATAAATATAAATAACTTAATACTTCTTTTAACTCATACACGAGCTTACTATTTACGAGGATAATACTTTTGTTTTACTTATTAATTTCCTACATGAATTAGCGCGCATTCTCGAAAACGGTGATGTATTAATGCATTTCGATGCTTATGTGGTTCACATTTTTTTATCTAGATACCAGTATAAGAACACATGATTGAAAAATTTATAATATCACGTACATATTTCTGAATAATATATAGTTTTTGACCTAACCTAACCTTGAAGGACTTGATGAAGGCTGAAGGGCACGACTAAAAGTATGCGAACAACACAAAACCCGTCATCGTGTGTTCTAGGATACAGATGCATCTATTTTTATTCGCCAAACAAACACATTTTGGATTCCATATCCTACAAAAAAAACTACTTACAGTATTCCAATTAAATCAATAATAATATTTTGATATAGTATAGATTCCTTTAAAGGAAACATTACATTGATACAAATCATTTTATTAGCAACTATTTAAACTTAAATAAATAAAATAGCTCTCATAACAAGTTCTTACTAACTATAAAACAATTCTAAACTTAATGGTGGTAGGAGATAGCGGGGGAAGAGAAGGTCACTTGGGAGAGAGGAGCACCGTATGCAACCTTGGCAACGGGTGCGGAGTATGCGACGGGAGCGGAGTAGGCGACCTTGGCGATAGGGGCAGCGTAGGCAACCTTAGCAACGGGGGCAGCATAGGCGACCTTGGCCACAGGGGCGGTGTAGGTGGCAGGGGCTGCGTACGCTAACTTAGCGGGTACGGGCGCGGCGATAGGGGTTCCCTCGTAGCGGACAATGGCGTTGAATCCGTTCACCTTGTCGGCGGTGTAGTCGACGATGCGGTGCACGCCATCGGGTTGCACGAGCGAGTACGAGCCCTGCACGGCGTCGCCGGCGCGGGCCTCCTTCTGCTCCTTGACATCACCGGTGTGAGAGTCTTGCACGGAATAGTTAAACTCGTAGTGCGCGGGCGCCTCGGGCTCGGCGTAAGCCACCTTGGCAATGGGTACCAAGGGGACGGCCGAAGCGGCCACGGCGAGGGAAAGGATAACAACGAACTGTAAAATAAAACATACCGATAAGCAATATATATTACACTTAAAATTACCTTTTTATATAATAGTCAATGAAAGATAATGATTAGACTGTGGTATTTTTTCTTAAGCCACAGTGCTTTATATTTCAGGAAAACTTACTTTGGCGACCATGTTGCTAAAATATAGTGATGTGTGTTACTAAGACCGTTGTAGATGAATATGATATCTACTGGCCAACTCATTGCGCTTTTATACACATATCCATTCGCGGCACTTGAACTTGTTTGAGACACACTGCGTTAAACTTCGCAACGATTTGCCACCAAAGGTCGCCAAGTCGCGGTATGTAGTTTAGGTGCAAAAATCCTTCACTACGTGATAGACACTGTCACGCCTATATCCCCCAACGGAGGTGGCAGAGGTGTACGTGTGTACACCTATATAATATAGTGTGAACCTACTGCCATTACCGTTTCTATAATTTGCATTACAGTAAACCCATATGGCACTGTGTTTCCAGAGAGCGCTTCCGTTTCTTCTCGTCCTATTTTTTTCTTAATAAAACGCAGAACACTAGGCTTTCTTTTTGTGTCGTGGGTGCCTTTAAAAACATGAATTTCAAATAAACAAACATCCAGACCGAAACAAACATTTGTGGGTCACACAAAGGTTAGTCCCGTGCGAGAATCGAACATGCGACTGCTCGATCCAGTGGTCTGAGCGGCTTAAGCTCTTAATCACTGGACTAAGCCGTCGTCAAAGCTTAAAGATGATAGCTTACAGAAAAAACCATCCATACCATCACACTAAATCCTTCGTGGGGTAAGATATGGCCTTGAGGCAGCGTGGTCCAAAAGTGTAGTTCGATACGACGATCGGACGACGAGGATTTTTGTGCCCCTGTGTTACGATTAATCGCCCAACGCGCACTACCTGAATCCTTCTTGTGCAATGCCTTAGTTGAACTACCGGGACATACATTTTACAAGTAAGTATGGTTTTTAATTTATGTATCCCCGTTTTGAGACAGATAGCACAACATTTTATTTTCAGGTCAGCTGTGGTAAGAACAAGTATTTAGTAGGACTCATGCTTTCCGACCAACTGAACCGATCAAAAGTTATGCAGAATAAAACTCGATGACGTATTTTTTAATTAAATCAAAAGATTAGTCCGATGAATATTAAATAATTACAAAAAAAAACGGGATAATTGAGATTATTTAAAAATAAAATATAATTAGGAACGACAGGAATCACCAATACAGAGATGTAAAAACGTATATTTTATCGATTTAAAATCTTGGCCTAAGTACCATGACATTATCGCAGACTAGAGATTCATGAACGATATACTCGAAAAAGATGGGTGAGTAAAGTCCCTACAAGTGTTCACTATGAATATCGAGTCTGCCGCTACGTAAGTAGCTGAACATAGAGTTTCCGTACAGCTAGGGGTATACCGTATAATCTGCAAAATTCTCATTATTCGATATATAGAACCGTGCTTACTTAGGGGATGCATCTATGACCTGGTGGTTTGACTTTACTATCGCACCAAACTGATTTATAAATCCTTATCGACGAACTCGGCTGTTGTACCACGCTGCCCCAAGAAGAGATGGCACGGCGTGACTCCAAGCCATCCTTAAAAATCTATCGTGAGATAGATTTTTAAGAATGGCTTGGATTTTTTTTTAATTCATTTCGACCCATATTACTTCGTATCATTCACCGGCCTCGGATACTATTGACTTGTCCTTCAGACAAAACTCAATAGATGTGATCATAGTAATTCAGTCATAACTTGACTAAATTACTATTGATTCTACAACCTTCAAACAGCACATTGTATATAGCTGTCTTTAGTAAATTTCTATATGGCCAAATCAACAAAACACACCCTATATATCATCATCTTTCTCTGTCCAATCCATCTTACTCTGGAATGCACTACCTCAGGATATCAGGACGGCTACAAATCGCTTGTCTTTTAAAAGTAAAGTGCAAGAGTATCTTCACGAAACTTTGGTAGAGTTATCTCAATAAAATTTCATTTTATTGTAAATATGTATGTATATATGTATTTATTATGTGTATAAGTATATATATATATATATATATATATATATATATATATATATATATATATATATATATATATATTGTTATATGTATATATTTAGTCAGATATATGTATGTATGTAGTAAGGGTCTATGTGATTTGATTTGTATGATCTAATATATATTTGTTCCACTGACTTTTTGCTTCCTGCGAATTTGCACCTGCTTCAATCGTTTCTGCATCACCCTAAGGTTGACTGGTAGAAAATGCCTCAGGCATTAAGTCCGCATTTGTACCAATTGTGCAAAAAGTACTAAATAAATAAATAAATCATATAAAACTAGATATAATATACACTCTTTCTCATTCTGCTGGTAAGAACGAGGTTGAGTAACTCCATAGATTCTTCGCATAGGTTAGATGTCTAGTGACTAAGATATCTTTAACTTGAGCACCCGGCTTTCAATCTCTTTCTTACATAACTTGCTTCCATTGCTATACAATAGCACAAGAATATGTGCCGCGAAAATATGGTAAGTTACACATATAGTAATGTAATTCCAATGCACCTGCACTTTGTTCTATTCTCCATTTCTACTATAATACGCCCCTATATTCATCTCCTGCATCGTACAATTATGGTTTAGATAATGTAACACAACTAAGATATTCCTTGCTATTACTACAACATGTATTTAATGGTAGATAGATAGAGTACACTTTATTGTACACCAACATAATCACAGTACAACAGACAAAATAAAATATACATGTATAAAATGGTTATACAATTGGCGGCCTTATTACTAAGAGCAATCTCTTCCAGACACCCTAACCACCATACATGGAGAGCTGCAGAGAGTATTAGGGCAGTTGGTGGCGTATACTATACATACACATAAAATACATACTAATAGGCAAAACACATTAGAAGGATTATGACAGCCAAGAAGAGAGAAAGTGGTTTTTGAATATAGTTTTAAAATAAGGCTGCGCGTCTGATGAACACAGATAATGCATTCCACGAACACGTATATATAGCTTGAACTCTAAAGGATCGGTGTGCTCGGTATCAGATTTTCCGATGATCTTAAAAACCTTGGATGTGTTTCGTGGAGGAATTCAAATCGATTTTTGAGGAAAGGAGGAGTTGTTGGATTAAACAAAATACTTTTTAGAAGATTGGTACAATCTATAATAATTAACAATGACAGTAAAGATTGTGTATGTATTTTACATTTATTGCAGTCCTGATTAAAATCATATTACCCAATCACTGAATCTATAAAGGTAACAATCCCAAAATGTTCGCATCATATAAGAAACAACCATAGAATTAAGCCAATTATCAAATGTTGAAAGGCTCTTGAAGTACCCACAGGTATTAAATGTATATACTAGGGAGGTACCCTCCCTAGTATCTAGGTCTATTCCACTATAAAATAAGTTATTTCTTTGTAATTAGAAATTGTTTTATTAGAAAATTGTATTAACATTATTTTCAACCTAGTTTACGCGTTATTCCTAATAAAGTTGTAACAAGTTTGTACTTATTTTAACGATAAATATATTTATTTATATATCATACACATTAAATATTAATTAACTCGTAGTTAATTCTGTTAATTTACTGGTAATCCATAGCATCGACGTAGCTTGCCCTAGACGAGCCCCGTATAAACCTTTGTTAAGAGGGGCTTCCACCTAACTGCGGCGAAACCCAAATGGAGAGTAAATTTTTTTCACAAAAGAAACAAAATATATTGATTAAAAGTCATTACTTACAATGGATGCTCCTCGGAGCTAAGTTAGCCAAATAATTCAATCAAATACACGCGTCTCTCGCATTTTTTTCAGTAAACATATTTATTAAATCATGTATAGTTGAAACCGATTTTTATCTATCAAATCTATAAAATGTTAAACATTACAATTGTAACAAACATTTAAATGGTCCTCACTGCGTAGACATGACCAAAACTCATGCTTAATCAATCATGTGTGTTAATGAATCCCTATGATCTTATATGTTAACTGATATGTTCATTTTTTCCTGGAAAGCTTAGTGTACCGCCAAGGAGCTTGATGAGATTGTGGATAACATTTAACGATTTTACGAATTTTTGCTTACACGGGTTCGGGGCCCCTGTAGCTGAGGGGGCCGTATTTTTAAATAGGCTGATACGGCGGTAGCTACGCCCCTGATTCATAGTGATAATAAGCACAGCTCTCAGATTCAGATTCCTCTCATAGGTGATGGCAAAAAACGAATTAAATAATGTTAAGGTAACCAAACAAATGCAAATTAGGTCTTTGTATAGCCTCTCCTAATTGATGACGTTTTACTTTGCAGTTATATAGGTCAATTCCAAGAAAACATTACATAGCTTGAAATCATTTTATTAGCAACTATTTAAACTTCAATAAATAAAATAGCTCTCGTAACAAGTTCTTACTAACTACAAAACAGTTCCAGTCTTAATGGTGGTAGGAGATAGCGGGGGAAGAGAAGGTCACTTGAGAAAGAGGAGCGCCGTAAGCAACCTTGGCGACGGGGGCGCCGTATGCGACGGGAGCGGCGTAGGCGACCTTGGCGATAGGGGCAGAGTAGGCAACCTTAGTAACGGGGGCAGCATAGGTGACCTTGGCCACAGGGGCGGCGTAAGCGACAGGGGCTGCGTACGCAATCTTAGCAGGCGCGGGAGCGGCAATAGGGGTTCCCTCGTAGCGGACGATGGCGTTGAATCCGTTCACCTTGTCAGCGGTATAGTCGACGATGCGGTGCACGCCATCGGGTTGCACGAGCGAGTACGAGCCCTGCACGGCGTCGCCGGCGCGGGCCTCCTTCTGCTCCTTGACATCGCCGGTATGAGTGTCTTGCACAGAGTAGTTGAACTCGTAGTGTGCGGGCGCCTCGGGCTCAGCGTACGCTACCTTGGTAATGGGTACCAAGGGGACGGCAGCGGCGGCCATGGCCAGGGAAAGGATGACGACGAACTGTTATGTGAAAGAAATACCGATTAGCCATTGATACTATCAAATGAAAACTTGAAATTACCTTCATATTTTGTGAACGAAAGAAAATTTTTGGTATATAGTGATATTTGTTTTATAATTTTTTACTAAGGAAACTCACTTTGACGACCATGTTGCTAAACTGTGGTGATACCTGTTGCTGAGACCGTTGATAGTTGAATATGATACCTACTGTTCAATGCATTGCACTTTTATACACCTATTCGTGGCCACAAGTGAACTTGTTTCAAACAAGTAACGTAGTGCGTTAAACTTCGCAACGATTCGGCACTAAAGGTCGCCAAGTGTCGGTACCAAAGCGAATCTAAATTATAGACTAGGCGACCAAAAATATTTTACTACGAAAAAACATAGTCTCGAGTGTGAAAAAGCAGTTTATATTGCACTAAAATTTTCATAAATTGTAATCTTAATGGGGCTTCCGTGTAATAATAACTGAGTGAAAATCAAAATGCAAAGTAAGATCATACACAAAGTCATCGATCTAAAAAATCATATTATCTACAAGGTGTAACATAATAAACGCAAGACCTCAGACACCCCAATTAGAGAATTGCTTCATAAATTCAAAACGAAAACCAAATTTCCAAATTTAAAGGTTTAAACCCCTTTTTTAAGCACTTTTATACCCCAATTAACAATGAAACTTGTACGTGTATGTGTGTATTTTGAGAAATACGGGTTAGGAATGCATTTGTAATCTCCTTATTGCTATGAATCAAGAATAAATTTAGTTTTTATAGCGCACTGGAGGCGTAAAAGCATTTTTGCAAATTGAAAAAAATAAGTAAGATACATTAAAAATAGTTGGAATCAATTCAGTTATCGATTTAGAATAAACTACTTTCAGGTCTTGAGTTTATTATGTAACAGCTTGTATATCTATCTATATCATTACGCCAGACCCCTTGCCGGGTAGGCAGAGAGTACTGAGTTCCAACAGGTTCTCTTCTTACATATTATTGATCTAAAAAATATAAGTCTCTTTTCAGTGGTGGGTCAAGTCCAATCAACACTGTATTTCCAGGTAGCGTTTCCGCTTCTGCTCTCATTTACGTTTGCTAAAGATGGTAATATAAATACAAATAAAAAATATAAATACACTTTGCAATCACGAGGTCCTGGGTTTATTCCGTTGTCGTGGGTGCGTTTACAAACTTAAAAATGTATCATACACAAATATCCAGACCTAAACAAATATTTGTGGGTGACACAAAGATTTGTCCCGTGCAGTAATCGAACCGGCGACTATGAGACACAGGGGGCGGAGCGGCTTTAGCTCGTTCGTTTGTGTCTAGCGGATAAACTCTGAAACGACTGAACCGATTTCTGTAATTCTTTCACCATTAGAAAGCTGCCTTATCCAGAAGTAACATAGGCTATATGCAATGACCCGATAGGTGGCGCTGTTGTCGACCGGGTACTAAGTCGCGGAAAACTGTTAGTATTGTATAATATTGTAGTTAATTGTATTAATTTACTCGAACATCTGCAATTTATTGCTAAGTAGCTGTTAGCCGCGGCTGCACACGGTCTTATTTTATAATATGTCTTTCCGAGATAGCATTATTCCAAGACCTAAGACACCTCCAATTTATTACAAGCTCCATACTCAGTTCCTTTCATATCCGTTCAGCCGTGTTAATATGGAGAAATAAAAATTATCCCGCAGGAATCTTGCAATTTGACGGACGATTTGGCGCAGTGGTTAAGAGCTTAAGCAGCTCCGCCCACTGTATCTAATAGTCGCGGGTTCGATTCCCGCACGGGACAAATCTTTGTGTGATCCACAATTATTTGTGTATTGTGAATTTTCATGTTTGTAAAGGCACCCACGACATGAATAAATCCTACTGTGGGGTTACGTTTAATAAAACAAAAATAAAAAACAAAGAAAAGTTTCCGAGCTAAAAAGTAGCATTAAAAAGTCTCTGAAAAGTCCTCCATTTTTGAGAGATAATCCATTTAAATTCGGATATGCCGCAGGAGCCGTGTAGTTTTAACCATGATTTTTTTCCGGTATACAAAATATCTCGTATATTATTCCGATACCTAAACCATTTTTTAGTAAAATCCATTCTGCCATTTTAGTATGAAGAAATAACAGCTATCCAACAAAAACCGTGTAGTGATAACTTTTATATTCATCGAATATATTTTATTATCTTCCACCAGACTCATTTCTCTATTAACATTGTCTATCACCGGGCTCATGTTAGGCCCATATTAGAAAATCAGTCGTGAAACTCGTTTTAAAATTAACGTTTCAGTAGAAAAAATATTTTTTTAAATTTACGACTGATTTACTTTCTGTAATACGGTCCTTAGTCACGGGCTAAGGACCGTACGGGTGGTATTTGTAAAATATAAACTAAAATAGATCTTGTTCAAAACTAACACCGTCTTAAAAAAAACAACAGTTGACAGAAGTCAAAACTTGAACAACGTGCATGTGTATCTATATACATACATACACAATATATGTACATACTTATATACAGAGGTGTCGGTAACGGTAACAGTGTCGCGAGGTTAATGGTTTTTTCCCATCTCAAAAGCGCCCAACGCGCCTAAAGAAGTTTTCACTTCAAAAAAAAAACATATACAATACCTTTCTTTTTGAGAAAGATTACTAATTTGTCTATTTATTATATAATCTTTGGTAAAATGACTGTAATTTAAACCTTCCCTACCTACTCTGCTACAAAGCGTAATCTGGCGTAATACAATTTTAAAAAGCTTCAGTGCCAGCTGGTATAAAGATTTGTCAATACATTCCATGTCACTCTTCTCATAAGAATATACAGTTCATGTTCATGGTCAAAATCATGTTTAGATATCTTAAATAAATGAATGTGCAAAGTTTAATGTCCGGGCCCGGGCCCATGAAACGGGCCATAGTTAAAGAGCTCTCTTCAGAAGGGACTATCCTGAATGCATCATAGGTGCATGCACTTAATAATGTTTGAGTGTTTAAATAAAACGTATATTAACAATTACGGCTGAGTTTTTTCGTAAGGAGACGAACCTGAGTCCAATATTAGCTCAATGCGAGATAGTACAGTTTAGGGGGTCCTAAACTTTTCGAGGGGTCCTCGATACAGGCATGCCTAGTAAGGGACCACGTATAAGAATTTTTATTAATAAATGAACCGCAAATTTCCAAATTTGTAAATGCGATATTGTGTTCTCATATTGTAAATTTAAATTTGTATTTTGAGAATAAACATTTTTCATTCACAATTCTTTTTTCATGGAGGAATTCATGTGTATGCAAAATCACACATCCATCGCAGTGGCGACTAGCAATAATAAAAATAATAAAGTTTTATGGTATATCCCGCTCTAATCCCGAATCGTTTCATTTTTCTGGGACAAAAAGAATTATTATTTTAAGTTAGGGTATAAGTTATTACCATTACAAATTTTATTGAAATCCTTTTGGTAGTTTTTGCGTAATTGAAACACAAAGAGACAGACAGACGGTCAATAATTCCAAAAAAATTGCTTCTACATCGATAAGGAAGTGAACTCCAATTATAATTTAAAAATGTATTTAATGTATAGCTTCAGCTCGGTTACAGTTTTATAATATATATATAGAGTATAGATAACCACATTTGGACAGACATAAGCAAAAGTGTGTCATACGTTAACAATAAGGTATTAAAAATTAAATTTTGTCGTTATTCAGTCAGAGTATTCATTAAAATACCACGTTGCATTTGGTTGGCATGTTGTTGCTTATTTCTGTTCATTTCACTGTGCCACTTACCCTTCTATTACGTACATCGTATACTTATCTAATCCGTTCGTCGTTAATAATAAGGTTTTTCTCATACTTAGGTGATTGCAGAAAAAGATATCGCTTTGATTGCAAATACAAGTAGAAATTAGATTGTTATGTAAAAAACATCTTCTAATTGATGACGACTTATTTTGTAATTATAGGTATGTTACGTAGGTTAATTTTCAAGAAAACATTACATAGCTTCAAATCATTTTATTAGCAACTATTTAAACTTCAATAAATAAAATAGCTCTCGCAAGTTCTTACTAACTATAAAACAATTTTAATCTTAGTGGTGGTAGGAGATAGCAGGAGAAGAGAAGGTGACTTGGGAAAGAGGAGCGCCATAGGCGACCTTGGCTATAGGGGCGGCGTATGCAATGGGAGCAGGGTAGGCTACCTTGGCGACGGGAGCAGCGTAGGCAACCTTGGCAAAGGGGGCAGCATAGGCGACCTTAGCTACAGGAGCGGCGTAGGCGACAGGGGCTGCGTATGCGATCTTAGCGGGCGCGGGCGCGGCTACAGGGGTTCCCTCGTAGCGGACGATGGCGTTGAATCCGTTCACCTTGTCGGCGGTGTAGTCGACGATGCGGTGCACTCCGTCGGGTTGCACGAGCGAGTACGAGCCCTGCACGGCGTCGCCGGCGCGGGTCTCCTTCTGCTCCTTGACATCGCCGGTGTGAGTGTCTTGCACGGAGTAGTTGAACTCGTAGTGCGCGGGCGCTTCGGACTCGGCGTAAGCCACCTTGGCAAAGGGCACCAAGGGAATGGCAGAGGCGGCCACGGCCAGGGAAATGATGACGACGAACTGTAATATTAAACATATACCGATTAGCTACTGACATTACATGTGAAATAACCTTTTTATTTTGTGAATAAAAAAATAAATTTGGTATGAAGTAATATTTTTTTGTGCTTAATTTTCACTAAGAAAACTCACTTTGGCGATCATGTTGCTGTGGTGATGTCTGCTGCTAAGACTGTTGATATTAATATGATACCTACTGTCCAAAGCACTGTGCTTTTATACACCTATTCGTGGCTACAAGTGAACTAGTTTGAAACGTAGTGCTTAAACTTCGCAACGATTCGCGCGTAAAGGTCGTCAAGTTGCGGTATCAAAGCGGATTTAGATGATGTAGTTGACTACCAAAAATCGTTCACTAAAAAAATACAACTTCTCGTGTGAGTAAACTCAAATAATTTATTTTGTATAAGCCCTGTGGGGGCGCTTACAAATAGTCAATCTAATTTTTTTTTAATTCTAATTTACTACTAATCTACTACCGGATCGGAATGCGGCCTCCACTGAAAGGATCCGGCGAAGAAAATCAGCGGGCTTGTCTTTTTTTGTCATTGTCTACTAACCTTGTTCTTAAAAATAATTAGTTCAGACTAAAGTCTAAATAATTACCTTAGCTTAATTTCGTTTTACATATTTATCATCAAGCCAAATCCTTCGTAGGGTAAGCAGATGCCACGGTATGCCTATACAATCTTTTCTTCAACCATTCTTGTCTTTACCATCCTGATTATGACTACGTTACACTCCACCATTGCTTTAATTTTAATAAATTAGTGAAGGTCCCTCCTGTCGCATAAAACCATCCAACATTGCATTGTATATTTAAGTAGCTAAAAATTGTCTTTCGAACTTTTCTTTTTGCAGTGCCTGCTTGGCCAGTGAAAAATCACTACTCTTCGCAGTGCTACTCGTTGCAAAAGACAAGAATAAACATACTTAACTAATTTCTAAACTTCACTACGTGTGGCATTTGGCTGTGAATGGTTTTTTTCTTGTCTTGCGAAGTGGAATATTTTGACAACACTCGCAATGTCTCTCCACTCTCGGGTGTAACGCAATAATGACTTTTTTTACAACTAACTTCCGCAACTTTATGAACTGTAGGAGAGAAGAGAGAAGGAAAAGACAGTTTATATTTATCGTACAACAAAACATGCCCCAGATATCCAACATTTCCCTACTTAAAAGAAAACATGCAAAAGCTTGCGTTCCTAATCTACTAGCCATAGAACTTTCTCGTTAGTGACTGAGAGTCAAAGATATGGATAATATCCATATATGCTTGTATACTTGCACCTCATGACTCTATACGTTGTTTTACACAAACCTTTGGAGGTCCGTTGCTTTGAAGCAGACGCTAATACTTTTTTACAAATCTGGGTACTTACTCGCTTTCACATGCGCTTTTAAGAACGCGGTCAATAAGTTCTAGTTTAGCTCCTGTAAGTATTGTCCGACCGAAGGTCGATTTTCGGCCAAAGCCGAAGCAGATTAATAAGCCATCGTCAAAACCATCGCCGAAGCCGAAGGTTTAATAACCCTAAGAAATTTTGTTCATGATTGGCTAAATTTTTAAAAAGTTATGTTGTCTGTATTACCGTTTTGTTTTGTTTTAACACGTCTATATTCCCCAAGCGGTGGTGACAGAGGTGTACTGAGTACGCCCACGTTTCGCCGACGATCTTAGGTCCCATGTAATAGGGGGCAAGCCTATTGCCATATACCCGGTACAATTCCAGACTCCGGACTCATACTGGGAATTTTTCGTGAGAAAAACTATATTTGTCCGTCCCAGGATTTGAACCCAAGACCTCGTGGTCACAAAGCGATGTGCTTTGCCACCAGACCAACGAGGCAGTCAAGTTCGTTTTGTTTTGATTTGTTTATTTACTGCCAATGGCGACGTCGCGTCGCCTCTTCCGCCGTTCTCGCGCATTCGTATGTCGTAAATCGTAATAGATTGTTTTATTTCGGTGCTTGCTAGGAACTTTCGGCTTCGGTCAATCTTCAGCCCATTTAGGCCCAGGCCAAAGTTTTGGTCGAAGAGGCCAAAATACCATCCGAATGTTCTGTCGGACATTGCCTGTATTTTCAATGGTTTAATAAAAATGACTTACATTACTTATTTACATTTTTATACAGCGTTAGAATAAATACCGCGTAAAGTATGATAACCCCTGCAACCCCAACGCACAGTTGCTATAGAGAAAAAATACTAAGAACACACCCAACGCTACGCAACTCTATTTCTCTATGTTTCTTGATCTGCGTAATAGAAATGTTTTCAGAATATAGGTACTGTAGTCTCCGCGTACACCAATGGGATAAACGTATGAGTGTATGAGGATGTATGTAATATAGGTAAATCTAACAATACGCCGGAACTAAGTTATTCCTGGCAATAAATACCTCCAATATATAGGTATTTAATGGTGCCCGGAAAGGAGTTTATAGTTTTTGATGGTGTTTAAACACCGTCACAGCTATATTCCTCAAGTGGGGGTTTCAGGGGTAAACTGTGTACACCTATATTCCGCCGATTATATTAGTTGATATTATATTTTCGATATAACGGGCACAATACCAGACTCCAAATTTAGGAATTTGGACACGGTGTTTAACATTTTTTTAAAACAAGGAAGGAAGGAAAATTCAGTCGTACTCTCGTACTTAATTCTATTAATTTACTAGCAAATTTGTAAGGCTAGGTACCACAGTTCACTGAATGAAAAGGTACTTAATCTGTTCCAATAATTAAGATTTGTTTATTTTTTATAAAACGTAGCCCCACATTAAGATTTTTCCTGTGTCGTGGGTGCATTTACAAACATGAAAATTCACATATACAAATATCCAGACCGAGACAAATAATTGTGAGTCACACAAAGATTTGTCCCGGGCGGGAATCGAACCCGCGACTATTAGACACACTAGGCGGAGCGGCTTAAGCTCTTAACCACTGCGCTAAATCGTCCGTCTCCGGAAAGTGTCATTCTTAGCTCGTTGAAAAAATTATTTCTGCTATAATTATATTAATCTAGCAAAACAAATAGAAATATGAATATTGTAAAAAAAATAATTAATTGATGACATCTCATTTTGTAGTTGTATAGGTTGATTTTAAGAAAACAGAACATAGCTTCAAATCATAATATTTTATTAGCAACTATTTAAACTTCAATAAATAAAATAGCTCTCGTAACAAGTTAATACTTACTAACTACAGAACAGTTCCAGTCTTAGTGGTGGTAGGAGATAGCAGGGGAAGAGAAGGTCACTTGTGAAAGAGGAGCGCCGTAAGCAACCTTCGCGACAGGGGCGGCGTATGCGACGGGAGAGGCGTAGGCGACCTTGGCGATAGGGGCGGCGTACGCGACCCTGGCAACGGGGGCTGCATAGGCGACTTTGGCCACGGGGGCTGCGTAGGCAATCTTGGCGACGGGGGCAGCGGCGTAGGCGATCTTGGCGGGAGCAGCGATGGGGGTGCCCTCGTAGCGGACGATGGCGTTGAATCCGTTCACCTTGTCGGAGGTGTAGTCGACGATGCGGTGCACTCCGTCGGGTTGAACGAGCGAGTATGAGCCCTGAACGGCGTCGCCAGCACGGGATTCTTTCTGTTCTTTGATGTCACCGGTGTGGGTGTCGTGCACAGAGTAGTTGAACTCGTAGTGCGCAGGCGCCTCGGGCTCGGCGTAAGCCAGCTTGGCGAATGGCACCAAGGGGACGGCAGAGGCGGCCACGGCCAAGGAAAGGACGACGATGAACTGTAATATAAAATTAATATTGAATAAGTTTTAATTTTTCACTAAGAAGGTAAGGCTTTCTTACTAATAGTAAGAAAATTATGATAATTATTATTTGAATCGTAATGCACTTGGTTTATTTTTTTACCAAAAAAAACGTACTTTGGCGACCATTGTTGCTAATTTGTGGTGTAGTTATGAGTTGCTAAGACCGTTGATGGCTGAGTATGATACCTACTCTCCATCGCACTGCGCTTTTTATACATGAGTGGCTACACGTAGGCTTGTTTAAGACGTAATGCGTTAAGCTTCGAAACGATTCGGCGCTAAGGTCACCAAGTTGCAATACTAAAGCAAATCTAGATAATATGTTTAATTAATGATAGTTTCAAAATTGGCAATGCCGTGAATAAAATTGGTTGAAAGGGGTTAGAAGTTTATGTTTTTGTTCCCTACGCTACTTTTAAGTATATAGATATCTACATTCTCAAAAATAATTAGTCACGATAATAATACTTTACACTGACATTTATATATGGTACTATTAATTTATATATTGTATTATTTCAGCCAGAGAGTTAAAAGAACTTCTTAGTACTCTCTGCCTACCCCGCAAGGAATCTGACATTATGATATAGATAATGTTACTTCAAAGTGTATTAATAAGTCGTATGTTCAATACTTGGATACTCACACTTTTTTAATAATAATAATTTAATCATTAAAGGCCCAAGATTCGTGTTTTAAACACTTAAATTAGAACTTAAACTTAAAAACACTTAAAATAGTACAAGGGTATTGAAAGTAAATAAAAAAAATCTGTCAAAAATATTCGAACTTGGCACCAATATAAACCGGAAGATTAATTCGGACAGACGATTTAGCGCAGTGGTTAAGAGCTTGAGCTGCTCCGCCCACTGTGTCCAATAGTCGCGGGTTCGATTCCCGCACGGGACAAATCTTTGTGTGATCCACAATTATTTGTTCCGGTCTGGGTATTTGTTTGTGAATTTTCATGTTTGTAAACGCACCCACGACACAGGAATAAATCCTAGTGTGGGGCTACGTTTTTAAAAAAAAATTATTAAAAATAAAAAAATAATAATTTCATCGAGTGTAGGAGTCTACTTAAAATCGCGTCCCACTCATTTTCCTTTAAAGACAATATTTTTTTTACCTATTCCACAACAGCTCTCTCAGAAAACTTGAACTTTTTTTAATTTTGTTGTTCAGTTTACGGGAACCTTCCCACTTGCGTTTAAAAAGGCTATTGTCCATCCAATTTTTAAAAGTGGAGATCGCAAGCTCGTAAATAATTACAGACCTATTTCTGTCCTGACGTCACTATCTAAAATACTTGAACGCGTATTGAATAAACGCCTAACAGGTTTTCTCCACCATCACAACATCATAGCTAATAATCAGTATGGCTTTCAAGCGGGTACGTCGACGGAGGATGCAATAGGGGACCTTGTTGACTTTACAACTAGGAAACTGGATAAAAAAGAAAAATGTCTAGGTATTTTCTTAGACATCTCAAAGGCATTCGATTCGGTATCTATTCCCATCCTTTTGACACAACTTGAATCGAATGGAATTCGAGGCATAGCCTATGACATCTTTAAGGACTATTTAACCAACCGTTCTCAATGCGTTAAAATCAAAAGAATTTTCAGCGATGATAACTACACCACTCAAGGTATCCCACAGGGCAGTATACTAGGACCAACACTCTTTGTGATTTACTTAAACAACCTGTGCAAACTTCAGATCCCTAACTGTAAAATTTATACCTATGCAGATGACACTGCCCTGCTTATACATGGGAAAAGCTGGATCGAAATTTTTAAAACCGCGGAATACTCATTAAAAGTTGTTATAGATTGGCTAACGCATAATGCCCTTACCTTAAATCCAAGTAAAACCAAATATTTGCCCTTTTCTATATTATCCACAAATTTACCCCCTCAAAATATGCGCCTCAGAATACATTCTGATGATTGTACCTTTCTAAATTGCCCCTGTCCCACAATCTGCCGAGTCTCTTATATACGCTACTTAGGAGTAGAAATTGATGAACGCCTAGCATGGCACAGACACCTCGAAACTGTCTCTTCTAAAATCAGAAAGATGATATATATCTTCAAACAATTGAGACATGTTACTGACAAAAAAACCCTAACATCAGTCTATAAAGCTCTGTGCCAATCAATAATTGGATATTGCATACCAATTTGGGGTGGTGCATCAAAAATTGAATTTTTAAAATTAGAACGAGCTCAAAGAGCTATCCTTAAAGTGATGCATTCCAAACCCTTTCGATTTCCTACTAAGCAGTTATATGTTCTTTCTAGCGTACTTACAGTTAGGCAGCTCTACATTCTTCGATCCATTCTACGTAAACACTCAAGCCGACCCATACATATTAACCCCCGTAGACGAAGCAACATAAACATATTCCAAATAGATCGGTATAGTACCGTATTTTATGGTCGACAATATACGACACTAAGCTCACGCCTTTATAATACGGCCAATAAATTACTTGATATTGTAAATCTCACAAAATATGACGTAAAAACAAAAACTCAAAATTGGTTGCAAAACCTGGACTATACTGAAACTGAGAACCTCCTTACGTACATAAAATAAAAGACAATTTTGTTCCACCGCTACACACACACACACACACACACGCACACATACACACTCACACTAGCGCACTCTCTTATTTTTCCTTTACATACATACATACATACATATATATATATTTGTTATTGTTATCTTATTAATTTTTAAAAGATCTTAAATGGAAAGAAGCATGAATTTGTTATATTATAAGGCTTCGCATTATTGTATCACGTGGAATCACTTCCCTCCAAGATACAGGATGTTGAATCCTAGTTTGGAGGAAAGGGACTATATTTTACATTGATAATTAATTGTAAGCCTATTTCTTAATCTAATCTAAATTTTAATGTAACTATTTCTGGCTTTAATAAACGATTTTATTATTATTATTATTATAGTTTAGAACGTCCAAATTCCTCCCACTGTAATACTCACAGCACAAATTAAATCAAATATTTTATTTGTAGTCACACTCCTCCTCCTTGCGTCGACCTCTTCAATATTGAGGGTCGTGACCTCCAGGAACAACGATATCGCGAATTATGTTCACCAGCCAGTTCGGTTCTCGGCCGTATATCTCCCCTCAGATATTGTGGGGCCCAGCGCGGATCATATCTGAGCGGACCAACGAAGAGGGCCACGACCTCTTGGTCGCTTTTCTTCTAATTTGCCAGTGACCAGTAGCTTTTCCTGGTTGTCGTCTTTTTCTTGGCTCACAGCCACACCTATTTTCGCACTAGTAACAAGGGTTGATCCTACCTTGCTGAAAAGTCCTTATGTCATCACCACGGTAGAAAGCTACCATTCTGCAAGTATAATTAAGTAGGTAACTACATCCGATTATCATAATGCCATTAAAAAAATCTCTTTAGCGGCCACCTGTAAAATGCAAATGAGTTATGAAACAAACCGAATTCCAACTAAGGTCGTTGCTTATCTGTGGCAATTGCTAATCTGTTTGTCGTATCATGTAATTCGGCTCAGCAGTGCAGCGCGTGGGCCTTCACCTCTCAATCATTGTGAAGCTTAATTAGTTCGCCTCGGGCGCCCTGCGTGTCTCCGACAGGTCTAACTGTAGACGACATATCGTGTATAAAAACTGTGGCTGGTCATACACTATTATAGTCAATCGTCGACAATCGTAACAACACAATCGATTAACAATAATGGTGGCTAAAGTGAGTGAGAAATTTAATTAATAATATGTCACCTAAGACGGATTGATCTAATATTTTGAGCGTAGGCCGCTCGGATCACTGGATTAGGTAGTCGCGGATTCGATCTCCGCACAGGAGAAATTTTGGACCAACGATCATTTTTTTTCGCTCTGAGTGCTTGCACCAGAGTTCAAGTTTATACGCGCCCACAACACACATAGGGTGCCCTATACAGAAATGTCCTAAACGAATTCCTTGTATGCGACGTATTTGTAAAAAGTAGAGTAAGCTTTTAAAAGTAGTGATTTACTTTGGCAAAAAAATTTATCACGCTAAAATATATATAGGGTGTCAGCATCAATTTTTATTTCAATCCATATCTTTAAATTAGAATAGGCACAAGTATCGATGTATGTAATTATGAAATACATCTAATCTTTCATATTTTAATTACAGTTCGTCGTTATCCTTTCTCTGGCCGTGGCCGCCTCTGCCGTCCCCTTGGTGCCCATCGCCAAGCTGGCTTACGCCGAGCCCGAGGCGCCCGCGCACTACGAGTTCAACTACTCTGTGCACGACACCCACACCGGTGACATCAAAGAACAGAAGGAAGCCCGTGCTGGCGACGCCGTTCAGGGCTCATACTCGCTCGTGCAACCCGATGGCGTGCACCGCATCGTGGACTACACCGCCGACAAGGTGAACGGATTCAACGCCATCGTCCGCTACGAAGGAACCCCTGTGGCCGCGCCCGCACCCTCAAAGATCGCATACGCAGCCCCAGTCGCCTACGCCGCCCCTGTTGCCAAGGTCGCCTACGCCGCCCCTGTTGCCAAGGTTGCCTACGCCCAGCCCGTCGCCCATTTCACCTTCTCCTCCCCCGTTATCTCCTACCACCACTAGATTTATATAAGTATTATGAGAGCTATTTAATTTATTAAAGTAATAGTTGCTAATGTGATATTAAACCTATAAATTGAACTTCGTATTTTATTTGATTATTGGAACGAAATTTAATTAAAAAAAAATTAAAAAACAAAAATTACTCCTAAAAATAGCTGCTTTAATTTTAACTCTGATGTTAACAACATAAGATGGAGCATATTTAATATTTTCAGTATATTTTGGCAACATTAATTTGGTAGTTCCAAAGTGTTAAGATTATCCTACTAGAATAACGTCTCAAAAATTCACCTACCTATCATGCCATTGGCTTTTACATGACACCTCCAGTAACACCCCTCACAAACCTACATAGATAAACCTGTCGATTTTCTATAAATATTGGATATGGGGTGCAGCATGCGGACCGTAAGGTGGGAAGTGGGAGGTAGGGGGTGAGTTGGTGGACCGCACCTGAATTATTCATACGCCGCATAGTGATTTCATCTCATTGAATGGCGCTGCCGGCGGCGCGACCGTGATTACGACATCGATACCTCCGCCTAGCGGCCGCTCGTGTGGCCGGCACAATGCCTTGTCAACTGCCTATTAGTACCGCGAGTCAAATATTTCAACTTTATAGATTGAAATCACTCCACAACATAACTTTCATATTATAAAAGTAATGTAGTACAAGTAGCAGACACTGACTTCGCCGGCAATGTCGAAGTACCCCTAGCCTGACGGATGGTGCAGCGAATACCCAAGCCGAGGTGAGCTTGTCGTCCCTTTGCCCTTCTGGTAGAAGCATAGGTAGCTTCCGGTAGTTGCAAGCTCGCTCCAGTGAAGCTGTAAAGGCCACGCAGCCAACACAAAACATTGAAACATTAACATTCATTTAAATACTACAAGACAATATTATCAATTAAGTTTACAGTACCTACACAGAACCTACTCAAGACTCATTCGCTATAAGTAACATTGCTTCAAAACGTAGAGCTGTGACGCGTGATATTTAAATGATGGAAGATAGAGCTTTAAATATTTGATGCATGTAGCAATCAGGATTAAACTAAAATGGCTTCGTTAAATAAAATATAATCAGAAACAACCCGTATCCGATTTTCCAATCGAAAATACGAAATAAATACACATTTAACTTGTTATAATTCATGAAACGTTGTAAAGCTACGACCACATCAGCGGTTTACTCACACCGCGGCAGGTAAAATGAAGAGATTGCTTTTTATCTGTGCACCGTCGGCAAATTGAATGTAAAGTTGATTTCCCGACGGGCCCGGCGGCATAATTCGCCACAAATTAAGCCGATACCAATTGACTTGGTACCGGTGCAAATATTTTTGATAAATGTACCTCCATTTATGTACTTCGCTTGACAACAGATCGATGAGATGAAAGCCGAGGCAGTTGTATTGTAGGGCGGAAAGGCGGTAAACAAAATAACGGTAAATAAGTTGCAAAATTTCTGTCAAATAGTAGTACATTATTTATGGCCTACCGATTATTTACAAAGACGTAGATATGTAATTACTCGTGTGTCTATTTATAAAAGTGTAATTTATTATAATTAAATCTATTTGCAGACTATTTATTTTATAAATTACTTATAGGAATGCAGAACTAAAATTAACTATATATTTTATACATTGTGAAAGAAATAGGTAGGTACCTACCTACCTAAGCCGATTATAAAAAACTGGGTTATTTTTGACTATATTAAGAGGTGTTACAGCAGCGATACGAGCCTACTGATAGAAGACTGTCTTTGTGTTCGTGATGTCCGGGGTTCAAGTACCAGCACGCTTCTCTTAGTATTAATAAAATTATAATATTGTTTTTGTTCCTTACTAACGCTGAAGGGCACATGAAAAAAGAGAGAAACTAGTAACTAATAAAAATAGAGACCTATAAAAGGATTTTACACGAACTAAGAATAGCGGCATAGTCGCACATTGGGACCAAAATTGAGCAAAATACCTACCTACCTACACCTTTAAGATAAACGGGCGAGAGGATATCTTATCCAAGTTTTATGTCGAAAGTCAGCTTCAACCACAACATCTGAAAAGTTATTTTGTTGCTACCTTATATCTGTGGACAGGCCAATCCCAGGCAAAAACCGTCGGTAATGGGGCGGCGGTGGGCGCAATCCTCTTACCGCCGAAAATTAATCAAGTCCCGCCAGACGCCGGCTTATCGTAGGGGACACCCTTGCTTCACGCGCCCAAAATTGAAAAGATACGGCGTGGATCTACTCAGTAAAAAGTATTCTTTCATTTTAATTTTTAACCATCACGAGAGTTGTAATTTGTAACAAAAAGTTTTGAGACCATTATTGGGTATGTCTATACAAAAATAAAAATGTAGTTATTTAAAATTAGTTGGCAGTTATCTGCGGCTTCACTTCGCATCCGGTCGACGACATCGCCACCAACAGGGTCTATGCTCTATTATGAAATAAAACTATTTTTCGTTAATTCATTTTAGTAAATTAAAAATCACCTCACAACCCATTTAAGTTAAAAATCAAAAATAAACCGCGATAAAATCCGAAAAATTATTTTATTTCATGTGTAATATTCGCGTAAATCTAAGAACTCAGAAAAGCATTATTTTGATGAAAGAATTATTAAAATATGTTCAGTAGTATCGGTTACCAACAAACGAACATATATTTTCCCTTTATTTTATTTTATTCAAATAGGCACAGTAACAGACCGACGGAATACATAATTTTTCTTAAGGCTTACAATAAATCACATTTCTACATCTGGCGTCCTTACCAACCGTACACAACTTGAAATATGGTTCATAATTAAGATTTAAAAACAGGATCGCAAAAGTAGCATGCATAATTAATTAAACCCAAAAAAATCTAAACTATAGGTAAGTAATGTGTTTATGTATAACTGGTTGTAATTTAATAAATAGCTTCTTCCAATTTATTACTATTACCGCTGTAATTCCATATATCGCATACATCAACTATCTCATAGTAGGATTTTAACATTCTGTAAAATGGGGTTGTTTTGAGAGGCATTATTGTAGGACGGAGGTGTGCTAAACATTTTCTGATCACGTCGTGATCGTGATGGTATGTATAAAGTAATTTTTCACCGAGGTTTGTGCCAAAATTACCGCCAGCAAATTTATGCAATAAGGTAAGGTCTGCAACTGTTCGTATCTGCTGACGACTTTTTAAGTGAATATAGTAAGAAGATGTATACCTATTCACATTTTATTGTTAACTACCGTATTTTTAACTGTGAAAAAAACGCCGTTGCGCCTATATTACCCAAGCAGGGGTGGCAGAGGTGAACCGCATGGATACCCACATATCACTGACGACGTTGGTCCCAATGTAATACAGGAACTGCTTTCGAAAAAATTTCAATACAAAAACCACACTCTTCGATCTAGAATCTTCGAATCTCTTGGAATTTAGGGCCTTATGATCGCCAGCCGCGGCAAAATCAAAATCAATTTTTTTTACATGTTGACCAGAGGTTGTCAGACTTTTTTTCTCATAGACCACTTGCAAAATTGAGATGGTTCCGGTGGACTCCTTGCAGCTACATATCTATCATATTTCCAAAACTCAACAAAAAATGTGAATATTAGATCTAACTATGGAAATTTGCGTTGCGGCTGAGTTCCAACCTCGAATGAAGTTTTCGAAAAAAAAAGTGAGTATTGATTGGTTAAATTATTAATTCATTGTGCTGTGAGTAGATCTCAAAAAAGTTAAGTTGACCTTTACTTTTTTGACATCTACTCACAGCACAAGGAACCAATCAATTTACACTTATTTCATTTAAAAACTCCCCATTCAGTGGTAAAAATAAAAAGAAAAATAGTATATTTTTATTATGTTGTATTTATTCAAATATGTAATTATTATTATACCTATGTATCTCGCTGAGATTCACGGGCTTTACCCGGACCTTTGAAAGGCTTGCATGGGGACATGGGTCCAACACGTAGAGGGCCTTTGCGAAAAGTTAATGTTATGTAAGTCACCTGCTGAGATTACTTGCCGAAAATCAGAATCAGAATCAGAATCCTTTATTTGTTAAACACGGGTAGTACAAAGTTGATAATAAATTAAAAATAAGTTTCACCATGTTTTGTTTTGTTTATTAAATCAGAATATCATGCAATAAAATTAAATATAAAATAACATTATAAAATTGAATATTAAATTATAATTATAATTGATAATAAATTATGAAATTTATTATTTTTCTCTCGTAATTTATTATTCTGTCGAGACATTTCTTATTGTCATTAAGAAATTTCTCGACAGAATAATAACATTTTTCAATCAATATTGAACACAGTGTTTTTCTAAATTTGTGAATTTGCATATCTTTTATATATTTTGGTACTTTATTGTATATTTTGGGCGCCATTCCCAGAACACTTTTTGTTACTAGAGCAGTCTTACATATTTTATTGCATAAAACACTTCGGTATTGCGCTCTTAATGGACCCTGTACGTATTTCTGACATTTGTGTGAACAATTTCGGATTTTTTTTGACAAATATCGCAACCTCTAAAATATATAAAGATGGTACTGTTAGTATTTTTAACGATTTCAATAACGGAACACAGCTATCTGTTATTTTCAGATTACATATTGCTCTGATACATCTCTTTTGTGCTTTAAATACTAAATCCTTATGCGTCGAATAGCCCCAGAAAATGATACCATACCGTAGGACTGATGCTACTAGACCATGGTAAGCTGTTAGAACCGTTTCACGATTTGCTACTTTAGATAATTTGTATAGTGCATAGGATGATTGGCTTAGTCTTCTGGAAATTTCATCTAACTGGGGTCTCCAAGTAAGTTTTTTATCTAAAGTGAAACCTAAGAATTTTGTTGTTTCTACTTCTTCTAAATTTATTCCCTCATAACTTACATTTACTTTTGTTGACGGCGTCCTTTGATAAAATTGCATTATTTTTGTTTTCGTCATATTAATTAAACCGTTTTTGTTTAGCCATGTCAAAATATCTATAAGAGTATCATTTATATCTTTCTCGTAGTCATTTTTATTAGTGCGATGTACAAGAGCAGTACTATCATCAGCGAATAAAATCATTGAGTGGCGCACAGATGAGAGAAAATGAAGAAACATAACCAGCGAACTGACCCCCGCAGGTGCAAGGACTATTGTAAACTATGGAAAGAAAACAAAGGCTATATAAATGAGGTTTGATGGACAAATACTGGACTATTTCAAAGGGGACGGACACCGGGCATAATTAGTGATACCTAATTATCTGTGGCCGGCGGTGACTCGCCGCTTACTATTGTTATCATTATCTAATTATTATTATTGTTATCATATTACATTGTAATATGATAACAGTTGTAATATAATTAAACATTAATAACGTAACGTAACTTCTTAGTTTTAGCTCTTCACCATCGAAAGGAAATAAATTTTCGTGGACCCCCGCTTACGAATTGTGAACCCCCATTTTTTGTCACGCCAAAGTAGACCCCCGTCGAGTCTCCCGTGGACCCCTAGGTGTCCACCTGGACCACTTTGAGAACTAAGGATGTAGACCAAAAGGCACTTATGAATAGTCAAAAAGAGACAATTATTGATTACTTAAGACTCTACCACCCGTTCGGAAAGTCATTCATGTAGAACAAGAAACTCCACGGTTACTCTTTTTTTACATATGACCCTAGACCAATGAAGCAATCTGAGTGTAAGTATATTTGGTTATATTTATCTCGGTAAGAATATAAGGATTTACATAAACCAGCATAATAATTCACAATATATATTCAATATATATATATACACTTGGTAACAAAACAGTAATTATAGGTACATTATAATCAATTTAAAACTTAGAACATCGGCTTACACATATTAATATTTAATGATACTTCTGTAAATTACTTTATTTCTTCTAAGTCTTCACACATTCATAAATGTTTATACATTTGTCTTTGGACACAGATAATAACTTGGTACCGCTTCTGTTGAATTGAACACCCCACACCTGAAAAGAAGCATTAAAATATTATAATTTCCTTAGCACAGACGGATTACTACCAAGGTTTTAAATAAACTTGAAGTTTATAGTTACCTCAAGTTTATTTTAAAAAGGAAGTTTACAGAATCAGTTGTAAGGTACGGTGTTTATTTCTAAACCAATGTTAACGACTATGTTTAATTTAAAATTTTATAAATACATCATTTAATTATGATTAACCAGTCCGATACCGCCGCAGAACCCGACAATAGGATTACCGTTATTATGCGAGGTGTTTGACATCATTTCAAGTTTGGACTGCTCTGTTATAATGTGGATCTGGCGTGATGACGTAGGATATATAATAATATCAGCCTATACTGTCCACTGCTGGGCAAAGGCCTTCTCTCACGAATGGTAAGAGAGATTAGGTCATTCTCCACCACGCAGACCCAGTGCGGATTGATGGAGGCAAGTTTGTAGCCACCTGCTGTTGGAAGATATCAAGCCACCTTTAAGGCTTCCAACTCGGCTTAACGACTACCACATTAAGTGGTAACCGAGACCAGCGGCTTAATGTGCCTTCCGAAGCACGGAGACGCTCGAATATGAAAATGCCACAAACGGTCACCCATCTCGGGCCAACCGAGTCGAACGTTGCTTAAACTTGGTAATCGGTAAGAATACCGCGGTCGCACAGCGCTACGAGCGCCTCATACATAGGATATATACAAGGTGTAACATAAAAAACGCAAGACCTGAAAGTAGTTTGTTCTAAATCGATAACTGAATCGATTCCAACTATTTTTAATGTATATTACATATTTCTAAATTTGTAAAAAAGTTGTTACTCCCTTAGTGCGGTATGATACTAAATTTATTCTTGATTCAAAGCAATAAGGAGATTTCAAATGCATTTCTAAATCGTATTACTCAATTCGCACATTCGCTCGTAGCGCTGTGCGATTGCGGTGTTCTTACCGATCACCAAGGTTAAGCAGCGTTCGACTTGGTCGGCCTGAGATGGGTGACCGTGTGGCATTTTCATATTCGAGCGTCTCCGTGCTTCGGAAGGCACGTTAAGCCGTTGGTCCCGGTTACCACTTAATGTGGTAGTCGTTAAGCCGAGTTGGAAGCCTTATAGGCGGCTTGATAAATTCCAACAGCAGGTGGCCACAAACCTGCCACCACCAATCTGCACTGGGTCCGCGTGGTGGAGTATGACCTGATCTCTCTCACCTCGATTTGTGAGAGAAGGCCTTTGCCCAGCAGTGGGCAGTATAGGCTGATATATTACATGTACAAGTTTCATTATTAAGTGTGGTATAAAAGTGCGTAAAAATGTCGTTAATTTTTTTAAATTTGGAGACTTGGCTTGTATGGAATTCGTGAAGCAATTATCTAATCGGGGTGTCGGAGGTCTTGCGGTATTTATAATACACCTTGTATAAGTTTGTCATTTTGTGTACCGACGACAGTTACATCATCATCTCAGCCTATACCCGTCCACTGTTGAACCAA
Source organism: Phalera bucephala (assembly GCA_905147815.2). Taxonomy (NCBI): domain Eukaryota; kingdom Metazoa; phylum Arthropoda; class Insecta; order Lepidoptera; family Notodontidae; genus Phalera; species Phalera bucephala. Next base: position 52,686,911 of record LR990609.1, read on the forward strand.
TAGACCTTCCTAATCGCTCTCCATCTCAACCGGTCCGATGTCACCTGCATCTAACGACTTTCTTCGACAAGATCGTCGGACCATCTGGCCTAGGCATCTGGACTCGCCAATACGTGGATTCCACTCTAAAATCTCCCTGTGCCCAAGTCTGCTATTTTTTACGTGTAAGGTAATTATGACATGTTACAAAAATCGTTCAATTACTATTGTGCCAAAAGTCCTACGACTATGGAAAACCATAAGAATTGGAAGGCATTGAATTAGTTGATTAAAATCTGTCAAAATTAATAATTATGATGTCGTGTTCAATAATTTTATAAAAATTGCAATAACGGACTTAGGGCCCTGCTCCAACGGCCGTACGATCTCCGCGTTATGTGGCCCGCCCATTGCCACTTCAGCTTACTAATCCTATGAACTATGTCGGTGACGGTGACTCTTCTAGGAATCTCTTCATTCCTAATTCGATCATCGAAAAGAAAATGTTACGAAAAATAAAAACAAGCGCAGATATGGTATATTTTTGGAACAAAAACAAATGATATTGATCTAGGAATAGCTTTTGGTTATGTAACTTAAGTGACGTCTTATTTTTAACCCCCGCCGCAAAAAGAGGGTTGTTAGTTTAACACGTGTATCTGTGTGCCTATCTGTGGCATCGTAACTCCCTAAACGAATGAAGCGATATGGATTTAGATTTGTTGCTTGAATCAAATCAAATCAAATAGAATTTATTATGGTCATAGGTTACAAAGATGGTATGTGTTGTATTATACATAATACAGTAGGTTTCACTATGTCCTACCCATAATCAGGCATACAATAATATCAAGATAACCTAATTAAATTAAACATTACTCAAATTTCCAAAAAAGAAAAAAATATAACCATTACATTTTAAAAAGACATGAAATTAAAATATATTATTGCTCACAAAAAGAAAATTAGAAATTATAATTTATTGTATAGAAAAATAAAAAAAAGGGAAAAGTTCAGAATTATTATACATATATTACACGTGTTACAATGATGGAAATGCGTAGCGAGGCTAGTCCCACAAAAACAAATATGTTATGATGTATTATTAAAAGGTCATCATCATCATCATCATCTCAGCCCATACTTGTCCACTGTTGAACATAGGCCTCCCCAATCGCTTTCCAGCGTAACCGGTCCGATGCCACCTGCATCCAACGACTTCCTGCGATTTTCACAAGATCGTCGGTCCATCTGGCAGGCGGTCGTCCCACGCTGCGCTTGCCAATACGTGGTCGCCACTCTAGAATCTTTCTGCCCCAACGCCCGTCCGATCTACGCGCTATGTGGCCCGCCCATTGCCACTTCGGCTTGCTAATCTTAAGGGCTATGTCGGTAACCTTGGTTCTTCTACGAATCTCCTCATTCCTGATTCGATCGCGTAGAGAAACGCCGAGCATAGCTCTCTCCATAGCTCGCTGAGCAACTCTGAGCTTTTTTATGAGACCTATTGTAAGAGACCACGTCTCTGATCCATATATCATCACTGGTAACACACATTGACTGAAAACTTTAGTCTTAAGGCACTGAGGTATTTTGGATGAGAAGATATTGCGCAGTTTCCCGAACGCTGCCCAGCCGAGTTGGATTCGTCGATTGACCTCTCTCTCAAAGTTGGACCTACCTAACCGGACTACCTGTCCCAGGTAAATGTATTCGTCGACAACTTCAAGAGTAGAGTTCCCAACGGTGAGTGCGGTGGGTACGACATGGACGTTAGACATTATTTTGGTTTTGTCCATGTTCATTTTAAGACCCACTTGTTGAGATACTCTGTTGAGGTCATCGAGCATTCGTCCTAGATCTTCCAGCGACTCCGCCACGACCACAATGTCGTCGGCAAATCGAAGGTGAGTGATGTATTCGCCATTGATGTTGATGCCAAGTCCTTGCCATTCCAAGAGCTTGAAGGCGTCCTCTAAGGTGGCCGTAAACAGTTTCGGAGAAATGACATCTCCCTGTCTTACTCCTCTTTTTATGGGGATTGCCTTCGTGCACTGCCCCTGTACTCGGACTGACATGGTGGCGTTATTATACAAGCACTTCAACACTTCGATGTACCGATAGTCAATGCGGCATCGCTGGAGAGATCTAAGAACCGCCCAAGTCTCGATCAAATCGAAGGCTTTCTCATAGTCCACAAACGCCAAGCATAGTGGCCGATTATACTCTTCTGTATAATCTGCCGCAGCGTATGTATGTAGTCTATGGTACTAAAGCCTTTCCGGAAACCGGCTTGTTCGGGAGGCTGGAAGTCATCAAACCTGCGTTCGAGACGATTCGTAATGACTCTCGAAAACAACTTATAAACATGGCTCAGCAGTGTGATGGGCCTATAATTCTTCAGTAAAGTGTTATCACCTTTCTTGAAAAACAGTACCACCACACCCCTGTTCCATGCTTCCGGCGTTTTCTCTTCGAGCAAGACGGAATTAAACAGCCTTTGAAGGACTTTAAGTACTGGCGTTCCGCCCGCTTTCAGAAGCTCTACGGTAATTCCGTCTTCGCCCGGCGCTTTGTTATTTTTGAGTTGTTTGAGAGCCATCCTAATCTCGTATAGGCTGATGTCCGGGATATCTTCAGTGTAGTGTCGGGTTAGCTTGGCTCTTGGGTCTTTTACCAAGTCAACAACAGGTTCAGCTACTGAGGTATACAACTGCCCATAGAACCTCTCTATCTCCCTGAGCACCTCCGACCTACTCGACGTTACGTTTCCGTCCTCCATCTTCAGCTTCGTCAACTGGCTTTGCCCAATAGACGCGTCTCTTGCGAACACTTTAGAGCCCTTGTTCTGTGCTATGGTCTCCTCAATACGCCTTGTATTGAAGGACCGTAAGTCTTGTCGCAAGGACTTCAATATCTGTCCATTGAGCTGCCTATAGGACTTAGCATCATCGGAGGTTTGGAGCGTCATGGAACGTCGCTCAGCCATGAGGTTTCGGGTGTAGTTGGATAGTTTTTGAGGTCTATTTTTACGGTGGGGCTTAAAATACTTGGACCCGACCGTATGGACAGTCTCTACCAGCCTGTTGTTGATTTCGTCCACTGATGCGCTGCTGTCTAGCAATTCGAAGCGGTTTGCCAATTCGAGTTGAAAGTTCTCGGGGTTTTGGATATGTGCATTACAAGGTCGGAGCGTAGACTTCATCAGACGCGATCTTTCCATTTTGACATTAATATTTAATGTGCCTCTGACCATTCGGTGATCACTGCCGGTTTTTACCCTGTGGATCACGGAGACATCATTAAATATTTGTCGCTTGGTGCTCATTATGAAGTCTATTTCGTTTTTGGTGGAACCACCAGGGCTCATCCAGGTCCATTTCCTATGAGGCGGCTTCTGGAAGAAAGAGTTCATCATAAAGAGTCCCTCCTTCTCCAGGAATTCGGCCAGCCTCTGACCCCTGGGGTTGCGCTGCCCATATCCAAATTGCCCCACTCTCAACTCATCATCGCCCCGTTTGCCCAGCCGCGCATTGAAGTCACCCATAACCACTGTAAAGTGTGTTTTGGAAGTATGTATGGCTCTACTAATGTCCTCATACATTACTTCGACATCATCATCTGAGTATGTCGAGGTCGGTGCGTAGATCTGTATGACCTTCAGCGAATATCTTTTGGATATTCTGAGTATCAGGTACGCTACCCTGCTCGACACACTAGTGATGGACACAACGTTGTCTATGAGTGACTTGTGGACGATAAATCCGACACCACCTTGGGACTGCTGTTCGCCCTCCCGGTAGTAAAACAAGTTGCCGGATTTTAAGGTTATCGTGTCCTCGCCCTCTCTTCGGACCTCCGATAAACCAACAATATTCCACCGCAACTTGTTTATCTCTTCTTCCAGCTCAACAAGCTTCTCATCTGTCCTCAAAGTGCGTGCGTTGTATGTCACCAGGGCCAATTTTCGTTTTTGGTGGTAGCCGAATCTCTGCCGGAGATTCTTAGCACCCCTTGTCCTGTCGTTACCATGGCTGCTACCGTGGCCAGGACGATCAGGACCGCCGGGGACTAGAGGCCTGGTTTTCTTCTTTTCTTCCATAATAGTGATTGGGGGGTTTGCCATACTCGCCACGCTTGGCAGGCGGGTTGGCGAGCGCAGTTTTTGATTGCAGAAGTGTTAAGAGAACGCTGCTGCCCATTCCCTAGTTTTCCCTTAGTCGCCTTGTACGACACCCGATGGGATGAGATGGGTTGGTCCTATTCTAAGCCGGGAACCACGCGGCGATTATTAAAAGGTGGCATTTAGAAATTCCTGTAGAGTATAATAACATTTCTTCACCAGTAAATGATGTACCAATTTCTTGAATGCTTTCAGATCTTCAATGTTTAAAATAAAGCTTGGTAATTTATTATAAATTTTAGATGCCATCCCTAGAATACTATTTGTAAATAAAGCTGTTTTATGTGATGATGAATTAATTTTATGTTTATTTCTTGTCGATTTCAAGGTTCCGAATAAATTCATATTTGTTTCAATAAATACCACCAGTTCATAAATGCACACAGATATTGATGTAAGTATATTTAACTTACAAAAATAAATTGAAAGGTTACTTGATCGAGAATATTCTTAGCTATGATTCATTTGAGTCAGGGTTATATATTCTCATTACGTCTACTCTACTAATATTTTGTGCATGAGGATATTATGTAAAGGGCGATGTTGTTATCATGGAATACAGTATTTACATTAACTCAAACTATTTATTTTGTATAAACTCTGCAGGGTTACTTTAAAATGTTCATATTAACATTATTCTTTTTAACTTACTAATCTACCACCGAATCGGAACGCGGACATCACTGAGAAGATCCGGCGAGAATCTCAGCGATTCTCTCTTGTTTCTTTTTTGTCCAATTCTCTTTACTTTTTTTCATTACTTTCTGTATAGATACATAGTCATACCTTAGAATAACAATAATCTAGAAGCCGCGGGTGCGCATCGAGTTAAAGCAAGATTTACTACCTGAAAAGCAGGTAGTAACGATACGTTTACGCGAATAGTCACTCTGCGACCGTCGCGCGAAATAACGTTCTCTACGCGTATCAAATTAAAATGAATTATGGTGTCTTACGGCGTTCCTACTTACGTTTCTTTTTGAGCTTGACAGAAATGTTACAGACATTTCTGTCAAGCTCAAAAAGAAACAGGATGGGATTACATTTCATGTGTAAATAGCACATAATATTATTTAAAAATTGAATTAAATGTTCCGTTCATAATTGTCACCGAAAATGATGCGTCCATTTTGTCTGTGTTGCCTATACCACAGTGTAATTTTTTCCTACTTTTCTTTACTATGGACCTTAGTTGTTATAGTACTAAATATTATTAATTTAGTTACCTATTACATAATGATTTAACTACTTAGTTACGATGACGAAAGTATTTTTCCTCCTTTAAATTACTAAGACCTGTATGGAATGGCGCTTTTATATGTATGGCGCATTAAGATAGTTAAAGCCGGGATATAATCTTATTCATAGTAGTATAATGATATGCCGGATAAATCATAGGCCTACATTTTGCCGACGATGTTAGATACTAAAAACATACTTCGACACGTGGCGGTGGCTGAGGTATACCGCGTACTTCCACATTTCAGGCAATATTTAAAAAAAAATGGTTCAATAAAAGCGTTATTAAAATTAATATTACACTTTTTCCGTCCTAAGAATCGATCCCAGAACCTCGTAATTGTAACGTACATTCGGAGTATTCTCCACCAGACCAATGAGGAAAGGAACGACACAAATAAAAAAAAAAATTATTAATATATATAAAAATAAACATTATTTACTTACTGCTAATGTAATCGTGTTTTATTTTAAGAACATACTTAATTACATCTATTTCTTTCGTTAATATGTATAAAGATACACGTTACCGCTAGAAATAAACAATAATGATTTTATAATCTCTTACTGAAAATTTAGCCCAAAAAATGGTCAATCATTTTTAACTAGCAACATTATGCGGGTGGGACGTGCGGTGAGTGCGGGACGTTTGTTGATTTTGTGGCTTCATCGCGCGGCGTGCAATTACGACTGGACGCGGCTTCTGGATTATTGTTAATCTATGATTCATACAATTTGTATATTATACAAAATTATGTATGGCGATCCAGCTCCAGTGTGATGCCTTACGACTGAGATATAAGACTAATAATAATATTTTAAAAGAATGATAAGCTAAAGGATTCCGGGTGGAGCAGGATGGTGCTTGTGGAGACACAGGCAGCGTCCGTTCACGAGTATGACTACTTGAGCAGCCATCATTACCTTTATTTTTTACTAGCAGTTACCCGGTCGACAACAGCGCCACCTACCGTGTCTATGTTTTATAGCCTATGTTACTTCTGGATAATGTAGCTTTCTGATGGTGAAAGAATCATTAAAATCGGTGCCGTAGTTTTTAAGTTTAATCGATACAAAAATACAAATCTTTCCTCTTTATTATATTAGCGTAGGTTTATTTAATAGGACTACTTACAATCACTATAACATTTATTTATACGCTACAAACGGATATTATTGACTAAGTAAAGTGATCACTTACAAGTAAACACAACGTTTACATAGAAAAGGCACTAATAATATATAAATGGCAATGTAACAGAAAAGAAAGAAGCTGTTCTGCTGGATAACTTAATGTTAAGAAGTTTTAAAACTAAAATAAATAGCATATTAAGACTATCAAGTTAAAAATAAGCCAAGACCGATACTTGCAATCTAATTGTTAGAGTAAATAGATCTTCGAAACATGAGTAGCGTCAGCATTAATATTGTTACGTTTGCGGGGCAATTAAATGCCGAATAACGTGCGAAGTACTTTATTAGGCGCTGTACACACAAAACAGTACGTCGAATGCAAGTATACACGCGAACCAATCACACACTAGTACTGCTCTCGTTAGTACCCAAATACTGCTTCCAAGTCGCCGAGTCACTCGTAGTATACGTATATCGATGCTAAAGTCGCCGGTGTATTCCACTTAGATCGCTTGTTCTCCGATTTGATCACTATCGCTTCCGAGAAGAGACTGTGTCCGTGCCCGCGCTCTGTGTTCCTTTTATGCTCCTATGAAAGTTCTAGAACGGACGTGAACCCTCTAAGTACATCGAACAATAGCCGGCGCGGCCCACAAAGCGGTATTATTATTACATACCTATTGGTTCGTGAACAAATAGGCACTTGTATACCGGGCCTGCTCGCCGGCGATAATTAAAGGGGTAGAACGTTCTAGAAGTTTCGCCACTTAAGCGGGGATTCTAGATCTTTCCAGTCAAATCAGCGAGGGACCTAAGGGTGTGGTATGCGTTTTAGAATCGACATCCCCCGATAGACTTTTGAAGGTATCGGGGTATGTTCGGGTCGTAACAATATCAACACTAATGTAGTTAAGAAAGCGACACAACCGTAGTACAGGTGAATTTGCACTAAGTACTGTTCTACATAAGGGTGGGCATAGAGGTGATATTGGGATACGCAGCATTCAAACAGGTACTCTTATATTAAATTATTAGTGGATACAGTACCATGTCAGTATGTTCCTTGAAAGTGTTGAGCACTTTCAGCCCGTTAGCCAGAGCGACGCGTACGCTTCCATCAGCGGCGGCGGTCGCGACGCGAGTGCCATCCGCTGAGAAGCACACGTTCAGAGCCCAGCACTTGTGGTCCAGTGTACTTTGGAGACCCGCACTGTCACTGTATGGGTGAAAGAATCACATCTGGTCACTTATGGTCTAATACCAAATTTACACGCTGCCCACTTCCGCGCGAAGTGAGGGAAGGTTAGTCGTATAAACGCACCACTTACGTTTTACTTCCCACACTATCACTGTCCGGCACTCCCTTCCCTAATAGGCCACGTCCACTAAGTGTGGCCGGTTTAGAAATCTTTTAGGAATTATGGGGAAAAATAATTGTGGAAAAAACTTAATAATAAAAATCTAAAGAAATGTATAAGTTACAAATAATAATATCAGCCTATACTGCCCACTGCTGGGCAAAGGCCTTCTCTCACATAGCGGGGTGAGAGCGATTGGGTCATATTCCGTCATACTCCACCACGCGGACTCAGTGCGGATTGGCGGAGGCAGGTTTGTGGCCATCTGCTGTTGGAACTTATCAAGCCGCCTATAAGGCTTCCAACTCGGCTTGACGACTACCACATTAAGTGGTAACCGGGACCAACGGCTTAGCGTGCCTTCCGAAGCACGGAGATACTAATATATGAAAATGCCACAACCGGTCACCCATCTCAGGCCGACCGAGCCGAACGCTGCTTAACCTTGGTGATTAGTTAGAACACCCCGGTCGCACCGTGCTACGGGCGCCTCCGAGATACAAATGGGGATTGTGTATCAGAAAAACTATGGGATAAGTAGTATAAAAACTGACTTAAAGATATTTTCATGAAAACAATATCATTTCAGGAAAAAGAAAATGCGATGTCGGGAGTTTTTCCAAACACAGAGCGATGCTTGAAGTGCGAAAGAGAGTATGTGAACAGTCGACACTGCCGCGGTACTGCTCATTGCTCTAGGTGGGAAGTGGCGGCAGCAGCAATGTATAAATAAACCAGGTATAAGATTTGGTCATAAGACCTACGAGGTGTATCGTAAATAAAGCAAGACCTCAGGTACCGCGATTAGATAACTGCATTCAATATGAAAACAAAACTTCCAAATTCAAGGCCTTCTACCCTTTTTTAAGCACTTTTATACCCCAATCAACAATGAAACTTGTACGTCTATGTGTGTGTATTAAAGAAATACATTTTAGAACTGCGTTTCATATCTGCGTATTACTTTCAATCAAGAATGACGACGATTTAGCGCAGTTGTTAAGAGCTTGAGCTGCTCCGCCCACTGTGTCTAATAGTCGCGGGTTCGATTCCCGCACGGGACAAATCTTTGTGTGATCCACAATTATTTGTTCCGGTCTGGATATTTGTTTGTGAATTTTCATGTTTGTAAACGCACCCACGACACAGGAATAAATCCTAGTGTGGGGCTACGTTTATTTAAAAAAAAAAAGAATAAATTTAGTTTTTTATAGCGCACTGCTAAAGGAGTAAAAGCAATTTATTGCAAATTTAAAAAAAAAAAAAATATACTTTAAAAATTCCCGATTACGAACAAACTACTTTCAGGTCTTGTGTTACACCTTGTATACATCCTATGACCAACATTTTAAAATCACATCCTACGTTTTAAAAAATATAAATTATTTATAAAATTTAAAACATAACCATAAAAGTGCATAACCCGCATCATAAGCTATTTGATATTGACGAACGGCTCGGATCACGGTCACGAACCTATTCGCGCCTTTATTAAAAAGGCGACAACCCGATATTACGCGCGTCCAATCATAGAAATCCGCTAATCGTAGCCGCCGCCGACTACGAACCTAACTCCCCGCCTATCAGCCGCTACCGCCGTCCGCGGCATGTTCTCACCGACCCTCCCGATGCCCTTACATCCTTTCTTTCGGATACATTTACCGCACACAGGATCAGACACCGACCTCGCCGGCGGGGTCGAAGAATCCCATGCCCGCCGGCCGGTGCAGAGCACCACGGCGAGACACCTAATATACGCCCTCCCCCATAGCGACTGTCCAAGCCGAGGCGGTTCCTCCTTGAGGCGCTCTTGAGCTAGTTGCCCCCTTGCCCATCTGGCACGAGCGTAGTGGTTGCACACTCGCGTGATGCTATAAAGGCCCCGCGGCGAACAGCGTCGATCATTCACACACACAAAAAAGAACGGCTCGGCACAGTGGTTTAGAGCTTCAGCCGTTGCGCCCACTAGACCGAGTAGTCGCGGGATCGATACCCGCATAACCTGTGTGTAATCCACAAATATTTGTTTCGGTCTGGGCGTTTGTAAACTTACCCATAATACAATTTCTTTTTTAAATGTCGTCTAACAAAACTGGGTTATGTTTAAATGTTTATACATGTCTAAATGCAATTATGGTCTGCCCTTTCTAAAGTAGCTAAAGGACATTGTTCTGCGCCCATACATGATTTGCCCCAGAACCAACAGCAATAAAAAATACTTCCGAGTAGTATGATTTCGAATCACCCATAAATTCTTTTAAGCCATTTATTATTAAACGGACAAGCGGGGGAATCGCAATATTGCACAGAAAGTATTAGATATTGACGTTATAACTCAGTAGCCTAAATTAATACGTATGAGTTTATATTGTGTGATATAAGTACTTACAATACTTTGAAATAAATACGGTTATTTGCCATTATTTTAATAAAATAGATTAATAATGATTGCATGGGTCAAATGTTTGTTGGTTCTGGGGCAATTTTCGACAATGCCCTTTATAAACTAAGATAGCGTAATCACTAAAGACAATTAAATTGATACGGTTCAAAATTCATTCATTCATTCATTAATTTTTCAATGCTTGCAATTGGCCGCTTAAGAAAAAACCGACTTTATACTAACACATCGTAAATTTTGACGTGTCCGTCGTTCGAGGCAGTTGCTAGATGATTGCTCCTGGGAGAGAAGGCGACGCTCCTGATTGGCTGCGAGTGTCCTTCTACTGTGTGCAGCAATTTGCCGTGCCCCACGGCCATTATGCACACTACGCCGTCACTGGAGCCGGTAGCTATGTACTTACTACTTGGACTCTGCAGACGTAAAAAGCAATAAGAAATTTCATTTTTTCATTCATTCATTCATTCATGCACTCCTTATTCAAACTAATATGATCATTTAATTCTGATACTATTTTGTCTTCATTATCTTCTAGGGGTTTAATAGCTTCGTTATACCTAAGGGCATCAAAATAATATACGGAACCTAGGCTTTTCTGTAAACATGTACAAACAACACTTAAGTATTACTAAATATATGTTATAACTAGTTTCGGCCCGCGACTTCATCCTCGTGGATTTTAAACCGAAACCTAACATTATTCCGAGAGAAAAAGTATCCTATGTGTCCTGCTTTAAGTACTTAGGGTCTTTACTAAAATAGAAAAAAACTCATGTTTATTATAGAATTACATAAGTACATATTGCATAATTAAAATATTTAAAAAATTTTAATGTTTAAATTCAAGATACGTTTGGAAACGTTAATGTGCAAGAAAGAAAATAAGTACGGAGTTTTTGGCGGGAAGTCGAAGAGTGATGTTGTCAGTTTGTATTAATTTCCAAAACTTGTGTTATTTCGACTAATAATGTGTAATGTTGGTGGAATATTAACCATTATGTGTTCTTATATGTGCATGAGTGAAGGTAATTGTAACAAAGTGATAAAACGTGCCTTTTCGACTTCCCTCAAAACGGTCGTCGCAATTGGTATGTAAAGTATCCACCGCTTTACTATCCAGGGTGAGGTACTTTATTAATTTCATTATCATCGTTGCCATTAAGTTCATCGGGGAGTTGAACTAATTTCAACAAACACGATTATATATCTTACTGGACACTGGCAAAATACACTTAAAATTAGTGTAAAGCCATAACTTAAAGAAGAAGAAAATAAGTACAGTGCACTGATCTAAACATTAATGATACGCATTACCTAAAATTAGAAATTGCTAACTCTGTCTTGTTATTACATTTTGGAACAGCTACAAATGTAAATATTTGAAATATTGAAATAACACGGTATAACGAAATATATATTCTGGTAGTAATTTTAGTTAATAAGCAGTGATAGCCTAGTGGTTAGACCGTTGGACTGCAAAGTCAGAGGTCTCGGGTTCAAACCCAGGCACGCACCTCTGTCTTTTCGAAAGCATGTGCGTATTTAAAATTAATTATCACTTGCTTTAACGGTGAAGGAAAACATCGTGAGGAAACCTGCATGCCTAAGAGTTTCTCGAAGGTGTGTGAAGTTCGCCAACCCGCACTGGGCCAGCGTGGTGGACTATGGCCTAAACCCTCTCAGTTGGAGAGGAGGCCCGTGCCCAGCAGTGGGACAGTATCCTAACAGGGCTAATATTATTTTTTATTATTATTTTAGTAATTTCCAAACGTACAAACTGGAACAGTTTGCTACACAGTTACTTTCTGTGACTGTTACACAATATGTATGTTATCTCTATCTATGTATGGTAACTGCTATATGCTGGAATATGTAAGAGCTTGTGGCAACCAATATTGGGACAGTTGCTATCTTTTTCTGTCTGTTTCAAATTTCATAAGCTAGAATATATAAGAGATTGTGACAATTATGTTGGCTTAGCCCGTGAACCCTTTGGAACAAGTTTGTCTCTTTCTAACTTCAGTAACCTACAGTGATAACAATGAGCAACAGCTTGTGACGGGCGTGTTTTGTTATTTTGGCGTATGTATGTCACATTAGTAACAGGAGCAGTTATAGTTATATGACTGTTATATGACTGTAACAGTTACACGCTGTTACTTTTAAATACTTGTTAAATTTACCTGTTACGACTCACTCGCACAATGCTCGCACACGTAATTGGTTTTGGCGCGGAATGGCGCGGGAAGCGGCGAGTCATTCGAATAATTCATTCATAATCGGGAGAGAGTCGCAGGTAATCTAATCGAATCGACATTAGTAGTTACTAATTAGTAGTAGTCATTCGAATATAGAAATTAATATATTACTAACGTTCAAGTCGATTCAGAAAATGAGTATTTGTAGATGATTCGAATAGTCGGATTATTCGCAGTCGCGCATCTTTAAAGTAAATATATATTTTTTTGAAAAGCGCTTACAATGCAATGCGTCAGGCCATGCGTAGAATAATCGCCCGTACGTAGAAAAAGTTCTTACATTTACAAAACAATTATTATAAATGCACAACGCCACTTTCAGCATAATTCAGAGAGGCACAGTTTAAATACGCATAGTATAAAGCCAGGACTCCATTTGATAAGACTTAGTTGAGTGGCTGCCTCAACCTGCGTAAAACGCTGCCACTTTTCTATGCCTAAATCAACTGTGCAATGAAAATGCAATTACTAGGAAGTCGTCAGCACATTGTGGATATTTCAACCACTTGCTTCTAATATAACATTACATATTCTGATTGGCCTGAAGCCATAAGTAATAAAAACACAAATTAAAAAAACAGTGACTGCCCTTTAGGCTTTTGTAGGTGGGCTGCGGCTAACTTTATGATTAAATTTTATATTAGAGTAAATAAAATAACTCACCCATGCAACACTTAATATAAATTTTCCTTTAGTATCTAATATTTTGTTTACAGAGCCATCAACAACATTGTATATAAATATCCTTCCACTGTGGCCACTGGTAGCCACCCGGTCACCTTCCGGTGAAAAGGCAACCTTCCAAACATCAGTGGCACTGGTCTCAATCTCTTTAAATTTTTTGCCAGTGTTTAGATCCCATAAAATGAGACTTGAATCTAGCGAGGAACTTGCTATTACTAAAAACAAATACAAATAGGAATTGTTATTTAAAATGTGTCAGAATCTACTATTGATAAATCATTAATATCAAAATCAAATTATGTAGATGTTTCAAAAAGATAAAGTAGATATTTCAATCATTAATAAAGGTTTAGTTACACATTAGTTTTTCTGTTTACAGGGTTTTCTTAATTTTTTAGCATTTAAATGAATACAATATTATTCCAACAATAATTATTTTCTAGAAATTTCACACCTTACAGAGATGACACTATCTACCTTTATCAGCACGCCAACTGCCATGCAAGGGAACTCCCTTGCAGGGTACGCAGAGAGTACAGAGTTCCAACAGGTTCTTTCCTTACATACCTCTCTCGCTAACATATGTATTCTCTCTTATGGCATTCTGTTTTGATAAAACTTTGCTACAATTATATGCTATGTTTTTAAGTAAATTCTATTGACTAGCTCTTAAGTATTTTGCATTGGAATCAGAAAATGTAAAGCAGTAGCAATATTTCATTTAATCATGTATTCTTTTTACCATATTCTAAAATATAGAGTCAAAAGTCATATTTCTAAATATTAAGTCTCTAATCCATATACTTCTTGAAGTTCAAAAACACATTTTTATTGCGGTAACCCCTAAAGGCATAAGTTTTTTTTTTGTTTTTACATAAAGATTATCCTTAATATCAAATAACCATGACCAAATAAACCCCGAGTCTTATCTGAAGGACAGATCAAGAGTCTCTGTAACCGGCATGTGTGTATGAAATGAACTATGAGATTGGAGGAAGCCAGAGAGGTACATAAGAAAAGAACCTGTTGGAACTCTGTACTCTCTGCCTACCCCGCAAGGGATCTGGTGTGATGATATAAATAGATAGAAGTACAGATCATGTAACAGTATAGGGCACAGGTGAATACATCATTGATCATCACTTGGATTTGTTTTTTTCCTTTGTAATATAAAGGGTATAAACAGCAAAAAGGAACAAATACAACTTACTTTGTACATCAGGACTGAACTCAACAGAGACTACTGCCATAGAATGCCCCTGCAATGTGTGAAGCAACTCCAGCCGATCATTCTCCAGTGTCCACACTTTTACCAGACCATCAAGCCCACCAGTTGCTATGATGTCTATCGATGCATTCCTCCTATAGGTACATGCTATTTAATTAATTTATCTGTCTATACGAGCTATTGCTGGGTGCATCAGTAATTTTGTAAAAAAAATATTAACCATTAATACCTGCTTACAGTTATCCGAAAAGTAACCACAGGTACTCACTCAACTTCAACAGATTGAACATTTCAAGAGGTTGTTTAAAATTGGCTTGATAACTTACTGTTTATTGTAGTGAACCAATGAGCAGCAGTAAATTGGATCATCGTGAGCATTCTCTTTTTTCAATAAGATAGAGTACTGCAAGAATATAAATTAAATTGAATTAGTAAATAAACAAAAAAATACGGTCTGGAACGACATTATACAATACTTACCACTGAACTAGCGTGCATTTTTGTAAGTATTTATATTAAACTATTTTATTTGCGAATATTTTAATATCTGAAATGATATTAAATAAATCCCCTTCTTCAAAATATGTTCGAAATCAACATCAATAACGATTTCTATTGAATTTGCTGTCTTTTTAAACCCGTTGAAAGCAAAAGCCGTGTATTCTCAATAAGTACTTTATAACTGCCTGCTTTTCAATTTAGGTACGTTATACTATTCTGCCATATTTAATCTGATGTCAATTCCAATTGCCATTTGAAGTTGACATCTTGGAGTTATATACTTTTTATGTTTATGGCATCACGACGACGCATATTTTGCCAATGTCAAGTATTACGAATATTCATTTCTAAATTAATTTAACACCCCGATGAACTTGATGACAAAGATGATTATGAAATTGATGAAATGCCCTGGATAGTAAAGCGATACATACTTTACATACCAATTGCGACGGCTGTTTTGAGGGAAATCGTAGGCACGTTTTATCACTTTGTTACACCGTTATTTGTTATTACCTTCACTCGTGCACATATAAGAATATATAATAGTTAATATTACACATTATAATTCAAAATTACAAGTTTTGGAAAGTAAAACAACTTAAAACATACCGCCAAAAACGTGTTGTATATTGGCAAAAAAGAGTAAAACGCGGTGACAGTTGGAACCTCGGAACTAAAAAACGTTTAATACGGCAACACCGTGGATATATTACAACAGATTGAGCACACTGCGAAAAAAACGTGATAACACGGATACTCACAGGGTTTTTTTGCGGGCAGTCGAAGAGCGATGTTGTTAATTTGTTTTAATTTCCAAAACTTGTGTTATTTCGACTAATAATGTGTAATGTTGGTGGAATATTAACCATTATATGTTCTTATATGTGCATGAGTGAAGGTAATTGTAACAAAGTGATATTCGACTTTATAGTGGGAATTCAAAAAGGGCGGTAGTATTCTTGCACAAATCATAATAATTATTAATTTCTTATCCATTTTATCGATTATTTATAGTTGTACAGTGTTCTTATTAGTAGTGTAGTGTATATATTCAGTTTAGCAGTTTTATTGGTAAGTTTTTTTTGTATATATTAGAAATATGGAAATTGAACCGAACCCCCTGAAAAAAAAAACCACTATTTACATTATTAAAGGCAGATTCGTTTCTCTCCCAAAATGACGTAGAAATAATGGATATTGGTAAGGTGCCTATATCAAGGGAGAAGAAATCGAAAAAAAATTTCCACCTTTTAAAAGTAAACCGAACACTACTAAATTGCTTACTCATATCCCTGAGTCATCATTAATTATTTCAAATACTCATCTTAGTCCTTCAACCATATCAGCTGAACATGTGATACCCACCCCTGTTATAACTCATTTTCGATCCAAACACAATGAAGAAGATCCTGGTCCATATGTGGTGCATGTTGATCTAGAAACTCCCACTCCACAAAGTGGTATTACACTTCATCCGATAAAATTTGGCCATTTCCTATATCAAAATAAATTAATATATTTTAGAGAATGGCATTAAGAGGATTGGCCGTAATAGACTCAGTATTCAATTTAAAAATAGTAAAAGTGCCAATACATTCCTGAAACTCCCATTGCTGACCTTAAATAAATATAAATGTTATATTCCCTCATACAATATTTGCAAAATGGGTATTGTTAGAGGCCTTTCTACAGAATGGTCTCAAGATGATAGTGTGAGTAATTTAAACGTTCCAGAGGGTTATGGGCGTATTATTAAATGTAGACGTCTGAGCAGAAAGGCTTTTGGACCAGAGGGGACAGTATGGGTTCCCACCCAGACTGTCGTACTAACTTTTGATGGTTAATCACTGCCTTCCCATATTTATAGTTTTTTTCACTTCTCTTCCTGTAGAACAATACATATATCCCACCATACAGTGCTTCCACTGTTGTCAATTTGGACATACACGCACTTAATGTAAGAGCAAGCCACAATTTTACAAATGTGGTGATGAACACGATGGGGCATCTTATACTATAGAAGAACACTATTGTATAAATTGCAATTGCTCTCATATAGTCTCCAGCAAAAGTTGCCCTGAATACATTAGGCTAACAAATATAAAGAGGCATAGGTCCAATCATGCCATTTCTTATCAAGAGGCTGCAAAACTGTTTTCAATCCCTAAGAAATTATTCTCCGAAATTGCCGCTGCACCTCCCCAAAACATTTACATTCCTGACATTTCATCCCAATCTTCCAAAATTCATATTCCCACATCCTCATATAAGAAAACAATTATATCAAAAGAAAAACCAATTAGAAACCGCCAAATGGGTTATGATAAAGTCACACATAACAAAATTATTTCATCCCCAGCCTCATCCCAAAAAAATGGTTATGCCCTACAGACTCATGACAAAGAATCTCCTGAAAAGAACAGCCTTCAGGAATTGAATAGCTATGCTATCTAACACTATCATTAACTCTTCATTACCGGACCCCGTTGCCATTAAAATTATCACTAACATTTCAGTAACTATTTTCGATTACTTTAAACATGGATCAAATTCTTAAATGGAATAGTAGAATGCTAGTTTCCAAAAATTCTGATTTTTTCCTCAATCTCATTACCACATTTTCTCCATGATAATTTAAATGTAGTTGCAGCTGTTGGTGAGATATCTGTAATTTCTATATATATATATATATATATATATATATATATATATATATATATATATATATATATATATATATATATATATATATATATAGAAAATTACAGATTCTAAGAAAAATTGTTGGAATAGTGTCCCACCCTCCACCTATTGTCCTCCTTTCAACGCTCATCATAGCTTATGGGGACTCCCAATGATGATAATATGGGCTCCTGTTTGTGCGTTTTAAACGATGGGTCCACGCCGCGGCACATTATTGCTGGGCCTGACCTGGGCAAGCACAGAATTTTGTTGGCCCAGATCAAAGGGAAATCCCTTTGATCTGCTCGATTATCTTATCTCTTAACGTGGAAACGTCTATTTTTATCATATGGTAGGGACCACTATCCTATACTTGTTTCTTTACCTCCTCTGTTGAAATACAAATTAAATAATTGTAATTGAGAATCATACAGTTCAAATTTAGAAGTCAGGATTAAAACTCTTACCTAAAATTACTTCAAAAAATATTCAAAATTGTTATGATAGCTTAGTTAGTGCGATGTTTTCAACACCTGATGAAATTTTTCCCAATAAAAACACTGCTAGTGGAAAAATTACCTCACCGCCATGGTAGGATAAAAATTGCACTGAGGCAGTGAATAAAAAAAAATTGTCAGACAAAAGTTGCGGTGACAATCTAAATTTGCAGTCATTTTTAGCTTTCAAAAATTCAGTAGCTGCAACAATACGATTACTCCGAAAAAAGAAATTGGAAGGGTGTTGTCGATTTTGTTCCTCTCTTTCTCCTGATACTCCAATTTCTTCAGTTTGGTCTAACATCAGACGTTTTAGATCTTCTTGCAATTATAATTCTTTATTATTCTCTATCCCTTGATTTGGTATCTCCTTTTTTGCGTAATTTGGCCCTGGATGTAGTTCCTAGTCGCGCTCAAATACCCTTTTTGTACTCCAATCGATTTGATACCTAACAAAATAATTTTATAAGAACCCCTTTTTCATTAACTAAACTTAAGTCTATTTTAAATCGTGACGCTGAATCTGCGCCTAGTGTTTCTTATTCCTTTATTGCTAAATCGAAACAAAATTCACAGTCTTATGTATTAGATTTGATAAATGTTATAATTGAATCGGGCAATTATCCTTCATCTTGGAAGCACCACAGAGTAATTCCAATATTGAAAGCTCATAAGGATCCTTCGGACCCGTCGTGTTATAGACCAGCCTCTTTATCTTCCGTGTTTGCTAAATTGGCTGAGCATTAATTAAAATGAGGTTAGAGTGGTTCGCGGAACATAACAGCATATTATCGAACTCTCAATTCGGATTAAGAAAAGGAAGAGGAGTAGCCGACAATCTTTCTCCACTGATGTTTTGTTATCTTTTAGTAAGGAAGAGTCCACAGTAGCAGCTTTTCTAGATATTTCAGCGGCTTACGATAACGTGGATTTGTTATAATTAAAATTGAAACTCGAATCTTTAAATATTCCCAATACCATAGCTAATTTTTTGTTTAACCTTTATACAGGTCGTTCTATCACATTAAGGGTTCCTGGCACCGATTGTTCTCCTAGATTGGTATGGAAAGGAGTCCCTCAGGGATCGGTTCTTAGTCCTTTGTTATACGATATTTACACCACGGACCTTGAAACAGCTGTTTCTCCTTGTTCAATTTTACAGAATGCCGATGATATCGTTATTTATTCATCTAACCCTTCTATAACGGTTGCGGCTGGAGATATTGGAAAGTCTATCAATAAATTATCACTTTGGTTAGATAATCATTGTTTATCACTATCAGTGAATAAAAGTATAGTTGTCCCATTTACTAGGAAAAGAAAGATTCCGATTTTGAATGTTAAAATTTGTAAATCACAGCTGCACGTTGCCAACGAAGTAACTTTCCTTGGCAGAAAATTCCACTCAAAACTTAATGGGTCTTCTCATATTTACCAAACTGTTGCAAAGTGTGAAAAAACATTAACATTATGAGAGCACTTTCAGGTGTTTGGTGGGGAGCTCATCCTGCTACATTCCGACTAGTTTATAACGCTTTAGTCAGAAGTCCCCTTGATTATGCTTCATTTACCCTTTCTCCCGCGAATAAGACTGACGTTAATAAATATAATGTGGTACAGTATAAAAGTCTTCGTATCATACTAGGTGCAATGAAAAGCACACCAGTTAATGCTCTACAAGTTGAATGTGCTGACACTCCTTATCATCTTAGACGGCAGTACTTGTCAGATCGTTATTTTTTCAAAGTGTGGCATATTCACACTCACCCCCTCCTCTCTGAGATAGTAGTAGCTCTTAATACTCTGATAAACTGTAACAACCATTTCTGGCACAACAAAGATATTCCTCATCTTATGTAGTTACAGAAAAGTTCTTAACTCCAATAATGTGACTTTTAAAAGATACCCTATCGAACCGGTTTACTTATATGACTATAAAAATGTTTTATATGTACCAAGTATTTTATTCTCTATAGGCATTCAGAAAAATACTCCGGATCCTAATAAAAAGCTGCAGGAGTGCATTAAACAGAATGCTGGCACAATGGAAATTTTCTTTACGGATGTGTCAAAATCGACTGGAGAGGGAGATACTGTAAAATGTGGGTGCTGCTTTTTTGCGTCATCCCACTGGCTTTTTTAATTTGTTTAAATATCCCTCTGTGTCTAGTAATTATTCTGCGGAATGCATGGCTGTTTTGGAATGTCTGAATTACATTATTCTACATAGTATAACCAACTCTCCATTATATTTACTGATTTGTCTTAGTTGCTTGCAATCTTTGCATGCTAATCCATTTAGCAAACATATGAATCCGGTAACACGTGAACTAAAAAGTAAACCGAAGGAATATCAGGACTCAAATCAACAGGTTTTGTGGGTTTGGATTCCTGGACATTCGGGTATTCAGGGCAACGAAACTGTGGATTGCCTGGCACAACTAGTAAGCCTCCAAGGCCGTTTAGATAGTATTGTTTATTGTAATGACATGCCATTACTTTCACGTATACATTTATTTGAAAATTGGAATCGTGATTGGATGACAACAAATATACACAAAGCCAAATTTTATAGGTCAATTCAATCCGTAGTCCCAACCAAACCCTGGTTCTCCAAATCAAAATTAACTAAGAAAACCACTTCTATCCTTTTCCGTCTTAGATGTTATCATTGTTGCAGTCCTTTACATCTTTATAATTTGAATGAAAGCAAATTCTCCGCTGTGCGAGTGGTGTGGCCAAGTAATTGGGGACCTCACCCACATTTTATTTTACTGTCCTCGTTATAGCTTTCCATCATTACACGATTTCCTTATTGAATATAAAGCTCCTCTTCCTTATAATTTATCAAATATTCTGTCACTATCTAACAATTTATATACTAAATCTATCTATCTATCTATCTATCTATAACCTCACGCCAGATCCCTTGCGGGGTAGGCAGAGAGTACAGAGTTCCAACAGGTTCTTTCCTTACATACCTCTCTGGCTTCCTCGACTCTCATAGTTCGTCTCATACACGCTCGCCGGTTACGGAGACTCTTGACTTTATACTAAAGCTATTGTAAAGTTTATTGAACATCTCCATAACCTCTCCATTTAATTTTATTATATGTCTATAATTGTTCTTTAAATGCTCCTCTTAAATTTATGTTTATAATGCGTACTTTCCTCAAATTCTTACCTGTCCGCCAAACCTTACAACCTCGCTAGACCCATCATATTTATAATCTAAGAAATCGATCATCTCTAATTACTCTTCATCGAGGTGTTGAATTATTCTAGAAATCTTACAAACACGATTAAGCAATTCACTGGACAAAGGCAAAATACACAAAAAATTTGTGTGAAGCCATAACTTAAAGAAGAAGAAGAACAAAGTGATAAAACGTGCCTTTTCGACTTCGACCTTAACGGCCGCAGCAATTGGTATGTAAAGTATCCACCGCTTTACTATCCAGGGTGGGGTACTTCATCAATTTCATAATCATCTTTATCATCAAGTTCATCGGGGAGTTGAATTAATATAAACAAACACGATTATATATGTCACTGGACACTGGCAAAATACACTTAAAATTAGCGTGAAGCCATATCTTAAGGAAGAAGAAGAAGGATACTCACTAAGAGCCCTACGTCTCTTTCTAAATAAACATTGGTACGATTACGGACTTGTTGACATATAATTAACGTACGGGCCGTTTTTCTATATCTACAACTGTTGAGATAGCTGCCCTTACTGCCCCATCTTAATCCTGTATATAAAGGCGAATTGAGAATCTTGTTCGTTTTGAACTCGGTAATAAATGGTTTACAGCGTATTTAAACCACATCATAAATAGATGTACTCCGTATTAGTGTTACCTTATGGTCACCGTACTGCATCGTAATGGGTGCGAGCGTTACACCGGGCTCAAGATTATTGCTCTCAGTCATCATGGTTTCTCGAGTTGTTTAAATCATAGAAAATTGAATGTTGTGTCTGTGAGTAAGAGTTTAATTTTCTTTGGCAATATTTTGCCAGTACTCAATCCATTGTAATATATCCATGTATTAGCCTAATATAAACGTGTTATTTCATTTGCCCTATTTCTATACATTTATTATCAAATACAACCTACATATATAAAAGTAAGGTAGTGCCACCCCCTCTGGGGAATATAGGCGTGACGGTTAAGTAAGGTAGTGGAGGAAGCAATAATCTTCTGTAAAAAATCTGTTCATATTCTAATCTGATTATCTCACAAAAGATCTGACGTGATGATATTTGTACATAGAACTATCCATAACAGCCCCACTGTGAGACTAGTCTTCTTAATTATAGAGGTTAAACATTAATTTCATAACAGGATTATTAATAATACAATGAGGCGAGTTTGTCACGGGTTATATGTTTTAGGCTATGATTCATTATTGTGTGTATTATTCAGTAGTATTCTTGACTATTCTGAGTCGTTAAATAACCCACTTCGCTTCAGGCTATTTGACTAATTTTGGAAAACCGTTTTAAATTATTCTATATTACGTTATAAGCACACTACATTAATATTTCCGTGAAATCTACTTTAATATCAATAAAAATCAATGATAAAGTTTAAATATTTAAATACGCGCCAAAAACGCTGTTTCTGTAATGGCGCCGGTTCCTTAACATGTGTGACGTCAAACCATGAAGGTAAAATTACCTGCAGGGAGTCATACTACGTTGCCGCTCCGCCGGTCATAATTCAAAACACATTGTCTTTTTTCTCTCTCAATTACACGGATCACCATTTTGAGTGAATGAGAAAGCTATTGTAAGGTTGGCAACGTCGCACTGTACGTGTACTTCGTAGCCTGTTGTGTCCGATGTTTGGGCCATAACAAATGCGCCCCGTCCGTGTCAGCGGTTAAAATATGTATGAAAATTATTGTGTTAAGTAAATATACTTTAATACAGTAAAAATATGTCGTGTTGTGCTGTATTTTGTAAATCAAGGACAACCAAAGGAGGAGTAAAAGATCCTGAATTATCATTTCACACGTATGTATTTATTGCCTCTTATTATATTATAGGGAAGTTTCACAGCAAACTTATGGATGTTACATGAAATATATACGTTATTGACATATAATTAATATACGGTGATAATTAACTGTGAGTTTAAAGCTTTAATTTGTATTTTAAATATGCATTATTTTACGCTTCTCCAATAGTGATGTCCTACAGCGCCTATCGCTTACTGTCGATATTAATAAATTAATACTGCAACATTAACAATTCCTATTCACGTCATAATGACTAAACGAATTTGGATGAAATTGAGTAAGGATAGAATATCTAGATAAACACTGTCACGTCTATATTCCCCAATCGGGGGTAGGACCTATTAATGATTATTTCATCTTTATAGCGTTTTCCCTGAAATAAAACAATTATTAAACTACTTACCTCACAGGAAGCTTTATATTGAGATGGAATATAGACCCTCGGTTGCGAAATGAAGTTTTGCCTTTTGGGTAGTACTTATACTGAAGATTAGGGGTTTGAACTCTATATGAGTTGACATTGTGCCCTCCACCCCGTGAGGGTGCGTTGTATGCCATGCCCATATGTAGATAAATCTGAACCCTGAAAAGCTTATTGATATTCGTGTGATGGAACTATTGATTATCGTGATTTAGAATCCGCGTTTTAGTGCTAAAATGTTTAAAAGGTACCTTTCATTATCGCCGGCACGCGGTTGCGGTTAGCAAGTATAAAATCCAAAACCAAGAACAGCACTGCGAGACCTCAAGACACCGTGAGATCATTCTGCCTAGATCGGACCAAAAAAAATAATTAAAAAGTTTGAGGGTACCCCGGAACAACTATGCCTTTTGGACATCTAACACCTCAGTCCTTCCCGTGACCATGGGTGCTGCAAAGCATTCGAAACGTCGGGAACGTAAACTAAAAAAATAAACCGCGATAAAATCCGAAAAATAGTTTTATTTCATGTGTAATATTCGCGTGAATCTAAGAACTCAGTATTAAAAAATCTTATTTAAGTACCTTATTGGTCTAGTAGCAAATCTGTACCTCCAGGTGATACAACTCGAGTTATTTTAGTTATTACTTTTGATATATTTACACATTATTTTATTATTTGACGGACGATTTAGCGCAGTGGTTAAGAGCTTAAGCCACTCCGCCCACTGTGTCTAATAGTCGCGGGTTCGATTCCCGTACGGGACAAATCTTTGTGTGATCCACAATTGTTTGTCCCGGTCTGGGTATTTGTGTATGTGAATTTTCATGTTTGTAAACGCACCCACGATACAGGAATAAATCCTAGTGTGGGGCTACGTTTAATAAAAAAAAAAAATATGCAACAGAAAAAATCTGCTATTTTTCAATCTGTGTCTCTTAAAATCTATCTATCTATATCATCACGCCAGCTCCCTCGCGGGGTAGGCAGAGAGTACAGAGTTCCAACAGATTCTTTGCTTACATACCTCTCTGGCTTCCTCCACTCTCATAGTTCGTCTCATACACACTCGCTGGTTACGGAGACTCTTGACTTGCCCTTCAGCTAAGACACGGTCTATTTGGTCATGGTAAGATAGTCTAGGTCTTCCCCGGCACCTAAATCCTTCCACTTTCGCATTGTATATCTGTTTTGTAATTCTTTCTTCGGGCATTCTTTCTATATGGCCGAACCAACGGAGCATACCCTTTCTCATCTTTACACCGATACTATCTTTCATACCTACTCGCTTTCTTACTACGCTGTTGCGAATACGGTCGGTCAACGTGACTCCGCACATCTTCCGCAGAGATCGCATTACGACCGCATTTATCCTGCTTTCGTTCTCCTTCTTACATACCCAACTCTCACTGCCATATAACAGCGTTAGGACAAGCACTCCGTTATGCATGGCCAGCTGCGCCTTTTGGCTTAAGTGCCGGCTCCCAAGTAGCCTTCCCATCGCACCATTCACTCTATTACCTGCATTCACTCTTCTCTCTATATCAGCGGTGTATTTCACATCCTTACTGAAGGCGCATCCAAGATATACAAACTCATTCACTTGCTCCAGCACATCGTTACCAACCACAATCCTTACATTCGTTCTGGTTTCTTCCCTTTCAAAAACCATAATTTTGGTTTTCTTCACATTCAAATGTAAGCCATTGTTCATGCAGTCGTCTCTCATAACTGTGACTAGTGTTTGCAGATCAGTGGCTGTTGGCGCTATCAAAACCGCGTCATCTGCATACAATAGGTGGTTTATCACTAGATCACCCATTTTTACCCCTTCAGTCATCGCATTCAGTCTTTGAAGACTTTTATCCAGATACACTATAAACAGTCTAGCGGACAACACGCAACCCTGCTTGACGCCGATTTTAACGTCAAACCAAGGTGACATGTTACCACCCACCCGTACGCATGCCTTGCTGTCCACGTAGGTGGACTGGACGGCTCGCAACAGGGTGCCGTTTATACCATACTCTGGCAAAATGTCCCAAAGTCTCTTTCGCACGACTCTATCAAACGCCTTCTCCAGGTCCACAAAACCGCAGAAAACCTTCCGGCCTACTGCCAGATGCTTTTCTACGATGTTGCGGAGGGAGAAAACTTGATCCGAACATCCTCTTCCAGACCTGAAACCTCCCTGTGCCTCACACAACACTCCATCGGATTTCTCGCGCATTCTCCGTTCAATAATTTTACCATACACCTTAGCTGCCAAGCTGATGAAACTGATGGCCCTGTAATTGGCGCAGACATATTGTGAGCCCTTGCCTTTATACAAGGGTACTATGACTGCGCGGCGCCAATCTGTAGGGACTCTACCGGTCTTCCAGCAAAGATTTGCGAGGACCCAAAATGCGTCCCGGACGCAAGTTCCACCATATTTAATCATCTCGGCAGATATCATGTCTATTCCCGCAGCTTTACCATTTTTCATACATAGTTTGGTGTTATTCTCGAAGTTCTTCGTCAGCCTCTCCTCCTCAATCACACTAGCTCTTTCACGCTTTTCTTTCACTAAGGTTTTGGTGGCATTCTTGCATTGCCGGTATATTTCTTTCTTCATCTCCGTCATACTGTCATTTAGATTCAATGAAGAGACATAGTCCTGCCACGCTTTCTTTTTACTTTCTACAGAGCTTTTTAACTCTGTGTCCCACCATGCATCCCCTTTTGCTGTGCTATGGTTCTTTGAGCAGCCACATACTTCTTTCGCTGATTGTACCAAACTCTCTTTCAGACAATTCCAGCATTCATCTATGTTTGAGTCCGAAGAACCAGCTGTCAAAAGCTTGTCCCGGACTCTGTCTTCATACATTCTCCTCACGCTCTCATCTTACAACTTTTCAACCTTGATTCTTTCAAGGCCTCCGAAGGGGATACGCTCTCGCCAGTGCCTCTACTTCCTGAACAAACCACTAAACCGCGCAATTACGAGATAGTGGTCCGATTCAAGAGTGGGGCCTCTATACGCACGGGTATCTTGAAGTTTACTTCGGAGACGGTTATCTACCAGGATCAAATCTATCATGCTTTTCTGTTCATTTCTTCTCCACGTATACATATGAATATCCTTGTGTTGGAATATTGTATTGGACACAAGGAGACCTCTTTCCAAACACACATCTACAATAAGCTTACCTGCATCATTCACTCTCTTATCACCATAAGTCTTAGACAGTCTCTTAAAATGAAGAAGTTTTTTTTGTGCATATTAATATAACTAAGGATTTTTCAGAATTAACAAAGTGTAAGATGATATATCTTCAATTTTCACAAATTGAACTGAACTGATTGCTCCAATGTTTTTTACTGTATTCAACTTTAATTAACCCCTTATATACAAACAGCAGGGGTAGATTAAAAATGGTGTGAATTGATATAATTCCACGTGTGTCAGTGCACTAATGTTATTTAATAAATAAACATATTTAGTATAGATTATCAGATAACTTAAGATTTTCTGTTCGGTGAAATAAATATGTTTTTTAATCATCTATTGTCTTTTACGTCGATAAGGCCTGTCCTAGTAATCACTTCCCTATTAAAGTACACTAATGCAGATCCACAAACTCCCACATGAAATTGACACGCTACCTCAGCGATATGCGCTGACCATACATCCTAGTTTCATGACTAACGTGCATTGAAAAAGCGCACGTGCAAACGTAGGATAAATGTGATGTAAAAATTGTTACCACCACTACGCCTATATTCCGCAAGCGGGAGTGGGAGTGGTGTACTGTGTACACTCACTTGTCGTTCAACAATGTAAGGTCTCATGTAGTAGAGGATGAGTCTATTGATATTATACCAAGCACAGTGCCAGACTCCGGACTAGATTATTTTCATCGAATAATTCGTATTTTCCGACATAGGATTCGATCCGATGACCTTGTGATCGTTATGCGCATTACCAATGAGGCTTTACTATTGTATTAAATTGTACATACTAATATCGATGTTTACAGATTCGTCTTTAAGATTTGTATTATGATACGTATGTATGAACTTATATAAATTACTCGTAGTAATTCGAAATCATAATTAAGATGAGTCAATTACGATTTTGCATGAAGTAAATATTTGTTAATCATAAATTATCGATAAATTTTCTTATCGATAAATCCTGTACTAGTAATCACTTGCCTAATCACGCACACTAACGTAGATTCACAAACTCACACCGACTTAAAATTGACACGCTACCGTGGCGATTAGGAGTGATCGTTATATTACATAACTGAAAAAATAATCTATTATTAATAAATAATCAAATCACCTATTACAGCCAGATGCCAGATGGACCGACGATCTTGTGAAAATCGCAGGAAGTCGTTGGATGCAGGTGGCATCGGACCGGTTACGCTGGAAAGCGATTGGGGAGGCCTATGTTCAGCAGTGGACAAGTATAGGCTGAGATGATGATGATGATGAAATCACCTATTATTTATTACCTCAGGCAAGCGTTATTTTTTAAGCGTTACTTATATTACATATTGTCCGACCAAACCGCCTACCAGCCTGCCACGCGACACAGCGACACTGACTGATTGGACTTAAGGTCAATTTCACTTAGACGTATAATATTTTTGTCAAAAGTCACGTGTTATATTATGCTTTAAGACAACTACATATGATCTATTTTTAAATGAGTGTCCAGTAATGAAAGTAATATATTATTAGGTTATTTATTATGTTCCGCGCCAATATATTTGTTCGTATTATACGTTATTTATAACGTGTTGGTTAATACGTTAGATTATTTTTTTTAATAAAATCAGTGCGGATCACTGGCGTGATCTTGGATGACGTACTTATGCATTTATCGTGGGTTTGTGAGAGATTGCGGCGTCGCGTGTCAAAATGTTTGCAAATAAATCGTTGGTTTGTTTATTGTAATAACTGTAAATAAAAGTTAGTTTTAGTTACGTGTAAATAATTAATTTATTAAATATATATTTAATTTTTAACGTTTAACAGCTCACGGCGGCGGCGCGGCGTGTTTTGCGACAATAATCAAAAGGCGTCGTTCAAGGAAGCGAAGAAATAACTATTATTAATAGCGTAAAAAATAATAGGCGTTTTAAAAGTAGCGTATCGTTATAACGCGTTTTTAATATATAGCCGTTGCGAACACTCCTAGTGGCGATATGCAGTGTCTAGGTATATTCTTTGTCTATGCGTCAAACGCTCGTAAACAAGTTAATTAGGTACCTTCAAACAGTGTAGCTAAAATGAATTTCATATTTTTTCTTCGTATTCATTGGATATAATGGTGTTTAATGCCACAATGTACAAATACGTCTATTAATAGTATACATACACTTTCTGTTCCAACGAATCCCAAAAAGTGAAAAATGACATTTTATCGCATTTAAATGTTTTTATGTGTAAGGATTAGGAGTGGGTAATATAGCTTTTTACGAATATCAAATCGAAACTATATATCGATATTTGATATCGGATTTCGTAACGCTATATTTTCTGAAACTATATATCGATTATCGATCTAATATCTATAGTGCGTCACGTATACGGTGCGTATACGTGACGACTGTATTCGTAACGAAAATAGATTTATACCTAATACTTATGTGTAAGATTTTATAATGAATGACATTAGTCAATAACAAAAAATCATATATAGTAACAAAATTACATAATATATGATTTTTAGCTTTTTATAGACTAAATTAGTCTTTTCAAAATACTCCCACAACACACTGGCATTTTTATTCATATGAGACATTTTTATTTAAAAATTTAATGTAGTTTACTATAGTATAGTATTTATACCTATTTAGTTTTATTCACAGTTTTATACACTAAAAATCACAAATGTAGTTTTATTTACAGTTTTATACACAAATCACAAATGTAGTTTTATTCATTATTTATTAACAAATCACAAATGTCTAAAAATCACTACTAATGCCTATTTATCTAATTAGGTAATTAAAAATAACTTTTAAGAAAGCAAAGACAACTCAACAATATTTAATCAATGCACTCACTCAATATCCGGCATTAAATGAAACTAATTGTAAAACAAAAGAAATAATAGGTAAATATCGCCAAATTCAACGCTTTCTAATTCAAGGCTCAAAAATTGTTGCATAAAACATCATTACATACATATGCGTAAGGGAGTGGGTAATATAGCTTTTACGAATATCAAATCAAAACTATATATCGATATTTGATATTGGATTTCGTAATTCTAATTCAAGGCCAAAAGGTCACTAATCGCATCATTAAATACACACGCGTAAGGTTGATATGTGTGTGTGAATGACCTACGCTGTTGGCCTCGAGGCCTCTACAGCTTCACCGGATTTTTAAAGGCGAGCGTGCAACCACTACGCTCCAGCCAGCCAGAAGGGCAAGAGGCGATATACTCGAGGGCGCCTCGAAGAGGCGCCCTCGGTTGGGACAGTCGCTGTAGGGGGACGGGTGCACTACTAAGTGCACCGGTCAACCGCCGGCTATGGGAGGGGATCTACTATTACGTCGTCGTCGTCGCCCGTATTCTGAGCGGAAAGAAGGGATGACAAAGCATCGGGGGGGTCGGTGAGAACATGTCGCGGCCGGCGGTGGCGGCAGGGGTCGGGGGGGAGATCGTAGTCGGCGGTGGCTACGATTAACGGATTGGCATGGGTAGATGCGTTCGCGAAGTGGCGTGTTGACGCCTTTTTAATAAAGGCGCGAATAGGTTCGAGACCTAGATCGGAGTGGAGGTCGACGTTCCGTACGAACCAGGGGGCTCCTACGGCTTTACGGAGGAAGCGGTTTTGAACCACTTGGAGTTTATCGATGTGAGAGGGGGCCGAATGCCCGAACACAACACACGCATAAGTCATGATGGGTCGAACGCAAGTTTTGTAAAGTGTCACCTTATTTCTAAGGGACATTTTACTCCGCTTGCAGATTAACGAATGGAGACGACCGAGCACAAATGATGCTCGGTGACGGACCCGCTTGATGTGCGGGCCGAAAGACATGGTACTGTTTAGGGTGACCCCTAGATATTTGACCTCTTAGACCCAGGGAATGGGTCGCTCGAACATGGTCACTTGGCCGAGATTACTTCTAGGGCGGCGCAGGGAGTGGCGCGGGGTGGCACCTCTGGAGAAGAACACCGCAGCGCTCTTGTCCGGGTTCACCTCAATACGCCACTTCCTGAACCAATTCCCTAGGGAATTGGCGGATGCCTGAAGGTGTCTGGTAATGAAACCCTTATTCCTATGCGAGACGTAGAGAGCGGTATCATCCGCGAATAGGGCTAGATGCGCCTTACTCGAACGAGGAATGTCGTTCGTGTAAAGGCTAAACAGGAGCGGAGAGAGAACTGAGCCCTGTGGGACTCCAGCACTGATGGAGTGGGAAGTGGAGCGCGTCATTTCGACGCGATAACGGAAGGCGCGATTCGACAAGAAGTCTCGTAAGATGAGCACGAGTCTGTCCGGCACACCCAATTGGTAGAGCTTGTAGATCAAGCCGTTGTGCCAGACTTTGTCGAATGCCTTCGCGACATCTAGGAAGAGGGCGCCCGTGTAGATGGGTTTGGGTCTATTGAGACCGAAGAGGATGTGCTCCGTGATGCGGTGCACCTGGTGGACACAAGAGTGTTTGGCTCGAAAGCCGAACTGCTCGTCGATAAGGATACCCCTGGACGTTACGAAGTCCTTGAGCCTCGTCAGAAGGAGGCGCTCGTATATCTTGGCCAGGGAGTTGAGGAGACTGATAGGGCGGTAGCTCGCGGGGAGATTGCGAGGTTTGCCGGGCTTGGGAATGCCAATGACGTCCGCCTCCTTCCACTTAGCGGGGAAGGTGCAGTTCGTCATGGCGGCGTTCAAGATGGCCACCAAGAGGCAGATGAGTTGGGCGGGCAGGCATTTCAGAACGCGATTCGAAATGCCGTCAGGGCCGGGGGCTTTTTTAGATTTAAGACCCATAATCAGATCTTCGACCTCCGTTTGCGTGATAGGAGGCAAGGAATCGACGGGGGGGAGGGATGCCCTGCGCTCGACTTCCCTGTCTACCGCGTCGACGTGGGACTGGTCGACGGACTGAGAGCTGGGGGCGCACTGGCTCTCGAGGGAGTCGGCGAGAAGCTCGGCCTTTTCGTCGTCGTCGAAGGCTGGGGGTGCTGAGCCTGAAGGGCGGGACAGCGGGGGCATGTCAGTCGTGGAGTCGGATTTGAGGCTACGCGCCAGCTGCCAGTAGGCCAGATGCGACGGCGCGATGCCCTCTAGGACGACACCCCACCGTTCCTCCCGGACCTCCGCGACACGACGCTTTACCTCTCGTTGTAAAGCACGCATCCGGGCCCGATTGGCTTCGGTGGGGTAGGAGTCGTACGCTCGGATAGAAGCATTCTTTGAACGAATGAGATCCCTAACACCGTCCGGCAGCCGAAAGCGGTTGAGGTAGAGATCTTCCGCCTCGACTTGCTTGGACGATCGACTGACAGCCGATCGGATGTGCTCGGTGAAGGCATCTACGGCCTGATCGGTGTCCTGAGGGGACGGGATGGAGTCCGAGCTGAGAGGCAGGGGGGGAGGGTCGGCATCCGCCAAGGCCGTGCTTAGCGCATGCCAATCCACCACCGTCTTTTTGGGTCGCTGAGGGGCGGAAGGGGGGGAACCGAGTCTCATGACTACAGGTCGATGGTCAGAGTCGAGTTCCTGGACTACTTCCAAGGAGTGCAGCCGTAGGGTGACACCCTTCAGAAGCGCCATGTCCAGGACGTCGGGTCGGTGATTGGGATTGTTAGGATAGTGGGTAGGGTGCATAGGTGCGATGACGTCAAAGTCGAGAACGTCGACCAGGGCGTCAAGGCTCCTACCGTTAGGGGAAGTGGTGAGACCGTTCCAGGCCACGTGCTTGCTGTTGAAGTCGCCCGCCAGAATGACGGCGCTTCCCAGATTGAGGAGTGCTTCAAAGTCACTCCTGAGAACGGATTTAGTGGGGGAAAGGTAAACGGAGGCGATCACGATGGGCTGGTGCCCCGTGAGAGAGACGCGACAGACCGAGGCTTCGATGTTGGTGAGCGCGGGGGGATCGAGAGGGATGCAGTGCAGGGACCTCCTGTAGTAAATGAGAGTACCGCCTCCGCGGGAGCCGATTCTGTCATTGCGCACGAGGTTATAGTTTGCGATCCTAGGATCGCGTTGTGCGGGCTTCAGGAAGGTTTCCTGCACGAGGAGGATATCAAGTTGGTGATCTCGGAGGAAATCAGCAACCTGATCTCGCTGGGAGCGAAGGCCATCGGCGTTAAAGAACGCCAGGGATAGGTTGTGGGGCTTTTGGCGGGGAGATCGTAGATCCATTATTGGGTGCGGGGGGGTTGGGTTTTGAGGGACGCCAGGACGTCATATACGTCCCTGTATTCCGCGGCCAGGAGAACCTGGTCCGCCAAGTTGGTGGCGGCGCGGAGTCGAAGTGCGAGTTCGCGGACTCTGGGGAAAAGTGCGGGGCTTATAACCGCCGAGACGCTCATTATTAGGTCGACGTCCTGACTGACGTTAGAGGGCGGAGGGGGACAAGCCGCCACCGGCTGGATCGCCGGCGCGCGTTTTGGGGGGCGGGCAGGGCCCACTGACGCAGGGTGGGAGGCCGCGGTGTAAGGCAGCGGCTTCACCCACGCGTTGGCGCCGAGGGACGGTAAGGTTGATATTTTGCATCATATTTGTATCAAATTCCTATGAAAACGCTTGTAAAATCATAACTAACCTTACGCATTAGACGTAAGGTATGAAATCGTTCGTTCGAAGTACGTAGTACCCGCCCGCGAGTCGCGCGCTTCGCATGAAGTGCCGTCGCCGTCGATATTCGTATACGCTCGGCGCAACTCGGCAGTCCTTCGGTTCGATTCGATACACATATCGCTGTGCTGAATTTTATATTGACAGTATAGCGATATGTCAAATATATAGTTTTAGCCCAAGCCGATATCCGATTTAAGATATTGCAACAATATATTGTAAACATTATATTTCTATTAACTAGTTTTTATTATTAGATCTGTGGTTTAGTGGTTGGTAGCACTGTCGTGCGAATACAGTTGGCGGCTCTGATTTGACAATAGCATTCTGGCGGGATTTGGAGAAAAATAGCGTACTTATTAAGGTTTAAGATTGTAATGAGCAATTGTAATGATTTAATGGAATAATACAGTAATAACACTTCCGCACTTCTGGACTAGTTTTATTATAGTTCAGAAGTGAGATTGAACAGAAATATTATTTAATATTTACATCACGTCCACTATTAGGCCTTAAGGTAACTTAGGATAAAAGCTAAGGATAAAGGTAACTATAAAAAAAATACAAGAAAAAAAGAAACGATGTCAAAAGATTTTGTAGAAGAGCGAATTTTCGATTTGCGTTGGAGTTCTGACGGAATAAAGGCTACGAAAGATCACAGCACGTTAGTATCATCGCATAGCCGCAGCCGTGCACGGCGTGAGTGGAGGCGCTGTAGGAGGAGTCGCTGTAGGAGTAGTCTCTCTACAGCGCGAAACTTACGAAGGTCACGGCTGCGCTCGAGCTCATCATCCAGTAGCCGCTCGAGAGGCCGATCGCGGCGTAGGCGGGTGAACAAAGAAGAGAGGTTGAAATACCATCGCCGACGTCAGGATAAGTCGTCGGGATCGCGTTCACGCTCACATGATGCCAACATAAGTAGGTCGAGTAGACAACGTGGTAAAAGGCAGTCCGAGCAAAGACGTTGTGAAACTGTAAGTTCGTCTATATTATGTTCTAGTATAAATAACAATGACTATACTTCGAATAGTAGAAATAGGCATAACTCTAAAGAATATACACATATACATGACAACAATAGCAATGAAAATAATTTTACCATACAAGACGTAATGGAATTAATTAAGTCATTGCCCTCTTCAGCATCTCAAATACAAAATCATTTCACAATGACGACTAATGCTGTACCAGAATTTGATCCCGCTAATAAAGAACAAACAATAGATTTGTGGCTTTCAAAGGTCGAAGAATGTGCTGCATTATATAAGTGGTCTGAGATTCAGCTGATTCACTATGTCTTGCCTAAACTGACCGGTGTAGCGAAAGTATGGTACCAAGGGTTGCCTTCTTTAAATTTTAGTTGGTCCGAATGGAAGGAAAAATTAACTAAAACCTTTCCAACGGTACAAAATTATGCCCAGCTTTTGCATGAAATGTTAGGAAGGAGGGTAAGGCATAATGAATCTTTAGAGACTTACTTTTATCACAAAATTAATTTACTTAACCGTTGTGATATATCTGGTAAACGGGCCGTAGATTGCTTGATTTATGGGTTAGAAGATAAGGGCATGCGTTTAGGAGCTCAAGCCGCAAATTATTCTCAACCCGAAGAACTGCTTTCCTACTTTAAGTCCATAAAGGTAGAGGATGTAAAGGATAAATCATACCATTCCGTTTTAACTCGTAAACGCCCAGATGTTCAAACCGATACACAAAAGCCCGGTATAAGATGTTTTAATTGTAATGAAACAGGACATCCTAGTTTCAAATGCTCTAAACCATTGTTGACTTGCGGTGTGTGTAAGCGGCTTGGACATCAGAGCGCCAATTGCAAGCGACTCACGCGCACAAACATGGAAAATACAAAACGAAATGAATTTGACAAAACGTTATCCGAGATAAAGTTGGCGGGTAATTTAGATGAAAAGTATGTTTTGACAATTACAGTTAATGGGAAATTAAAATCGTGTTATGTCGATTTAGGTAGTCAAAGTACTCTAATGTCGCTTATAGTACGGATAATTTACCAAAATTAAAGGCATTTGGTAACTCAATTATCGAACCCTTGGGTAAATCAACGGTTCTGATGCAAGTACAATCGGTTAGTACTATGGTTGAAGTACTAATAGTACCAGATGGCATGCTAAAATACGCAATTTTGTTAGGGCATACTTTCACTGAACAAGCAGGAATAGTTATTATAAAGACCGATGAATGTTTAATTTTTCAAAAGCAACCAGACATATTACAAGAGGAGAATAAAAAAAAAGTTAAGCTAATTATTAGTGCGGATTCGCACATTACCAATTTCGATGCCGTACCGGTACAGATTGACGAAGACATTACGTGCCAGGTATTGGTAAGGGAATCGGTTAGAAACGTGGGTATCGTAACGTATTACGTTCTACCCGGTTTGTACTTAATTGTGAATGGTAGTGGCTGTGTTTTAATGGTGAGTTTGAATTCTAATAGTGTGAAATTTCGCAAGGGAGAATTATTAACTAGAGCGTACAAATTTGATGTAAATGATTATTTAACATTAAATAAATTAGAAAACAAGGATTGTAATCAAATTTTAAATAATATTAAAGTAGGTGAAGGGTTCTCAAGTGATAATATGAAGGAATTAGAAAATATACTGTATAAGTACAAGGATTGTTTTTCGTTTAATTTAGTCGACCTAGGTCTTACGAATTTAACCGAGATGACTATTACTTTGAAAGATGCGACACCAGTTGTTTACAGGCCATATAGACTTGCTTATTCTGAAAGGGATAAAGTGAAGGGGATGATACAAGAAATGTTGGATTGTGGCATAATAACTGAATCAACCTCCTCGTATGCGAGTCCGATTATATTAGTACAAAAGAAAACAGGTGATCAGAGGCTTTGTGTGGATTACAGGGCTTTGAATGCTAAGACAGTAAAGGAACACTATCCATTGCCTAGAATAGAGGATCAGATCGATCAATTAGGAGGGTATGAGTATTTCATTACACTGGATTTAGCATCGGGCTACTATCAAATTCCTATCGCTCCATCATCCCAGGATAAAACTGCATTCGTAACACCCGATGGACAGTATCAATTTACGCGTATGCCATTTGGTCTTGCTAATGCGCCATCAGTTTTTCAAAAGACTATCAATAAAATGTTAAAATCTGAGAAAAATAATATAGCATTCGCGTTCATGGACGATATAATAATTCCAGCAGATAGTGTAGGGCAAGGGATGGAGCGATTAGAAATGATACTAAAACTAATTAGGGAAGCAGGTTTAACATTAAAGTTGTCAAAATGTACATTTTTCGCTAGAAAAATAGACTACTTGGGATTTGAGATAAGTAAAATGGGCGTATGTCCTGGGTTAAAAAAAACCGAAGCAGTAGACAATTTTAAGCGTCCGTCTAATCAACATGATATACGACAATTTATAGGTTTAGCTAGTTTTTTTCGGCGTTTTGTTAAAAATTTTGCCATAATCGCTAACCCTCTAACGGCCTTATTGAAAAAGGATACTAAGTTTGAGTGGGGGTCCGATCAAGAAAAGGCGTATTTAACGCTTAAGTCTGAATTAATTAAACAACCAATACTCGCATTGTATAACCCAAGTGCCAAAACTGAAATACATACCGACGCTTGTAAAACTGGTATAGCAGGTATATTGCTCCAAGAAGATGATACAGAGAGACTAAGAGCTGTTGCATACTACAGTAGACAAACTACACTAGAGGAGCAAAAATACCATTCATTTGAACTTGAAACGTTGGCAGTGGTAGACACCCAATGTTGACGCAGTTATTATTAATTTTCTGTATCATAAATAAAATAAAATACCATTTCAATTATTAAAACTTTATTATCTATAGAAGACAGTTATTGTGGCAAGTGTTTTTACAATAAAGTGCATTAATTGTATACGATTTTTGGTGGAAAAACAGTAAAAATTCGTCACGGATTGTTTACTATTTTGCAGTCCTACCCGATTTCCATATAAAGTGCAATTAAAACTTAACTATCGTACCTAAATAACTACGATTACTATTTTAACTAAACTATATAAACAAAAAAGTGTGCACAGTGGTATTCTGGTTGTGTTATGCAACTGTTAATCCTAAAAACATCCCGTTATATTTTATATACAACTAGCGCCATCTCTCGTCGGATAGCGAAACTGTTTTATATAGCCAAGTGTAGTTCCTTATTGCTAAAATGGTCAACAAATGTGGGGCTTGTGGCAAATTTTCGTCGTCGTCGGAATGCATTAAGTGTGGTAAATGCTCCGGCACTTTTCACCATGCGTGCGTAGCGATAACGGCGGCTACCAAGTTGAAAGTCGGGTGGCTTTGTCCGGGGTGCAAAATACAGCTACCCAGAGGGGACAACTCATCAACCCCGGTTAAAGGTAGTGAAACTACCACCCGGGAGGATCAGAAGCTACCGCCCGGGCCTCACTCTCCCACTCCCAGTAGCTCTTATGCGCAGGTTGCTCCCACGCCACAAGAGTCAAATATACGCATAATTCAGGAAATATCGGCATTCCGCGAAGAAATGCGAGCAATGCGAGCTGAGCTTAAGGAAGAGATCCGGGAGACGCGGTCGGAAATAGCTGAGTTCAGGTTGGGCCTAAAAACATGTACCGATAGGCTAGACAAACTTGAAGCTCGATTATCCGACTTCGAAGCCAAAACCAACATCTCTCTCGTCGAAGGCGTTGTTGATAATCTCCGGACACAACTTAATGAGCGTGATCAAGAGCTGCTCCTTAACGACCTTGACATCTCGGGTATTCCTGAGTGTAAGGAGGAATCCCCTCTACACCTTGTCAAAGTGTTAGCTGTAAAGCTCGGGGTAAACCTGGAGGATCATGACGTGGTACACGCGGAACGGGTCGGGCCAAGTCGACGCAACCTGATCGACGGGGCGCCACCCACCACCCGACCGCGCAGCATCGCCGTGCGGCTGGCGCGCCGAGCGACGCGAGACCAGCTGCTGCGTGCCGCGCGTGTTCGTCGCGTCATTACCGCCGCCGACCTTGAGGTGCAGGGCACGCCCCCAGGCCGCGTGTATATTAATGAGCGTCTAACGCGTACCAACAGGCAACTTTTCTACCGGGCGCGGGAAGAGGGCCGCAACCACAATTGGAAATATGTATGGACGAGGAACGGAAAGGTACTCATTCGAAAGGACGAGGGTAAACCAGCGGAGCGCATAAGATCTGAAAAGGATATTAATAGGTTTTTCGGTCTAAGCAATGTTTTGAACTAAAACATATTTATACATATGTTTCGTGTCATAAAACACTAATTATATCGGATTATTTTGTTTTTTTGTTTACTTTATGTTGCGTTTTTATATTTGTCGTCTGTTTCGTTGTGAGCTGGGTCGCAGAAACTAAGGTTCTAACATACCTCAGTAAATATAATATCAAAATGACTCTTAGCAATTACCAATTTTATTCAAACACTCTATCTATATCTACTTACAACAATATATCATCATTGTCACCGACTGTCTCACTTACCGCAACAATTTTTTTTAAATATTATTATATAAAGTATATAACTCTTTTAACATTTCTGTATAATCTTATATTACTATATCCTTATAGTCTAGGCAACAATGTATACTTATGGGTCCCGCCAGCTATTTATTTAAGTTCTAATAACATCTTTTTTATTTTTCATTCAATTTTTCATTCAATCTATAATAATAATAAATGACGTCCAAAGGTCATCTAAAAGTTGGTCTATTTAACGCAGGATCTCTGGGAACTAACCATGACTCCTTCGTCGAAGCAATGAAAAATTTCGAAGTGGATATAATGGCTATTAACGAGACCTGGCTAAGGCCCGGCGAGGAGACCCGCGCCCCTTTTGTCCCTGGTTATCGGTTGAGGCATATTCCGCGCCCAAAGGAGGTACGCGGCGGCCGTGGGGGAGGGGTTGGTTTTTACATCAAATGTGGGGTCAACGTGCGCACATTCACGCACCCAATCGATCCTAGCCGCACAGCCGCGGAGCAGATGTGGTTAACGCTCACTGTCAATGGGAAAAAACTGGCTATCGGTACTGCATATCGCCCACCATGGCTCGATGTAGACCTTTTCTTAGACGCTTTATCGGATAGTATTAATTCTTTGTCCACTTGCGACGGCATACTGGTGATGGGAGATTTTAATATTAACTTCCTTAACCAAAACAACGGCTGTACGAAAAAACTAATGACTCTATTGGACTGTCTCAGATTAACTCAATTGGTATCCACGCCAACCCACTTTACAGAGACGTCTGAGTCATTAATAGACCTAATTATAACTGATTTGCGAGTGCGTCAAGTCTCAGTAGAGGCTGCAGAGACACTGTGCGGGCACGCTTATGTCCTGTGCGAGCTAAACATTAAACGTGATAAAATAACCCCACAGATAATAACATATCGCCCTATTAAGAATATTGATCTTGCCTCCTTCAATGAAGATATAAATAAAATTAAATGGGATCAGATCTCAAAACTAGCTAATGTAAACGACATGGTAAGTTGCTTTAACAACTGTGTTCTTTCTGTTTTTGAACTCCACGCCCCGCTAAAAATATGCAAAATTAAAGATCGCACCTACCCATGGTTTACAGACAATGTAAAGCTTATGCTGCGCCTTAGGAAAGAAGCTCTAGAAAGCTATAGGAAAACTAAATTAGAAGAAAAGAAACTGTATTATAAGAGTTTAAATTCTCTAGCAAATAAATCTATTTATTTCGAAAAAGTCGCTTACTTCAAGCAAAATATTAACAATAAACAAAAAACCCCGAAAATCCTCTGGAAAAACCTGAAATCTAACATACTCCCTGCCAAAAAAGGTTTCGAAATACCTTCACACCTCAACGACGTAGAAAAAATCAACACGCATTTTCTAAAAGTACCGGGAACCTCAGAGGTTAACATCTCACTCCTCACTTTTTACGAATTCCACAACTTTTGTGACGAAATTTTTACATTAAATACTGTGTCTTCTGACTCTATAGTCAACATTATAAAAACATTAAAATCAAATGCCGAGGGGGTCGACACACTAAACTTGACCATGTTACTGATGACTTGTCCCTACTCACTTGTTGCAATAACGGCCATGGTTAACACGTCTATTACCACCTCAACATTCCCGGACATATGGAAAATAGCTATAGTGCGCCCTTTGCCTAAAAAGCCTAACCCGTCGGAAATCAAGGACCTACGGCCTATAAGCATCCTACCTTGTGTATCCAAAATACTTGAGAAGGTGGTTTGTCAGCAGCTTACTGGTTTCCTGGAGAAAAATAACATCCTACCAGAACTCCAATCTGGCT
Organism: Phalera bucephala; assembly: GCA_905147815.2. Lineage (NCBI taxonomy): Eukaryota > Metazoa > Arthropoda > Insecta > Lepidoptera > Notodontidae > Phalera > Phalera bucephala. Next base: position 52,727,669 of record LR990609.1, read on the forward strand.
TTAGAAAATGCCATAGTACTGCCACAGCATTATTAGATGTATCTGATAATATTTTATTTGCACAGGATAAAGGTATGTGCACACTACTCGTGCTGTTGGACTTCTCCAGGGCATTTGACGCTATTAACACCACACTGATGCTATCGAAACTTAGTTACTATGGATTCGACTCGGCCACAATTAATTGGTTCCATAGCTATCTGAGTAACCGTCACCAATACGTCGAAATAAAAACAAGCAGTGTACCAACAGCTACACGCTCAAAGTCTGTAGGGGTGAACAGGGGGGTTCCTCAGGGTTCTATCCTGGGCCCAGTGCTGTTCACACTCTATACGGCCGATATTAAACACTGCATAAAAAATTGCAAATACCATATATACGCTGACGATTTACAAATCTATATATCCTTTCGACCAGGTGACCAGGAAATAGCAATAAAAAAACTAAATGAAGATCTTACTGAGATAGCAGCTTGGACTGAACGAAATAACCTCGTACTTAATCCTACTAAGTCTAAGTATATGCTTCTCGGAACCAAACCGCAACAAGCTAACCTGTGCTCTCCCATTGAAATACGACTTATGGGTGAGACTATCGAGCGCTCGTACGAAACTCGCAATTTGGGTCTGTGTATGGACGCCGATTTGCGTTTCGAGAAACATATCACTGAGTGCGCACGTAACTGTTTCTACAGATTAAGGGTGCTATATAAAATTAGACATTTCCTATCGGAAGAATTGCGTACACAACTAGTTGAGACACTAGTCTTGTCCAAACTTAATTATGCGGACACCGTATACGGACCAAGGCTACTTGCGCGTACGCAACGGTTGATCCAAAGGGTCCAAAACGCATGTACAAGATTTTGTTTCACTGTGCCACCGAGAAGCCATATAACCCCCTTTTTAAACCAACACTACTGCCTAAAAATGAAGTCCCGACGCAAACTACACTTGGCGTGTCTTCTTTTCGGTGTTCTTAAGTACAAAACTCCAAAATACTTGTACGAGAAGCTTACTTGGGTAGCAGCCAAAAGAAGTTGCGCCCGCAGGCAGTGTTCACAACAACTTGCCATCGAACAGTACAGTTCTGCCGCGTTCCGGGGTAGTTTCAGGTACGCAGCCTCCAAGTGTTGGAATAATCTGCCGCCGCCAATCAGAAACCTGGAATCTATAAACAAATTTAAGATAAGACTTAAGAAACACATGGTCGAGGTGCAGCGAGAATACAATAATATTAATCTGGATATATCTATAATATAACACAAATTGTAATAAATAAATAAATAATATATACCCTATTAGATAGCTAGCTAATTGTCCCTGTCCACTGTTTCTGATAAGTAGCATATACACCTTCACTCAATAACTCGCCTGATTAATGGGGACCTGGAATTTTAAAAAATAAATAATTATATAATTTTAACTAATATTTACTAGAATATAATAATAATAATATAATAAAAACAGTAAAAAATGACTTACCTCAGGGTCTGGTCCACTCACTCTTAGTCTTCACTCACCCTTCATATTTGCACTGTATACAATATCAGGACTGCAACTGAGAGGGGGAGCTGTAGGGACCAATGAGAAAATGAAATCATTTTAAAATACAATTATAAAATATGTAATTTAATGACCTCTTATGTCTATTAATTCTTAGCTAAACTATTTAGTAAATTATCATAGTGGAGAGAGGGATACTAATCCCCACAAGAGAGCGGGCGTGATGATTTAGATAACTAGACTGTAGTGCTTACCTCCTGGTTCCTTTAGTTTCTTTTTCGCGGATGCATCGAGTCATGGTGGTCATGGTATTATATTATATGCACTTCACCCATAACTTATAATTATTATATTACTTATAGTATTAACACACGACTGTATTCGTCACTTATTTACTTATTTATTTGCAAATACGTAATCTGCTGGTTTATTGTTACGTACTTAATATTATATTACGTAGTTACGCAACAGCACAGCGCGTTGTGCCCGTGAGTGGAGTGATATCAACAAAGATGCGCCGGAATGCCGCGCGGAGAACCGGTTCCGCGCAATCGAAACGATTCTCACTCGCTCAACGCAACATTTGCAATAGTAATTAAATAAATTTATACCCCATGCCACCTGTGGTAGCACAAGGTACTATATATTATATTGTGACTATATAAACACGCTTTTTATTTCATAGTAAATCATAACTTTTTCTTTCATTATATTTATTTATTTATTTATTTATACTTAATGCACTAATGTACATAGGCGGACTTAATGCCTACGGCATTTTCTGCCAGTCTACCTTCGGGTGGTGTGAGACAAGTGTGGTAGGTGCGAGATTATACAAGTGGAAAAAAGTTACATTAATAAATATAAATAACAACTAATTACCTATTTATAACACTTAGTAAATACATATTATATATAACGATACATATACATAATATATATTTATATATACCACAAATATATACATACATATATAGCCATACAATACATACATGAACTAGAACTGTGCGAGATAACGAGATGGAACAACTAACATTGAGGAGAATCCGGCCTTTTATGCAAATAGTCCTGCAGCCTTTTTTTAAAAGATATATATGTATACAATATTTATGTCTCTTTATTTATACATTTATAAAACATAATTAGGTATTTACTGTATTTGTAATACGCAGTATACGCGATTGCGTCAGCATTAAGGGTAAAATTTATAAACAATAAATAGTAGCTGAGGAGGCTTTGGCTGAAAACCAGCGTTGGGGGAGACTTTGTTCCCCTCCAACACATGCTGAGCCCAATGCCTTTCGGCACAGCTCACACCGAGGCAAACGTCACAAGAAGCAGTAGCAGTTTATTTGTCTTTTTTCGTTTTTATTTTCTTTTGTTACCTTTCATATATTTTTTGTGTGCTGTGCTGAATAAATATTTTTTCTTTCTTTCTTTCTTTCTTTTCTGGTAGCCTCACTGCAACGTTTTCGCGTATATGTTTTGGGTATTAAGTTTACAATTTTAACAGATTGTAGTGCTTTACGTACTACGTTGTCAAAAAGAGATATGATACCGCGCATTAGTAGATGGTGGCTCCAGCTACAAGAGTATGATTGTAATATTGAGTACAAACCAGGTACCCGAATGAGGCATGTAGATGCTTTAAGTAGAAATGCTATTCCGATGCTCGAGGAAACTCAGCCTGTATTTGATGTGTTAGCCGTTGAGACAGAGGATTGGTTAACTACAATACAAGGAATAGATGAAGAAGTACAGAGGATCAAAAATATTTTAGAAGACGCGGAAACGCCTAAAATATCTGAGATTTACCAGAGCTATCGATTAAAGAATGGAAAGGTGTATAGGATAGTGGATAGTCAACTGAAATGGCTTGTGCCAAAAGGTTTTAGATGGCAGTTGCTCAAGAAATGTCATGATGAACTTGGTCATTTTGGAATAGATAAAACTTTAGAAAAATTAAAATCCCTTTATTGGTTCCCTAAAATGAACAAGTTTGTAAAGAAATACGTTCAATCTTGTTTAGAATGCTGCTATCATAAGGTACCAGTCGGAAAAAGACAAGGAATGCTTCACCCCATTCCTAAAATTGAAAAACCTTTCCATACTATACACGTGGACCATCTCGGTCCATTTGTGAAGAGTAAAGCTAAAAATACTTATCTGTTGGTTATAGTTGAGGCTTATACAAAATATGTCATTTTATATGCCGTCAAAAATACCAAAACTAATTCTACAATAAAAAAATTGAATCAGTATTTTAGTTTATTTGGAACTCCTAGTCGTCTAATAAGTGATAGAGCCACGTCGTTTACTAGCAAAAACTTCAAGGAATTTTTAAATAGATTGGGTATTAAACATGTTTTAAATGCAGTAGCAACTCCGCGGGCTAATGGCCAAGTAGAACGATATAATCGGACCATTTTGGCATCACTCGCAGTGAAAAATCACAATTGTATGGAAAATGAGTGGGACACACATTTAGAAGAAATTCAGTTAGGCCTCAATACAACTATAAATAAAGCAACTGGGAAAAGTGCGTCTGAGGTATTATATGGGACAAGGTTGAGATCTAAAAGTGACGGTATAGTAACTTCGTTGTTAGATCAAGATAATGCTACAACGGAAACCATTGATGATATACGAACGGGTGTAAATTTAAAAATTGCTGAAGAACAAAACAAGCAGAAACAGATGTTTGATAAAAATAGGACCATTGCTAGGAAATACGAAGTAGGTGATTTAGTAAGAATCGAAAGAGAAATAGGAAGTAATAATGGACAGTCTAGAAAACTTCTTCCTAAATTACAAGGCCCTTATAGAATTATTAAGGTTTTAGACAAGGACAGATATGTAGTTGCAGATACACCTTTGACGCGAAAACCAAACAGAAAGTACGAGGCTGTAATTTCTGTCGATAAGATTTACCCTTGGTTAGCTTTTACTCGAGAAAGCTCATGTGACTCGGATGAGGAAAATGATGAGTATAAAAATCTTGTAAAGAAGATCATACTTAGATTTTGACAGATGTTGAGGAGGGTAAAGAGGGTTCATGAAAAAAAAAGATGATATGAGAACATTAGTGACTGACATGAGATACTAAATTATATTCTTCTATTTTGTTATTTGCCTTGATTATTTTGTTATTTTAGTTAATAAATTGTTTTTTTTATGAACTTTCATAAAGGTATGAATCCTCTGGAAAAGGATACACACAACGGAGTCATAAGACAAATATGAGTGTGTTGTATTAGATAAATTGATTTTCTTATGAACTTTGATAAAGGTATGAATCCTCTGGAAAAGTACATACACGATGGAGTCGAAAGACAAATTTGATTGTGTTGTATTATTATGAATTGGATCTGCCTTATGGAAATTATTTTATATAATTGAAAAATTGAGATGTCATTTCATTGGAGAAATCTTCTTACAAATGAGTCATAAAACAAATATGAGTGAGTTCGATTTCGGGGAATTGGCTCTAAGCAGGATTATGCATTGTTTAATTGATTTTGGGAACCTACCTCTGTTAATATGATTTTGGTTAATCCACTGGAGAAATCTGTACACAGAGGAGTCCTAGAGCAAATGTGAGTGTATGAGATTTCAAGGAATTGATTTATATTGAAACATAATGGCTAAGCAAGGAAACTTACGTTAAAAATGTAATTGTAATGGTAGAGTAATGTGTTAGTTAGTTAGTAAGTTTATTCATTGATTATTAAAATAAAAAAGAAATTGATGGAACAATTAATGTATCAGATGGCTGAACTTGTTAATTCGATAGAGTTCAATTTAAATGAACAATAAGATAGTGTATTTCGGCTATTGTGAATAATATATGTTGAATTTTATTTATGAGCAAAGGGTACATATATCCGATGTATTAATTTAAGTCTTATAATTATAGTTATAGGTACTTTGTTGATTTAGTGTGTGTTCTTTGTTTATTGAGTCTATAAAAGTTTTGTTCTAAGGTGTCAAGTCAAATTTTAATTGTTAACGAAAGGACTCTGTTTTTTCAGAATGGCCGACTGTAAACATTATATTTCTATTAACTAGTTTTTATTATTAGATCTGTGGTTTAGTGGTTGGTAGCACTGTCGTGCGAATACAGTTGGCGGCTCTGATTTGACAATAGCATTCTGGCGGGATTTGGAGAAAAATAGCGTACTTATTAAGGTTTAAGATTGTAATGATTTAATGGAATAATACAGTAATAACACTTCCGCACTTCTGGACTAGTTTTATTATAATATAGATACAATATCTGTATACGTTTTTTATCGCCCACTCCTAGTAAGGATCACTAGTTAACTTTACATATACTTGATAGTAGCCAAAAATTTCGGTTTTTATAAAACGAAATAACATCTTTAATACCTAACCTCATAATATACCTTAATTGGAAAGGAAGAATCCTTACACTGCTGTTATTACATTTTTAAATTCCGCAGCATAGTAGTCAGCGTTATTCTTAACCATAAATGCGTCAAACTTTGGTAGTTGTTGTTATCAGCTCACATAAAATTTGTCTCCATTTATAAGTTCAATACGAGTATTTATGCCACTAGTCGATTTATCCAAAATTATCAGAAAACTGTTTCAGAAATGACTCTAAAGATCGAATATAACACCCAGAAAACATAAAACGCAAACATAAAACATAAATCAGTCGATGAAGCCACGTTTACCATCGCGTGACGTCACCAGAGTTACAACCAATCACACGGCGTTCCCGTCACAGAGAAAATTTCATTAAATTATTGTTTATATTTCGTGTGATTTGCAAAAAATACACATAACTTTATTTTAAATGAAGTGAAATATGTTTTTTTACCCTATTATATATTAGGATGACCACAATTTATACTTTATTTTCAATATTGTCAAATAGCCTATTATAAGGTCTAAAAATAATAAGTATCTGAACGCTTTGAGTCGTAGTATATGGGGTGGTCATATGCGCGATAAAGGCGCCCACAATTATTTTATACTCTTTTTTGCCAGGCTATACATTCCATACATAAGTTTATTTATTTTCATCTAATTACTAGTAAATAAAATAAAAACCCGATTAAAAGTTACAAAAATCAATAACGAAACAAAACCATATCCAGTAAGGGAGCGCAGAAGTAGTAGGTCCAACAGTTTTTTTGATGTGTAACATCTTTCCTCTCGGTTGTTGGATATTTTTTGTGAGACTGATTTTGGAAAAGGGACGGAAATGTGTTACAGGAAACCGGGGAAGGGCGCGCTATTTGATTTGACCAATAAGCGCACGCGGTGGTACCGGGGAAGCGCGCGCTATTTGATTTGATCAATGAGCAAGCGTTATTTGATTTGACCAATGAGCGCGCGCTATTTGATTTGACCAATGAGTCATCTCAATTTTCATATGCGACTACTGTAAGGCTCGCTCGTTTTTTTACTATTTGTAATCTGTGATTGTTGCATTGGCACGCAACAGTGGTAGATGCGGCTATGCTGTGCGACAAGGATCTTTTGGCCCGTAGATGACATTGATAGGGGGACGTTAATATGAAATTAGGGTTAACATTTAATAAAACTACTTCCACGGAGATATTTTAATAGGTCCGCACGGTTACTGATTAAAAAAAGAACTTAAGTAAATTTCATAGCAGGCGGCAACTCTGGGACTGTCATGAAGTGACATTTCATTTGATGACAGCGTTAGTTCCGATTTTGGCCGCGGGCCCAAAAAATCCTAGTACGACTCTATTTATACTATAAATCTTCTATCATTTGCCTCCAATGACTCCAATAAGCTATGCCAGCAAAGCGGCTACCCCGCATTAAGCGAGACATGACATTAAAGACACTTGTCGACAAACCTGCACGGTAGTGTCTTGCAACCCTTAAAATTTCACAGGTTTATTGAAAAAGATCAGACCATGCAAAAGGAAAAACAACACTAAAGATTAATAGTTTATTGGTTATCTTATAATATATTATAAAGGACAGTCATAAATATTCAAGCTTTTATCTTCTGATACGGACATAATTTTGTTACTTTCTGCATTGAACTTTACACCCCATACCTGTAAAAAAAGGAATCAATGCTGTGGGATGCAATTACTTATACCCTATAGTTAATTATTAATAGCCTGAATTAATAACAGGCCAATATAAATAAAGACAGAGCATAGGTATCTTTTTTTTTTCTTAAAAAAGAACGTAGCCCCTCTCTAGGAAATATAACTGTGTCGTGGGTGCGTTTACAAACATAAAATTGAAACAATTATGTGGGTTACACAAAGATTTGTCGCGTGCGGAGATCGAACCAGCGACTACACGATCCAGTGTGCGAAAAGACATAAGCTCTACCACTGGACCAAGCTGTCGTCTTTAGATTTTTCCAACGCTCATGTTTAGTGCTGTTTCTAAAGTATAAGGTTCCACCACCACACTTGAGTAAAGTGCTGGTTAGTTACTTCTTGATTGCTACTCGGCAATTAAAACTGACTTGTTTAACCTTCCGATAGAGCGTAGCCCTAGAAGAAATTGTGAAATTCTTATATAGACTTACTTGCAATTTTAAATGTAGATTAGTCTATTTCAGACTATAAAGGTGGTAAAAGTGGCCCCTAGACACATTAACAAACAAAATAACTTACTTGATCATTATGTTCCTTAAAAACATGTTGACACTGCATACTCTCTAAGTCCCATACACGCACAGTTCTGTCTGCACTGCCGGACACGAATCTTTTGCCATCTGGAGAAAAGGCTACCGACAGGACCCATGAGGCGTGTCCTGACAGAGTCCCCGCTAAGTTTGCGTGGACCCTAAAAAAGTAAGCAAATCATTAATTACAGGATTAACCTATAGTTATGTTATCATCATCTCAGCCTATACTTGTCCACTGCTGAACATAGGACTCCCCAATCGCTTTCCAGCGTAACCGGTCCGATGCCACCTGCATCCAACGACTTCCTGCGATTTTCACAAGATCGTCGGTCCATCTGGCAGGCAGTCGTCCAACGCTGCGCTTGCCAATACGTGGTCTCCACTCTAGAATCTTTCTGCCCTAACGCCCGTCCGATCTACGCGCTTTGTGGCCCGCCCATTGCCACTTCAGCTTGCTAATCTTAAGGGCTATGTCGGTGACCTTGGCCCCGCGCCACTCCCTGCGCCGCCCTAGAAGTAATCTCGGTCAAGTGACCATGTTCGACCGACCCATTCCCTAGGTCAAAGAGGTCAAATATCTAGGGGTCACCCTAAACAGCACCATGTCCTTCGGCCCGCACATCAAGCGGTTCCGTCAACGAGCATCCTTTGTGCTCGGTCGTCTCCATTCGTTAATCTGCAAGCGGAGTAAAATGTCCCTTACTAATAAGGTGACACTTTACAAAACTTGCGTTCGACCCATCATGACTTATGCGTGTGTTGTGTTCGGGCATTCGGCCCCCTCTCACATCGATAAACTCCAAGTGGTTCAAAACCGCTTCCTCAGTAAAGCCGTAGGAGCCCCCTGGTTCGTACGGAACGTCGACCTCCACTCCGATCTAGGTCTCGAACCTATTCGCGCCTTTATTAAAAAGGCGTCAACACGTCACTTCGCGAACGCATCTACCCATGCGAATCCGTTAATCGTAGCCACCGCCGACTACGATCTCCCCCTCGACCCCTGCCGCCACCGCCGGCCGCGACATGTTCTCACCGACTCCCCCGATGCTTTGTCATCCCTTCTTTCCGCTCAGAATACGGGCGACGACGACGACGTAGTAGTAGATCCCCTCCCATAGCCGGCGGTTGACCGGTGCACTTAGTAGTGCACCCGTCCCCCTACAGCGACTGTCCCAACCGAGGGCGCCCTCGAGTATGTCGCCTCTTGCCCTTCTGGCTGGCTAGAGCGTAGTGGTTGCACGCTCGCCTTTAAGTCCGGTGAAGCTGTAAAGGCCTCGCGGCCAACAGCGTACATCATTCACACACACACACACGGTGACCTTGGTTCTTCTACGAATCTCCTCATTCCTGATTCGATCGCGTAGAGAAACACCGAGCATAGCTCTCTCCATAGTTATGTTAATTATGATTTAATTATTGAGATTTAATGTCCAACAAAGTCTGGACATTTACAGAGTGGCCTACATTAGAGATCGAGAACTTATAAACCATGATCATATCTGAAAAATTGTTAAATTGTATGTGTAATATCCCCGCAAATCTAATAACTTAATAATAGAGATCTAACCAGGCAATGCTATTTTTTTCTATTCCTGAGATTACACCATACTCATTTTTCTGGAATTAAAACACGTTATAAAAGTTGGAATTTAACAATTCGCTTATTTATGCAACAAGTGTGTCAATGATCTTTATTTTACCTATTGATTTTCATTTCATCTACACAGTCATTCTACTGAAAAAAGATTTTTCAGATAAATTATTTATAATGTATTGTGAATAGAGAACATTATTTTTTCATTTATTAAGGCTGCTCCACTCTTGGAATATAACAGTAGGTGCATTACAAATATACAATTCACATACTAAAAATCATCCAGCCTAGAGCAAGCATTTCTGGGTCCCACAAGATTTGTCCTGGTTTTTTTTTTTTTTAATAACGAACATATTTTTCCTGTTTCGTGGGTGCGTTTACCAACATGAAACACACATACAAAACGTTCAGAGCGAAACCAATATTTGAAGGTCACGCAAAGATTTGTCTACTGTGGGGATCAAACCCGCGACTCCTCGATTAAGTGGGCGGATTGGCTTAAGTTAACCTATGTTTAAGAGAAGTTTATCTTACATTGCGTTGTTCGGAAACGCACTTTCTTAAGTTAGCGAACCAACATATAAACTACCGACAAAATGACCTCAGTCCATGACCGGGCATAATTCGTCCTTCAGTTCCGTCCGTTGTCCGTCTAAAATTGAACTTGCGACTATTAAATCTAGTCTGTGGAGTGGCCTACGCTTAAACCATGACATGAAGCTGTCATCTTAACAACGGATCATAACATAAATACAAAACACTAACACATCATAAAGCTTCATGTGTCCATCATCAGAGCCGGTGAGTAATAGCTGAGAGTCTGGCGAGAAACACAAGCTTCTGATGGGCATTGCATGACCTTCCAGCGTGTGCACTAGCTTCCCTTGCGCCACGTCGAAAATGTTGATGATACCGTCTAGGGCTCCGCTTGCTATGTACTTGCCATCTGGACTCTGGAATCATAAAAATCTAGTGATTCAATGGGCACTATCTCACTCTAAAGATTCATATTACAGGGATATTGACAAACTCAAACTCGAATAATTTATTTCTAGAAAACCCTACAACCCTGAAAACTTTACAATTGGAAATTTATGTTTTTTTTTACTTAATCTAACTACTCCGGACCGCCGCGTGGTTCCCGGCTTAGAATAGGACCAACCCATCTCATCCCATCGGGTGTCGTACAAGGCGACTAAGGGAAAACTAGGGAATGGGCAGCAGCGTTCTCTTAACACTTCTGCGATCAAAAACTGCGCTCGCCAACCCGCCTGCCAAGCGTGGCGAGTATGGCAAATCCCCCCAATCACTATTATGGAAGAAAAGAAGAAAACCAGGCCCCTAGTCCCCGGCAGTCCTGATCGTCCTGGCCACGGTAGCAGCCATGGTAACGACAGGACAAGGGGTGCTAAGAATCTCCGGCAGAGATTCGGCTACCACCAAAAACGAAAATTGGCCCTGGTGACATACAACGCACGCACTTTGAGGACAGATGAGAAGCTTGTTGAGCTGGAAGAAGAGATAAACAAGTTGCGGTGGAATATTGTTGGTTTATCGGAGGTCCGAAGAAAGGGCGAGGACACGATAACCTTAAAATCCGGCAACTTGTTTTACTACCGGGAGGGCGAACAGCAGTCCCAAGGTGGTGTCGGATTTATCGTTCATAAGTCACTCATAGACAACGTTGTGTCCATCACTAGTGTGTCGAGCAGGGTAGCGTACCTGATACTCAGAATATCCAAAAGATATTCGCTGAAGGTCATACAGGTCTACGCACCGACCTCGACATACTCAGATGATGATGTCGAAGTTATGTATGAGGACATTAGTAGAGCCATACATACTTCCAAAACACACTTTACAGTGGTTATGGGTGACTTCAATGCGCGGCTGGGCAAACGGGGCGATGATGAGTTGAGAGTGGGGCAATTTGGATATGGGCAGCGCAACCCCAGGGGTCAGAGGCTGGCCGAATTCCTGGAGAAGGAGGGACTCTTTATGATGAACTCTTTCTTCCAGAAGCCGCCTCATAGGAAATGGACCTGGATGAGCCCTGATGGTTCCACCAAAAACGAAATAGACTTCATAATGAGCACCAAGCGACAAATATTTAATGATGTCTCCGTGATCCACAGGGTAAAAACCGGCAGTGATCACCGAATGGTCAGAGGCACATTAAATATTAATGTCAAAATGGAAAGATCGCGTCTGATGAAGTCTACGCTCCGACCTTGTAATGCACATATCCAAAACCCCGAGAACTTTCAACTCGAATTGGCAAACCGCTTCGAATTGCTAGACAGCAGCGCATCAGTGGACGAAATCAACAACAGGCTGGTAGAGACTGTCCATACGGTCGGGTCCAAGTATTTTAAGCCCCACCGTAAAAATAGACCTCAAAAACTATCCAACTACACCCGAAACCTCATGGCTGAGCGACGTTCCATGACGCTCCAAACCTCCGATGATGCTAAGTCCTATAGGCAGCTCAATGGACAGATATTGAAGTCCTTGCGACAAGACTTACGGTCCTTCAATACAAGGCGTATTGAGGAGACCATAGCACAGAATAAGGGCTCTAAAGTGTTCGCAAGAGACGCGTCTATTGGGCAAAGCCAGTTGACGAAGCTGAAGATGGAGGACGGAAACGTAACGTCGAATAGGTTGGAGGTGCTCAGGGAGATAGAGAGGTTCTATGGGCAGTTGTATACCTCAGTAGCTGAACCTGTTGTTGACTTGGTAAAAGACCCTAGAGCCAAGCTAACCCGACATTACACTGAAGATATCCCGGACATCAGCCTGTACGAGATTAGGATGGCTCTCAAACAACTCAAAAATAACAAAGCGCCGGGCGAAGACGGAATTACCGTAGAGCTTCTGAAAGCGGGCGGAACGCCAGTACTTAAAGTCCTTCAGAGGCTGTTTAATTCCGTCTTGCTCGAAGAGAAAACGCCGGAAGCGTGGAACAGGGGTGTGGTGGTACTCTTTTTCAAGAAAGGTGATAACACTTTACTAAAGAATTATAGGCCCATCACACTGCTGAACCATGTTTATAAGTTGTTTTCGAGAGTCATTACGAATCGTCTCGAACGCAGGTTTGATGACTTCCAGCCTCCCGAACAAGCCGGTTTCCGGAAAGGCTTTAGTACCATAGACCACATACATACGCTGCGGCAGATTATACAGAAGACCGAGGAGTATAATCGGCCACTATGCTTGGCGTTTGTGGACTATGAGAAAGCCTTCGATTCGATCGAGACTTGGGCGGTTCTTAGATCTCTCCAGCGATGCCGCATTGACTATCGGTACATCGAAGTGTTGAAGTGCTTGTATAATAACGCCACCATGTCAGTCCGAGTATAAGGGCAGTGCACGAAGGCGATCTCCATAAAAAGAGGAGTAAGACAGGGAGACGTCATTTCTCCGAAACTGTTTACGACCACCATAGAGGACGCCTTCAAGCTCTTGGAATGGCGAGGACTTGGCATCAACATCAATGGCGAATACATCACTCACCTTCGATTTGCCGACGACATTGTAGTCGTGGCGGAGTCGCTGGAAGATCTAGGACGAATGCTCGGTGACCTCAACAGAGTATCTCAACAAGTGGGTCTTAAAATGAACATGGACAAAACCAAAATAATGTCTAACGTCCATGTCGTACCCACCGCACTCACCGTTGGGAACTCTACTCTTGAAGTTGTCGACGAATACATTTACCTGGGACAGGTAGTCCGGTTAGGTAGGTCCAACTTTGAGAGAGAGGTCAATCGACGAATCCAACTCGGCTGGGCAGCGTTCGGGAAACTGCGCAATATCTTCTCATCCAAAATACCTCAGTGCCTTAAGACTAAAGTTTTCAGTCAATGTGTGTTACCAGTGATGATATATGGATCAGAGACGTGGTCTCTTACAATAGGTCTCATAAAAAAGCTCAGAGTTGCTCAGCGAGCTATGGAGAGAGCTATGCTCGGCGTTTCTCTACGCGATCGAATCAGGAATGAGGAGATTCGTAGAAGAACCAAGGTTACCGACATAGCCCTTAAGATTAGCAAGCCGAAGTGGCAATGGGCGGGCCACATAGCGCGTAGATCGGACGGGCGTTGGGGCAGAAAGATTCTAGAGTGGCGACCACGTATTGGCAAGCGCAGCGTGGGACGACCGCCTGCCAGATGGACCGACGATCTTGTGAAAATCGCAGGAAGTCGTTGGATGCAGGTGGCATCAGACCGGTTACGCTGGAAAGCGATTGGGGAGGCCTATGTTCAACAGTGGACAAGTATGGGCTGAGATGATGATGATGATGATGATGACTCCGGATCAGAACGCGGCCTCCACTGAGAAGATAAGGAGAAAAACTCAGCAGGCTTGTCTCACATCACATTATTTATTTCGCTTTTTGCATCCAGTATGCAAGTAATTTCTTTTGAACCATTTGATTACAGAAGAAATTTTGACCCAGTTCGTCTTATTCCAAAACGTGGACTTTCGATAGTTCTAGTACTAAATCCCTGACCAATCTAACCTGGATTGGTCAGTGATTTGGTACTACAGAAATTCTTTTTACAAAACGAGAATCAAGGTTGACAGATGTAACTTCTACTTTCCAAAAGAAACTACTGTGATGTAGTTTAACTAGTACTATCTCTAGCGGACGTCTAACATATATATACTTTATATATATATATATATATCGGTCTTAGTATCAGACATAGTGATTATAAACAAAATTTAGAAGAATACAAAAATTATTATTATTTATATCCTAGTTTTTCAAGTAACATTGATAATATTATGCATTAGTTAGAGGATGACGTTCCATTAATTTAACAAAAAAGAACAGTGTTTTGTTTGATGCAAATTTCGTACTAGTGTAACGAAAAATAGTGCAATTCATTTCTATTTATGTAGAATATACTTATGAAACTGCCAACCAGCATAAATGGTTAGTATAATTAGAAAATTTGATAGATTAATAGGAAGTAGTAATAATTTAAAAAAAACACCGTCACTCCTATATTCCCCAGAGAGGGATGGCAGAGGTGTACTGAGTACACCCACGTTTCGCCGACGATGTTAGGTCCCATGTAATAGGGGGCGAGCCTATTGCCATATACCAGGCACAATTCCAGACTCCGGACTCATACTGGGAATTTTCCGTTAGAAAAACTATATTTGTCCGTCCTAGGATTTGAACCCAGGACCTCGTGATCACAAAGCGATGCGCTTTGCCACCAGACCAACGAGACAGTCAACGAGAAAGTAAACAAAAAACTATGAAAAATATAATATCAACATAATTTCTTACATAAGCTACACTCAATGTGAATTTCCCTCTGGTGTCCAATGTTTGCTCTTGTTTACCACTTTCAACATTGAATATCAATATCTTTCCAGCATTGCTTCCTGAGATGACGTGTTTTCCGTCTGGGGAGAAGTCCAGGGTCCACACATCAGTGGCACCAGTCTCCATCGTCTTAATCTTATCACCGGTTGCAATATCAAATAGGATTAGTGAGGAGTCTTGAGAGCTGCTTGCTAATGCTGAAATATGTTCAGAGGATAATTACATTCCTTCCTAAAACCAACTTGGTAATCAAAAGCATCTTAGGATAAAGGCCCAGATGATACAGGCTATGCCTAGTGTGGGGACTAATAAGACTATCTATATCATCACGCCAGATCCCTTGTGGGGTAGGTAGAGAGTACAGAGTTCCAACAGGTTCTTTCCTTACATACCTCTCTGGCTTCCTCCACTATCATAGTTCGTCTCATACATGCTCGCCGGTTACACAGACTCTTGACTTGTCTTTCAAATAAGACTTGATCTATTCGGTCATGGTAAGATAGTCTAGGTCTTCCCCAGTACCTACATCCTTCCAGTTTCACATTGTATATCTGTTTTGTCATTCTTTCTTCTAGACTAATAAGACTAGATTACTATATCTAGATTTATATTCTCAAACAGGTACTTACAAGGTTAATGACTCTTACCTATAATAATAGTCATTTCTTAAGTAATTCTAAATCTGTTGTGCAAATGCTCTTACTTACACAAAACTGTTCTGTTTACACTCAAAGGTTAACTGGTAGATAACTCAAAGTGAACTAAGCTTGCCTTTGTACATCATCTTTGTAAATATGCTAACAAATTGTCTATTTCTTTTGTACAATGAATAAATAATAAGAGAAAATATATATTTTTGAAAAAGAAATAAAGATTTATGATTATTCTATCTATCTATATCATCACACTAGATCCCTTGCAGGGTAGGCAGTCTCTGGCTTCCTACACTCTCATAATTTGTCTCATACTGTTGCAGTATGGTCGGACACCTTATGATTATTATTTACTATTAACAAGGTACTTTAGAAAATAATCAGTTAGTTACATTTAATAAGAAATTACCCACACTTTAGATTACAACAATATTATCTAACACTAATTGAATTTCATAATCAAAATAGTCTTCTTTCAGTTTTTGAAAAACTTTTTTTTGTAAGTATTTATTCACATATTTATTTATATAAAATTATAAAAATATTTTATAAAATGTGCGATGACCAAATTATACAAAATGAACTTCTCGGCTGCTGTGTTTTTCAAATGTTTCTGCAACTAAGAGTATACTCTTGATAGTAAGAGGATCTCTTTGTTTCATCTATCTAAATCATCACGCCAGATTGCTTACGGGGTAGGCAGGGAATACAGTGTTATCTATTTGAGTTTAACTCACTTTTGCCATCAGGACTAACAGCGACTGAGATTACTCCAAGTGAATGACCTTCCAACTGGTGTTTTACTTCCAACTTGCCGTTATCCAACTGCCATATCTTTATCAGGTCATCCAGCCCTCCGGTTATTAAGTAGTTTTTAGGCTCTGGCTGGGAGTTTGTATCCCTAAAATAAAGAGGCTTATACTTAAAAATCAAATAAGAAATGGTTGGCCCAGATGTTAAGAGCTAAAGCTGCTCTCCCTACCAGATCGCAAGTCGTGAGTTTGATTCCCACATGGGACTTATCTTTGTATGGCCCCCTATATTTGTTTTGGTCGCAGTATTTGCATATCGACCTCATGCCTCCCGCTCTCTGGTACCCCAAATATTATGTAGATACCGCCTATTTTAGGTTAGAACGCTTACTGTAAAATTTCGTTATTCTCATCTTCAGTCTCTTTAGGCTTTTCGGCATCTATCTTACTCCAACCGCAACACCAAATTGAATCTTCATGAGCATTTTCTTTTTTCAATTGCAAATAATACTGAAAAAATCATCAATGGAAACAATTTTAGCCAATTGGTATAATATTAGTACAATATTTACGAATCTGAAACCTACCAGTGTTGTAATAGACATTATTTTTTGTAAATACAATTTGATACTACGGCTATAATAATGGTTTATGAATTTAAGAAAATGTAATAGCTAAAATTTACAAAAACATAAAGGTAGGTATCGGTAGGTATCATAATATATATCTTGACAGCAAGCAGACAAAGTACTAGTGATGTCAACCGGTTCTATAAAAACCGGAGATTAACCGGTTAACACATGAAACGGTTTTTCACCGGTAATTATTAAATAATAAGTGCGTACGTAAATCTGCTCTTCTATACAGTTAATTAAATACTTCATATAAGTATACAAACTGACCGTTAAATAACGATATTATAGAGACCAAATCAGGCTAGTTAATCCCAAGACACACACCCAGACCCACATATTAGAGTTCTTGTTATTTATTTACTCTATTTACTTACCCTTTTTGATCTGTAAGGGGCCGTTCGCACAAGCGTATTTTTTTAGTGCTGGAAAAAACCATCGAGATGAAACAAATGGAAAACAGTACATGCGTTCACACGTGAGCGATTTTTTATCGCGACCGATTTTAATCGCGCTTGTTCTACTTTCAACGCTCGTCGTTTAAGCGTTTAAGCCGTGATTACACTTCGCGACCACGACTCCGACCTGACAGCCTTGACACGCCATTAAGCCGTGATTACACTTGCCGATTCCGACTCCGACCTGACTGCCTTGAGACACCATTACAAGGCAGTCAGGTCGGAGTCAAGAGTTGGATTCAACTTCACCCGACCCCGATTACGACCAACGTTTTTTATACGATGCAGTCATCGTAATGATAAGTATCAGTGTATCGATATAATATCATATTGTTGTCGTGTAAAAAAATAATTTAAAAGTGAAAGTGATTGATGATGTATCGAAACATCAACCTTAAATTGGGCTTTCTTTATTCATATGTCTCTTCATCTTTCCTGTCCGGATAAATAGAAAAATAGGTGGATTGAAAAATAATTAATTTAGATCAGTCAGCGCGTGCGCTTCTTCACAGAGGGTCGTGTAGCGTGCAGCGACATGGAATTCAGCACTAAGGGTGAAAACGATATATCGGTGTTATGATAGGCATAGACGTGGGTAACTCATCAAAAATACGCGAGCTACATAATAGCTCACAGCTCAGGTGTGTGAGCCGGTTCAATAACTCAGCTCGCAGATCAGCTCAATATGTAGATACCTACCTGCCGCCCGCACAATGCGAGCCGCGTGCTGAATTGAGCCGACGGTGCTGCCATAGTTCGTTCGACTCCGCCGAGCTAATCTGTAGCGCGGCGGGGTGTCCCGGCCCGATTCAAAGAAGTTCAAAATGTTATTGCTATCTCTATCTAAAAAATAATTTTGCTAGCTTTTAATTTAGATAATAATGACTAAATAAGAGCCTAATTACTTTGTCTACTAAAATTGGGTTTAATTTTTTAATCTCAACAAGTCAGCTGGCCCCGATAGCTTACCTGCAATATTTTTGGTCAGCTGTGCTGATGAGCTATGTATCCCCATGTCAATCATCTTTAAAGATCCCTCCATGAAGGTATCATGCCAGCTTTATGGAAATCGGCCTTTATAACTCCGATACATAAAAAAGAACCTAAAGACTGTGTTGAAAACTACAGGCCTATATCAAAGTTGTGTCAGCTAGCCAAAATCTTTGAACGAATTATATACAATCAGGTATACAGCAGTTTGAAACTTTGTTTGGATTCTCAGCAACATGGATTCGTAAAAAACCGATCCACTGTTACCAATTTGGCAGTTTTCACTGATTTTGTTTCTGATCAAATGAATTGTGGCAATCAAATAGATGCTATCTATACCGATTATACGAAAGCATTTGATCGTATTGACCATGAGATGTTGCTCCTTAAGCTACTTAAAGTGGGTATAAGGGGTGATTTATTTAGGTGGTTCTCATCATATACTGGGAAACAACTGGGAAGGTACGTAAGGTGCCTCGGACTACCACAAAGGGTCAAGTTGATGAGGAAAGCTTCATCAAGGTGGAAAAGAAGAAGAAGAAGCCCCCTCGAAGAAACCGGTGTGGGTCTGCACCGGTCGACGATGGCACATTCCTGCGTTCAGCAGTACCGACGACGCTGCTGTACGTGTCACGGCTACACTACACCACCAAAGCCGATGACATTGTGGAGTATGCCCGCAAGAAGTCCTTGTATACTCTGAGGGTCGAGAAGTTGAATTATTTAGTTGACTTAGCATGCAGAGATTGCAAGTACTAAGAGAATCAGTTAATATAATGAAGTTGTTTATACTGTTACGTGGCGGGGTAATTAAATACTGACTAACGTGCGAAGTACTTTATTAGGCGCTGTACGCACAAAACAGTTCGTCAAACACAAGCACTAAACACACTCTAGTACTCCTCTCGTTAGTACTCAAATACCCACTATCTTGGATGTCAAAATTAACACCATATTCCTAATCAGCATCACCTAAAACCCTAAAAATGATACCCATATTGATTATACACAAAAAGCCGCGTCCGCCTTCTTGGATTTCAAAATTATACCCTCTATTCTTAAGAATCGATACAAAATAAAAGTCATTGATGATGTTTTGAAACATCAATTTTGAACAGGATGAATATACTACGTCATGCGCCCTATTGCAATTCTGCGGTATGCGTCGCGGGGGAAGATTCAAATGAAAAGCTGAACAATTGTTAAAACAGTGCTCCACTCAACAGTTGTGACCCTCTTCAGACAGACGCGCAGAGTTTCTTCTCAAAAATATGGGTTCCCAGTCGCTCGAACGTGCGCCGCGCGATGTAGCGCGCTTAGGTACAATTTTATTGGGTCACAACTAGCGGGCTTTGCAACGAGCTTTATTGGTCTGATAACCCAAGTACACATTACAATTATCTATCCCTTTCTAGGGTAAAACTCTTTTAATTTTACCTATCCCTTTCCAGGGTTACACTCTTCTAATTGTATTACGTAATCCTTATGTGCTAATTACTAAATCTATTACATACTATACTATTTTAACTTCATCTATTACAATATCTATTTTATATACATCATGAAGACGACGTCCTGTACAAATTTTTTATTAAACTTTTTTCAGTGTCGATATATCGATGTATGATGTAAGGTTTTGTAAAATTAACATCGCTTTAAAAATATCGATATATCTATATTTTACAAGAAATTTAAGCACTTTTTTTTATTCGAATGTCTGTTTGTCACTCTGCTTTAAAAGATGTAATCCATTTTTCATACACTTGCGGGTATTTGCATGAGTTAAAATTTAGCATAGAGGTATGTGTGCCAACACTACATCTGTTTACTGCACTGTACTAATCTAAAGCGATCTCGAAACATAAATAACTCACAATTTACAACGTTGATGTGTTGCCTATTTAAACATCGATATATCGTTTTCACCCTTAGTGCTGAATTCCATGTCGCTGCACGCTAGACGTCTCTCTGTGAAGAAGCGCGCGCTGACCGATCGAAGATAATTATTTTTCGATCTACCTATTTCTCTATTTATCCGGACAGGAAAGATGGAGAGACATACGAATAAAGAAAGCCCAATAAAAGATTGTAGTTCCGATACATCATCAATCACTTTCATTTCACCTTATTTCTTTACAACAATATCATATTATATCGATACATTGATGCTTACCATAACGATGACTGCATCACTTAAAGTCCTTGGTTGGAGTCGGGGTTGGGTGAAGTTGAATCTAACTCTGACTCCGACCTGATGGCCTTCGTATGGCGGCTCAAGGCAGTCAGGTTGGAGTCGGGGTCGGCAAGTGTGATCACGGCTTAAACGTCGAGCGTTGAAAGCAGAACAAGCGCGATTAAAATCGGTCGCGAGAAAAAAGCGATCACGTGTGCACGCATGTACTACTGTTTTCCATTTGTTTCATCTCGACGGTTTATTCCGGCTCTGCAAAAAAGCGCTCGTGCAAAAAAACGCCCCGTACTTCTGTGCCCATTCACCCCGGTTAATGCAAGTTTAACGA
The DNA here is from genome assembly GCA_905147815.2 of Phalera bucephala. Lineage (NCBI taxonomy): Eukaryota > Metazoa > Arthropoda > Insecta > Lepidoptera > Notodontidae > Phalera > Phalera bucephala. The sequence goes on from LR990609.1 coordinate 52,748,777, forward strand.
TATATTGTCTATGGTTATTTCTGCGTGGCAAAGCATTGCCAAAAAATAGCAACTTTGCTCTTTGGTCTGTAGTCGGTGGCATAGGGTATATAGATTTTTAAGTCTTTAGTCTATGGACTATGGTCTATGGTGGGTGACAGAAAACAGTGATTATATACTCTTTGACCAAAAATAAAATGGTGTCGCAGGTATTGAGATCGCCATTTCGTGATTATATACCCTTTGTATATGACCAAAAATAAAATGGTGTCGCAGGTATTGTGATCGCCATTTCGTGATTTTATACTCTTTGTATTATATTTCCTAAGGAAGCATTGATTGTTTCCTGTGTTATAGCTATATCTAAAAGTTTTATTCTAAATTAGTTATTTGTAGTGTAATAAAGCTTCCATAAATTTGATAGGCTGCAAATACGTTTAGTTCTACAGACGATAATGGCTGTTTCTAAATCAACAAACACGTATAATCGTCAGAATTGGGAAGATTCGGTAAGCATCTTGCTTCTAATCAAATCAACAAATTTGAATTAGGACGTGCTATTCATACTTTTTTGTTTTGTGCAGGACTTTCCAATATTGTGTCAAACATGTCTTGGAGATAACCCCTACATACGTATGGTAAGCTTTTGTGATTTGTCACCTAACTAAATTTATTACAAGGGATGATACTGGTATAAACTTCATATATTTTCTTTACAGACCAAAGAAAAATATGGCAAAGAATGCAAAATATGTGCGCGTCCATTCACAGTCTTCCGGTGGTGTCCTGGTGCTCGAATGCGTTTCAAAAAAACAGAAATATGCCAGACTTGTTCCAAACTAAAGAATGTTTGTCAAACTTGCCTCTTAGATCTTGAATATGGGTTACCAATCCAAGTTAGGGATGCTGCACTTAAAATACAAGATGATCTACCTCGTAATGAAGTAAATAAAGAATACTATATCCAGAATTTGGATAGTCACATGGCTAAGTTCGATCCAACTCAGCCTAGTAACTCTGCTCTGAAGTCTAAAGGTGCTTCTGACCTGTTGTTGCGGTTGGCAAGAACTGCACCATATTATAAGAGAAATAGGCCACATGTGTGCTCATTTTGGGTAAAGGGAGAATGCAGGCGTGGTGAGGAATGTCCATACCGTCACGAGAAACCTACAGATCCTGATGATCCATTGGCTGATCAAAACATCAAGGACAGGTAAAGATTTTCAATATTTCTTATAAACCTTAAAATATCCAACTTAATGTTGGAGTTACGAGGCATGCCTTTTAAGTTTTGTCGTTTGAAGAAAAAATCACAACTAGAACCTTATAGTACTTTTTATTGTTTTTCAAAGTATTCACCACAGCTTAATACACTTTTCCATTCACTCAAACCAGTTATTGTAACATTTATTCCACTCTAAAGTGGGGGTGTTCATAATGGCTGACTTGAAAGCATCGACGGCTTCTTCACCGGACTGGAACCTTTGACTACGAAGACTTTTCTTAATTGTAGGAAATGTAAAGAAATCGTTAGGGCTTAGGTCAGGACTGTATGGTCAAGAATTTCTAATTTTTCCTGCTTCAAATACTCAATCGTTTGACGAGCGCTGTGTGAGCTTGCATTGTCGTGGAGCAGGATGATGCGTCACTTTGAGTTAGATTATCGAAGTTCGGCGAAGACTTGTGGTAAACAAACTGTAGTATACCACCCTGCGTTAACTGTTTTACGATCTTCAAGTGCAATAGTCACAACATGGCCGGTTTTTCCAACGAACGTGGCCACCATCTTCTTTGAAGTGCTTCGAAAACGAACAACTTTAGTCGGCTTCGGCTTGTCTTGAAAGACGCAGATTGTAGATTGTTGTTTGGTATCAGGATCAAAGGCATAGATCCAAGATTCGTCATCACTGATGATGTCGTGGACGTGATTTGACTCTCCTCGGTTGAACCTTTGCAGAGTTTTCTCACACCATCTGCCGCCTTGTGATCGTCGGAAAGCAGATGCGGTATCCAACGGAAAACTAGCTTTCTCACACCAAGCGCTTCATGCAAGATCTTCTGAATGGTTGTCCCTAAAATGCCCAATAGAGCCTTTATCTCTCGATACGTCACATGACGATCTTCGAGAATTAGTTGTCTTACAGCAATGATGTTATCTTCAGTGAAGGCGGATTTTGGGCGGCCTTCGCGAGATTTGTCACTAACACTAGTATGTCCACGCTGGAATTCTAAATACTTGTAGCTTCTAATTTATTAATTTATCATAAATAGTGACAAAACACTGTTTATGATAAATTAATAATCTTATGATTGACATTAATTATAAAACAAAGTCTCGTAGGTGTAGTGGCAAAGCGCGTCACTTTGTGAACATGAGGTCCGGGGATTTAAATCCTGGGTTGGACGAGTGTTGTTTTTCTAACGAAAACTTCCCAGTATAAGTCTGGAGTCTGGAATTGTGCCTGGTATACGGCAATAGGTTCGCCCCCTGTTACATGGGACTTAACATCGTTGGCGAAACGTGGGTGTACTGAGTACACCTCTGCCACCCCTGCTTGGGGAATATAGGCGTGATGGTGTTTATAAAACAAAGTCTCCCCCTGCCGCGTCTTTCTGTCTGAATGCCATAAACTCAATAACTACCGAACATATTTTTATATGGTTGTCACCAATGGACAGAGTCGTTCAAGAGGAAGGTTTATGTTTTTACCCGTGCGAAGCCAAGGCGGGTCACTAGTGATTAATAAAATCAGACTAAATCTGATGCATGCTTAATTTATGTATGTATAAGAGTTTATTCTTGGGTTACTGGGCACCAATTTTGGATATTGCACTTTCCTCAAGAATTGTTTTATCAGCAAAGTACCTAATCTTTATTCTTTACACCATACATTTGTAATATGAAGATTATTTTTCTATTAAAAACAAAAATATGGATCATGGCCATTACAATGCCAATGTATAATGTTTATCATAATTAGTCTATAAAATAATGTGCTAATAATCGGCTAGTTCTTACAATACTAAATGGGTTTTACCATATTTTTCTTGTTTACAGATACTATGGTGTAAATGATCCTGTAGCAGAGAAGCTTATGCGACGTGCAGCGGCTATGCCGGCCCTGCCTCCCCCCGAAGATAAGACTGTCACCACATTGTATATTGGCAATCTGCCTGACAATATAACTGAGGATGAACTAAGAGGACATTTCTACCAGTATGGTGAAATTAGGTGAGTTTGCCTTAAAGGAAACTGAAAGATGAACTTATAATGTGTTTGGGCTTAAACTGATTGCTAAATTTAGTCTATATTTGAAGTAGTTTGTGGAGAGGTCTAGGTCTAGCTTTTCTGCGTATGAATACGCTGTTAGCTGAATGCCCCTACAGCTTCACAGACTTCTATCTGGTGTAGGTGACACGATGATCATGAAAGCAGTTCTCTCAAGGCGAGAACCTCCCATTGCACTGTATTTGGGTTTACTTTTGCAATTTCCGTTGATGTGGGTTACTTAAACATGGGATCTTTTTTAGTGCATATTATAAAACTAAGATCCCCCCGTTGCTTCAGTCTATCTGTCTGAACGTGATAAACTCGGGACCTTAAATTACCGAGCGGATTTTTATACGGTTTTCTTTAATAGAAGGAGTGATTCAAGACGAAGGTTTATATGTACAGTTTACTCGTGCGAAGTGGGGGCGGGTTGCTAGTGTTAATATAGTATGATACTTATGTGTAATATAGCTAGCAGATAATTTATCAGTACAAAATATATATATAGTATGTAAGGAAAGAACCTGTTGGAACTCTGTACTCTCTGCCTACCCCGCAAGGGATCTGGCGTGAGGTTATAGCTAGATAGAAAAAATATATTTTTGAAACGAAAACTTCTATAGGCGCGTTGGGCATTTTTTGAGATGGGAAAAAACAATTGAACTCGCGACACTAACCCTTACCGACACCTCGGTATATAAGTATGTACATATAATATGTATGTACGTACATAGATACAGATGCACGTTGGCATTTTTTGAGATGGGGAAAAAACCATTGAACTCGCGACACTTACGTTTTTTATTTTCTTTTATAGCAAACATAGCCCCACAATATTTTTAATACACATTTTGTGACAAGGGAATAATGTAGTTACAGGCTAATCTGTCACCAATGGTTACGACTTATTATTGTAGAATATAATTAAAATGTTTGTATATGTTTTTATTTATAGGTCTCTGACTTTAGTGCCCAGAGCACAATGTGCATTTGTACAATATACAACAAGAAGTGCTGCGGAACATGCAGCCGAGAAGACATTCAATAGGCTCGTTATAGGAGGCAAGAGGCTTACCATTAAGTGGGGCAAGTCACAAGGTATAGTACATTCTTCATGGTTTTGTCAATTAATAAATTCTTTTATTATATGTTGGTCTGGTGGCAAAGCGTATCGCTCTGTGATCACGAGGTCCTGGGTTCAAATCCTAGGTCGGACAAATGTAGTTTTTCTAACGAAATATTCCCAGTATGAGTCCGGAGTTTAGAATTGTGCCCGGTATATGGCAGTAGCCTCGCCCCCTATTACATGGGACCTAACATCGTCGGCGAAACGTGGGTGTACTCAGTACACCTCTGCCACTCCCTCTGGGGAATATAGGCGTGACGGTGTTTTTATTATATGTTCTATCACTGAATTCTTATTAGCAACTCGAACTATGGGTCTTTATTACATGTTGTATTTGCATCCGTGGTGTTTTTACTTTTAAAAAAAATACAAAGGCCCACACTTGGAGTTATTCATGTGTCTTGAGTGTATTTCTCTTCTTCTTTGTTGGTTCCTCATGACTGAGGGTTGTGACCACCACAGTCAAGGTTTTGCACAAGCACTCTCCAGGCTTCTTGGCATTCAGCCTGGTTGATGGCATCTGTAATACTAGTGCTCGTGGTCTCTCTGATGACGTCTTTCCATTTGGTTGGCGATCTTCCTCTACTCCTCTTTCCTTCCACGTGGCAAACTACTATTAGCTTTTCCAAGTTGTCTGGTTCTCGTCGGGCCACGTGTCCGAAGTATTTAAAGAGTCTCTGCATGCAGACTGTAGACAGGCGAGTCTTGATCTTTAATTCCGACAGAACAGGTGCATTTGTTCGGCGTGCAGTATGCCCAACATACCAAACATGTAAATCTACATACACAAACACCCAGCCGAAACAAATATTTGTGGGTCACACAAAGAATAGTCCCCACTTTTTTTTTGGCAGGAAATCGAAGAGTGATGTTGTCAATTTATTTTAATTTCCAAAACTTGTGTTATTTCGAATTATAATGTGTAATGTTGGTGGAATATTAACCATTATGTATTCCTATATGTGCATGAGTGAAGGTAATTGTAACAGTGATAAAACGTGCCTTTTCGATTTCCCTCAAAACGGCCGTCGCAATTAGTATGTAAAGTATCCATCACTTTACTATCCAGGGTGGGGCACTTCATCAATTTCATTATCATCTTCGTCATCAAGTTCATTGGGTAGTTGAATTAATTTAGAAATGAATATTCGTAAACTTTGTACAATGGCATAATGTAAACGCAATTGCCACGAGAAAAAAAAAAAAAAGAATTGTCCCGTACGGGGAACGAACCCGCGACTATTCGATCTAGTGAGCATAGCGGCTTAAGCGCTTAACCACTGTACCGAATCATCCATCAATTTTATATTCGAAAACACATGAATTAACTTAATCGCATGCAATTGCTGCAATTTTGGACTTTTTTCAACAGCATAGCCTCACTATATAAATTTATTTCTATATAGTGTCATAGTTTACATTCATGTAGGTACGGTCAGCAACGCAAGTCTCTTAACACCCTCAAGTTTTCCAAATTGCTTGCAAATTTTTGTTGTACAACATATCCATTATTTGTGTTCATATAAATGTATTTGAATATGTTATTGATAATTTGCTCTTGACAATGTTCTTCGACATTTGTAATATAAAGAGTACTTACGTTGCTTACTGTGCACAAATACGCTTAGCGGTGTACTCTCAAGCCACGACCAAGCCCACAAATGATTCATGACTTATGCGTGTGTTGTGTTCGGGCATTCGGCCCCCTCTCACATAGATAAAACTCCAAGCGGTTCAACACCGCTTCCTCCGTAAAGACCCCTGGTTCGTACGGAATGTCGATCTCCACTCCGATCTAGGTCTCGAACCTACGCCTATATTAAAAAGGCGACAACATGACACTTCGCGAATGCATCTACCCATGCGAGTCATGTTAATCGTAGCCGCTGCCGACTACGATCCCCCCCCCCCCCCCCGACCCTTGCCGCCACCGCCGCCCGCGACATGTTCTCTCCGATCCCCCCGATGCTTTGTCATCCATTCTTTCCGCTCAGAATACGGGCGACGACGACGTAGTCGTAGATCCCCTCCCATAGCCGGCGGTTGACCGGTGCACTTAGTAGTGCACCCCGTCCTCCCACAGCGACTGTCCCAACCAAGGGCGCCTCGAGTATGTCGCCGCTTGCCCTTCTGGCTCGAGCGTAGTGGTTGCACGCTCGCCCTTAAGTCCGGTGAAGCTGTGAAGGTCTCGCGGCCAACAGCGTACATCACACACACACACACACACACACACACACACACACACACACACACACACACACACACCCGCAAATGATCTTGTCAAATTACGACCGATACAGTTCCCACATGTCTGCTGTATTTTTAATGTGTTCTGTGCACCACAGGTCGCCAGGGTGCTAATGAGAAGAATGAAATGGCACCAGTTTTAGAGCCGGTTCCTGGTCTTCCAGGAACGTTGCCCCCACCACCAGCTTATCTGCATCCATTCCCACCACAGGTATGTAGGGAATATTTTTTTAGTAGAATACATTACATACATTACATACATTTTAGTATACAGGGCGGACGGCGCTCCTAAGGAACAAGATTAAAAGGGGAAAAATAAGACCAGCTAGCTGTCTTACTAGTCCTTAGCAATTAGTATTAAATATCTGGTTGATTAAAATTGAAAAAAAAATTGTTAAAAATATTTTGCCCTCAGCTTAAGTATATTTTAGAGAAAAAAAGATTAACTTTTTATTTTACCATCATGACATCCAGAAGTTCTTAATAGTCTAAATACTACAACTTTTAAAAATTAAATTAAATGCTGTTCTTATCGTTTTACAAATAAAACACCGCAGTGCAGACTCATTTGAAAGTTTTGTGGTATATCATTATTAAAAAAATAATAGACTGGACACATTCCACCTTGTATTATATAATACTCCAACTGACCATGTCTTCATTAACACTTCCAGATGCCTCCACCTCCCAACCGGCGAAACGACTTCTTCAACCTGCAGCAATACGGTGGGGGCTGGCCGGCTTGGGGAGGCCCAGGAGTACCGCCTCCGCCCGCGCCGTTGCTTCACTACCCCAGCCAGGACCCAGCTCGGCTCGGCGCGCACGCACATGCGAACCACCCACAACCCTAGTTTATGCCGCGGCACTACCCCAGCCAGACCCCGATCTGTCCAAATTTAACTTCTTAAAGACCTGCAGCGTCTAGGGCGACAAATCCATGACATTTTGTTGCTCTAGACGTGAGATAACCGTTGTCTTACGTGCTGGCATGGCGTACAGCGACAAGTTTGACATGAAAGATTTAGCCCCACTAGTAATCACTCCTATACCGAGGGTAACCACAACTTTAGCAATATTGTTTAAATCTTATTATTCGGTAAGAGATGAAGCTAAAAAATGCATATTTCTGTTCCAAAGTATCAAATAATTCTTAGCTGCTGTCCAGAGTCTGGAATTTTGGACAGTATAAGGGCAATAAAATCGCTTCCTATTATGTTAGAATCTAACATCGGCATCATGGTAGTATATAGTATACTTTTGCAGCCCCTTTTTGGGAAATATCGCGTGACGGTTTTTTATTTCATTGATCCAAGTCTCTGAAGTCAGTTAAGACTAGAATATTGTTTGAGATGGTGGTGCCCTGTATACAGTGTACCGTGACTCGTGTAGTTGCAAGATTTTATTCGAATACCATGTCACCATTTTTACCCTGCAGGGATGTGATTGTGATATATTAATGCAACAGTTCAAAGAATAACTGGACAATAGGTGGGTCTGTTTGGAATTGTAATGTGGTTAATTAAGTATAAGAAAATACATTATGTAATTTTAGGAGAAATTGAATTTTGTTTCTTTGTGTTGTAAGTATAAAATCTGACATTTTTCGCAGTTGTTTCATTACCACCTTTTAACTATTTATTGGGTCATACATTCTTAGCTATTTTGAAATAAAACAAAACCATTCTGAAACTATATTTATTATTAATCATAAGTTTATAACATGACTTAATTGTTACAAAACAGTTTAAATATTTAGATAAATCTACACGCCTCCGCTTACCATGTATCTGGGGTAAGGACGGTCTGGTAAATCATTTACATTATACTAGGCCCAGATTATTCATTAACATACCTACAGTCGTACAAGGATATTTTAGCCCGCGGCTAAAATCTGAAGTAACGCAGTCATCAAGTGAAATGTCACTTCACGACAGTCGCAGAGTTGCCGTTTTCTATGAAATTCACCGAAGTTCTTTAATTAGTGACGGTCCCTGGATATAAGAAAATTTTACTAAATGATAACCTTTATTCCACACCAACCTATGTTATCCACAAGCCAAAATTTCCTTGTCGTACTATACGTAGGCGCCCCACAATGGACGCTGTCACGTGTCAAGTTAAATTATTTTCGTAAGCGGTCTATTTTAGAATGTTGCCAAAGCTGTTTAGTCGACTGACTAGTTAATTAATATGCTTAAAAGTTTACCACCTTAAACTATTTTATTTATACACGATAAATACTAAGGTAGAGGTCTTGTGCATCTAAAAGATAGTCTCAACGCAGGGCAAGAGGGGACACACATTGGAAACACTAACGATTAAGTAAATTTTCCAAATACATAGCGTTATACAATGACATGACACAGATCCGAATATATTATTACATGGCCATAAATTCAGAAGATTCAAATTCATATTTGTTTTGCCAATTTCAAATACACATTTGAGTATATTTACATGATTATTTTTGGAATGTAAACATTGAAGAAAAGAAGGGAGTACATGCAAGTGATTTGTTCTGGAATTTATCAAAGAATGTAAGTAAAGTCGCGGAGTACGCGGTAATACATAGATATTGAAAAGATAATCGAAACATAAAATCTTTAAGTGCAATTCGGTTGAATATTTGTAAGAAAGGAAATGTATAGAATGTTCAAGTAAACGTTTTAAGTGGCTCTCGCTAATTTAAGGTGCAAAAGTATAGAATTTTAAGTTGCGTTATATGAAGGACTATAACCAACTAAAGTTATGATGTGTATTTTTATGCGATAGGACCCTGGTAGAACTCTATTTATAATAAGACTCCACAATTCGTTAGTAGGTTCGTAGGTCTTAAAGCATTTCGTAAGCTCATGTCTGTTTGAAACAATCGTTACAGCTAGCAATTAACTAAATCGTGGCGTATTATACCTTAGTAATAAATATTAATTATAATTATCATTAACATGTTCAAAAATGCCGTTTATTACAAACAGTGCGACAAAAAATAGAGGTGACGATACACTGAGACAACGATATCAAAGTTATGTAGTTTAAGGGATTTAAGGATATTAAGCATTAAAATCTACGATCTTGTGAAAATCGCAGGAAGTCGTTGGATGCAGGTGGCATCGGGCCGGTTACGCTGGAAAGCGATTGGGGAGGCCTATGTTCAGCAGTGGACAAGTATAGGCTGAGATGATGAAGCATTAAAATTGATTTTTAACAATCCACACATTTGTGTTGGAGTATTTCGTGATATATGAAATTGTACTTCTTTTTAAAATCCATGGATATATTACAATAGATTGAGCACTGCGAAAAAAACGTGATAACAAGGATGCTCACTTAGAGCCCTACGTCTCTTTCTAAGTAGGGTGACCGAACATTGGTACAATTATGGACTTGTTGACATATAATTAACGTATAATTTTCGGGCACTGTTTATTGCCGTAATTCTTTCCTTCTATGCCTATGCCACATCTTAAATGAGTAGTAGTCAAAGTTCTTGATCTTAAATGAGTTTGCCCATTTTCTCGCTGTCTATACATTTTTTTCAGAATCTGTAAATTCAGCTCCAAATATCGCAAAAATTAAGGATAATCTCCTGGGCCGTTTTTCTGTATCTACAACGGTTGAGATAGCTGCCCTTACTGTCCCATCTTAATCCATCTTGCATATAAAGACGAATTGAGAACCTTGTTCGTTTTGAACTCGGAAATAAATGGTTTACAGCGTATTTAAACCATATCATCAATAGGTATAGTCCGTATTAGTTCCACCTTATGGTCAACTTCTGCATCGTAATGGGTGCCAGCGTGACACCGGGCTCCAGGTTATTGCTCTCACTCATCATTTCCAGAGTTGTTTAAATAATAGAAAATTCAATGTTGTGTCTGTGAGTAAGAGTTTAATTTTCTTTAGCAATATTTAGACAGTACTCAATCCGTTTAGGGTTATAAATTCATAATACTTGTCCACCTTGACACGTGAGATGTCACAAACCTGTTTCGCTCTATTTTGTGTAGCACTATACATTTAGGTTTTATAATTCAGAATATAAATAATTTCGAATACATAATTATTTAAATTACTTTTCGCACACAGCCATCATGATATTTTGGCCGTAAAACTGCTACTACTTATGCAAAATCAACAGTGGCAATTTATCAGAACACTACGGAAAACTTGCGAGACGTTATGTGGATACTAATGTGTGGACTAATCTGCTATTAAAAATGAGTCAAGCTTCCACACAATCTCATTTCATAACTGACAATACGAGTAAACAGTAGTAACATAGATAAGTAACAAGAGCTCTCTAATCCTGAAGATATAATTAATTTTCATTACACTCGAGTTAGAAGATGATAGAAATACGATGTACGACAATAATTCGTGTCGAAACATCCGTGAAAAGAGTTTGTAAACATTCATATATCAATAAAACCCTAACGTTATCTTGATTGATAAATTTATTGCGTACTTTTCCGATGTGTCAAACCAAAATATTTTTCGCCGATGCAAACACCTGAAAACAAACAAAAATAAATACATCGCTCGTCTGGTACAGTCAGCAACATGAGTAGCTTAACATTCTCAATTGTTCAAATCAATAATACCATTTATTTTACAGACGTTGGTAAACATTGTTAAAGCCAAATCATTAACAACATATTCAAATATATTGAGAGCAGGAAAAATAATGGATTTGATGTAAAACAAAAGGGTGCAAGTAAAATCTCATTTAAATGGGGAAGAGGGGGTATATAATTGAAAATCTAACGTCTTCTTATGAGAAACATAAATGATTATACACATCATAAAAAAAAAACTTGCGTTTACTTTTCTCATTTTGTACTAAAAAATGTCATGCCTATTAAAAACATTTACTTCGGGAAATTTGTCTTTTAACAACTAGAGCGTAAAACTCACGTAAGTAAGACGGGAAGTCCCGCTAAATCTCACCAAAGGGGAGGGAGTATCCAAATTAAAAAATCTTTTATAAAAAAGGTAAACCGACTTCAAAAAGCAAAAAAATAAATATTTGAAGTCGGTGCTGGTTGGTGCAGTCGGTTACTTGGCACCGACTTCAAATATTTATTTTTTTGCTTTTTGAAGTCGGTTTACCTTTTTTATAAAAGATTTTTATTTTACAATTTTAAGTGACCAGTGAATTATTCTATAGTAGGGTACCTATAGGATTGACGTAATACCCATAATATCTCAATTTACACATGCCTATTGTTTGTCGTTAAGGAGTTCCCTGGTGTATCTTCTAAGTCCAAGGTCCAATGTCAATAAAATTAATATGGGACCACCTTGGAGATATACTGAACCCAATGCAAAAAAAAATATCAAGATCGGTCCACAATTGACGGAAATATCGCTGAACATACATAAAAAAAAAAAAAAAAAAAAAAAAAAGCATACATACAACCGAACATAGAACCTCCTCCTTTTTGAAGTCGGTTAAAAAGAAAAACGGCTCATGTAACTAATGGATGCCCCCTTGCCCCCTAAGCTACTTATGTTACTGACCGTACCTTTAAAGAAAGCGGTATATACGTATACCTAATATAACAATACTTCACCAAAGTACAATATCTTGTTTAGGGATGGTTGTACCTATCTTTGCATATTACAGACTGGATTCGAGTCCTTTTCTAACCGACTTCAAAAAGGAGGAGGTTCTATGTTCGGTTGTATGTATGCTTTTTTTATAATGAGTGGTCAGAGGCGTTTGTAGCGCTTGGTACCGCGGAGTTCATACTGATCACCGAGATTCAGTATTTAGCGCGGTCAGTCTGAGTTAGAAGGCAGTTTGTAATAGATGTCTAAAGACGTCTGGTGATGTCCTGCGACTAAGCGTGATATCCTTAGAACCAAGGGTGCCCAAGAGAATACAAGGTCTAATTTATCGCTAGCCGAATGTGGCACAAATGTCAGTGTTTCAGGAGACATATAACTTGGGTACCTTAAAATTCAGAGTAAATATATTATTATTAAGTCGGCGAGTCCCATGTACGGCCCCATTGTTATTTTGCATCGATAGAGATAGGTGTCAATAGCTGACTAGTCTATTTCTTACTGACGTCAAAAATAAGGAGTGTCGATGTTCGTCTGTATGTATGTTTTATTTTGCAACTCAATAAAAAACAAATAATACAATAGCAATATAATTTGAAAACTACAGAACCTAATTTCTCACATTCTAGCGTATAATACACAATATTTCATTTGGTCAGCTGTTGTGACTGTGGAGACCCAGTGCAGACTATCCAGCACATCGCAGAGGATTGCCCCACTAGGAAATTCAGCGGCGGATTTGAGGGGCTACACCAGCTGACACCATAGGCTAAACAATGGCTCCTCCACTATGATATAAAATTTTGATAGTGGGTCGCATTACTGATGTGTGTGTGAGTGATCTACGCTGTTGGCCGCGGGGCCTTTATAGCTTCACTGGGAAAGAGCATTACTGATAGTACATCGGCATACGATGCTGATGATTTGGACAGTGATTCCTTTTTTTTTTAAACGTATCCCCACTCTAGGATATATTCCTGTGTCGTGGGTGCGTTTACAAATATGAAAATTCACATAGACAAATACCCAGACCGAGACAATACGAGTAAACATTAGTGTGAGTACAAACATTATAATTGTGAGCCACACAAAGATTGGTCCCGTGCGGGAATCGAACCCGCGACTATTAGACAGTGGGCGGAACGGCTTAGGCTATTAACCACTGCGCTAACTCGTCCGTCCGTTGTGAATTTTTTTTAACACAAATTAAAATAGCACTAATTTAAAAACTATGGAACCTAATTTCTTCCCAAGGAGCAAATATAAAGAAATGGCATTTTTAGATTTCCCTATACAATCTTTCCCATCTAGCCGAGAATGACAGACTGATGTGAACCACGCCCGCCGCGATGACGTCAAGGCCTAGTCGGAAGACAGTACACAGTTGCTTAGGCGGACTCTAAATTCGCTTCTTGTTTCTCCCGTTCTTTTTTTTATTATGTCGCTATTTTTTTCGGTCAGTAGAAAACACTTACTGTGAGCCTAGTATCGGTTGGCGTTGGCGATCTGCGCGTTGACAGCAGCGGCGGCGGCGCTAGAGGCGGCGGTCTGCACGTGCTGGTTGCGCAGGATCTCCGTCGTGAACTCCGCCTGCGCCTTGGCCAGCGAGGCGCCCGTCGACCGGTAGATGCGGTGGACCTGGGTGTTAAAGTATTAAATATAATCTTTTTGTATTTTAATAAACGTACTGATGTTGACTGCCTCGTTGGTCTGGTGGCAAAGCGCATCGCCTATTAATCACGAGGCCCTGGGGTCAAATCCTAGGTCAGACAAATGTGGGTTTTGTAACGGAAAATTCCCAGTATGAGTCCGGAGTCTGGAATTGTGCCCGGTATATGGCTATAGGCTCGCCCCCTATGCCATGGGACCTAACATCGTCGGCGAAACGTGGGTGTACTCAGTACACCTCTGCCACCCCCGCTGGGAAATATAGGCGTGACGGTGGTTTTTTTTTAATAAACATCGCCCCACACTAGTATATATTCCTGTGTCGTGGGTGCGTTTACAAACATGAAAATCACATACTCAAATACCTATATCGATCGAAATAAATAATTGTGGGTTACACAAGGATTTGTCCCGTGCGGGAATCGAACCCGCGCTATTCGACCCAGTGGGCGGAGCAGCTGAAGCTTAACCACTGCGCCAAATCGTCCGTTAAAATTAGAAAGAAAGTCAGTAATAATTGTACTCTGATATATAGGTTTCTTTGGTTTCTTAAATTAAAATCGATTTTATTGAGGTACATAGGTAGAAGTAGGTATGATGTTACAATACAAAATACAAGCTGTAACATAATAACCGCAAGACCTGAAAGTAGTTTGTTCTAAATCGATAACTGACTTGATTGCAACTATTTTTAATGTATCGTAATTTTTTTATAAATTTGCAAAAAATGTTTTTACTCCTACAGGGCGCTATAAAAAACTAAATTTTTTCTTGGTTCATAGCAATAAGGAGATTACGAATGCATTCCTCACCCGTATTTTTATAAAATGCACACATACAAGTTTCATTGTTGATTGGGGTATAAAAGTGCTTAAAAAAGGGGTAAAATCCTTTAATTTTGGAAATTTGGTTTTAGTTTTGAATTTATGAAGCAATTCTCTAATCGGGGTGTCTGAGGTCTTGCGTTTATTATGTTACACCTTGTATATGATGTATAATGCGACAAGGATCTTTTGGCCCGTGGTTCGACATTGGCACCCCCTGGTGTGAAAAGGGCTATCATTTAGTAAAATTTTCCTACTTTCAGGGAAATATTTGAACAGATGAGTCTGCACGATTATTAATAAAAAAAGAACTTGAATAAATTTCATAGCAAACGGCCACTCTGCGACTATCATGAAGTGATATGTTAGTCCTTTTATGGCCGCGGGCCAAAAGATCTTTGTATGATTACAGCTATGGCCCGTCTTACTGGTAACAGTATCCACTCCAGAAAAGTCCTATGGTAGGATGCTTCTGCTTCTATTGCGTGACGATAAAAGATCCATCTCTCAGCCTACCCCGCAAGGGATTTGGCGTGATGATATAGATAGAGATAGATAGATATAAGATCCATTATATCAGGTTACAGATGACCATTGCAGGACAAATACTTCAGGGCCAGTTTTGTGTTGTGTGTGTGTGTGTGTGTGAATGATCTACGCTGTTGGCCGCGGGGCCTTTACAGCTTCCGCTCACCGCATCCATTTTATTCGCACGACCGTTTGTCCTAGTTGAGATGGACTTTACATTGAGTAAGTCAAAATATTGCAGTAAATAATGCCGGTATAAATTAAGGACAAGTATTATAAACCTTTGTTTTAATATTTGACTGCCTTGTTGGTCTAGTGGCAAAGTGCATTGCTTTGTGATCACCCTGGGTTCAAATCCTATGTCAGACAAATGTAGTTTTCTACATACATACACACACTCACGCCTTTATCCCACTGGGGTAGGCAGAGACTACAGTTTGCTGCATACTTCGATTCTGACACAACTCTTTCGCTTCTTCTACTTTCATACATCTCTTCATACATTTCCGTCGATTAAGAATGCTAGATGTAATTTTCCTAGCGAAAAATGTATGAGACCGAAGTCTGGAATTGTGCTCAGTAAATGGCAATAGGCTCGCGCCCTATTACATAGAACTTAACATCGTCGGCGTAAAGTAGGTGTACTCAGTACATCTCTGCCACCCCCGCTTGGCTAATATAGGCGTGACGGTGTTC
Source organism: Phalera bucephala (assembly GCA_905147815.2). Classification (NCBI taxonomy): domain Eukaryota; kingdom Metazoa; phylum Arthropoda; class Insecta; order Lepidoptera; family Notodontidae; genus Phalera; species Phalera bucephala. Next base: position 52,764,684 of record LR990609.1, read on the forward strand.
ATAAAAAACATAAACTTAGTCTTATCAAAATCAGTGTCAAGTACCAAACTGGATTAACGTCTTTGTTGCATTGATGACTGACGATTAAGCGCAGTGGTTAAGAGCTTAAGCCGCTCCGCCCACTGTGTCTAATAGTCGCGGGTTCGATTCCCGCACGGGACAAATCTTTGTGTGATCCACAATTATTTGTTCCGGTCTGGGTATTTGTGTATGTGAACTTTCATGATTGTAAACGCACCCACGACACAGGAATAAATCATATAGTGGGGCTACACTTAAAAAAAATACAGTAAAAGAATACATATGGAAGTCACTCAACTAGAGTTGTAAAAATGAGCGCTGAAGTCGAGCGTTTAGCGCTGAGTCGATGCTTACGAGCGTTGAAACACGTAGAAGACGCGAGCGTTTTAAGCGCCGACTCGAACGTTTTTACAACACTACACTCAACGCCTCGTCGTAGGCGGAAGAAGATTAAAATGATTACGCTGATAAACATAGTTAATGTTACCTTAGCTATCAGCATGACGTCAGCTATGACGCAGGTGATAAATCCGATGGTGACGAGGAGTGTGATGACTCCGACAGCAACATGCACTTTGAATGCAGCAATACTTGTGATCAGCCCACTGAAAGAATACATTATCATAGTACTATTGACCCTAACGATATTATTTCAATGCTAGTTACAATAAAATGTCAAATGAACCAAAAAAACGTATAATATTTTTAATATTGTCTAGCATTGGAGCATGGGCCTAATGAACTTATTTATGCTACTCAAAGTTGCTCGATCTTATGTGGGTTGAAATCCGAGGATGGACAGTGTTTTTTCTTTATCGGATAATTCCCAGTCGCAGTCTAAAGTCTTCACATACTATACCCAGTGTAATATCAATAGGCCCATCCCCAATTACATTAGCACCTAACATCGTCGGCGATATGTAACTGCACAATACATCTCTGCCACCCTCGCTTGGAGAATACAGGTGTGACGGTGTAACCATAAATATTCCAACCCCACTCCTTGTCAGATCTGCTTAAAATTGCCGTTTCACTTCGCCCATTCTACCCCCGCATCTCAGCATCTATTGAGGACTGAGTTTCAACAAAACAATTGGATACAACAGTTTTTAGGGTCTTTAGTGTATGACACTGACCACTGCGAGTGTGATTACTAAAAAAATATAATTATCAACTCACCATGATCCTCCATCGTTGAACCCAATCGACTGCACAACAGTGATGATGATTTGGAACATGAATATAAAGAAGAAAACCATGAAGTTGAAGGAGGAGTCACTCCTGAACGCCTTGTATATAGGTCTGTACCAGCAGATGAAGCTGAATGGCGTGAGCAGCACGAAGTACAGGATTGAGAGGCCGAATATCGTGACGCCTTGGTTCGCGAACATGAGGGACATCGCACCGATTATGTTCAAAGCGAGAACCAGGGCGTGGACTGGAACGAAAAAATGTAGAAAAGAATCCTATTAATCCTACTAATGATTTTAGGCACACACATAGTTTCTTACTTGGATTAACACATAGGATACTTTTTATCCGGGAAAAATGGTTAGGTTCCTGTCTAAAGTCAACGCGGATGAAGTTGCGGGCAGCAGTACTAGTACCCCTATACATCTAAGCTAAACTCATATACATCATCTGCGAGCGTATGAGAGTGGAGGAAACCAGAGAGGTCTGTAAGGAAAAACCTGTTGGAACTTTGTACTATCTGCCTACCCCACAAGGGATTTGGCGTGATGGTATACATCTATCCTCAGTTAAAAGACGTCCACAAGAGGAAAAATATCGCCACGACTATCGGGCTTGTGATGTACGTATCCAATGAAAGACTCAAAAATCAAAATATACAAAAATAGAATTAAACACTCTTAGAACTACAATTCGCAGAAGGGCACCTCTACACCCGCATACTCCTTTTATGTCCTCCCCATATACATTCCATCTATTTTCGCAGCAAGACGATTTGGCGCAGTGTTTAAGAGCTTAAGTCGCTCCAACTACTGAGTCGAATAGTCGCTGGTTCGATTCCCGCACGGGACAAATCTTTGTGTGACCCACAATTATTTGGTTCGGTCTGGGTAATTGTTTATGAGAATTTTTATGTCTGTAAAGGCACCCACGACACAGGAATTGATCCTTGTTTGTTTAAAAAAACGTAAGGCTAAATGGCAGGGAGAGAAAGTAAACAAGTCCACCGAGAGAGATCACAAGACATATTTTGTCCTTAAGAGACACCTGTCCTGTATGCATCGATAGGACAGTTAGGAGTATATTATAGTAAGCCGTGCTTTGAATTTACTTAAAAAAAATAAAAACTTCTATAACACAATCACATGCAGTCATTAAAAAACTATGACGTCATTTAGCTGATTCCAACATCATTTCATGAAAAGTTATTAATTCGGTCATGTTAATTAACTTAACAACTGCAAGTTATATTTTTATTTTAATAATTTTGATTTTAACAGAATCATTTTGATGAACAAAGTTCCTCCTTGTTTCAGTTTGGGTGTTTGTGTATGAGAGTTTCACGTTTTGTAAACGCACCCACGACACCGGAATAATTTTTACTGTGAAGCTATGTTTAAAACAAAAAAGATGTATCCTTCACACATTGTCGTGTGGATATAAGAATAACACAACCACATTTTATTTTTAATTGTCAATATAAAAGACTACGCCACTGTGTTATCATGGACTAAGAACAATGTAAAAATAATACTTCCAAAGGACATTGTCGGAAATTGCCCCAGAAACAACAAACATTTGACCCATGCCATCATTATTAATCTATTTTATTAAAATATCTAACGGACAATTTGCAATCTAAAACGATTTTTTCGAGTATTGTAAGTACTTATATGGAATACCCCCCATATGTATTAATGACTACTGAATTATAACCTCAAAACCTAACACCTTATTTACAATATTGCAGTTCCCCCGCTTGTCTGTTTAATAATAAATACCTTAAGAGAATTTATGGGTGATTTGATATCATACAAGTATTTTTTCATTGCTGTTGGTTCTGGGGCAAATCATGCATCGGCGCAGAGCAATGTCCTTTAAAATTAAAAGCCATTATACTCACACATCCACAAATGATACAAATGGCGGACGATCCTCTGGAACTCCAGCGGTATGTCCACGTTTATATCCTGGTAGAAGCATGGCTGGACAGGACAGAACGCCGGGAGCGGAGGCCAGTTGTTCCGTCTGCCGGCGGACCCCGCCCGCAGTTCAGCCTCTCTCCGCGCAAGTTCCTCCGCTTTCCGCTCCAACTCCTCCTGTCTCCTCTGCAGTTCATTCGCATCCATTTCAAACACAACTCATTTGAACGACGCTTGGTAATGATCTGAGTTATCATGAGAGACGGGAAACGCCTACGCATACAATTTCAATCTGCGGTAGTGGATGTAATTTGCTACAATTTATAAGGCTGGTTCAGATGTAAGTAATATTCGCTTTTACCTGAGGGCACGAAAAGATTGACGGTAGCGAGTAAGCGTGGTGCCACGTTCATGTTTATTTATAAAATTTGTACTGTGATATGGATGACATATCAACTCGCTAGCGTTAGCTAACGTCAATCTTTTCGTGCTAAGCCGTCGTTACCTTTAACGATCAAGCGATTTAAGTGCTACTCACATAGATAAAAGTCAATACCTTCTCTCTAGACTCGGAGTCGTCTCTAATCAGTGTCCCGTCTGGGCTCAGATTCTTTTAACGAAATTTCGCTAAATCCGAATTTTAACTGCCGCCGATCAACGGCGTTTAGCTGTTTTTGTATATTACTAAAATACGAAAACATTGATGAGAGCCCTAGACTAGAAAAAATAGATATTTTATAACTTCATATGTATTAATTGTTATTTTATAGCTTCATATGTATTATTGTTAATAACGACATATGTATAAGTAACAGGACGCAAAACTCAAAACCCAAAAAGCTTCAGCATAGATTAGAACTGTAATCTCACGAAGTGTAAGATGTCTGAAGTAACCGTCGAACAAAGGTTGTAGAATTTGAAACCGCAGTTTTAGAACATTGATGTAACATGCATGTTATGTTTGTATTTATTATTATAGAAGAATTAGGATAACTGTGCGGCGTAAATCAACTAAGAAGTATACCTAGCGTAAAAAGCGCTTTATGATCATCGCTTATTATCATAATAAGCGAAAAGTACTTCAATTTGAACCAACCTTTATTGTTTGATTGTACTGTTTAAACACAAACGAGGATTGTTTATTTATTTCAAGATAAGCAAACTAAAGATAAAAGAGTGTGATGTTTTTGGGGAATTCTAGTAGCTACTTTTTTTAATTTACTGTCTTGTTATTATGGTTTTACTAACCTAGGCCATTCGGACGCATAAAACTGAATCAGTTATCGTTAGTTATCAATCTTAATACAATTTCGGGTGTTATCTAGATAGATGTTTTTTTTTTTGTTTTCTTGTATTAATGATTGCCGTGCAGTGTTGGGCATTTTACAATCGAAGGATCAATCAATTAAAATTCATTTGCAATTAAATGAATCCCCCTGAGGTACTTTTGGACGCCAAACGCCTCCGTCCCTTCCGTGATCATGAAGAGCACTCCAAACGTCAGGCACTTTAAAATCACAAATAAGCCGCGGCGAAATCCAAAAATAATTTAATTGCAACTTAATTTTTCACAATTAAATATTGCCCAACTCTGTTGCCGTGGAATCGACTATGAAGAATTTGTTTATTATGACCGCCAACTACATAACTACAACCACTTGATCCAATGGAGTAAGAAAGGATTTCTATTTTTGCCGGGATATAGATGTTTTAATTTAAGTAATTCCATTGTTTTGATCAAAAAGCACTTAAAAAATTATTTTAAATCGACTTCGCAATATAAAGTCAGATCACAGAGCCGCCAGGCCTACTATCATTGTCTCTCTATCTTTATCATCACGCCAGTTCCCTTGCGGGGTAAGCAGAGAGTACAGACTTCCAGCAGGTTCTTTCCTTACAGACTTCTCATCATCATCATTATAAGCTAAAATTGTAAATGTAATTCAGAATGTGTGCGCAAACTTGCTCGCGAGTGGCAAGTAGTTGTGATTTTTTTGTTTCCCTTCCTGTTTTCATATTTTTTTAAGTTCTAGTGACACCCTGAAATGGGTCAGTTCCATACTGCTTAAAATTAGTATAATCTATTAAGCGCAAGATATCCGGAAAGCTAGTAACACCGTTTTATTGCAAATTAAAGTAATAACATACATACAGACATACTATATGTATATTTAGAGCTACACTAAAATATTCATGATTCAAACCAAATCTAAATTAAAATGAAACTAGTCTACTATCACAATACATGTGCATGTTCTTAAAACCTGAAGTGGTTAGTTACACCATGATTCCACAAAGAGTATGATTAAAATCAGTGATACAAATCTACTAATGGCATTTAATGGCAAGTACTGATATCACTGACTACTAGTCCCATTTTTATCAGCAGGCACCCTATCAATTTTAGTGTATGCACTAGACTTTCTTAATGAATTTAATTTAAAAAATTCCAAATGAAAATACCGACCTATCAATTTCAATTATCAGTAAACCAATTAAAAATGCCTTTACTAAGCAGTTTATCTAGGTTGTTGTTAGAAGCTGATATTAAAAGTTCAGGAAATATAAATTGGAGAAATGCATCTATCTATCTATCTATAACCTCACGCCAGATCCCTTGCGGGGTAGGCAGAGAGTACAGAGTTCCAACAGGTTCTTTCCTTACATACCTCTCTGGCTTCCTCGACTCTCATAGTTCGTCTCATACACGCTCTCCGGTTACGGAGACTCTTGACTTTTCCATCAGATAAGACTCGGTTTATTTGGTCGTGGTAAGATAGTCTAGGTCTTCCCCGGTATCTGCATCCTTCCACTTTCACATTGTATATCTGTTTTGTCATTCTTTCCTCTGGCATTCTTTCTATATGCCCGAACCAACGGAGCATGCCCTTTCTCATCTTTACACCGATACTATCTTTCATACCTACTCGCTGTCTTACTATGCTGTTGCTAATGCGGTCGGTCAGCTTCACTCCGCACATCTTCCGCAGAGCTCGCATTTCTACCGCATTTATCCTACTTCCATTCTCCTTCTTACATACCCAGCTCTCGCTACCATATAACAGCGTTGAGAAATGCATGATAATTCTAATAAATTATTAGGATTGGATTCTCGCTGTTGGACACACAACAGCACTGTAACAATTCACTACAGTCCCTATAGTCACTCTGTTAGGTCAATGCAAATACCTGATAAACAGAATTAGGTGTTTTGTCTAAGGAAAATAATACATATATTTGACTAGCTGTGCCCGCGACTACGTCCGCCTGGAATAGTGTCTTTGCCCCCCCCGCCCCCGCGCGGCTGCACAGCGCTCATTGTGTACGGCGCGGTGCTTGGCAAGTTTCTTACTTACGTTAACTTTAGTTTCACATTTTGTACTGACTCCGTAAATGTTACATCAGAATAACTCTAATATTTTGTCTCTTGTCGCAAACTTATAAGACATTCACATAAACCTTACATATTTCTATACAAACGTTCATCCCCTATTCCCTATTGTTATTTTACAACCTTGAGGGAAAAACTTTTACACACTTTGAATGTCATATTTATTTATATCGAATCAACAGCGTAAAACATAAGTTTCAAGCTTCTAGCTCTAAAAATGACGATACTTGCATACAACTTTTCATTCACCCCTTTCAACCCGTTACAACCCTTTTTTTCGCAATAAAAAGTAGCCTATGTCCTTTCTCAGGCTCTAGACTGTGTACCAAATTTCATTTAAATCGGTTCAGACAGAGTTACTTTTGCATTAATAATATTAGTAAGGATTACTTAAAATGATATCACAAACATGAAAGTGATAAGTGAATGATGCTTATTGATAATTCAACATTACTGATAAATATTATAATGTAGTGTTTACCTTTAGCTCCTTTTGTGGGGATTGGAAAAAGCAAAGTGCATATTAATAAAACATGCTGTAACACACAAATGTGCATTTACTATGTACAACTAATGTGCCTAGATATAGTCTCACTTAGATTTGATGTACATGAAAGGACATTTTCAAAGACATAATTATTTGTAGTATCTAAAGTCTGCTTGTCAAAAAACATTCAAGCAATTAGAAGCATCTATGAAGTCATCTTTATTAATATAGTCAAAGACCATTAGGTCCCCATTATTTGTAATTTTCAATGGGAAATGTAAAAAAACACACCGTCATGCCTATATTCCCCAGAGGGGGTGGCAGAGGTGTACTGAGTACACCCACGTTTCGCCAACGATGTTAGGTCCCATGTAATAGGGGGCGAGCCTATTGCCATATACCGGGCGCAATTCTAGACTCCGGACTCATACTGGGAATTTTTCGTTAGAAAAACTACATTTATCTGACCTAGGATTTGAACCCAGGACCTCGTGATCACAAAGCGATGCGCTTTGCCACCAGACCAACGAGGCTGGGGACCATGGGAAATGTAGCAACTGTAAATATACCAAATGAATATGCAACAACTTGCAACTTCTTTGATAAGAAGAATAATGTTGATCTTTATATTCTATTTGATGTTTAATATATATCGACAATCCCATAGAACCAAGTCATAATAAAATAAATGGCATTTGCAATGTTCGTGCCCATCAATAAGGTTATTTGTGCCAAATGTAAATACTGAATTATAGGGCTTTGTTCCATGGACACGTCAATACGGTAACATTGTGTGATATTCCCATGTAGAGTCAGCAACATAGCTCCACAATTGTGATGATATACAAAGATAGATAGAACATAGGTCCCTAAAAATTGATAAAACCAAATACTAGCAACATGAATACTAGTAATGTTGATCAAGAAAACTTATAATTTTATATTTTAGAAAAAGCCATTTGGAAACCTAAAAATATTTACCACTTACATTGCTGACCGTACTTAATACCTCACCATAGTTTAAGGTATTTTAAGGCATAAAATATTTTGTGATAATTTCTATTAATTGGTTTCTTTTTTATTAGTTCTATAGATAGACTTATATATCTCACAACCTTCACTTGTTAGGTGCAATGATCTTATAATTTTAAATTTGTGAAACTAATTTGGTGTAAAATTGACAATTGAAATTTTGAAACTATGACTGTACTTGCATTCTTATTTAAATATTATGCTTAGAATGCATTTCTATTAAGACATAAACAAAAGCTGTTTCAAAAGAAAATCAAGATAATTGTTTGTAAATTATGATTAAAATAGAATAGCATTCTTAGCACATAATTTGAGTGTTCGATATTTAATTCAATCTATTATGACCACGAAGCAAATATTAAGCATAGATGGCATTATTAGATTAGGTGCCGGATAAAGTGGATGTTACACCTGCTTATTTCTATGTTTGCCATTTAACTGAGGTTGATCAGACCCTGCCGACGTCAGACCTGACGTCAGGCCTAAATTGGAAGACAGTGCACAGTTGCTTTAGCAGACTCCTTTTTATATTTGCTTCATGATTGTGATGATGTGTTTCTAAAATATGATGCAAAAATATTAGAAACAAATGGTAAATATACCTGAAAATCAGCTGTAGTGAAGTTAGTTGGTGGAGCTTGAGGCTGTTGTGCTGGCTGCGCAGGTCGAGTGTACTGCCCACTCGTTGGAGGCGACACAGCCTGCATAATTGCTGGCTGTGTGGGTTGTTGTGGAGGCTATTGTTTATAAAAAAAGAAACAAAGTTCCAATTTCAAAACATACATTAAAAATGAACCAAGCTAGCTTCAGTAATAAGAGATATTAAAATGATAGTAACTTAGTGTAAACAATAAATTGGCATACTGTACATGTATATGCATCAGGATCTCAAAGTTACTCATAAAAAGGCTTAATATATAAGCTGTATCTGCCTAAAATACCGTTGGGCGATGTAGCGACACCTACCTATAATAATCTGATTGACGGGATATACTTACCGTAGCCTGATTTGCATTTTGTTGGCCATCGAACGGATTGTAGTCATCGAGACCACGTGTCGCATTGTTTGTACTTCTGGCGACCTGTTGTACCGAGGGATCCTGAAATAGACCACCACTGTAGCATCAAAAGAACAAAAACATTTTAATTTCTCATACCATCGAAGGGCTACATACAGCGAAAGGGTTGTCTATGGTTGGGTCACTAAACGGATTATCTTCAAATTTCGACATTATTTACAATTTTCACACGCCACTTTATGAACTATTATGCACTGTGCACACAAAGGAAAGTTTTTTCTTCCTCTAGAATTTATATTTTCAACATAAAAAATAGATAACAATCAAGCTTTTGCTTGACAGATTGCTGATGATGACGAATGTGACGGATAATATTTAGTGTTGTCAGACAGAAATAATATTAAAAAGTAGAGTTTTTGAGGCGTGTTACGAACTACGATAAAGAAGTAATTATTATTTTAAGAAAACATGTAACATTCACTATGAAATTAATTACATAAAGTTGATTAAGCAATGCATACTTAAATCTTTAAATTTAGATACAAAATGACTCCTGTAATAAAATGTTGTCAATCATTTATTTACAGATGGTTCCAAAAAAATATTTTTGATTACACCAATTATTCAAAAGAGCACTCTAACAAACTAGTTTTACATGTACATATTTTGTTATTATAAACATAACTATTACCAGGAATTTCAATTTTCATTGCATTGTGGTTCTTACAACTTATCCCCCACTTTCCGTATTTTTTACGACACAGTGTTTTGTCTGAATGTTGGTAAAGAAGGCGAAAGTGGTTTTGCATTGGTTTGCAGTTGGCAACTGCAAAACAAGTGTCAGTTTATTGAATGATTCTGTCAAAGTAGGTAGCTGTTTACGTTTTGTATCGTTATTTTGCGATCGTTTTGCACAACTTTTGTTACATCTTATTGTTTTTATGATAAAGATTTTTTCCCGACGTCTTTATAGTGAAATATAATTGTGATATTCCTTCACATTTCTATGGACAATGTCAGATGTCAAGAGGTGAACAGTCTGTGTTTTGTGTTCTAACGTGTGAGTGACAGTTTTTATATTGTTTAGGATTTGCAGCGATAAACATATCGGTGAGTATTTCCTCTTCTATTCACGTTCATCGTCATGGTATATAGAGAAATGGTTTAGGTGTTACGTGTAGTCATACATTCATAATTGTGGTTACTTTCAATGTTACACTGGGTTCAGGACGTGTTTGGCTTGCGTAATTGTGCAGTAGGTGTAATTGGCTTGCTGGGCGTGCATTTGGGTAGCTGGTGTAATATTAAGGTGTTTAAGGAAGCGTAAACGTTGGGAGAAGCGAGTAAGGCCCGTGGAAAGGCGCGTGCGCACCTGCGACCGTTCTTAGCGAAAGTTGTTTGCTCTTAATATCAAGGAAGTAATATCAGAGTAACCTGTTCCACCACATTATACATAATTCGTTTACAATTATTATTTCCCATAAAATTTTATTTTACTTTATAAATTATGTTATGTCATTCCTTCCATTCCATAAATTGTGAATTAAATTTGCCCAATTCACTATTATAAAATTCATAGCACTTAAAAAATATTTGCTCAGGATAGTCTGTAAGTGTATTTAAATGAAATGTGACTTGTGTCTAGGTGTGGATGGTGAATGAAAACAAATGTACTTATGTTGTTTTTATAAAAGTATGTTCTACTATTAACATGAGCTGATTAAAGAGTAAAAATTTATAATTCTTTCTAAAATGAGTTTGAAGCATCATTTTCTTAGAAACATTGATAATAATGTCAGAGGCTACTAAAACACTGCCTAATTATCATTATTTTGCTGTTGACCCTGGATTTTTATATATATAACCATTACTTACATTATAAGCATCAAATTTAAATCATTTTATTCATTGCCATCGCAATTACCTACTTAAAATATATTAAATTGGTCAATGCTCAAGGAAAATACTTTTATATCCCACCAAACATAAGATATTGTTCAATAAAAATTTAAACATTATTTCAGCTTTCGTAATTTAAGATATAAATAAAGGTAATTTAGACAAAGTAAATGTGTGTATAATAACTTCTGGTAATTGGTTATTGAAACAAATTTTAAAGCCATCTTTTATTTTTATGTTTTAGGTAATGCTGTTGCTGACTGCCTCGTTGGTCTGGCGGCAAAGCGCATCGCTTTGTGATCACGAGGTCCTGGGTTCAAATCCTAGGTCGGACAAATGTAGTTTCTCTAATGAAAAATTTCCAGTATAAGTCCGGAGTCTGGAATTGTGCCCGGTATATGGCAATAGGCTCGCCCCCTATTACATGGGACCTAACATCGTCGGCGAAACGTGGGTGTACTCAGTACACCTCTGCCACCCCCGCTGGGGAATATAGGTGTGACGGTGTAATGCTGTTCTTATTAGAATATATAATGGAATATTCCGCCCAAAATAATGTAATTATGACATGCTTCATAGTTCAGTTACAATTGTGCCAATAGTTGGCAATTTTTGGAACAGAATTGGAAAGCATTGAATTAGAAGATTGAAAACTAACAATTACGATGTCATTCTACAACAGTTTTATTAAAATTGCAATCCATTATTGCAATTTTAATAGGGCCCTGATAAATTCATCCATTACATTTGAATGACTGTCTTATCTTATATTGGCTTGCCGGACCGAGGATACCTCTGGCGCACTTCGACCCATGGGATCTTTTGTGCTGAATGACTGTAGTGTAGTTAACTGGATATGCCAGAGTACAATGCATCTTTGTAAATAATATTACAAGAATTTCAAAGCTACTCAATATCTGTTATGAATGAACTTTCTAGTTAAGTTAATCCACAACTTATCTTGTTTGTTCATTCATTTTAGTTGTTTGTACTGCTGTGTTATCTTTATTTGCTATTTAACCGCAAATTAATTCTTATCTGAATTGTAAATCAAGAGTCTTCATAACAAGAAATCCTTTATGAGACCCCAGAGAAGCTAGAGAGGTTTTTAAGGAAAGAACCTGTTAGAACTAGGTACTCTCTGCCTATCTTACAAGAGGTCTGGTGTGATGATATAGATAGGTAGATAAAATGATAAGAATTAATCTAAGGGCAATAAAACAGAACAAAAATCAGTCATGAATCGAGTTTTGAAACTAACATTTCAGTATAAAAATCAGTTTTTTGAAACTAGATTCATGACTGACTTACTTTCTGTAATAATGGATGTAGTAAGTATATTTTCAATAGATGCAGTCAAGTTTACTTCAATGAAACAATGTGTTTGTTGCATTGGCAACATGTTGATACTAGCAACTATTTATACAATTCACATTATAATCAAAACATGCCAGTGTGCTCGTAAAAACAAACCACCTTGATGCTTTATCCTAATGAGAATTGCCAACAGACTGTTATGAGTTTTATTTACTGAGACATAAAAGTTATTTTACAGCTCTGGAACATTTGGATATCTGTAGGATAATTTTATTTTTTATATTAAGGTATAAATGCTTTTTTATATATTGGAGACATTTATGTAATTAATTGTACCATACTACACATTGGCCTTAAAAACTTACATTCCAGAGAGGCACCTATTATAGTACTTTGTGTCCTTTTTCCTGTAGCTATTACATATATATATATATAACGTGGTACTTATGTCATTTATTAAGAAATAGCTTCTGTCTCACCAAGCTCACCTTCTGGATATTTTACACTTGCCTTTTAATACAATTGTTCTTATTTAGAACCATTCATCTTATTAACCTGTTGGAACTCTGTTTCAGACAGGGAGCTGCCTGTCCCATAAGAGATCTGCTATGATGGTATAGATAGAATCATAGATGGTATAGATAGAATCAGAGATGGGCATAATGTAATCAGATGAATGATGAACAACCCTCATTTGGGGAATGTAGGTGTGATGGTGTATTAATGAATAATCATTAATACACCATCACACTATACATCGAAGATTACAAAATGTAATTGTAATCGATAACGATTACAATTACATTTTGTAATCTTCGATGTTTACGATTGCACTTGTAATATTTAATCATGATTGAATATAACAAAATTGTAATTATTAATCTGATTACATTTTGCCCAACTCTGAACAGGATCTTATTTGGATACCTGTTTTGTTTTTATAACTGCCAGTGTCTTGGGGGTGAGATAGACCAGTTTATTTCAGGCAACCTTCCAATTTCAACATCTTTTTGTGGACACTTGGTCTGTTATTTGGAGATCCTCTGACTTTTGATAAAAAAAAAATATCGTCCCGCCTATATTCCCCAGAGGGGGTGGCAGAGGTGTACTGGGTACACCCACGTTTCGCCGACGATGTTAGGTCCCATGTAATAGGGGGCGAGCCTATTGCAATATACCGGGCACAATTCCAGACTCCGGACTCGTACTGGGAATTTTTCGTTAGAAAAACTACATTTGTCCGACCTAGGATTTGAACCCAGGACCTCGTGATCACAAAGCGATGCGCTTTGCCACCAGACCAACGAGGCAGGCAGACTTTTGATACATTTATGGAAATAGTATTATAACTATTTTATAGTAGATTAATTTATCAGCTGCGAAATTTATCAATTGGATGGGATTTAGGCCTGTACAATAAATGAGTCAATAGTATATAGCATTATTATTTTAGTGTACCTTAAGGTTCATCCAATGAAACTGCCAATATTTGTAGATGTGTTTAATAATTTGTATTGACGGATTTATATACTCAATTTATCATTAATGCCTCTTGCATGAATATCTTCAATAACATTTGAATAATATTTGTTTATTTATATGAAATATATTGTAATAAAATATTGGAGCTGTAAACCAAGTCATAAAGGTAAAACAACATTTTCTAGTCAATCGTTGCGAAGGTTGGCATTTTAAAGACACGGGCGCGACGTCTCGACGAACTACTGACCTGACCTTTAGATAATATGTACGACCGCTTTAAATTCCACCTCTTAGACAATTTGCTGAGTAGATAAATGTACTGCGGCAAAAATGTAGTTGTATTTTTTCGGTTAGGCACGATAACGGTCGTCTGTTGCGTTTTGTAATATATAAATCAGACTTCTCTGTCTCATTGCTGGTCAAAGCACAGCCTTCATGCACAAGTCGAGGTGAGAGAGATTAAGTCATGCTCCACCACGCGAGCCCATTTCAGATTGGTGGAGGTAAGTTTCTGGCCTGCTGTTGAAACCTATCAAGCCGTCTATAAGGCTTTCAACGACTACGAGTTTAAGTGGTAACCGGAACCAACGTTTAACGTGCTTTCCCTAGCACCGAGACGTTCGAATTTGAAAATGCCATAAACGGTCAGCCAATTCAGACCGTTCGCGCCGAATGCCGCTTCTTGGTGATCCCTATGTAGACCGCGGTCGCACAGCGCTACGGGCGTCTCGGCGTTATCTAAAAGAAACCAATATTTCTCGCTTTTAAATTCGTAGTAGAACCCCGCACTTGATTATGTTTGTATAACACGCAGGGTTTATCTGTGGTATTATCAGCGAACAGGCGCGACGCACGACCATTCAAGTGCGGATGTTGTACGTACCCAAACATTTGTCATGGACGTATTTTTTTGCTTTTTCGCTAGTCCACAATAGAACGGTATTGCGTAATGATTTATAGGACGCTTTATCGAACAATCGTGCTAATGCGAGGTTTGAGAAATGTACCTGGTGTCTTGTTAATTAAGGGCACAAAGGAGCATTATCTTGTTCTTCTATTCTCGGTATTCTCTGAATGGAAATTTGGTATTTATTTCTGGCAGTTCTTATTACAAGAACTATGTAGCAAAGTGGTAATAATCACTTACCCACCGCCTCAAGGTAAAATATGAAAAGTGAATGTGGACATGAGATTTATTATGTACAGAAATAGACAATATGCTAATTGAAAAAAAACTTCATATTACAGAAAACTTGTTTATACAGAGTACCAATAAAACATTGAGACGGTGACGATCCAAGTAGAAATACGCTCGCGCCGTGTTTATCACTACGAGCGACATTCCACTCGAAGAAGACAGTCTCAATTTGGAAGAGGTCAGTTTTACGGTCGGCCTGGGACGTAATGAATCGACGCGAAAATGCGTTATGTGGGCCACATTACGTAAAAGAACCTCGGAACTTTACGGATGGGTGCACTTGTATAACTCAACTTCGTCGATAAACGGCTAGCCCTGGCGACGTAGTGACGGTACCGGTCCAATCTCATTGTGAATACCATTGCTCGAAGCTGCGGAGGCGAATTTAGTGCCTCCGATATTGTAGACCGTCGAGAGAGGGAGATTTCGGTGATGGGCACATTCCATGTTACAGCTTGGAATTTGTAATAACAGCCTTGCTGCTCTTAACTTAAGTATTTGAGAGCGTAGTAAATTTATCTATAGTCCTTTCCAATCAAACTTTAAAACTTTTTAAACAAACCATCATCATTTTTAGATGTTTTAGTTGTGATTGTTGATTGATCCGAAGACATCGAAATGAAAATGATTTTGGCAATAAATCGACGGTTTTAAGTTGAGTAAAAAAAATTTAAAGTTTGATTGGAATAGACTACATAATTTCAATAAAATCTATTTCTAATAATTTTACATTTGGCAAGTTCCTATTGCCTTTTTATTGTTGTTTGTATCGACTTAACTGGAAACAAGAACAATTTATACCCAGTTCTAATGTGTTAAGTAGTGGACAAATGATTATGATCAAAAACTAAGAACATACCATTTAACATAATAAGATATGAGTCTGTTAGGTATTTACTGGCGTAGATCTAAATATTCGGAATAGGGTACCTAGTTTCCCAAATTCTTTAGCTTTTTTTTTGTTATTTAATATCAACCTATACTGCCCACTGCTGGGCAAAGGCCTTCTCTCACAAATCGAGGTGAGAGAGATTAGGTCATACTCCACCACGCGGACCCAGTGCGGATTGGTGGAGGCAGGTTTGTGGCCACCTGCTGTTGGAACTTATCAAGCCGCCTTTAAGGCTTCCAACTCGGCTTAACGACTACCACATTAAGTGGTAACCGGGACCAACGGCTTAACGTGCCTTCCGAAGCACGGAGACGCTCGAATATGAAAATGCCACAAACGGTCACCCATCTCAGGCTGACCGAGTCGAACGCTGCTTAACCTTGGTGATCGGTAAGAACACCGCGATCGCACAGCGCTACGAGCGCCTTTTTTTTTCTATATGACCAAAGTATTTAAGTATCTAGTTGCCTATTTTATCTACTTAAATAGAGGCAGGCACAGTTAGTATCAAATTTTGTCGGAAACATTTCAGTGAATTTGTTCCAAAAATACCCGATGCTATCTAATCACAAAGGTATATTTGAGTTTTAAAAGGCGGATATGAAAATAATTAGGTATATTTTAAATAGGTAGTGAACGTTCGACCTTGTCATGTCGACAGTCACTAACGTATAAAACTTAGGTTATAATATATCGGGTGTTGCAATCGTCGGTTTAACAATCTTTTTTTAGATTTACTATCAATTGTGTCCTTAAAAGCTTTGTCCTTATTCTGGTATCCGTTTCTATATCAGGTTCTAATATGAGTTGAGAAATAAGGCCATGGTTTAGGTTAAAAATGATTTTGGCTGAAAATCAGTGCTGGAGGAGACCCCGATCTCTGCCAGCACGTGCCGAGTCAAAGCCTTTCGGTACAGCTACCACTGAGATGATTACGTTGCTCATTGCAGCTTATGTTTTTGTCACGGAGTGCTTTCACTGCTCCCATGTTTTATCTATACAAGGTGTAACATAATAAACGCAAGACATGAAAATATTTAGTTCTAAATCGATAACTGAATTGATTCCAACTATTGATTCAATTTTTTATTATATTTGCAAAGATGCTGTTACTCCCTTAGTGCGCCATAATAAACAAAATTTATTCTTGATTCAAAGCTATACGGAGATTTAAAATGTATTTATAAAACTTATTTCTCAATTCGCACCCATACACATAGAAGTTTCATTGTTAATTGGGTTATAAAAGTGCGTAAAAGGGGTTAAAACTATAAATTTGGAAAATTGGTGTTCGTATGGAATTTGTGAAGGAATTATCTAACCGGGGTAACTGAGGTCTTGCGTTATTTATAATACACCTTGTATATCCTAATCACCGGAGTACCCTTCCTCGGAGTACTTAGCTTTACACTGATACTTTAATTCCTGCACGAACTGGTACGTTGGTGTATACTATCGACCAGCTTCACTCCGCACATTTTCCGCAAGACTCTCATTTGATTGTAATTGTCAAAACTTGCGGGAATAATGTTTATTTTTATTAATTATTCATTCACGTTGTTTAGCAACGTAAGTCGTTTAACATTTTCAGTTTTACAAATTTGAACGGGAAGAAACCAGAACGAATGCAAGGATTATGGTTGGTAACGATGTGCTGGAGCTATGAGTTTGTATATCTTGGATGCGCCTTCAGTAAGGATTGGAAATACACCGCTGACATAAAGAGAAGAGTGAGTGCAGGGAACAGAGTGAATGTGTATGAGACGAACTATGAGAGGAACTCTGTACTCTCTGCCTACCCCGCAAGGGATCTGGCGTGATGTTATAGATAGATAGAGTTTTTCAAATTCCTTGCTCACTTTAGTTTTGCGTGAAATTCATTATTTTTGATGACCTAAATATATTTGAGTATGTTTTTAAAAATTCTTTACTTTCAGTGAAAGGCGTAACACGTCGAAAATCTTAGTTTTGAAAAATCGACTTATTAGTTTTTGTTTGACAAGATGATTTTTATCATACTTTTTTTGTGTAAATTGATGTAAATTTACATGAATCTTTACACACTTGGTTTTGGTATAGTATCGAAGTTGTGTCGAATGATATAGGTATTTGACATGTAAAACGCTATTTAAAAATGGGTTCATCTATTAAATAACACTGGTGTAATAATATCAATTTGCACCATTTTTAATCTATTCCTACTGATCATGTAAGAGGGGTAAATTCAAGTTCTTCTTCTTCTTCTTTTTCTTTTTTAAAAACGTAGCCCCACACTAGGATTTATTCCTGTATCGTGGGTGCGTTTACAAACATGAAAATTCACATACACAAATACCCAGACCGGAACAAATAATTGTGGATCACACAAAGATTTGTCCCGTGCGGGAATCGAACCCGCGACTGTTAGACACAGCGGGCGGAGTGGCTTAAGCTCTTAACCACTGCGCTAAATCGAAAATTTGTGTACGAAATACGCGCTTTTTTGTGTAAATTGATGTAAGTTAAATCTGTAATGCAAAAAAATACTGGATTAATTACTTCAGTTTACTTTGTAATAATTGGAAATGGATCATACGAATTGTTTATTATTAAAAATGCTTAGTTATATTAATATGTACAAAAACTTTCTCATTTGGAGCCTTAAGGACATGGGAACGCATTAAAAAATAACCGATTTTGTTCTGATGCATATGTATAAAAGTGCTTTAACTCGAGTTGTATCGCCTTTCACTGAAGGTACAGAATTCCGCTATGACAATGTTCACTAACGTTTATATAATAATATAATATTAGCCCTTTAAGAAACTGTCCCATTGTTGGGCACGGGCCTCCTCTCAAACTGAGAGGGTTTAGGCCATAGTCCACCACGCTGGCCCATAGCGGGTTAGCGAACTTCACACACCTTCGAGAAACACTTAGGCATGCAGGTTTCCGCACGATGGTTTCCTTTACCGTTAAACCTAGTGGTAGCTAATAAAAAAAATAAAAAAATTAACGTTTATAAAAACAGAGAATGTTTTGTGACTTATACTGATGACTGTACTACCAAGTTTTATTTTTTCATTTAATTTGCTGTTTAATTTTTCTGCTGAAAATTAACATATTAATACATAGAGATTTTGCGGCTACATTATAATATCATAGTAACATATTTATTAATGCCAGAGTATTGAAATTGACTCTATAAAGTCCTCGCGATGTCACAAATCACGAGATTATAAAACCGGTCGGTGCAGATATTTTTCCGATGTTGTTCCAACTATTTGGCCTTGAACTATAGTGATATCAATTTGATAGCCTTTTTGGATGATACTTAATCATGAATATCTCCATATACTTAGTATGCAAGTACATAACAAGAAAATTCCGAAAAATCATTATTACCCAATGAAATAACAATGTCTGAAAATATTTGTAAATCTTAAAGCCGTGAATAAGAATTATATGAATTTAATAAAGGTATTTATAATGTAATTTTTTTCAGTTAACTTGATGACATTTCTCAGGAATACATAATTGTTACAAGTCAAAAACGATCATATCATCTTAGTAAGTGTCCTTATGCCTTATCAAATTTTAATTATCAAACATCATTAACCAACCTTCCCCGGTCACTGCCAGACAGGTTTTTACCAAACTATCTCACTAAGTTTAATATTACAAAAAAATAGTCTTTCCTCCAAACAATTACTTAAATATTCCCCAGTTGGGCGAGGATATCCTTTGTTATCACTATGAAACCTTGACATTGAGTAATATCTACTTCCTCGGAATCTCCTCATCTCTTCAGTGGATAATAAATTTCGTGCTGAAGTAAGTATTACATCGTAATGATGATAAATTGTCAGCTGTCATATTTTGGTTTTATTGTCTCTGTAGGCGACTACTGGTCGCAGCTATAATCGTCGTCGTTTACGTTTCCCCTCACCGATTTATGGGGTTTTCTGATGACATAACTACGTTGCAAATTGCCCAATAAAAGTTATTTGTGTGTTCGCCATTTTTACAGTTTACTATCTTTTTAATATAGTTAATTAAGAAGATTAATGTTTGAAAATGAGCGAAATCTTCAATATCGGATTGACTTATTATGTCCTAACAATACACTAATTCTACGGTCTCTTTCATGCATGCTTTCTGGGATGGGGCATTGGGATGCAGTGGTAGAAATTTCAACGACATCAGATTAGCTTATATTGCGATAATACAATTTACAAAGTTCATCTTGCCTATCCCGAAATATGTTGGCATACAGTTTCGTATCGGTACACTAATATTTAGGAGTTTTAGACTCGGGTCTAACACTCTGCACATCTGAATGCATGATGTAATAGCCTTGGTCCATATAATCAACTTGTGCTTAATCGTGCTTCTTTGAGAATTTATTCACGTTCAAGTTCATTAGACATGTAGTTATTTATAAGACAATCATCAATATATCATGTAGTCGGAAGCAATGCTTGTTTATTTCTGGCCTACCGACGACGTAGTACATAGCAATTATATCACGGTACAGCCTAATCTTAGCTAAGGTATGCTAAAACCCCAATTTGGACGCTTGTCACGGATGACGCTGCATGCCAAATTAGACCTTCCTGCGAAACCACGATATAATTAGCTATATTATACCTCTAAGTTCTTCACTGCTCTTTGAATGTTATGTCAATTTCTGTTATCTTAATCGAACACCTTCAAAGAAACCTTCCATAAGGATAAATATTATTTTCGCTCAAATAAACGATTGAAATGGCGATGGGCGGGCCACGTAGCAACAATGAGTGACGATAAATGGACTTCTCGGCTGACGTCATGGCTAGGGCCCATGGGCACTAGGAAGAGAGGAAGACCTAGTAGCAGATGGGCAGACCACATTGAAGGGACTGCTGGAAGACTGTGGAGGGAAAAAGCCACAGATAGAGACTACTGGTCACCTCTGGAGCCTTTCACCCTCAAGTAGAGGGGTTCACGTAAACATAAAACTTTAATAGATTCCAAAATAAATATAAAAACGTATAAAACAATGCATGATGATTATTTTATTATATTGATTAACTAATTAATGGTATATTTTTATATTAATAACTATACATACAACAAAAAGTATCACATTCATAAATCATCATCATCATTTCAGCCTATACTTGTCCACTGCTGAACATAGGCCTCCCCAATCGCTTTCCAGCGTAACCGGTCCGATGCCACCTGCATCCAACGATTTCCTGCGATTTTCACAAGATCGTCGGTCCATCTGGCAGGCGGTCGTCCTACGCTGCGCTTGCCAATACGTGGTCTCCACTCTAGAATCTTTCTGCCCCAACGCCCGTCCAATCTTCGCGCTATGTGGCCAGCCCATTGCCACTTCAGCATGCTAATCCTGAGGGCTATGTCGGTGACCTTGGTTCTTCTACGAATCTCCTCATTCCTGATTCGATCACGTAGAGAAACGCCGAGCATAGCTCTTTCCATAGCTCGCTGAGCAACTTTGAGCTTTTTTATGAGACCTATTGTAAGAGACCACGTCTCTGATCCATATGTCATCACTGGTAACACACATTGACTAAAAACTTTAGTCTTTAGGCACTGAGGTATTTTGGATGAGAAGATGTTGCGCAGTTTCCCGAACGCTGCCCAGCCGAGTTGGATTCGTCGATTGACCTCTCTCTCAAAGTTGGACCTACCTAACCGGACTGCCTGTCCCAGGTAAATGTATTCGTCGACAACTTCAAGAGTAGAGTTCCCAACGGTGAGTGCGGTGGGTACGACATGGACATTAAACATTATTTTTGTTTTGTCCATATTCATTTTAAGACCCACTTGTTGGGATACTCTATTGAGGTCACCGAGCATTCGTCCTAGATCTTCCAGCGACTCCGCCATGACCACAATGTCGTCGGCAAATCGAAGGTGAGTGATGTATTCGCCATTGATGTTGATGCCAAGTCCTTGCCATTCCAAGAGCTTGAAGGCGTCCTCTAAGGTGGCCGTAAACAGTTTCGGAGAAATGACGTCTCCCTGTCTTACTCCTCTTTTTATGGGGATCACCTTCGTGCACTGCCCCTGTACTCGGACTGACATGGTGGCGTTATTATACAAGCACTTCAACACTTCGATGTACCTATAGTCAATGCGGCATCGCTGGAGAGATCTAAGAACCGCCCAAGTCTCGATCGAATCAAAGGCTTTCTCATAGTCCACAAACGCCAAGCATAGTGGCCGAATATACTCCTCAGTCTTCTGTATAACCTGCCGCAGCGTATGTATGTGGTCTATGGTACTAAAACCTTTCCGGAAACCGGCTTGTTCGGGAGGCTGGAAGTCATCAAGCCTTCGTTCGAGACGATTCGTAATGACTCTCGTAAACAACTTATAAACATGGCTCAGCAGTGTGATGGGCCTATAGTTCTTCAATAAGGTGTTATCACCTTTCTTGAAAAACAGCACCACCACACCCCTGTTCCATGCTTCCGGCGTTTTCCCTTCAAGCAAGACGGAATTAAATAGCCTCTGAAGGACTTTAAGTACCGGCGATCCGCCCGCCTTCAGAAGTTCTGCAGTAATTCCGTCTTCACCCGGCGCTTTGTTGTTTTTAAGTTGTTTGAGAGCCATCCTAATTTCGCACAGGCTGATGTCCGGGATATCTTCAGTGCAGTGTCGGGTTAGCTTGGCTCTTGGGTCTTTTAACAAGTCAACAACAGGTTTAGATACTGAGGTATATAACTTTCCATAGAACCTCTCTATCTCCCTGAGCACCTCTGACCTATTTGACGTTACGTTTCCGTCCTCCGTCTTCAGCTTCGTCAACTGGCTCTGCCCAATAGACGCGTCTCTTGCGAACACTTTAGAGCCCTTGTTCTGCTCTATGGTCTCCTCAATACGCCTTGCATTGAAGGACCGTAAGTCGTGTCGCAAGGACTTCAATATCTGTCCATTAAGCTGCCTATAGGACTTAGCATCATCGGAGGTTTGGAGCGTCATGGAACGTCGCTCAGCCATGAGGTTTCGGGTGTAGTCAGATAGTTTTTGAGGCCTATTTTTACGGTGGGTCTTAAAATACTTGGACCCGACCGTATGAACAGTCTCTACCAGCCTGTTGTTGATTTCGTCCACTGATGCGCTGCTGTCTAGCAATTCGAAGCGGTTTGACAATTCGAGTTGAAAGTTCTCGGGGTTTTGGATATATGCATGAGTAGGTCGGAGCGTAGACTTCATCAGACGCGATCTTTCCATTTTGACATTAATATTTAATGTGCCTCTGACCATTCGGTGATCACTGCCGGTTTTTACCCTATGAATCACGGAGACATCATTAAATATTTGTCGCTTGGTGCTCATGATGAAGTCTATCTCATTTTTTGTGGAACCATCAGGGCTCATCCAGGTCCATTTCCTATGAGGCGGCTTCTGGAAGAAAGAGTTCATCATAAAGAGTCCCTCTTTCTCCAGAAATTCGGCCAGCCTCTGACCCCTGGGGTTGCGCTGCCCATATCCAAATTGCCCCACTCTCAACTCATCATCGCCCCGTTTGCCCAGCCGCGCATTGAAGTCACCCATAACCACTGTAAAGTGTGTTTTGGAAGTATGTATGGCTCTACTAATGTCCTCATACATAACTTCGACGTCATCATCTGAGTATGCCGAGGTCGGTGCGTAGACCTGTATGACCTTCAGCGAATATCTTTTGGATATTCTGAGTATCAGGTACGCTACCCTGCTCGACACACTAGTAATGGACACAACGTTGTTTATGAGTGACTTGTGGACGATAAATCCGACACCACCTTGGGACTGCTGTTCGCCCTCCCGGTAGTAAAACAAGTTGCCGGATTTTAAGGTTATCGTGTCCTCGCCCTCTCTTCGGACCTCCGATAAACCAACAATACTCCACCGCAACTTGTTTAACTCTTCTTCCAGCTCAACTAGCTTCTCATCTGTCCTCAATGTGCGTGCGTTGTATGTCACCAGGGCCAATTTTCGGTTTTGGTGGTAGCCGAATCTCTGCCGGAGATTCTTAGCACCCCTTGTCCTGTCGTTACCATGGCTGCTACCGTGGCCAGGACGAACAGGACCGCCGGGGACTAGGGGCCTGGTTTTCCTACTTTCTTCCATAATTGGGGGTGTTTGCCATACTCGCCACGCTTGGCAGGCGGGTTGGCGAGCGCAGTTATTGGTCGTCGAAGTGTTAAGGGAACGCTGCTGCCCATTCCCTAGTTTTCCCTTAGTCGCCTTGTACGACACCCGATGGGATGAGATGGGTTGGTCCTATTCTAAGCCGGGAACCACGCGGCTGATAGGCATTCATAAATAGGCGCGAAATAAAAGGCTTTTTTATTTTTATTTTATTTAATACGAATCAGTCATGCCGTAAAGTACGCTATATCTTCATGAGCAAAATGAGAAGTCTTTATAGAGTAACGTAGCCGAAGTTCTTTGTAAATAAAGAGTTCTCTTACAAAGGATCGCTGTTTAATGCAGATTCTTGTAGCTTCACTATTATACAAGATATAATCTTCCGTCTCGGTTTCTTACGCTTCACGAAAGATTTCCAACATTTT
This sequence comes from Phalera bucephala, assembly GCA_905147815.2. Classification (NCBI taxonomy): domain Eukaryota; kingdom Metazoa; phylum Arthropoda; class Insecta; order Lepidoptera; family Notodontidae; genus Phalera; species Phalera bucephala. Next base: position 52,789,087 of record LR990609.1, read on the forward strand.
GATTGTAAATTTGTTTCAGAAATGTTGATATTTAACTCGTATTTGACGGAGTTGTTAATGTGCGAAGCCGGTCACGCAATCCAATGCTTAAGGTTGCCTGACGGCATTTTCATATATTTTTTTATATCAATGTTTGTAGAGACTTTCGGTTAATTCGGTCGATAATGCAGCAATGTTACTGAGAAATTGCTTACAGTTGATGGCATGCCTAACGCTTTGCTATGTGGAGTATTTAATTGGAATCTAATTTGAATGTTTGCTTTGATTCAACTAGCGTTAGTTGCCATGAAAACGTCCTTAATGCTAATGAATACAAGTCTGTGCTCGCGGCTTACCGCTCTGGGAGTCGGATTAATTAAGTCTTTATTCAGCTTGTTTGTAATGATAGGTGGCTTTTATTCAAATGTCTTTACGTTTGGTGCTTCTCAAGAGGATAATCTAGTTATGCTTTACGGTGCTATAATGTTGGTTAATACCTCCAGATTAATGTGGTTTAGCACGTTTTATAACGCGACATAATTCGAGTTTAGCTTTACTTCATGATAACTCACTACATTTTGAGTACTAGGTGAGATCATTTAATTTATCAACGTTTAATTTTGGCTTCTTTTTTACTTTTGGAAGAGAAATTAAGAAGACAATATCCAGACAAGTACCATATAGGTAGACTAGTTTATTTTTCTATTTATATATAATAATAATATCAGCCTATATTGCCCACTGCTGGACAAAGGCCTTCACTCACAAATCGAGGTGAGAGAGATTAGGTCATACTCCACCACGCGGACCCAGTGCGGATTGATGGAGGCAGGTTTGTGGCCACCTGCTGTTGGAACTTATCAAGCTACCTTTAAAGTTTCCAACTCTGCTTAACGACTACCACATTAACTGGTAGCCGGGATCAACGGCTTAACGTGTCTTCCGAAGCACGGAGACGCTCGAATATAAAAATGCCACAAACGGTCACCCATCTCGGGGCGACCGAGTCGAACGCTGCTTAACCTTGGTGATCGGTAAGAACACCGCGGTCGCACAGCGCTACGAGCGCCTCTTTATAGTCAACAAGTTTCTACCCGCGACTTCGTCTGCATTGATTTTAGACCGGAATTTAACATTTTACAGAGATCTCTGCGTGCCAAATTTTATAGAAATCTGTTCATCCGTTTTTGCGTGATTGAGTAACAGACATCTGAACATACAAACTTTCACATTTATAATATTAGTAAGATTTACGTGGTGGTAATCGTTGAAGTCAGCAAATTAACACGTGTTGTGACGTTTTTATCACCACAGTACTATGCCATGTGATGTAACATGAGTCTATTGCCAGACAGAGTATCGATATGCCTATTATATAGTAGAATAACCTTGATATTTGGATCTGTTCCACGTGAAACATTTGTACCGTATTAGATAAATGTTGTAAACTCTTATCTCAGACTGAACTTATTTAGGAATAATCTACCAGCAATTGTATGCCTTCAAATTATACTCAGTAAACATATTTTTGGGTCACATACTTATAGATTGAAGTGTCGATCTCAACGTATATAAAGATAAACCAATTTATGAGGTTTGCCCATACAATCCAGTTGGTCGAACGTGTTACATAGATTCCTAGACCACACGGTCGTAAAACAGATAATACGAGCTAAGAATTCTTTTGTTCTAAGATGACATTGCCGAAATTATCGCTATTTATGTCTACGCGAGAGACTGGAAATGGATCCGAATATCGACCCCACAAATTTACTTCTTATTCTTGTATACATGATTTACCTTTTCTCAGTTCTCTTTCTGTTCTGCTTCTGTTAAGACAACAAACGCCTCCCCATTATTTCCCAAGTGATCATGTGGTTATCCTGTGAGCCTTTGGCTTATAATTTCAGTACATGTCCATGTTTGCATATCCACGGTTCCTTGGCCTGTAGGCCTACTCTTGAAATCATTCCCAATCTCAAGTTGACACGAAATCAATACAGTTTTATTATTGGATTGACATTGTAATCGAGTAAACGATCGAAATTCAGCGTGGTCATGCACGGAATTACCCAAACTTAAATAAATAATTTAAGACGTCAATTCCTATTTTTACTAACTCAATATTTTTTATATCATAAATTATTACATAACCATTCTATGGGTTAGTTCAAATAACCTTACATAAATGTAGGTTACGGCAGAAGGAAAAAGAGGGCGCTGTCATTGTCTGAAATTATTATGAAAAATAAATTTTATTCATCAATCTTTAAGTTTTATCGGCTTTAAGTTTATTTACTTCATGATGTCTGTAGTATTTTCCTAAATATACGTCGTCTCGAACGCTAAAAAGTTAAATCTTTGCAACTATATTACTTCCATCGACAACTCGACTCTCAACTCGATACGCAATGTCAAAATCATGCCGAGATTACCAAAAATGTACACAATCGAGACTTATCGATTCTATTTGGTTCAAAAAAGTTCCTCCCTTATCGAGTTAAATCGTGCGCTAGTGTAGCTATCCTAAATTTAGAATGAAATCGAGCGTCAAGAGTAAGCCTGGTCTGGCGTTGATGTTTTTCTGTTGATAAGATTTTGTGGGAACTTTAGCCCGTCTTACGGGATGATTCACAAATATGCCTCGACCAATTCTAACTTACCATAGCAGGCTTATTGCTTTTCATTATTTCTGTCCTGTGTTTTAAATGAAAGGTTAATAATAATATAATTAAGGAATCGAAAGATAAATCAAAATACATTTTTCTTAATATAATTCGAAATACCGATTGATTTTTCGTGTATTTTTTCACATCCCTAAGTGTGCCGTGGTGCTTTGAACGTTATATCATATAACGATTTACCCACAACAATTTATAAGTACTTATCATCATCAGCCCAAATCAGTCCACTGCTGGGCATAGGCCTCTTCCAATGTGCGCCACAGAGCCCGGCTCGGCTTTATGCATCCAGTTCCTGCCGGCTATCCGACGTATGTCGTCACCCCATCTCGCGGGGGGGCGTCCCACATTGGCTTGCCAGTTCGTGGTCTCCACTCCAAAACGCGTCTGCTCCAACGGTTGTCCGTTCTGCGGAAAATGTGACCAGCCCATTGCCACTTTAGCTTGCTGATTTTCAGAGCTATGTCGGTGACTTTGGTTCTATGCCGGATAGTCTCATTTCTGATTCTATCTAGCATAGAAACTTATAAGTACTTAGTATAACTTTAATTGCATGGAATGATACTTAGCTAAACAAGTTTTCATTACAGAACTGGGTCACAACTTTATTAGGCGAGTGTGCTGAATCACTGCAGACTGATCACGAGTAACCAAAGTGAGTTGACTAGTTAACTAGTCGCAACTCTCGACCAAGTTTTCCACTAGGTTCTTCTGTTATCTCGGGCGTTATATTTATAATAATATAAATAGAATACTAGCCGTTTTCCCTCTCACTCGATATTGTTGTAAAAAGACTCTGACTGCATGGCTACAGACATTGAACTACGAACAAACCGAAAAACTGATTATTGCGGAAGTGTAACTTCTCACACAAATATACGCAAACACAAACACACACACACACACATACATACACACACACACACCCACACACGCACACACACACACCCACACACACACACACACACACCCATACATATTAATATACATAACATGTCTGCTATGTTATTGTTACCCCATTACAGGCTGATTGTTTTTTTTTTATTTTTAGTTTAGTTTTCTGTTTTTGCCTGTTTTTGTTCTTATGTTTGTTTGGTGTTTTATTTTCTACTTTCTTTAGTGTGACACTGTTCGAGGGGTGGCGGCCTGGTGGCCTGAAATACAGGTTCTCACCTAGTTCAGGCACCAGACTCCCACAACTTTAATGTAAAACTAATGTTACTACCTGTTATCTCTGTGGTACGTTAATAAAGCATTATTATTATTATTATTATTATTAATAACAGGCCCGAGGATGCCATGCGATCTTGAGACTAAATTTGCATATTCTACTTTAATCAATATTCTGTTGTAGAGCTGTAGTCCATATCCGTGCAGAACTGTACCGTAAGTAATTATAGTATATAAATAAACGTATACAATAGCTCTTACAGCTGCCGGTATCGGTTGGATGTTGATGTTCTTCTATTTCAGCAACATTTTGGCAGGTGAAAACTAGATTACGGTAAGTTCTCTCGGAGGGCTTATATTCTCACGTTAACTTTCCAAAACTCCGGGTAAACCTGACAGTAAAAAGGCTATGCTCGACTGTTGAAGCACTGACACTCCAGTGTATCATACTCTAGTCTCCAGTAATTAAAACTTAAACACTAAATAGTTTAAGAAATACTAAAATGATGCATAGGTAGCAAAAAGTATTAGCCTTTGTAATTAAGTGAAGTTCTCACGCAATCTCAAAAGATGTCGAATTTTGTCTTTTAGTTGCTACTAGATAACATACTCTCCACTCTACATTTGTATGTAGCCTGCCTGTCACTGACGATTGACGATTTTTACTTTCGTTTCGTCTGGTAGAAAGTCAGACACGTTGTACAATTTCATAAATATGCGATTTATAATAGTTACTGCTATTAGTATTATTCAACGATCCGAATTAGTCATAATATTCTGTGTGGACCAGCGATAAAGCCTAACATTAACTTCAATTGTAACTGATATCAAATAGATAGTAATAATTAATCACATGTAAGTAGAAAACAGAACCAGGGTAAAGTAATAAATTTATTCACTGATTGGATGCTTTTGAAATATACCGTAATATTGTTACGCTTTTCGCTATTCGATCCTATCTTGACCATTATCAGGTGTATGCTAAGCCCGATAGGCCTCATATCGTTTGCGACTAATTGGCTCATAAACACTTATCTGGGACATTTCGTCCCGCCCTCATTGCTGCTCCGAGCCAAATAGCGAACAACATAATATTATTGCCCTATAATCCCAATCAGTTGATATCTATTCGAACTTATTTGCCGACACGAAGTACGATATTGCAGTCGTGATAGGTCCGGTTGCGTCCCGATCTGGCGGCGTGTATTGTTATTATTTGCAACGAAATATCGCTGAGATACTAGCGAGAATTACCCCAGAAACAGGAACGCAGCGTACGAACGAACATATCATAAATTCTACAATATAAGGTTTCCCCGCTAGCTAGTTGCCTTTTCGAGTGAACTTCCTTTCAGCCCCGGGAATATGTTCGCTTTGTTTTGTTGTGTTTGCGAGTTAGGAACGGCAAATTGGCGGATTACACAACTCCCTAAGTTGCTAGGTCAACATTGCCGTGGAACCTCCTTGGATTCCGGCTCAGTTGCGGTTTTTGTGTTGTGATGCGGAATTTGCTTATTGGCATAAGATGAGTAAAGAAAACAGTCGTTACTTACCGTCTATTATTCCAATGTAGCTTAGTTGTTTAGAGAATTGAAAATTCCGAGTGTTTCGTGCGTAAATAGAGCTGAATTTTCTAAATTAACTATTAAAGGAAGGACGGCAGGCGTGACAGATTTGTCTGTAAAATTTGTTTTCTATTTCAAATAATAATATTTGATATCGTTGTCGTAAATTCGGTGATTTATGTTTGTTTTCCGCACTAGCGAACCATCCGTTCGGACTTCCTTTCGGTGGCGCCGTGTAAATAAGCTCCCGGCGTTTTGTTAGCCAGTTTAACGGTTGTAAATTGTATGAGAAAAACAGTAGCCACCGACCGTCGCAAGCACGGCGAGCGGCGAGCGGCGACTTGCAACTTCTTAAATATTTATGAGACCACAAAAAAATGTGAGGACACCAAATGTTTATTTTAAACGTCTTAGCGTTCGCGTAATCCAGTCTACACGATGCGTCCTTTAACGATTATAAATATTCCGCCTCTGGTAAAGAATAAAGGCTGTCGCGCCGTTGCCGTCACGTTTCCTTTGCAACTTCAAAGAAGTTCTTTGAAATAGAGGTGCGGCGGTGAAATGGTACGGAACAAAGCTCTATTTTCTATTAGCGTGGAATTCTCGATAAACAATAAACAAAATGTCGTGATCGCTCCTGCGCGAAATCGGAAAGACTCATCTGTGTTTACCTTAAAAATTTCTACTTACTTCGGGAGAGCAATCTGTTGTCGGAGTTCCTGGGGCTCCCCGGTGTAAATAAGCGGTGCCTCCCTTTGTTTGCCAGTTAGCAGTTGTAAATTGTACGGTAATAATGGTGCTTGCGCCCCGGTTACACCCGGCCTGCTCTTCCGGATGCAATACAACTCTTTATCTGCCCCCATATTCATGAGCTGGATGTTTTAAGCAATAAAATATAAGTACCTAGTCCGCGATTTGTCTTATTTCAGTATTATTTTCACTTGACATGTAACTTTCACCAAAAAAATATTGGGTACGTACGTACGTACATCATGCGTACGTACCAGAGAATTAAAGTACCTAAAATTTGATTGTAGTTAGTAACCTTACAAAAATGTCTTAAAAATTAGCACCATGCCATGACTCCAAGACGCTATAACTTCGTAAAATGTTCCATGCTGGTGAATAGTCCCTAGATGTTATCTCCAAAACACGTCATCTTCAAGAAAATTTAAAGTTTAATTCAAGGAAACCCATTTCTTCTAATAACCATCTTTTACGTCTCGGTCTGGTGGATGTAATGATTTATCTTTATATTGAAACGTCAACAGAATTTTCGATCTAGCGATCAAGGTGTGATATGGAATATTGAACTATAATTCTTTCTTCTTTTCGATTATGATCTGAATTTCGGCATACCTGCACTTGTGTACAAAAGTCCTTTGCTATCAGCATTTTGTTTCTTTTGAGTTTAAGTAATTGTAATGTTAAGAGATCTTCGTGCTCTCCAAAGTTGTCCGGCTTGGTTTAATTAATGTTTTATGATGACAACATTCAAAATCAGCACAGGTCAGAGATTCCCGAAGCATGACGACTTTCGCACCATACACGGTAGCGGTCAGTCATCTACCGTTGGCTGCTATCTAAAATTTTAAAACATTTTCGATCCTTATCGGCCGGTTTCACTGTTCTATACTGGAGTGAGCTTCTCTTAGGTGCTTAATTGCACAAAATGAAGCTACTATTTAAAGAGGAAAAAGAACAATTTAAAGATGTCAAAGCTGTAGCATCTACAACCCGGCGAGTGCCGAGTCAAACTTCATTAAAGTCAGTCAGTTGGGCAGTTTGCGACGTCGGACAGCCAACCTTGTTACCTACTCGTATCACGTACGGGTACGTAGCTGTCACGACGCTGCGACTGTTTTTCCGTGGTCAGGAAACTCACGTGTCTCCTCGCTCACGAGTTCTTATGCAATCGTGTGACCTTTACGTGGTAAAATGTTTGTTGAAAGTTCATTGGTTTTTTTTTTGGGCGAAGTAGAAAATGAACTTGTAAAGACAACTGAATGTCGAGATGACCTATCCTCATACACTTTTTACCTCTTCCAAGTTTTGTTAGGTCACTGACTTTTGTTTGCAGATTATTTTTTTTTAGGTTGCTTGAACAAAAAGTCACATCTACAATAACATTCAACTTAAAATTTATTTTGGCATCTCGTAATGCAAAAATAAATTTTAAGTTGCTCGGTTCAAACCCATTCCACAGCGTCATATTGTATACCTACTTATTTATTTTTTGTTTGTGAATAAAAACTGGGTTTTTACGCGAACTATTATCACAATACCATATCTCTGTCGGACTAGCCTATGCCCTGAATTGATTAAACCAGTCTGATAACTTGTAAAAAGTTGCTTTAAGATACATTAACTTAAAAACTACATAAACTAGCTAGCTTTGTAACGATTTTATTCGCGTCAGAGCAACATTTTTGGCAACAATTCCGTTAAAAGTTTCTCGTTCTTGCGGTGATATTTCCAAAACTTCTCTTTTTAACGCGGCACGGCCAGTAGTTTGCACGTCGGAAAAGGAATTTGTTCCATTTGTAAAACTTATCTGTCGTACCGTTAATTATCGCCATTTGTAAATTTAAACACCATTTTAGTTTTTACATTCGTTATCCGGTAGCGATTTATACTCTGGTCGTGGCACTTACGCACATTTTAGATTAATTAAGAATCGACTTTTCATTTGTACTTTTATTCTGTATGTTATATGCATTCAATGAAGTTTTGATTGCCTTCTGTACACAGTAGATATCGTTACTGGATGTGCATTACGAGACCCAAGATCATAACTAGTCAACTTCTAGATCTCTTTGCATTATATGAGATATTTTGGGTGTGTATCTTTCGCATAGGCCTTAAGAGAATTGGAAGTGTGTCTGAAACGAAATGGTATCACGAGACTCGGTCTTTTCTTATTTTTAACTGCTTCTTTAGATATTGTCATGGCACTTTCACAATGCCACAATTTCTTTTGATTTATTCAATAAAAAAATTTCTCGTTATCAAAATAATGTTTACACCGCAAGGAGTTCTCTCTTTATGACGTCAATGTCACAGCTCCTGCATACAAATGAAATACCGACACTTTCCATTTTTACTACATCGTTAGGCAGCATATATTATGTGGTTAAATGTACTGGAAATAAAAAGCAAACATTAAACTGGCAACGTAACTTCTCACGTGACGTGTGTGACGAAATGGCAATTGTGTTGATTATGGCACTTTGGCAGTCCTGTCATGCCTCTTATATTATGTAAGTATTTTCTATAATTCGAGTAATGATATCGAGACGCTTTAGTTGGGGTGGACTTGTCAATCTTGTTCGGAACCTGTTATGTGCAGGTTTCGACAAGTGTCGAGAATTTTGGTTTTTTGCAACTTTAGAGATAACAGCTGTGGACAAAGCATCTCTAAATATTTTTGAAGTGGCATTGTTAGATTATAAAGATTTGATGATTTGAGAAATTGTGATGCCTAAGGCTTAACAGATGGCATAAGGATTTTTTGTGTTCTAGAAAACATATTGATAGTTATACTACACAGACTTGATTAATATTATATCTTTATAGAGAGGTTAATTTAAATTAATGCTTAGTAGACGGTTCCTTAGCTGTAAGTCGAGAAACTGAATGACGGCGAGGTAACATTATACTGTTTTAAAGTGTATGTAGTGTGGCTGATAGCGATGATTTCACAATGATAACAATAGGTGTAGTTTTGAAATATTATTACTGCGATTAATTTTTTTGACCCTATAACCTCACGCCAGATGCCTTGCGGGGTAGGCAGAGAGTACAGAGTTCCAAAAGGTTCTTTCATTTCATACCTCTCTGGCTTCCTCGACTCTCATAGTTCGTCTCATACACGCTCGCCGGTTACGGAGACTCTTGACTTTTCCTTCAGATAAGACTCGTGGTAAGATAGTCTAGGTCTTCCCCGGTACCTGCATCCTTCCACTTTCACATTGTATATCTGTTTTGTCATACTTTCCTCTGGCATTCTTTCTTTATGCCCGAACCAACGTAACATGCACTTTCTCATCTTTACACCGATACTATCTTTCATACCTACTCGCTTTCTTACTACGCTGTTGCTAATGCGGTCGGCCAGCTTCACTCCGCACATCTTCCGCAGAGCTCGCATTTCTACCGCATTTATCCTACTTTCATTCTCCTTCTTACATACCCAGCTCTCGCTACCATATAACAGCGTTGGGACAAGAACTCCGTTATGTATGGCTAGCTGCGCCTTATGGCTTAAGTGCCGGCTCCCAAGTAGCTTTCCCATCGCACCATTAACTCTGTTCCCTGCACTCACTCTTATCTCTATGTCAGCGGTGTATTTCTCATCCTTACTGAAGGTGCATCCAAGATATACAAACTCATTCACTTGCTCCAGGACATCGTTACCAACCACAATCCTTACATTCGTTTTGGTTTCTTCCCTTTCAAAAACCATTTTTTGACCCACTGACTTAAAATGTTATGATTTATGACTCATCATTTATCTATCCAAGTCGAAGGTTTTGTAATACTGGTATATAGCTCTAGTGCTGTTTCGATGCAATTAGTGTCGTATATTACGTAAGCAAAAAGTACATAGCGGTTGCTGACGTAAATTTAGAAATGTCCACTTACTGAATATGGTTTCGATAGACTATGGAATGTTAAGTAAAAAATTAGCACAATCTAATGCAGCACTTAAGCTTATACACACCTCTATACGAGTAGCCAAACATTTATCTTGTAGGTAATATCTGTAAATAATGAGTTCAGAGACCGTTGATTAATTAATCGGTAAAAGCGTTTGCGTGTTGCGCTCGATTCGAACTCAAGAAAATATGAATTTGTGAAAACGGTGTCAGAATCATAGCTAGGCAAATTGTAGTATTTGCCTACCTTTGTGGCATATGCAAGTGGAATTGCTTCAATGTAAATATGAACTAAGAACTAGAATCCTTATGGGCCGTTTGATAAGTTAGGCTATCAATCCATCTGAGTCCGCATAGCGGGGTATGATTTATTGTTTAATCACGATTTGTGAAAGAAGGTTCTCGTCGGTGGGACAGTAGGTGGCTTTTAGGTGAACACTTATGTACCTATAGCGCTATTTACGAGGCAAATATGTACACAGGTTGGTTTGTTAACGGGTCTCGTATGTTAACACAGTTGAGATAATATTTCATCACAACACAAGAGTAAATTTGTCACGCTTACATAGACGGTGTCATAATAACCAAATTAGCGTTAATTGACTGGCGAATGATTCATTGCGCGGTTTGTGTATTGATGGCAGGTGACTAATTAGCAAAGTAATGCTCCTACTCGAATACGATACGGATATTACACAAATTGTTAGAAACGCTTTGAAATTACTGACGTATAATTATGTAGGTACCGGTAACTAATTTTCTATGGTTTATGTCAGAATCTGGTTGGGAACAAAAAAATACGGTCACGCATGGATATATCATAACAAGATACACAGTCCCGTTCAAAAGTTACACCGAAAACGTCCCAAAAGTTATAGTTATGATGTAAAAAGCGGAAACCTTAATTTTACCGTCCACTTTTGCCTGCCTTTTGGTGGGGCCATTTTTCGTGCGGCGAGCGTGTATCTACCTATATTTGATCGATGCTGTCACGCCTATATTCCTCAAGCAGTGTACTATGTATAACCGTTTTTAGCTAATAATGTTACGTACCAATGTTATGGAAGGTGGACCTATTGCTGAGATTTTTACAATGAGTATTTCCTCTGAAAAAAATCTTTCAATAACACCTTGTCTGAACTATAATTTGAACCTAGAAGCTCATCCTCCCCAGCCGTTCAACCAACGAGGCCGTTTTGTAGTCTGGTCTCGACACCAATCGCCAATCGAAATCACCACTAAAAAGCGAGCGCTATTATGATTGGTCCATATCGACTTGACATTGTTATGGGTTCATCATTATTGGGATACTTGTGATCATTTCAAAATGATCCTAGACTATCTTACCACGACCAAATAAACCGAGTCTTATCTGATGGAAAAGTCAAGAGTCTCCGTAACCGGCGAGCGTGTATGAGACGATCTATGAGAGTCGAGGAAGCCAGAGAGGTATGTAAGGAAAGAACCTGTTGGAACTCTGTACTCTCTGCCTACCCCGCAAGGGATCTGGCGTGAGGTTATAGATAGATAGATTTCAAAATGTTTAAAAATGTAGCGTATGAAATATCTTTGACCATCTCTTCCGGGGTCATCATCAGCCGAACTACGTCCGCTACAGGACATAGCCCATGGCCCCCAAAAATCGCCACGCCGACCGGCGGTGTGGCTTTGTGGTGTACCTTCGCATCCAGCTTTCTGAGATATGATCATGATATTATTTATAAAATGTACTTTACCTTATAAGTTTTAATTATGTTGTCACAATGGTTGTTATATTTATTACAATGAATTCGCAATGCTGATTAGTTAATCAGAATAAAAAGAAACATGGATATTTACCTATTACATATTGATTAACGGCAAACAATTAACCACATATGTTTTTAATGTGTGACAATATAATAATTAGAACAGACAACAACTTATGTTTAGTTCAATTGTTCAAATGGTTTAGTGGTTTTCAACGTAGGCTGCTCCAGTCACTGGAATGAGTAGTCGCGGATTCGATTCCCGCACGTGACAAATCCTTGTGTCACCCACAAATGTTTGTTTCCGTCTGTGTTTGTATATGTAAAATTGATGTTTGTAAACGTACCCACAACACAGGAATAATTGTTAGTGCGAGGCTTTGATTAAAAAAAGAGTAAAGAAAAGTCGGTGTTACCATATCTCGCTTGTTGCCAGTTTCGGTCAGGCACTAAAAAGAAACAGCTATAAACTGCAGCTATAAATTTTGTCTCTTTCTCACGGCAAAATAAGATAAGAATAATGCTGCTAAAAAGATGTGGTGAGAATTGCTGGGCCATGGTTAAGGTGTCAATTCCTGTGCAGAGTAGTTTCGAGTACCCCACTGGACAAAATTTGTTCGACCTTGCAATTTGATTCGGTCTGGGTGTTTGTGAGCGTGAAATTTGCGTTTGTAACGGTCTCACGACGACGTAATATTTAAGCACTAGTACAGTCAGCAACTTAAGTCGCTTAACATTTACAGCCTTTCCAATCGGTAACACTCTTCAATTACCGACGTTGGTGGATATTGTCAAAACCAAAGTATTAGCAACTTATTGTAAAATATTTAGATCAACTTGAAAATTCGACTTGTAAAACTGAGAATGTTGAGCTGTTGCTGACCGTACGTTGTCATATTAGATAGGAATTTAATTCGCAGTATCAGTCCAGAGTCTGGAATTGTACTGACTGACTGTGGCTTGTTCATTATTACATGGGGACTTAAGATCGTCGGCAAAATGTCTTCACGGTACACCTCATCAACCTCGCCTGGGGAATATAGGTGTGTTTTTTCTATGTTCGCAATGTTTCAAATATTAATTATGTACCATCATGATTAGATGTCGTTTTCTAAATTAAGTTGGAAGTTGACTGCCTGCAGTCTGGACGAAGTTGCGATAAAGTTCTCGCTCCCCTGTCGTTAATCTTTCACGCCATCTACTCTGCAGCGTACCTCGATGTAGAGGAGTATATGAGTAATGTTGTTGAGAGTGTTGTGTTTAGAAATAGTCACTACAAAATGGCGACTCGAAGCTCTGTGGGAATAAAAAATTGCTACTAGATTATCACACTAACCGCATCTAAAATTAAGCATAGCTTGTTTTGTGGGTGCTATACTATGTTTTATTCCACCTACATCAGACTAAGTTACAAAAATACCATTTATAAAATTATCAAATTTAACAATATTACACTCGCGTTCCTTTAATTCTATTTCCTTCCTGTATGCTTCAATTTGATCAAGCATTCGGTTATCGCATAGTTAATAGAAATCATAATTTGTAGTAAGTTATTGATTTCATTGGACTAAAGAAGATTTTGACGTTCATTTTGATTAAATAAATACGTACCGAGTATTTTTAAACAGTTTTGTTTAATGGTTGAAAGGAATGCTTGGTAACGACTCTTTTTCACGGGTAGCTCTTTTAAATACAAAATATACAGACAGTGCGCCTCGATAATGAGGCCACGCTGCAATCACGCTCTTTCACACGGAACATTATAGAGCGAGCGTAAATGCACCGGAAAATGGTGACGTACCAAATATTTTACGGCTTAAACGCAGCACACAGAATATTAAATACATTATCATCGGGAGCCCCTAGATATTTAAATAAATTAATATTTCCCCCCAAACCAAACGTATATTATTATTGGAGGAAACCGGGGCGCTATAAAACGTCACGTCCTAATGAATAGATTGTACAATTACCTTATTATGCAAATAGAATCACGTTCGAGATGACGATAGCAGTTAAGTACCGGGTAATTATATACGGAATACAGAATTAAGTGAAAACAACCATGATTGGAATACGAACCTTTAAAGATTTTGGTCGTTTCAGTACTACGAGATCGACGTCGCGTCCGTCGCATCGCAACGTTTTCGGATGATTCGAGTATTCCCCTCGGGCCGTTTAATTTGTTAAATTGAAACGAAACATCGTATTGTTCAGATAGAATTAGGTTTATTTGCGAAACCCATTCGGTCGTAAGAGAGATCCCTTCGACGGAAATAAGTGAATGGAATAAATGAAATGACCTATAAATTGGATAGGATGCGGCAGTTTCGACAAAGCAGTGTATTTTAGTCGCGTATTCTAAAGCTCGCTCTTAAGTCGGCAGACTCAGACAATACGTCGTTGAAAATTATAGTAATACATAAAATTTAAAGGGCGTTTAAATTGTTTTGGAATCATTACATCGTCATCAAGAATGGACTACGAATTGCATGTTTTCTTTCTCTAAGGCACCCAATTTTGATTCAATTTAAACGTCAACAATATTGACGGATCATTTGCATCAATATTTCCATTCGAACAACATGTCTGATTAACATGTGACTGCAGCTATAGTCTTGTTGCTTGTAGCTAAACGTTGATAAAAATAAAACCGTCGAATCTAGATTGAGATGGTTGAAGAAAGAGCTGTTTTTTTTAGTTTTTATAGCCAGCCGTACGGATACGCTACGAACAGTAGACAAACAATGTGTAATAAAGTCTCTACATACACAACGTTACATACAAAATTAACTTTAATAAAATACATTAATAAATACACTAGCTTATTCTTTTGTTCAATCCTTGAGCAATCTTCAATATCTATAACTTCAATACTGTCCCTACACGATCAATATTATACAAAAAACAGTTATAATTGTAGGTGTCGGTCTCCTTATTGTTGTTTCTAAGGTATTCATTCCGTATATCCCTAGTAATTGTTTCTGTCATATCATCGTTAAGTCTTAAAACAACACAAAGCACGTCTCAGTGGTGGTGTCATGCGATAATTAAGAGCTTAAATAGTTGCAGAATAGGGGCATTAAGCTGTGGATTAGTCTTGTTCGCATTGTGAGACGATGACGCGAACTTAGTTGCACACCCGGGACGCTACCAAGGAAATTGTAAAACGACAAAGACAGAATTTATGTACGGATTAATGGATAACCTACTATGTTCTTATATCTACGTTCTTGAATAATACGTAGGGATTAGCTCCGAAATCTAGGAATAAGTTTAGTTTAGTTAAGACCCAATCAACTTTCGGCCAGAACTAGTTTGAATCAATAAGTAGGCAGCCGTTTTAGTGGAACGAATATCTTCTGTGTCCTAAAATCTAGAAGTAGAATTAAGTTCTGTCAAGTCTGGTGTAACAGCTTCTAATCACTATGAATATTATTTATTTGTTTATATTTTGTGAATAGAGCGTATTTGGTTCTATTAAATTAAGAACGTTCTAATTCAATGGAACAAATTGGTACACGAAAAGAAGAGCAAATAATATGTGTAAATAATGTCAAAATTAGTTGCTCCAGACATCGTTCTACAAATTCAGACGACTATATTTCATAAGCTGAATGCTTGATATTATTTGTAGTATAATCTTGCGAGGGTCGGTACGTCGCCCCGGGCGGGAACGTCGTTAATCTCGTGACGCTGCGACTCAACTCTATTTTGACATATTTACATAAATACCACTTAAATAGGGACGTCATCCGCCGATGTCAATGGGGATGTACCGTCGAGTATTTATTATGTTACCACGGATTTTGATATAACATTTTCTTTATTAAAAAGCCTGATTGTTCTCATATTTTTATAGAGATTTGCACATTATTGTTAAATTTAGTTGTCAATTGTATTCATTGTCGATGGTGACAATTGCAATTCAGAAATCACATTTGTATGAACAATAAAGACAAAAGAATCGATACTGCAGAAAACTAAACTGCTAGCTTCGCATTTTGCAATCACGTTTCTGTGGCTTTTACAATTAAACGAAGTTACGACTGTCGATGCAAGCATTGTGGACGAGTTCTGGCGTTGCGCTCGTATGACCCAATGCATACATGCATGCGTATGGATATTGACTTAAATAATTTTGAAATAAAATTTGAACGCAAATTTGGACATGGTTTTATTCCGACTAGATAATGGTTAATATAGTCTTTATCACGAGACATGGTTACGGTGACGTTGGATCATATCCCATTTCATGCATATTATATTAAAGAATATTGAAAATATAGAATCTAAAAAATAAACAGAAATATAAAAATACACCAAAAATCTACTTTAGTTTTCATTTAAATCATATACTATTCATAAATTTGCGTAATTATTTAAAAAACTTAAAAAATTATTAAAACTATTACTTAATTATGTAAATTGCAACAGTTTGCGTTTTAAGGGACTGAAATCGATAATCGATGTTGTTTTTAAATATGTACAAAATCGATTAACGTACGTATCTGACTGAAATAATAAATTAATAAATAAACGTGGAGGTGCTATTTTTAAATATTAAAACAGAGAGCTTTATAGACTTTTTAATAATAATACACGTAAGCGACGAATCAAGCGATTTGTCAGACGATTTTTCTGACCAATGGCTTGATTCGTAAATAAATAATGAGATTATTTTATTTTGTTCTCTTAAATTACTTTTTTTTTTTATTCTTCGTTATAAATTGTCTCGATACGATATTCATTCGATTCTATTTCACACTCACCACATTTCTAGAAACGTCAAATTCTAAACGTCGGCGTACCCATGACTGGTAAAAAGGACTATTAGCTGATTCTAGCTATCTATCTTTATCATCACGCCAGTTCCCTTGCGGGGTAAGCAGAGGCGGGGTGCTAACTTAGTTTTTTTAAAATTAAATGCCGGTTGTATTACTCAACATGCTTGTAAGTAACTTGATTATGGAATTCCTAAATAAGTTCAATAAGCTAGTTTATTTTTGTATCAGCCAGACTCAGATTCAACAGTAGTATGCATACTTGTGTATAACTGCCTGTAATAACTGCCACATTCCACATTAGTTCCATCAGTAAATTGGAAACTCCAGAAAACTCCGATTTTAATTACCCATATCTAGGGGCCGAATGAATTTTAAATTAATTCCCGCATTTAGCTTGGAAAACACGGCAATTAACGACTGACGTACTCCTCTCACATGGTCGTTTTACGAGGTGATAAAATTGTCGGATTGCCCCAATGACGTTTATGAATGTGGGGACATTCGGTGGACGGGTCTTGACTGTTGTGTGCGACCGTTATGGCTCTGCCGTTTTATCTTTATGATTGACTTCCATACGGTACGATTTACAACACCTTTGTTGAATCCATAAACATTCCCTATACCTATTCAGATTTGAATACGCTGACATTTTTATTGAGATAAAGTCGTTCAGGTGCTATATCTTCGTCTACCACAGTTTCCAAATACTCGTGGAACGTGTTTTTGTGCGAACGTTTATTATTACACTGTATACTTTTTCTTTCTCACAAAAAACGACAGAAACCGTCTTCTGAGCAATAAAACGTGTCTCTGATAGTATTTCTTTTTGTTTCAGGTACGTCGCATTTTTCCATCAAAGAGCACGTAACGAGTTTTTGCTCTGATGTTACACGAAGCCACCGAATGTATTGTCGTCAATGTAAATATGGTTGATGGGTTAGACTTGTGTTTATATATAACATGAGAAATGAACCGTGAGAATCATGACACGATTCAAACAGCTATTGTACTGCGCAGATCATTATGTGATGCACTTGTACCTATTTGAGAAGGGTCATGTTGTCATATCCGTTGACTCATCATATGTCGCTCATGATGTTCTATTTGGAGTTGTAGCTTTAACAAAAGAGCCTTCATTGGGACACGTATTAACCATCTACCACTTAATATTTTTGGATTAGAGTACTTCTTGAATGTAAATAAACTACCTAAGATTCATTTTGATAAGTTTCAACGGCAACGTAGGTTATTAGGAGCTAGTAATTTTATATCTATGGGATTGTTTACATAGCTACATAATGTCAATTGCGGAGCTCTCCGGAAACTTGTGTCTGACATCGCGTCGGACGTGCCCTATATGCTGACGCTACTGTGTTGTCCACTGCACTGCCAGGCCGGAATGTAACGGCTCGATGGGTATGTCGATCGATCGCGTTAACGTAAAATGCTTAACATCACTGCAACTTTCATTTTCCAACAATACATCTCCATTTCGTGACATCTATTCAGTTTCAAAGATATCGAATGGATTCGTTCAACAAAAGATGTCGCAGTTTTTACGTTCTGATATCGGATCAATTTTCGATCTTTGTTCAAACGTTTATTACAACTTGTTTTATGACCTTAATCCTCTTTAAAGAGAATTGTTTTCAAGAAATACGTCTAGTCAAGTCTGGTTCTACACATCTTCGCAATACACACTTCTATTTTCCTCGGTTTGATATTTCACGGAATTGTTTTCGCTCTTTACGATTCATCAATTTAGAAGAGCAATCAACTGAAATTGGATTCGTTACGGAAATGGGCCACAATTGACACTTTTACACATCAATTTGAATCTACCAGGTAATTCGCAGACAAGACCATGAGTCTTCAATGGGAAAAACAGCGTCGAGATTCATTATCTTGGATTTATGATATTGAAAAGAGGTTTAAGGTATTAACTCATTCATCCTCCTTTGATGAATGATGATGAGCTCATTCTCCATCTTTGCTTATTCTAGTCTATTGTAGAAAAGATTTCTTTACTAAAGCTCTTTACCTCATTTGGAAGACCTTGCTTGCTAACCATGCAAGAAGCCAGATAACAAATGACCTAATAACTGATATAGAGAAGTTAGACTTCAAAATCAGTTGTTACTCAGTCTCTGGTCTAATCTATGCTAATATTACTTATCCTAAACTAAGTGATAAAACAAAAAGTGAATGATGTAATGTTTTCATAATTCATAAAGATAATATGCTAACAAAAGATAAGCAGGCTGTTTCCTTTTACAACGTGTCGCCGATGTCAGCGTCTTCGCCAGCCGTGTCGGCCGTCACCATCGGAAACGTGCAGCCAACGCTGCGCCGCGCTCTATTCACTGAGCCACACTAACACTAGATCCTGCATAAAGTCGCTATCACCCTTAAAGTTTAGGAGTTAGGGTTTACAGTGTCGATCAGTGGCTGCATAGATAAGTTTGTTCAATTGTAACTAGTGTCGATTACGCGCCGTGTTGTTTAGACGCCCCCTTTGTTTACATTGACGTGAGTCGCTGCAGGACGTTGTGCGCTAACTACTTTCTTAAAGCTAGGCGTGTTTATCTTGTTTCTTGTACTCTCTGATAATTGCTCCAAATATTAATTAACTTAATTCAGTTATGAGTATTCTTCAGTCTTTAATATGTAGTTGTAATCTCCGAATATCCATATAGATGTCAGAAGGCTTTACCACGTCATTTAGTTAACGTTTTAAAAATATTAACATAGTTGTGTAAGTTAATGTTATTTATAATTACTTCCTTACTTTATTACGATTTGAAATTGCATAAAATAGGATGATATGATCTACTTTCTATAAAAATTAATAAGCAGTCATCTTGCATCAATCTAAAATAAGTGCTTTTCTAAACAGTATTAATTAGTTTAATCTATTTTCAGTTCAATGTAAATGTTATCCATCAAACATCGGTTGGAGCTTGTCCAAACGAACGGCTGCTCATAAAAATCTATATCTAGACAGTTTGATTTACTTGTCGTATCAAGAATATGTTAATACGTTCTCAGTATAACATAGAGTAACGGTGAAACCTTTCAAATAATTATTGAGATATTGTTTTGAAATTTCTTGCAACTGCTTTGTTTGATCACCGAGTAATTGTTTTTATTTAATTTATTACATAATCTCTTTAATAAATGATAGAGAGTCAATTGTGGAAATAAAATTAATAACAAGTATTTGAATTCGATTCCGTTAACGACTTCAGTGTTACTGGGTTAAGAGCCGAAAAAATGAGGTCTCAGTTTAGTTCGTTGCGTGACTAACGTTCGATTAACTCGGTTAAACTACGTTGACTGATGTGCCTTATGGATGAAATGGTGATAGATTAATGTCGTTTACCTGATCGCTTCAATTAGTAACTTCATCAATGTCATTATAGAATTTTTAAAGGAGCTTACATCTTGTATAGACTTGGATGCTTAGCAAAGACACGCACACAAAAAAGTTGTTTATTTCAACGAGTACAAAGCGCTTGCAAGTCGACGAGACTCAGCAATTACACATATCTGTGCCGGCATTATGTCTTTAATGTTTGCTGTAATTACACACGGAGTGCACTCAAAGCACGCAGGAACATTAAGCGCAACCAGCATGCCCTATCAACCGTGCTTGAAGTTTCCGCACCGCCGGGTCTGTATCGAGGAACTTCGCCGATTAAACAATTGAGGCCGTTCTACTGCACTGGGAGGTAGGTTGCATTCCGTCTCCAAATGGCCTGTCTTCATACCTAGAAACTTTAATATTAGTCTGCCTGTACGCAGAATGACTCACCAGGCCACAAGTGTTTTAAGTTACATCCGGGTTGTTATTTGTGATGTTAAGTAGGCTAAATTAAATTTCATTACACATACGACGTTCAATAGCAGTATTTGTGTTTGTAATACTTTTAAATATTCTAGTGTTTAAACTTGTCCTGAACATACAAATGAGTCGTTTTACAGTAAGAAATATATAATGAGTCTTGTCTACAAAGATGTTTTAAACTTAGACGAATGACACATTAAGTGCAGCGAATTTGTTCTTGCGTGTGAAGTTTCCGCGTCGGCGGGTTGTAGTAAGGAACTTTGCCGATTAAACAATTTAGTTCGCTCTATACATCTGAGTTTCTTGGATGCAACGTTTCTAAATTTACAAAGCCTTTTGTTAAACTTGCCCGAAGTTGTTCTGAAATCAATATAAAACAACACAAACCGAGAAGTTTCTTACTTATGATTCAATCTGCAAGGGCAAGGAGCCAATGAGAATTCCTAATAATTTACTTTTGAATTTGGTTTAATTTTGATTGAATATTTTAAAGCCTGAACGCATTTTACTAATTCAATCGCACTGTTGTTGTTATGGGACCAGTCAACTAGAAATATAATTGGCTTTAAGAAGCCTCTAAAGATGTCTAAGATATGGTAAGGTAGCTACCCAACATCACTGTTAACAATAAGTGTTAAACGTATGGTGTTAAACTTATGAGTCTCTAGGTATGGCACGTTAACGGTAGAGCTTACCCTATCAAGCGTGGATGAACTTAAAGCGATGGTGAACTTGTAGCGGAGCACTTCGCCGATTAAACAATCAGCGGGAATGTAACCATGATGCTTGCTATGAAAATGTTGATGGCTGCATTTATTGATACTCAGAAATTTCGGTCCTTTCTGTCCTTTCCTTCCTAAAAGTATTTTCGTTTCCTCCTGCGGCCTGGTGTTCCTTTTTGAGAGTGAACCAGGGTGGTCTTTGAGAGCCTGTTATAACTCTGTGCTTCTGCCTGCCTGCAAAGGATCTGTGACGATAGATAGAAATTCCTTAGATCCGTATAAATAGTAAACTTTCATTATTTCATATTATGCATTTCAATTTACATTTACTGTCCTTAATTTAAAAATAAAATTTACTGTCGTGGGTCGTATATAATAATAATATACTTTATTGCCTATACTTTACTTTATAAAATATTATGACAAAAAGCAACAAAATCGAACATGGTTATGAAGTAGTACACAGTAAGGCGGCCTTATCGTTTAAAGCGATTTCTTTCAGGCAACCATCCTAATGTCAGTATTATAAAATGTCTAGTTAGTAACCGTGTCATACAGTTAATTATTACCCAGTATTTTTTTTATTGTTGGTTTACGTGCGTTTTTTTTTTGCTTTTATGGTTTACTAATTAGTTACGCTATATAATTCTACACTTTTGTAATTACTATTAATATAATGTTGGTTGCTGTATAGTTTACAAAATATAATTATCTAGTCTCCCCAAGGTGATGCTTATTATTGTAGTATTTAATATGTACGGAGTTTTTATTTAAATCAAAATGCAAGCCAGACGGAATATTTCGTTATCTAGCGGAAATTCCTACATTGCCTTAGGTGTTTATTTAACGATAGCTTCTAGATGACGTTATTAGAATACTCAGTCATCTTTCGGCAAACAAATTTCGCTTCCTCTTAATATTGTACGCCATAAACTGACCTACTTTAAATGAAATTAACAAAAACTAAATTAAGGCTTAAAGCTTAAATTTAGTTTTTGTACATACAGAATAAAATATTTTTAACATTTGTTGTAGAAACATATCGTAATTTAGCTCAATCTCGTCGTCGAATAGAAACAGACTTAACCCTTTGCTGGACCAAAACAAATTTCTGTTCATGATTTTTATTTTGTACGCTTATGTTGCAACCGGTGAGTCTTATCTTATCTTAATATTGGCTTACCGGACCGAGGAGACCTCTGGCGCACTTCGACCCGATGGGATCTTTTGTGCTGTCCTTGCCCTTATGCTCTTACGTACCTGAAGTGTCCAATACTCCCTGTATTAGGTTGTAAATTCCAGCAGGGGGGCAAAGCCGTAGTTCTTCTGGGTTTGGATAGGCCAATCCCAGTAGCTTCATTCGCCGCGTAGCCAGAGCGTCGCAGTGACAGAGGACGTGCTTCATGGTTTCAGTTTCTGTACCGCAGCTCCTGCATACCACGTCGCCGCATAGGTTCCTGAACCGGTGAAAGTAAATTTCGGTTTATCCGGTAGCTCTCGAATTATATTATCGTCGTTGTCAAATGAGTATCTGCTATGTGCACTTTCTGGAGATTTCGGCATTTTGATTATTATGACTAGTTTACCAACCAAATTTTTTGTATAAAAAGATTGCTATGTGACTAAGCGACCACCGTATAATGGTGAACGGTGGTCGCTATAAATATGCTTCATAAAATCTGTTTCATATAAAATTTGACAGGAGAACGGAGGAGGAGACGGGTTTTTTCAATATCTCAAAGTTATACTTTATGCACATAGCAGATATTGTTTTGCCAACAACATTATGCAGTTTGCATACTGGAATTTAATATTGTATAACTATCATCCTACTAATGTTTCTACCTTTCCGGTTTAACTTAACGGTAATATAGTTGAAATGATAAAAGGAAGGTCAATTTAGCAGCACAACTACTTCTTGGAACCATAATATCTTCTTTGTTAAGAATCATACATTCGTAAACCCTTTAAAAATATATGTAATATGCTTTTGAAACTGACTTAAGTTGACGCCGTTTAGTAATGTACTATGTTTGTCATCCTAATCCTCTTCAGACTAATTATGGATGCGTACTTTATGCCTGTTTATCTCTTTAAGCCTAGAATGGTAGGCTTTGGCACGTATCAGTCCCTGTCATCTGAAACGATTGTCGTTTTGGAAGTTTAAAAGATAAGCTGAATATAGGTAACTGAGAATTATATTG